>JAKSZU010000003.1:169005504-170205504 GCA_026018925.1 Tupaia tana | reverse complement strand
TGCAGGAAAAGGACTGCACCACGGGACTGAGCTTACTCATAGTCTGAGACCACACCCTGGCTGGAGAGAGAACCTTTGTTTTCAATTTGGAACCAACTAAAATTTAGGGGTGGAGCCTCCCCTGGGTGTGGGTGGGCCTGGCCAGCTGCTCCACCCGAGTGGCAGTGCCATTTTCGGCAGGGTGAAAAGAGGGTGCCCTGAGATCCTTGCCCAGAGTGAGCTTGAGGGAAGAGGAGAAGGCTGAGTCCAAGGGTCCTCTGTGCAGGCCCACCCCCAGGAGGCCCTGAGGGGAAAGGAACTTACCCTGTTAGATTTGCCTCCGTGGCCTTTCCTGGCCTATAGGAGCAGGTGCAAATAGAACAACTCCATTCCCTCCATTCTGAGCCTCATACTATCCTCTGGGACTCAACTAACAGGCTAACCAGAAGCAGCCATATTGTTTTGTGGGTAGAGCTGAGATCTGAGCCGGGTGTTACTCTGAGAGGTCAGTAGGTTGAGGCTTCTTGTGACATCCGGACAACTGAACTGTGTCATGAAGTGGAACCAGTGTCAGCCCCTTCCCCACACAGAATGGTGCATGGATGCTTGAGCCACTTTGACTCTGGCTTAGGTTGAGAACTAAGCACACACACATATGTGTGAATTTTAACTGATTGCTTTTTTCTTGAACTCTGTCTCAATAACAGTGGGTTAAGGCAGCCTATACATCACACAGAGTACCAGAATAGTAAGTGAGGAAGGGAAAACTGGAGATAGAGGAATAGTAAATCCAAGAGGAAAACCATCACATCCAAATGTTAAACTCCAAGTTCTGCACCCTAGACGAAAGGTCGGCATGAATTTGACTATATACTTCCTAGTTTCCTACCAGCCCAAGGAACAGCAGAAGCAGTCAGAGGCTTGGTAGCTGGGAGGGGAAAGAGATGAGCTGCTGGGAAACTCAGGCAGCTTACCCAGCACTGAGACAGTCACCTGGAGGCCCACAGGCCGTCCACAGAGGCGCAGACACTGAGGTGGGGGGCAGCAGCTCCCCAAGGTCAGCCTAGTAGCAGATCTCTGGTGGTTCCTGCTTATCAAGTCCTGTTTGACCATATCCCCCTGAGTTAAAGAGAACCCTATGAGGTGGGTTCCAGGAAGGAAATCTTGACTCTGAGCTGTTAGTGAATCAGCCTCCGCCAGGGAAAAGAAAACTCTTCTATTGTCAGATGAAACAGAAAAAACACTGACTCTCTTTGCCGTGGCCTCAAAGAAGCTAAACTATTGCACTGTTTACTCGGGGAATTCTGCAGACCAGGTGGGGCGTATCATCCATAGAAGAAGGGAATCAAGCTATTCTGGGTTACCTGTGTGGTGTTAGAGTAACTTACGAAACAATGGTAATGAAGTTGTTTTCTTTCCTTAATGTGCTTTAAGCAATTTAAGAAAGACATAGACGAACATCAGACCCTGACGGAGAGTGTCTTACAGAAGGGGGAGATCCTTCTTCAGTGCCTGTTGGATAACACCCCAGGTGAGATGCTTGAGGTTTCAGTCTATCTAGATCTTCATCCCTCTCAGCAGCAGACCGGGGGACCCACCCTGTCCCTGGTAAGGAGCCAGTATTACAGATCTTCCCATTCCCCATGCCCACTACCTTAGATTCCTGTAACTGAGTGGCCACCAGCTCCTCACATCTTCACACACCCGCAAACCCTCCATCTGAGGCAGTTGCAGCCTTAATAAGCCCTCTAGGGAGCAGCAGTTGGTGTAATGGCTATGTTGCTGGACTCCTGTGTAGTCGATTGCAGTTTGAGTCCTGGACCCAGTGGCTTAAACTCATGTCGGGCATGTGTGCATGTGTGCCCAAAATCCCGAGAGGAGAATGGAGAAGGGATTGCGGTGTGCCATCCCCCCCCGGGGGAGTGATTTCTCGCTTTCTGTCTGTCTTTCTGGCGAGCCATGTGTCCTATAGCAAAAACCTCTCCAAAAGAACAAAAAAAAAGAAACCCACTAGCAGTTATCATTGAGCTAGCAAGAGCAACACTCTTTTGCTTCTGCTTTTTAAAACATGTTTGCTTGGTGGCATTCTGCCTGGGAATCCTAGTTTCAATCCAGTGGTCTTTGTGGCTAGGTTAGCCAGTGGGAGCCCTTAGGGCACCCACCCCCTTTACCCAGCCCAGGTGAACTCCTCTCCGGTTATGTCTGTTCTCCATCTTGCTTTAGGGAAGGATTTGTTTCAGAAAAGTATTATGTTCATCCAAAGGATTTGAGAACAGTCAAGTCTATTCTCAGGGAACAGACTGAAGAAGAAGTGGCCTGCTCGGTGGGGACAGGGTGGGAGTGGTAAGCAAACCAAGTTCAAGCCCGTGTTGCAGAATGGATTCCCAACTTAGGAACGTATAGAAGCCACTGATGGCATGAGTATAGTTAGGCATGCCAAGTCCAAGGGTTCATGTCCCCCATCCTCATGAGGGGAGACACGATGTGGCAAATGGGCTAGGAGAATGCTAGGTTAAGGCCTTGAACTGATGGGCTTCTGAAAGCCCCGTATCTCCTCTCAGACTACAGACAAATGCTTAAGAGCCCATCTGTGCCCTGCCTTTTTTTTCCTCTTCAGTAGGGCAGGAGACCTTGACAGGGTCTTGTCATTGCTGCGATCCCTCCCTACCCACCAAGCCTTCCAGCCAGCCCGGATCATGGGTCCACATGCACCTGGCAAGTTGCTGTTGCTTTGGAAGAGACAATTTTGCTGTTGCCCAGGCCAGCTTCCAACTCAGTTCTGCTGCTTTAGCTTCCCAAGTAGCCTGGGCTATAGATGCAAGCCCTTGTAAGGAGTCCTCCTAAGGCGTTTGTTTTGGCTCTTATGTTCTCTTGGTATTCTCAGGGTATTTAGGTTTTTTAATTAGGGCAGGAATGTGGTGTAGGGAGCCCCTTTGCTACTTGAATAATCACACCAGCTTACTGAGCGCTTACCGTGGAGCTCTGAACTGAAGCAGTTGGTGCATCAACTTCTTTCACAGAACACAGCCCTGTGAGATGGACACTGTTACCACTCTCATCTTCCAGAGCCGTCAGTTTGCCTGAGGCCACATGAGGAATGGCAGCCTGGCTGAGCGGGCCCCTGTACCCTGGTTCCCTGTTGCTGTCAGAGCCTGGAGGTGCAGGGGCCTGAGCAGGAAGGGAATACCGAGATAACAAGAACTGCCCATCTTCACAGAGGCCACAAGTAAAAGTGGATCCCTCAAGACCCACAAGTGTTCTGGCCCAGCTGCAGAGGTGTAGCAGCAGCACAAAGCTCTGTGCCCTAGGAGCCATACAAAGATTGGGGTTCGGTTCCTAGGTCAGCCTGTACACACTCACATGTGCCCATTGTGTCCTGCCTGGCTGAGAAGGCTGAGGGACTGTGGTGTGAGACCCTGCTTATTAGAGTGCTTTCTCAGGAAAGAGGAACTAAAAGCTACATGATTTCTGACCTGCATTTAAGAATCAATTCATATGGGACTAGCAGATGGCAGGCATAATGGTTACGTTGCTGGACTCCCACATGTCAACCGCTGTTCAAGTCCCAGACCCAGCAGCTTAAAACAGCCAGTATCATGTGTGTGCATGCTCAAAATCTTGCTGTCTGTCTGTCTCCAGTGAGTGTACCTGCCCTATGGGGAAAACAATCTCTTTAAAATAAAAAAAAAAAAAAAGAATCAATTGATAATACTTTTCAGTTTTATCTGTAATAACATCACACTTTGCCTTTCTCTCAAAAGAGATGGGGAACCAGCAGTTAGCGTAAAGGCTATGTCGCTGGACTCGCACGTAGTTGACCGCGGTTCGCGTCCTGGACCCGGTGGCTTAAAACTCACGCCGGGCGCGTATGCGTGCGTGCCCAAGATCCCAAGAGGAGAATGGAGGAGAAGGGACTGCGGCGTTACCATCCCCCCGGGGGGTGATTTCTCGCTTTCTGTCTCTATGTCTCTCTCTCTGTCTGGCGAGCGCACGCGCCCTATAGCAAAAAAATAAATAAAAGAGATGTAAGAGGTATTTTGCTGGTCAAACATGAAGGCTCTGCGTTTCCTGTGGCTTTCATATGTGTATACAGGCTTTCACATCGCCCCTCTCCATCCTCTGCCTGGAATAATCGGGAACTTGGCTGTTTCATGAAAGTCACAAGTTCTCCCTTGACCCTTGCACAGTCTCTGGCTCTGGCACAACTTCCTTTCTTCCTCTGGAGCAGTGTCAGTCGGGAGAGCCAGCACACAAGCAGCCCTCCCCAGCTGCCTCAGTGCCCCCTTCCTTGCTCAGCCACAAGTCTAACCTGTGGGGTGTGAAGCCATAATTTACTGTCCCCTCCAAAATGTCCCTATCTCAGCCCCTTGCCAATGAACTCCAGAGAAATCTTGCAGGTTTTCACTAATTTTTTTTTGTAAAGATTTTTGCTATAGGGTGTATGCTTTTGCTGGAGAGACGGAAAGCAAGAAATCATCCCCCAGGGGGGATGGCCAAGCCACAATCCCTTCTCCTCCGTTCTCTTGGAGTCTTGGGCACGCACACACATACACCCGTCATGTTTAAGCTGGTAGGTTTGGGACTCAAACTGCGCTCTACTGTGGGAGTCCAGCAACATAACCATTTCATCATCTGCTGGTTCCTAGTTATTTTAAACATTAGTGTTTTGTTTTAGAGATTTTTTTGCTATAAGGTACATGTGCTCACGGGAGACAAAGTGAGAAATTACCCCTCAGGGGGATGGTCATGCTGTAGTCCCTTTTCCTCCATTCTCCTTTTGGGATCCTAGGCACACACGCATGCACGCATCTGGTATGAGTTTCCAGCCACAAGGCCCAGGACTCAAACCATGGTTGGTCACATGGGGGTCCAGAGCCATAACCACTACACCACCTGCTGGCCCTGAGTTTAAGTTTTTAAATTTATTTCTTCCATGCGTGAGACAGGCAGCACTCCCAATGGGGTCTTGACACTGAGCCCATCCCCAGCTCTTCAGCCAGCCTTGAATAGTGGGCCTGCCCCATGTCCTCAGGGAGGTCTCTAGTTGCAAATCCACAACCTTCCTTTGTGAGTCAACCCTGCAGAGCATCGCCTTTTCCCATTACACCTCAGTTTGGCCCCTTCGTTACATCCTGACCCACTTAATTAAAAGTACAGGATTAGACAGTTCTGTCTCACACTCAAAACCTGTATTTTACTGGAGCACATGATTCGAACCTGGTGGTTATATTAAGCCAAACCAAGCCTTTATATGTATGTGTTCAATTAAACAAACCTCTCACTAGGAAAATATTTGTTCCATCCCCCTTTCCAGCTTCTCATTTCCTAGGCCCCAACAAAACAAAACATCCTCACGGTCTAAAATAAAAATTCAAAAAATAAAGGTTCACCAGATTCTCTTGATAACACACAGCTTCAGCAGAGGTCTGACGAAGGTGGAAGGCCTGGCCCAAGGCCTCCCTATGTGTTTCTGGCTGCACTCTGCCCAGCTCGCCAGCTCTGGAGTTGTCAGGCCAGCACCCTGCCCTTAGGTCCGTGCACTGACATGGCTCCCAGGGGCTGACCTCCACACAGCCAGCCTGTGTCCCTTCTCCTTCCGCCAGCCCAGTCAGCACTGTCTGCAGACGCAGCTTCCCCTTTCCCTTCCTCTGCCGCAGATGCTGCAGCTGTGGCAGGAAACCAGGGAGAGCGTTGGCACAGCTGATAAAAGCACAGGAAACTAAGGCAGCCTTTGTATTTAACAGGATAAATACACTTTTTAAAAGAAAAAAGCAAGCCTGCTATGTGTGAGGTACTCTGGCCCTCACCTTTTCCTCTCCACACGAACACATCTACACCGTAGGAGTGAATCTCGACCTTACTAGCAGTCCTGTCTTACCCTACTCTCAGATTTCCTTCTATGTTCTATGTTCACTTAGGATCCCCAAGAAAGGATTCACAAGTATCCCCAAATGTATTACCGGAGTCTCCCTGCTCCCCCCATGTCTTCATTTGATTTTTTTTTTTTTTTTTTTTTTTTGAGAGGTTTTTGCTATAGGGCACGTGCGCTTGCCAGAAAGACACACAGAGACAGAAAGCAAGAAATCACCCCCCAGGGGGATGGCCACAGTGCGATCCCTTCTCCTCCATCCTCCTCTTGGGATCTTGGGTATGCACACACATGTGCCCGGCATGAGTTTAAGCCGCCCGGTCTGGGACTTGAACCACGATTGACTACATGGGAGCCCAACAACATAGCCATTATGCCATCTGCTGGTCCCAGCCCCCCCCCCCCCCCCATATGTAAAATGACAGTCCCTGGCCAACATAAGTTGATAGGACCTGCTGTTAGCTTGTCTTGGGTGTCACCAGAGAGCCACGGCCATGTCTGTGTGTGTCCGTGGTTATGTGACTTCACAGTGGAATCAGTTTAATCAGAAGTTAAGGTAGACATCCCCCTCCCCACCCAGTGCAAGAGCAGTGAAGTCCATGGAGAATCACTTTAACAAGTGTGGACATTCTGAAACTAATGTCACAGTCCTGTTCGGTGCAAAGTGCTATCCTCCCATGTTCTTTTGAAAATGTGGGGCAACAACCAGCTTGAGTTTTTTTGGCCTAACAGCTTTGAACCTTGTTAGTTTTAAAGGATGTCCTCGGGAGGATCGCAAAGCAATCCGGGGAGCTGGAGAGCCACGCAGACCGCCTGTATGACTCTATCTTATCCTCTCTGGACACACTGGCCGGCTGCACCCTCACCCCTGACAGTAAGCCAATGGCAGCAAAGGAGCGCCCATGTGAACGGCTTTAACCTGGTAAGCAGAGGAACCCCAGAGGCGGTCTGCCCACCAACCCGAGAGTTGATTAAGGTACAGAGCTCTGCTCTGACAGTTGACTGCTTACAAGTGTACTGAGCTTAGGAGCTATGGAAACAAATGAAACGCTGGGAAAAACAGCTGTGGTACTGTAGAGAGGGTTGCCCCCATGCCAGAAAGGTGGCTGTGGCTCTTACAATGGTGACAAAAGCTTAGTACTCTCCTCAGTTTCAGCCCTGCTGCCTGCTGAGGACAGGGATGCCCTAGGCTCCCGTGTCTTTGGCAGTCTGTCCACCTCCCCCCCCCCAAAGATGACAGCAAAATTTTCCTACACCTGCTTTATTCATGCACCCATACATGTCTCCCGTGTGGCGCTGGGTTCACACTTGCTTTATTTGTGCACCTGAACACGTCTCCAGTATGGCACCGGGGTCAAGACGCCCCTGTTCTGTAGCCTCCTGCCCCTCTCATTTGAAATGACATCTGCAAGCAGCTCTGATAGCACCAAGTGCCCACTGGAGCCCAGTTCCTGGGAACTCTCCACACCCACGAAGGTCTCCACATACTTCCCCTATGACTCCTTTCCCAAAAGGGTTAGGGGATACAAGAGGGTACCACACCTTGGGGACTTACCAAGTCGCACTGCTAGCTTTTGATCTTTTGGGAAAGTCAAACAGGGAATGACAGGAAAGGGGCTAAGGGTGTGCCCACTCTGGGGCCGCTGCTCTTCCTAATTCCACAACTGGACTGTTCCTTCTCAAACTGGCTTTCCTACAACAGAATATCTGGTGCTTAACTCAGTATTCTAGATGGAAATTCACTGTTGAGAACAGGGAGTCTCCGTATTTACGCCTGAGCAATCTGAGTGCTCATCTCAGTCCTACAAGGAGCACAGGTGATAGCTGCTGCTGTTCCTTCCTCACCTCGGCAACATTCGCCTTTAACGGATGCTTCTTTCTCTTTTAGGCCTCTTCTCAGGCAGAGATGCAGTCCATCACCAAAACACTGGCTGGTGGGAAAGAGAACTTGTAAGAAGTCCTTGCCAGAGCCAAGGGGGAACTTAACTCCAATATACTAGCTTTAAAATGCCTTTCTCCCCCCTGAAGTAAGGGCTACTGAGTTACTGTTTTTATTTACAGCAAATCCTTCCAAACTAAGGTTTTTCCTTTTGGTGCTTCTCTATAAAGAGCATGTGGCTTTGCAATTTTTGATGAAGTAAGACTTACGGGTCTTGACATCCCTGCTGTCCAGTTAAAAAAGAGTCAAGCTTCCAAATTATTCTGCTTGCTGAGACAGATCATTTATAGAAGGCTGGTATGAGAAAGAAGATTCCAAATACTTGGTATCCTCAAGCATCTTAGAGGACCCAGGAGATAGAAAAAAGTGAGTGGTTGACCAGAAACCATGGGTCTTTTCACAAAGCTTCAGTGTATAAATCCCTCTGAAGATTTTTAGATAGGAACAACTTTAACCCTTAGTCTGTAGGAAAAAAAGGGAATACATGAATAGAACCTCTATAAATTACTGTAGGCAGACTCGACCCATCTACCATTTTCAGAGCACATTTATGTCTCCACCTTCCTAACATCTTAAAAGAAAACATGTCTGGGGCTTGAGGAACTGTCAGTGTGCTTCAGCATGGCCGTGGAGCTGTCAAGCTTCAGGATACTACCTCTGAAGGGACTTATCCCCTCACTCCTACTCTCCCTTGGAAGAATAACCCAAGGTCAGTGAAGGGAACAGAATGGATGGGATCACACAGCCTGGCTCACTGCAGAAATAAGCTGTCCATAGTGAAGGAAAAAAGGGAATTTATTGTTGCTTGGGAGCTGTCATGTTAAGTACTTTCACAGAATAAAAAAAAAAATATGGACCGGCCATTCAATTCTATAGCTTTCTGAAGCAGAAAGAACCATTCCTAGTAACCAGAGTCTACAAAACTCACTTATAAAAGAGTTCTGTTCAGGCCACAAATGAACATAAAGGAGGAAGGCAGAACACGGTAGCAATAGGAAACAAAGTCCTATTACTAAGTGTGACTTTTCTAACTTCAGAATTTCCCAGATTTTAGAGTCACTGGAAAGTAGCTGTTGAATCCTAATATGTAAAAATTAGCTATTTAGTAATAGCCACATATAAAATGCAGTACTTCCAGTGCCCGCTGCTACTGTGGTGTGATTCACCATAAACTCAAGGGCATGATCAGAGTTACTTATAATTCTTTATCTCTGTATTAATCCTGGTTCCATGTATTGTGAGATCTAAAATGACAATACCTCACTAGGGGCCAGATGGTGGTGACACAGCGGTAAAACACTACGTTCTGCAAGGCAGTCACACATAGAAAGGTTCCTGGTTCCAATCTGGACACTTCCCTGAGTATGCATGTGCTCAAGATCCAGAGCGGGGTGAGAGCTAAGGGTGAACTGCAGCTTTGGGACCCTGTTGGGAGTGCTGTAAGACATTCTTAAAAACCTACAATTGGTTAAAAAGGCAGATGTGCCTCTGTTACTAAGTTGATAAATTTCACTTCCTCTTCTTTCCACTCTGTGTTACAGAGTAGTCCTTAGGAATTAAACCAATTTCCTAGTATTTGACAGGCATGAAAATAAGTCTCTAGTAGCATAAAAGTTGATGACAACCCTTACAGAAACAAAACTAGCCATTATTATACCAACTGAATACTGAGTGTGACGTTCTATTCCCATTCAACCTAATAATTATAATCAGCTTCTGACTGGAATTTTCACAGAATATTCCATTTTGAAATACTGTTTCCCAGGGACATGCTACCTTAGCTAGAGATGATTTAAGATATTTTTGTTCATCTTTTTAAAATTTTTAAAAATGTTTATTGCTAAGGGCATGTACACTTGCCAGAGAGGAAAATGCAGAAAAAGCACCCCTTGATGGGTCATGGTCATGCTGCAGTCCTTTTTTCTCCAACCAGTCAGGATTTTGGGTGCACACACTCATGTACCTGGGGCATTTTTCAAGCCACCAGAACCAGGTGGCTCTATGTGGCTTCAAACTGCAGGCAGCTATGTGGGCCCCTGCTCATCCTGTTTGAAATAAGGTGTGACTAAACTCTGAACCTGGCTGTGAAGACCCCTGGAGAGTGTCAACATAGCTGCTCATTGTATCTTCAGCCATGCTTTAAGAAGTTTAAAACCTCCTGTAAGACTCAAGCTGAAATTGTTTCAGTCTCACATGCTGCCAGCAGCAATTCCATGAGCAGACATGGCCAGGCCAGAGTCATGAAGCCTGGCAGGCTGGGCCTCTGTGGTCCCACCTGAGTATAAAAATTCTTACTATTTTCTTAAGTGGAATTTAGTCTGCAATGAAGTGGCAATATCAAAAAGCTAGATTAGCCGCTTGAGGACCTCTGTTCTGTAGGTCCATGGCTAGGCCCATAGGTAAACAGGAGGCAATATCAATAGGGGCTGTTTTGAAGCTTAAATGGGAACACAAAGAGGGGTCAATGTATATGATGGGGTGGTAAACATGTAGCCGAAGGAAATTTCAAACTTTCAAACCACAGAGAACAGGAAGTTACTGCTCAGAGCTTAATGGCTGTCCTGTAAGGATTTCCCAGAGCTTACAGCTGCTTAGGCCTAGAACACTCTCCAAGTAACTATGTATGGCAGCCATTTTTGCTCAAAACATGGTAAGTGATAATTTTATTAAGTGAACAGATTATTAAAGCCCACAGAAGCCTTCAAATGTATGTATTTGAGAATGGAGGGGGAGAAATGGGAATATATATTTTTTAAAATGGCATTTATTGGCATATACATAAAAAAAATCGTGAAGCATGCTGCAGTATGTTGTGCACTAAGTCCCGAATGTGACTGCCATGGGGGGAAAGAACACTAGAGCTTTCCAAACTTTTAAGTCTGTAAATATGCTTGTATCCTAAAATAAACTCATGTAGTATTTTCTGCTAACTCACCAAGAATAAGCTTTTGCTTTATTAAAACTGAAGTGCACGGCATCACGTCTGATATTCATCTTATATCACTTAGCTATTTGTGAAAAGTTTCAGAACTCTTTCCCCCTCTACACTGAATCAGATGAAAAATAATCTTCTGAAACATTAAAAAAAAAAATCCTCGCCCAAATAACTATTGGTAACTTCAGGAATTTGTCAGTTGCCTTATGTAAGGATGAATAGATCCAACAAGCACATCTATAATACAAAGTAAACTATGATTTTATTGTGAAATTCTCATAGATGGAAAATTAAATTGAATTATTTATTCTGTCCATTTCATTTTACAATAATCTTACCACTTATTTTTGTACCATGTATTTCAATTGCTTGTTTGATGAAAATAAAGAAACCTGTAATTTTTGGCTTGTTTTTTAGCTTAAGTTTTCTCATTAAGTTAAAGACGCCACAATAAAATGTTTTGCCAACAGCCACATCCCAAGCCCCTATGTGAAGAATGTTTTTGGCTGCTACTTCAACCTTTGACCTCTGTCTGTCACCTTTCTATGCTAGTCTTAGCAAAAGATTTTTGTTTCCCACAATAAGAGCAAACTCTAGAATCTTGAAGGTCCTATGAACAAAATTTTCACACATGCAAAATTTCACCGAAATAAATATATTTCTCTCATTTCATTCCCACCCAGCATTCATGTTTTCAGTTAATTTTTAGGGATATAATTTCCTATGGGCAATCAAATGCCCTGCTTTCTACTTCAAAGATTAAACTCCTCCAACATAAGTTGTACAATTGTGGAGGATAAGATAGTTGAGGATAAGATAGTTGACATCTGACTCAAAGCATGAAAAACATGAGCACAAATGTTAGTCTGATCATTTGCCAATTAGAAAAGATGTGCTGCTTCCCACCTCTACCACAGATGAATTAATGAAATGGTAATGAAGCCTTTTCAAATGGCTCTGGAGAAGGATCAGAGATTATGAGCTACATAACATACATTCTAAACTTGTTTTCCATACATTTTGAGCTCCCTGAACCACTATTGTTAGTTAAATCCCTACACAGCAGAGAAATCTCCCTAGGACATTTATCAGGTATATTATCTAGAAAGCAAATACTGGATGCTGCTCTAAGATAGGTAGGTCTACAGTGCCCTGGTTGCACACACAAATGGCTGTTTTGAGTATAATTGCAAGGCTCTAGTTCCCTTTAACCATAAGAATTAAACAATACTTATCACCATACAGTTTGATATTACTTCCAATAAGTACAATATTTATTAAACATATCTTCAGTTTTGTTACATAGTGTGCAACAAATTACAATATTCTGCAGCCACAAATTATATGCAGAGTATGAAGAAACTATTAATCAGATAGTGTAATCTTTCCATTTATAACTCTACAAGGAAGAACTAGCAAATCAGATCTTATACATATAACATCTCACTAAACTTTATGCATGGAAAGTGACAGACACTGGTTGTGCTGTTTGATACAAAATGGCTGAACTTCATCTTCAGAAGACTAAACCCGACATCTAAACATGCCAATATAAACATCAAAACAAAATATATTCTAACCAACCACGGAAACAGTCTGGTATCAGGAAAGCAACAAGGATTACACACATTATTTTATAAACCAGCACACAAAGGTTTAAAACAGTTCTGAAAATGAAGTTAGCTGTCTTGAGTCAAGGGAATAAAAAAAAAGTCAGTATTGACCATTTACAATCTCTGACCTTTGTGGAGACGGTAAGAATCTGTTGTAGTGCAGCTACATACAGTACAATTCAGGCAATTTTGTTTTTCACTTGGGTTCAGATTGCAAATTCATTGCTGTGAGAAAAGGACGGAGGCAAATTTTAGCAGCAACCTCCACCTGACTGCTTGACTGGAGTGCTCTGAATTTTAACATTGGACTTCTCTGCACCACCAGCTGTTGCTCCAGGGCCCATTCGCTTTTTGATCTCAGCTGCCATCGTCATGAAAGACTGTTCTACATTCGTTGCGTTCTTAGCACTGGTTTCCAAAAATGGAATTCCAAGGGAATCAGCAAATTCCTAATAAATAAAACAGCACAATTAATGTTGAAAAAACACACTCATCTGAAAAGGGGAGTGAGGAGGGACTAAGCTCACTGGGTCCAAACAGACACTACAGAAATGGTCCCCATTAAGAGTATTCTAAAGTACACATTTCTAAAAGCTGAAGTGGCTATAGCCACTACATGATTGCATACCCATACAAAATGAAAAATAAGTTTCAAAATCAAACTTTTACACATACCTTTGCTGTTGTGTAGTCTACTACTTTCTTTGTGGTCAGATCACATTTGTTCCCTACCAACAATTTGTTGACGTTCTCACTGGCATAACGATCTATCTCTTGCAGCCACTGTTTAACATTATTGAAAGATTCCTGAAAAAAAATAGACATTTTACATGATGATATAGCTTAGATACAATGCTCTACTAAACCAAGTGATAAAAAGAAGCATCAGTTGGGAACCAGCAGTTAGCATAATGGCTGTGTCGCTGGACTCCCACGTAGTCAACCATGGTTCACGTCCCGGACCCAGTGGCTTAAAACTCACGCCGGGCGCGTGTGCGTGGTGCCCAAAATCCTGAGAGGAGAATGGAGGAGAAGGGATTGCGGCGTGACCATCCCCCCTGGGGGGTGATTTCTTGCTTTCTGTCTCTATGTCTCTCTCTGTCTGTCTGGCGAGCGTACGTGCCCTATAGCGAAAACCTCTCCCAGGAAAAAAAAAAAAAAAAGCATCAGTTATAACCTAACAAGAAAAAAGAGCTAGTAAGAGCAACAGCGTTGGGAAACATGACTGCACACATCTAAGTGAATGAGAAATGAAAGCTTAAAGATGAAAATACCAAATTACACTACCATTCATGCAAACCCAACTGTTTTGGAATATTCCATTTAAATGCATAAAACTTGGTTTTTGAAATTTGGTAAGATTTTGGGGGCCAGTCCCATAGCACAGCAAGCAGTTAAGGGCTATATATAGGAAGTTGGAGTCCATGTGATTGATTGCTGTTCGAATCTCAGCCATGGCAGCTTAAAAAACCATGAAAGACGTGTGCATGCCCACAATAGTGACAGGATAGTGAAATGGGAAAAGGACTGTGGTATGACCAAGGCCCACTGGAGAGTGCTTTCTACCCTGGTGAGTGAACGGCAATTAAAAAACAGTAATAGTGGGACCAGCAGATGGAAAAAATGGTTACGTCACTGGACTCCCATGTAGTCAACCGCAATTTGAGTCCCAAACCTGGTGGCTTAAAACTCATGCTGGGCACATGTGTGTGTGTGTGTGTGTGTGTGTGCCCAAAAGCCTGAGAGGATAATGGAGCAGGGATTGTGGCATGACCATTCCCCCTGAGGAGTGATTTCTTGCTTTCTGTCTCTGGTGAGCACAGGCACCCTATAGCAACAACAAAAAAAAACACAAACAAATAAAAAAACAATAATTCTTTATTTCTGAACCCCTCATCTCACTGTTCATAATTCTGATAGGAAAGTTCTAATTGGCAGGTAAATTTCTGTTAATACTTAACATCAAGAACTTGACACAAACCAAACCACCTGCCTTTCTTTACAAACTCTTGCCTACATGTTAAGTCTTGCCTAAATGATCAGTTATTTAGTTGATAATAACTATAACTGGAATACCTTAAAAGGAAATGTAGGGCCAGCAGGAGGTGTGGTAGTCAAGGCAGCTGGATCCTAAGTGGCCAACTGTGCACTCTGAGTCCTGGACCCTGTAGCTAGAAAGACACCAGGAACGTGTGCATGCGCACCCAAAATCCAGAGAGGAGAATGGAGTCTCAAGGAGGGACTGGGCTGTGGCCATTCCACCTGGGGGTGCTTTCTCTTTCTCACTCTTTCTCTCCAGTATGTGAAACATACCCTACAGCAAACTTAAAAAAAATAAATAAATAAAATAAAACTAATTGGGAAAACCAGCAGATGGCATAAAGGTTACATTGCTGGACTCCCACATGGCCAACCCAGGAGCTTTAAACTTGTGCCGGGCACCCGTGCCTGCATGCCCAAAATCCTGAGAGAATGGAGAAAGGATTGCAGCATGGCCATCCCTCCAGGGGTGATTTCTTTCTATCTCTGTCTCTCTGGCGAATATACGTGCTCTCTTAAAAAACAATTAATTGCTGGGACCAACAGGTTGGCACAGGTAAGGCAGTAGACCCCACATGGTCAACTGTGGTTCATTCAAGTCCTAGTACCTGGTGGATTGAAACTTAGGCTGAGCTGGTGTGTGTGTGAGCATGCCCAAAATCCCCAAAGGAGAATGGAGAAGTGATTGTGGTGTGGCCATCCTCCCAGGGGGTGATTTCTCACTTTCTGTCTGTCTGTCTGTCTTTCCAGTGAACATACGAGCCCTATAGCAAAAATCTCTCAAAAATTTTTTTTAATTGCTAAAATTTACTGAAGGAAAATAAAACATGTTTCTTATGTGACTCACATTTATACGTGTGGGTAGATGAAGCTTTCCTCCATAAAAATAATACTGATAGCTTATATAAAAATAATCTGACATTTATCAAATAGTAATTCCTTCTTTGTCACTGTGACACAATCCTCTTTCAGAACTTACCTGATCTGTCACATCATACACAACTATGATACCATGGGCTCCTCTGTAATAACTGGAGGTGATTGTTCGAAATCTTTCTTGGCCTGCTGTGTCCCACTATTGCAAAACAATAAGAAACAATTCCATTAAAATAGAGTTGGGGCAAAGAGTAAGAGGCGGGAGAATAGTTTTGTTTCTGTTCATTTGCGGAGATGACCTGGATTAGATAAAGAAGCATGAGCCCTCAGTTCACACTACTAAACTGCATGGTAACTGCCAAATCCCTGAAAATCCAGGGAAGAAGAGAGTGCCCATCTGCAATGTGGCATGCAGTCATGCTGCAACTATAAACGCAGAGAGCAGGAACTATGTTCTGTTTTTCACATTCCCCACAGCCCTTACACTGTGCTAGGCATGTAGCGTGAATAGAGACAGGATGACTTGGCTAGGAAAGCCACTGGTGCAAAGCCTCCTGAACACAGTATACTCTCACCAGAAGACACTCACATGCCAGCACATTTCACCATCATGGAAATATTGAAAAGACCCAATTCAGGCAATTACTAGTCAAGGCAGCATTTCAACCATCTCAAGCAGGTATTAATCCTAGGAATTCTTTTCTCGTTTTAGTAATTTGCCAGAAAGTCTGTGTACTCACCAGAGAGAGACAGAGGGAGAGAAAGAAAAAGTGAGAAAGCACCATGGGAGATGGTCATGCTGCAATCCCAATCTCCATTCTTCCATCCTTTCAGGATTCAGGGCACACACACACACACACTCAGCATGTCTCTCAGACCACTGGGTTGGGACTCAAACCATACAGTCACCTATGTGGGATCCAGTTGCCTGAACCACCATGCCACCGGCCAGCTCATAAAATTTTTTTTAAAAACTTATTTTAGGGGCCAGTAGGTGGTGTAGTAGCTAAGGTGCTAGACTCCCATATGGTCAATCACAGTTCAAGTCCCAGAAATGGCAACTTAAAACTCATGCTGGGCACGTGTGCATGTGCACCCAAAATCCCAGTAGAAGGGATTGTGGTGTGATCATACTCCCTGGGAAGTGATTTCTTACTTTCTTGCTCTGTCTCTGTCTCTCTGGTGAGCACACACACCCTTTAGCAAAAATCTCTCTTTAAAAAGTGTACTGAGTGTATGTGCACACATGCCCTGAATCCAGAAAGAAATGGAAGAGAAGGGACTGTGGCATGGCCATCCCCCATGTGGGGATGCCTTCTCACTTTCCTTCTTTCTGGCAAGTGCATGTACCCCCTAGCAAATTTTAAAAAGCAAGGAATTACTACTGACTAAAGTGAGCAATGGCATCGAAACTAAAATTTCTGATGTCTCCTTACCACTCTGAAATCTTCCCCAACTCTACATCTAAACAGTACTAGCAGTACCTTCCTTTGTAACTACATACTCTTTGCATGTAATTCCCATTAGACCTCATAATCACAGGGTAACTGATTTTTCCATTTTTGTCTCTCTCACTGAAATGGGATTTTCTCCTAATGGAGACGTTTTATTCATCTTTGTTACATCAATCGAATCGATGCAAGTGCCTGATGTAACACAGGCATTTCCATAAATGGCTCAGGAATGATCCAACAATCACAAAAGAGGCCTTCCATGGTAAGAGACTGGATTGTGAACTGCCCTACCCTGATGAATGATTTGTAATAACTCTGATGAAGGCCAAGATTTTATACCTGAATAGGAAAAACTGAAAGGAAAAGGTAATTCAAGATGTATCAACAAAATCAAAATTCTGAAAGACCTAGAAAGTCAGGAATAAGATCAATGTAAAGAGCAGGTGGCCGAAAGAAGAGAAATTAATCTGATTCAGGCAGTTCTCAAAGGCAGCGGAATTAAAGACAGAAGGATAAAGTAAACTGGCTGGCTTCAGTTCAATATAAAGAATCAACAAAGCCAAGGGGCCAGCAGGTGCCATGGTGGTTAAGGCGCTATTCTCCCACATGGCTGACCAATGGCTCAAGTCCCAGACCTGGCAGCTTGCTTTCTCACTTTCCCTCTCCCTCTCTTTCTACCTTTCTCTCTTTGGTGAACACAAGCACCCTATAACAAATTTTTTAAATAATAATTCTTAAAAAAAAAAAAAAAAAAAAAAAGTTAACAGAGCCAGCCCCAAGTCATATCACCAGTGGTTAAGCCCTGTGCAGAGGGAGTCAGACCCCACATGACCAATCACAATTCAAATCCTAGTAAAGTACATACACACTTGTGCCCAGGATCCTGACAGGGCAGAGAAATAGAAGAAAAAGAATTGCAGTGTGACTGGGCCCTATTTATGTGCGTACTCTCTCTCACACATCTGCATGTGCCCTCTGGCATAAGAAAAATTAAGTAGATGTTATTTGTAAATGGAACCAGCTGCTTTGAAAAACAGTTCCCAGAACTGTTCTAGAAAATACCAATTTTTTTTTTAAAGATCATAAATACCCAGACCCATATTAAGGAGATACAACTGAAGTCATAATTATCTGTATTTAATTGGGGCCTGGGGATATAAGGATGGATACAGAGAGGGACACAAAATATCGAAGACAGCAAGCTCTGAGTCACTTGGTTCTGCTAGCAATCATGAACAAGTCATTAATTCTCTCAGCATCCATTTTCTGAGCAATAAAATGAACATATTAGAAAAGCTAAGTTCCTTGGGCTGGCCCAGCTGGTTATGCCCTGAACAGAGAGAGCTAGATCCTACATAGCCAACCACGGTTGAGTCCCAGCCCCAGTGGCTTGAAGAACACACCAGGTCCATGCACAAGCCCAGGATCCTGACAGGATGGAGAAGTGGAGGAAAAAGGACTGCAGCATGACCACACCCCATTGACAGGTGCATGTGTGCATATTCATTCTCTCTCTCTCTCTCGCTTGCTCGCTCGCTCGCTAGCAAATGCACACACTCTATGACATTTTTTTCTTAATTGCAAAAAAAAGAAAGGAAAAATAGAAAACAAAAGCTCGGTTTCTCCCCCCCCCCCCCCCCCGCCAAAATTGTTTCTACTGGCAGTACATGCTACCTAATAAAAAATAATAACTAAATAAATACTTCTCTTCCACTAAGCCACATATGAAGAACCTCTGCTAAGTTTCTGTGTTTCACACCACTCAGCAGAAAAAATTGCTCAATACCTTTCCTTTAAGACAAGGTAAACTTGAACTTAGACCTCCACTGATAAAAGAGACTAGAGCCAACCTGACTTAAAACATGCATTTCTCTGCTTTATGAATAGAAAATTCTTTGAGGAAAATAATTTTAAAGAAATTATTTATGTCTAAATAAGACACTATCACAGATGCATGATTTTTAAAATCCTTCATATTCAGTTGTTAGCAAATTAAATATACATATAAAATAAGAGCATATTCCAAATTTACAAAAATAATTTCCAGAAAGATTTCTCGCCAAAAATTACTTACTATTTGAAGCTTGATTGTTTTCCCATCTAACTCTATAGTTCTTATTTTGAAATCCACACCAATTGTGCTGATATAACTTTCTGTATATGTATCATCCTGAAGGAAAAAAGTTAATGATTAACAATGTTAATAGAGTAAACAGCAAAAGATGTTTACTTTATCTGTCAGCAAAATTTGTAACACAGAACATTTGACAACAGCCATCCACCCTACTCCAGTACTCACTTCATGCTCTGGTTACGAAGCACCGTCTGTTTAACAGTATAGTTGCCCTCTAGCCGTCCGTACCTACCAGTTCTGGTTCACAGATGCAAGCAACTGCAGATCAATACATTATGTTGCTGGCATGTGCTGAGTAGGCCTACAAATCTGTCTCTTTTCTGAACACATACAGACTTTTTTCCTGTCTTTATTCCCTACATGAAACAGAATGGCCAGCTCTGGTGATGCAGCCATAGGTCTCCCTGCACTGGTATGTGTGGGTGCTGTGATCCTACCTGACAGGCTAAGAGTAGGACAGCATCATGATGATCCTTTGGAGTTGCTTATCTTTTATGGAATAAATGAACTTAAAAAACATACAGTATAAAAACTATTTATAGAGGCCAGCAGGTGGCATGGTGGTTAAGGTGCTGGATTCCACATGGCTGAGGGGCGATTCAAGTTCCAGGCCTGGCCGCTTAAAAAAACACTCTGGGCACATATGTGCACATGCCCAAAGTCCTAAGAGAAAAAATGGGGGTGAAGGGATTGTAGCGTGGCCATCTTCCCCTGGGAAGTGATTTTTCACTTTCCCTCTTTCTGTATCTCTCCAGTGAGAGCACGTGCACTATGGCAAAAATCTTAAAAAAGAAAGAAAAAAAAAAAAAAACACACATATAAAAAACCCAACCAACTACATATATAACATTTACATTGTATTAGGCAATATAAGTAATCTAGAGATGACTTAAAGTATACCAGAGGATGTGCATAGGTTGCATGCAAATATTACATCCATTTTATAGAAAGGACTTAAGCATGCAAGGATTTTGATACTCAAATGTAATCCTGGAATCAATCCTCCCAAGGGGTGACTGTAGTTTTGTCCTAAAATCTTTTCAATATGTATTCTTTACTTTTTCCAAACAACTCTTCGCAAATTCTTTACATACATCACACAGGTAGTGTTTTCTATTTTCAGTGATTATGAATAATTTTTCTAATTGCTAAATAGCAGAACTCTTACTCCCACCCCACCCAATTTATTCACAAAACCATGATGATTTCACTCTCTTCCTATAAAAGCGTCCTCCAGGGGGATAGCCATACCATGCCCTTCTCACGATTTTGGGCACTCACGTACATGTGTCTGTGTGTTTTCAAACTGCTGTGTCCAGAACTTGAACCTTATAGTCAACCATGTGGTATCCAGCTCCCTTAACTACCATGCCAACAAGCTGGTCCATTCTTAAACGTTTAGGAAGTAGATTTTATTTCCTAAGTCATATTTTCAAATTGAGATAAAACGCACATAAATGAAACTTATCATTCTAAGTGTGCAATTCAGTAGTTTTCAGTATATTCACCAACTGTCCAACTATACCACTATTTATTTCCAGAATATTTCCATCACTCCAAAAAGAACTCTGTGCTCATTACCAGGCACTCTTCATTTGCCTCCCTCCTTCAGCCCCTAGCAACCATTACTCTATTTTCTGTCTCTATGGATTTCCCTATTCTAGACATTTCATATAATTAGGGTCATATATGTGGCCTTCTGTGTCTGACTTTGTCACTCAGCATCATGTTTTCAAGGTTCACTCGTGTAACAGCATGAATCAGTACTTCATTTCTTTTTAAGACTAGATTATTATTACAGTATGTAGCCACATTTTGTTTATCTATCCATCAGCTGATTCCATTTTCAACTATTATGAATAATGCTGTTATGAATATTTGCATACAAGTTGTGTGAACAAAGCTTCTTTATTATTTTTCTACTCATGTTAAACTTTAGATTTCTTTCTTTTTAATTTTATTTTATTTAACTTTATTTATTTATTTTTTTAATTTGACCAGAGAAGGACAGAGCGAGAGCAAAGAGAAAGCAAGCCATCAGCTCCAGGACTCAAACCATGGTTGGCCATGTGGGACTTCAGCATCCTTAAGCACCATGCCACCTGCTAGCCCCTTTTTATTTATGTATTTATCTTAAAGAATTATTTCATTGGGACCAGCTGTTGGCGTAATGGCTATGTTGCTGGACTCCCACGTAGTTGACCACGGTTCAAGTCCCAGACCTGGTGGCTTAAACTCACACCAGGCACATGTGCATGCGTGACCAAGATCCCGAGAGGAGAATGGAGGAGAAGGGATTGCGGTGTGGCCATCCCCTCTGGGGGGTGATTTCTCGCTTTCTATCTCTCTGTCTCTGTCTTCTGGCAAGCGCACATGCCCTATAGCAAAAACCTCTAAAGAAAAATAAAATCATTTTACTTTATTTATTTTTTTAATTTAGATTTTTCTTTAACATTTATTTATTTATTTGTTGTAATTTTCAAGCCACCAGGTCCAGAACTCGAACTGCAGTCGGCTACTTGGGAAGGCAGCACCTTTAACTATCAAACCACCTGCTGACCCTCCAATGTTAAACTTTGAAAATTCTACCTGATTCTCTCCAGTACCTGTCAAATAGCATACTTAGAATGGAAACAAAACTCATTTTTCTTTTCTTTTCTTTTTTTTTTTTTTTTTTTTTTTTTTTTGGAGAGGTTTTCGCTATAGGGTGCATGCGCTCGCCAGACGGACAGAGAGAGACATAGAGACAGAAAGCGAGAAATCACCCCCCAGGAGGGATGGTCACACCGCACTCCCTTCTCCTCCGTTCTCCTCTCGGGATCTTGGGCACGCATGCACACGCGCCCGGCATGAGTTTTAAGCCACCAGGTCCGGGACGCAAACCACGGTCGACTACACGGGAGTCCAGCGACATAGCCATTACGCTAACTGCTGGTTCCCAAAACTCCTTTTTCTTTAAGTGAACATGCTTCTTTCTGAAAAGATACATGAATGGGGAACCAGCAGTTAGCGTAATGGCTATGTCGCTGGACTCCCACGTAGTCGACCGCGGTTCGCGTCTCGGACCCGGTGGCTTACAACTCACGCCGGGCACGTGTGCGTGCGTGCCCAAGATCCCGAGAGGAGAACGGAGGAGAAGGGATTGCGGCGTGACCATCCCCCCTGGGGGGTGATTTCTCGCTTTCTGTCTCTATGTCTCTCTCTGTCTGTCTGGCGAGCGCACGCGCCCTATAGCGAAAAACCTCTCCAAAAAAAAAAAAAAAAAGATACATGAATGGAAACCAGACCATCATGATCTAAACCCTGACATACCACCTAGGACATATTCTAGCAACAAAGATGAACCTAGATCTAATCAAGTCTAAATCTAATAAGGGTAGCAATATCAAACAGAACTTTTAATGATGATGAAAAGGTTCTATGAGATGTACTAGCCAACATGGTAGATACTACGTCTGTGCAGCTTATGAGACAAGGAAATGAATTTTTTTAGAATTATTTGATATTTTATTAACTAGTACTATTATTATTTTAATTTACCAGAGAGAGAGAGAGAGAAAGTGATAAAGCAAGCCACCAGGTCCAGGACTTGAACCACCTAAGCCATGTGGAAAGTCTAGCACCTTAACTACCACACTACCTGCTGGCCCCCGAATATATTTGTGTGTGTGTGTGTGTGTGTGTGTGTGTATTTTGGTTTTTAGAAATAGAATTTTTTTTTCAATTTAATTGACTTAAATAGCTACACAGAGATGGTTGCTACCATATGGATGGCACAACTCTAGGACTTATTTCCAATAAGAGAAAGAGAAAGGAGGAATAAGTTTAAGGACACCACAATGAAGCAAAAGGTCAAATCTACAATGTTGGATAATCTGTAGGACAACAATCTCAGTTTTTGCAAACCAATGACATGAACAATACTTAAATAAAAATGGGGAAAGTGTAAAACTGAAGATTAAAAGACTAAGCAGCCAAACAAGCAAGTGAATGTGTGTGCCATGTTTACTACCTAATGCAAACCAACAGCAATACGGTGCTTCTGAGACCGTAAGGGAAGTAAATCTATTTTGTAGGTTGACAATACCAATGTCATTTTATAAGAATATGTCCAGGGACCAGCAGTTGGTATAATGGCTGTGTCACCGGACTCCCATGTAGCCGACCACGGTTCAAGTCCCAGACCCGGTGGCTTAAATTCACGCCGGGTGCATGTGCATGCGTGCCCAAGATCCCAAGAGGAGAATGGAGGAGAAAGGATTATGGCATGGCCATACCCCCCCGGGGGGGGGGGGGGGGCGATTTCTCGCTTTCTGTCTCTGTCTCTCTTTTTGGTGAGCTCACGCGTCCTTATAGCAAAAAGCTCTCAAAAGAAAGAATATGTCCAACTTTTAGATCTGCATGTCAAAATTCGTAGAAAGGGGGAAAGAACACGTTTCAGAGCTGTATTAAAACACTCAAGCAAACAGAAAGGAAAAAAAGAGCTACATGAAGCCAGTGGGAGCAAGTATTGATAATGTTAGATCTGATTTGTGCATGAGATGAAAACAAGAAAGAAACTCAGAGCACTTCAAGGAGCTAACGGTTACTATATTAGCTAGCCTCACATATTCATAGTTATGCATTATTTAGAATCACTGGGTAAGAGGATATATTGTTTTAAGCCACTGAATGCAATTTCACAAAATGCTCCTGTTACTGGGTATTAATCTTTGAAAAGTTACATTTATTATTTTATAATCAAATGCTTAATAAGTATCAGGTATTACACAAAGTAGAGAACAAAATAAATGCAATGAATATTCATTTGGCACTTCTACATGCCAAGTGCTTGGTTAGAAATAATGAATTCTTAAAAATCCCTAAATGGGGCCAGCAGGTGGTATGGTGGCTAAGCTGCTGGACACCCACATGGTCCAGCACAGCTCAAGTCCTGGACCTGGCAGCTTGAAAAATCACACCAAGCATGTGTGCATGCATGCCCAAAATCTGAGGAGAATGGAAAAGGAATTACAGCATGGCCATCCCCAACCCCCCCAGGGTGATTTCTCACTTTCCTTCTCATTGTCTGTCATACATGCTCTATGGTTTAAAAAAAAAAAAAAAAGAAAAAAGTAACAAAAAAAAATCCCTTAAAAAAATAATCCCTAAATTGGGACCAGCAGTTGGTGTAATGGCTATGTCGCTGGATTCCCATGTAGTCGACCATGGTTCGAGTCCTAGACCCAGTGGCTTAAACTCATGCCAGGTGCGTGTGCCTGTGTGCCCAAGATCCAGAGAAGAGAATGGAGAAGAGATTGCGGTGTGGCCATCCCCCCTGGGGGGTGATTTCTTGCTTTCTGTCTCTCTGGAGAGCACACGCACCCTATAGCAAAAAAATCTCTTAAAAAAAAGTAATTTGGGGACCAGCAGTTAGCATAATGGCTATGTCGCTGGACTCCCATGTAGTCGACCGCGGTTCACGTCCTGGACCCCGTGGCTTAAAACTCACGCCAGGTGCATGTGCGTGTGTGCCCAAGATTCCGAGAGGAGAATGGAGGAAAAGGGATTGTGGCATGGCCATCCCACCTGGGTGTGATTTCTTGCTTTCTGTCTCTCTGTCTCTGTCTGTCTGGCGAGCGCACGCGCCCTATAGCAAAAACCTCTCCAAAAAAAAAAAAGTAATTTTAATGCAACTAAATTTAACAATATTGTCTTTCTTGCTTTTTTCTACTTTAGAAAATACCTTTTTGTACCAAGATAAAGAGCCATCCATGCCTTATTCTAATACTTCCACTTTTATTTTTAGCTATTAAATAAAATAAATAAATGAATATATATACTTTTTTTTTTTTTTTAAGAAAAATTTTCCCTATAGGGTGCACGCACTTGCCAAAGAGAAAGAGAGAGACACACAGAAAGCAAGAAGTCACTCCCAGGGGAATAAGGCCATGCCACATCCCTTCTCCTCCATTCCCCTCTTGTGATTTTGGGCACACATGCACACACGCTTGGTTTCAAGTTTCAAGCCTCCAACCACAGTCGGCCATGGGAGAATCCAGAGAAATAACAATTACACCATACTGGTCCCTAATATTTTTTTAAAATGACCATTAACTTCAGCCTCATCTCATCCAAAAAGTCATGCAAGTATCTGAGACACTATCAAATTTACAGTGCTGATTTTTTTTTTTAAGAGAAATTTTTGCTATAGGGCACCTGTGCAGCAGACAAAGACAGAAAGCAAGAAATCATCCCCCAGAAAATGGCCATGCCACAATCCCTTCTCCTCCATTTTCCTCTTGGGACTTGGGGCACACACTCACACACACCCAGTTTGAGTTTTATAAGGTGCTGGGTCCAGAATTCAAACCACGGTCAACTACATGGAGTCCAGTGATATAATCATTATGCCATCTGCTGTTCCCCATAGTACTGAATTCAAAGTTTTCTAAAATTCTAATTTTTCCCTGAAAGCCTGAATTTTATTATAGGTAAATAAAATACCTACAGTTACTTAAAAAGACAGTCTCAGTTCATTTGAGAAAATGTCTGCCTAAGACCCAATTTTGAATAACTGCAATTTGTCAGTTGTTCTTAGAAGCATACACAGTTCCATGAAAAAAAGTTAGTTCAGCCAACTCCATAAGTGCTTCTTTTCTCAAGACAACCAACACACTGTAGTAGTCAGTAAAAGTGCCTCATATATGCTTTCCAGCCTTCACACAAAATATTTTTTTAAATAATACTCAATAATTAGTGCTTTTTAAAAATTAATAATCTGTTTCTTCATAAACATTCTTAAATAAAAACAGCTTTCTGGGGGCCAGCAGGTGGCTTGTTGGTTAAGGACCAACCCGGTTCACATCCTGGACCTGGTAGCTTGTTTTCTGTCTGTCTCTCTGGTGAGCACACATGCCCTATAGCAAATTTTAAAATAATAATAAATAAAACTAAATTTCTTAATGGCTTTTTAAATTTTTTTGTCCCGGGACCAGCAGTTGGCATAATGGCTATGTCGCTGGACTCCCATGTAGTTGATCATAGTTTGAGTCCCAGACCCAGTGTCTTAAACTCACACCGGATGCATGTGCATGCATGCCCAAGATCCCGAAAGGAGAATGGAGGAAAAGGGAGTGTGGCGTGGCCATCCCCCCTGGGGGGTGATTTCTCACTTTCTGTCTCTCTGGCAAGCGCACACACCCTATAGCAAAAACCTCTCCAAAAAAAAAAAAAAATTTTTTTTTTGTCCCTATGAGTGCCCAGAAGTGAAAAATACAACAACTCTGAGTACAGTTTGGAACTTTAGCATGTCTTGATGTGCACTAAGGCACCAACAGTAGTTCTGTCCAGCACTGCATTTATACCAGCAGAACAAACCGCACGGAGTAAAAAAGGCAAGTGTCTTTTGTATTTGTATTATTACTAAATAAGCATTTATTTAATAAATTCTAATGTCTAACTATTACCAGGATAATAGTTTGATCTCACAGGCCTCCTGAGAGAGTTGTGGTAATCTCCAAGAGTCTTTTTTAGGTAAGTCTGAGAACCGATGATCTGGACAGTGAGAAGGAAAACATGCTAAGTTTAAAGGCTGCTGGTAGAAACTCCAAAAGAGATTGTGGATTCTATTAGAGCAAGTCATTTATCTGTATGCCAGTTTCAGTATATATAACACTATGCCACTGTTCAACGAAGCTTTGTACCAAGCCCTACTTGTTCTTTTTATTCTGAAATTTAACTTGGGAGATTTCCTTTTGTTAGTCATTTTTAACATAGGCCAACCATCTGTTTCTTATTTCACTTACATTGGAATGAACTGCTATATGACCTCTACCAAGAATATGACGCTTTCTAGATTTATAACCACACTTCACTGAATTTCAAAGAATACCAACATTCCTTCTATTTAATAGTTCATCACAGGACTTTATATATATAAATTCTGAAATAATTTATTCTAAATAAAACTAGTTTTTCTGGTCTAGAAATACACTCAGCATTAATTAATTATCCCTTCTAGTATACCATTAATTGTAAAGACATTTTAATTTAATTTCAACTTACTGCAAACCTAAGGAGGAGGCAAGACTTTCCAACCCCAGAGTCGCCGATCAGAAGTAACTTGAATAAATAATCACTGCAAAAAAAAAAAAACAGAAAAAAAAGTCATATTAATAAAAAATCTACCTCATTGTCATTCTACAAATAACAAAAACACAACCAACAATAAGATCTCACTATGAAACTCCGAAAAAGCTTCTGCATGGCTTAACAGAAGCCAAGACTGCAAATAACAACAGCCCTTCTGATGGATCACTGAACATGACAGAATTAAATAACAGTAAGACAGTCAATGCCCATGATCTCTGAGGTCAGTGAGCTTCCACTTAAAAAACAAACAAGAAGGAGGCTGGCAGGTGGTGTGATGGTTAAAGGCGCTGGACTCCCACATAGCCGACCACGGCTCAAGTCCCAGACCTAGCAGTTTGCTTTCTCACTTTCGTTCTCTCTCTCTCTCTCTCCCCTTCTCTCTTTCTCTTTCTCTCTCACTCTGTCCCTCTCTGGTCAAATTAAAATAAACAAGTAAAGTTAAATTAAAAAAAAAAAAAAAAAAAAACAAGAAGAGGAAATGTAAGTGATATGCATTCTCGGAAAGCCCAAACATTATGTAAATTTCTCTTTCCTTGGATCTTGCCAATAAAATATTGGTTTCTCCTTCAATTCCAAGACCTAATCACTATTTCATAGCAACCCTCCCAATTGAAGGGGATTTTATGATCCATTCTTAGCATCCTGCTGGAATTCTTCCCTCAAAAAAACAAAAAATCATTTAACTTCTCAAAACCCAGATCATAAATATTTCAAAGTAAAACTGTGATAAAATCAGGGCCGGCAGGTGGCATGATGGTTGAAGGCGCTGGATTCCCACATGACTGACTCTGATTATTCAAGTCCCAAATCTGGTGTCTTGCTTTTTCACTTTCCCTTTCTCTGTCTCTCTCTGGTCAAATTAAAAAATAAAAACAACAATGGGACCACCAGTTAGCATAATGGCTATGTCGCTGAACTCCCATGTAGTCAACCGCCGTTTGAGTCCTGGACCTGGTGGCTTAAACTCACGCCGGGAGTGTACGCATGCATGCCCAAGATCCCAAGAGGAGAATAGAGGAGAAGGGATTGTAGCATGGCCATCCCCCCTGGAGGATGATTTTTCACCTTCTGTCTCTCTCTGTCTCTCTGGTGAGCACACGTGCCCTGTAGCAAAAACCACTCCAAAAATAAACAAATAAATAAATAAAAACAACACAGGGAATTAAATAAATAATTCTCTTTTTTAAAATGTGATAAAATCAAAAGCTATTTGGTCGTCGGAAAAGTTACTGATGTATTTTTCTATGCAAAATGCATCATGATTTTTCTTTTTTCTTTTTTGGAGAGGTTTTCACCATAGGGCGCGTGCGCTCGCCACACAGACAGAGAGAGACATAGAGACAGAAAGCAAGAAATCACCCCCCAGGGGGGATGGTCACACCGCAATCCCTTCTCCTCCATTCTCCTCTCAAGATCTTGGGCACACATGCACACGCACCCGGCGTGAGTTCTAAGCCACCGTGTCTGGGACGCGAACCACGGTCGACTACGTGGGAGTCCAGCGACATAGCCATTACGTTAACTGCTGGTTCCCCATTGCATCATGATTTTTCTGACAACCCGATATTTTATGCAAGCACAGAACTTTACTAATATTCTTTTTATTTTAATTTTTTTAGAGAGATATTTTTGCTATAGAGCACATGAGCTTGCCAGAGACAGAAACTCAGAAATCATCTCCCCAACCGGTGTGTGTGTGTGTGTGTGTGTGTGTGTGTGTGGCCACACTGCAATCCCTTCTCCTCCAGTCTCCTCTTAGTATTTTGGGCACTTACACACATGTGCCCAACATGAGTTTTAAGCTGCCAGATCCAGGACTCAAACCACAGTAGACTATCTGGGAATCATCAATATAACCATTATGCTATTCACTGGTCCCTAAATTTTTAAAAAATGTTTAAAGAATTATTTTTTTTAATTTATCATTATTATTATTTTATTTTTTTTAATTTGTTACAAGGCCCATGCACTCACCAGAGTGAAAACAGACAGAAAGAAAGAGAAAGGGAGAAAACAAGTCACAAGGTCCAGGACTCAAACTGTGGGAGTCCAGTGCCCTAACCACCATGCCACCCACTGGCCCCAAAAACTTTACTAACATTCCAATTTTGTATTAAAGTATCCTTTGGAAACACTGCAAATTAGGTTCTGTTCATGTATATTCACCATTGCCCGCAAGCCTAACTAAAAAAAGTTTCTAGAACTGGTCTCGTAACACATCAGTAATGTACAGCTCAAGAGAAGCCACAGCTCATAAGGCAACCACTGTTCAAATCCTCAGTCAGCCTGAAACATACTGGGTAGCTCGTGAGTACCCACAAGCCAATGGGTTGGAGAACCGGACAAGGAAGATCATGATATGACCAGACTCTATGGAAAGTGCTCATCTCTCCCTCACCTTCACAAGAGTGCACACAAACACCATCAGGAAAAAAAATGTTTAATTTCTAGGGATTCCTTCATAGACCTGTTGTCTTCATGCACTGCCTGCTCACAGTCTCCTAAGAAATCTCTCATAGATCCTTCTGACCAATTCTGCAGGTTGTTTTAGGCACTAACTCCCGCATGGCCACCTTGGTTTGAGTTCCAAACCTGGCAGCCTGCTTTCTCACTCTTCCTCTCTCTCTCTGGTCAAAACGAATAATAATAATAATAAATTAAATTAAATAATTCCTTTAAAAAAATACCACGGGAACCAGCAGTTAGCGTAATGGCTATGTCGCTGGACTCCCACGTAGTCGACCGCGGTTCGCGTCTCGGACCCCGTGGCTTACAACTCACGCCGGGCGCGTGTGCGTGCGTGCCCAAGATCCCAAGAGGAGAATGGAGGAGAAGGGATTGCGGCGTGACCATCCCCCCTGGGGGGTGATTTCTCGCTTTCTGTCTCTATGTCTCTCTCTGTCTGTCTGGCGAGCGCACGCGCCCTATAGCGAAAAACCTCTCCAAAAAAAAAAAAAAAAAAAAAAATACCACTATGTCTTACATTTTTTGGGAGAGTTTTGTTTGTTTGTTTGTTTGTTTGTTTGTTTGCTGTAGGGCATGTGTGCTCGCTAGAAAGACAGAGAGACAGAGAGACAGAAAGCGAGAAATCACCCCCCCAGGGGGGATGGCTACGCTACAATCCCTTCTCCTCCATTCTCCTCCCGGGATCTTGGGTATGCATGTACGTGCGCGCAGCATGAGTTTAAGCCACAGGGTCCGGGGACTTGAATCGCAGTCGACTACGTGGGAGTCCAGCGACACAGCCATTATGCCAACTGCTGACCCCATTTTTTTTCCTTTTAAGAGAGATTTTTGCTATAGAGCACATGCACTCGCTGAAGAGATAAAGAGAAATAGACAGAAAGTGAGAAATCATCCTCCCCAGAGATGGCCACACCACAATCCCTTCTAATCCATTCTCCTCTTGCAATTTTGGGCAGGCAAGCACACGTACCTGGCATGAGTTTCAAGCTGCCAGGTCTGGGGCTTGAACCACAGTCAGTCATATGGGAGTCCAACAACATAACCATTATGTCATCTCCTGGTCCCAGTAATATGTCTTACTTAAAACATATTTTTGGTTTTACCAAATTACCATAATACATTTATTATCCCCAATTATATTATATATGAGGAAAATAATTTTTTAAAAAATCCAAAGTGCTAGTCAGCATCAAAACAGAGATCAGAAAACTTTCTTTTTGAAGTTTTTTTTTTGCCATAGGGCACATGTGTACTCAACAGAGAGGCAGAGACGGTGAGAAGTAAAGTGAAAAATCACTCGCTGGGGAGGATGGCCTCATTGCAATCCCTTCTCCTTCCATTCTCCTCCTGGGACTTGGGGCACAAAGGCATGCACTTAGCTGTACAGTCAGCTAGCAGACTTCAATACCTATTGATAAGTCCTTTCCTTAATTAAACTAAATAAATTCTTAAGAATACTGAATACCGAACATTAACAATGAGTACATATTAACAATTTATAGAGGCCAGCAGGTGGCATAGTGGTTATGGCACTGGACTCCTCCATGGTTATGGAATCCCAGACCCTGTGGCTTGAAACTCATGATACACGTGTGCACATGCATGTCCAAAATCCCAAGAGGAGAGCGGAGAAGGGATTAAAACCTGGTCATCCCCGCCATCCCCGCTCCCCTCCCTCAGGAGTTGGGAGGAGTTGATTTCTCATTTTCCTCTCACTGTCTCTCTCTGTGGAGCACACTTTCCCTATGGCAAAATCTTACAAAAAATAATTATTTGGGACCAGCAGATGGTGTGATGGTTACATCCCATGCAGTCGAACGCAGTTTGAGTCCTGGACCTGATGGCTCAAAAAACATGTCGAGCACGCACGCGTGCATGCCCCAAATTCTGAGAGGTGATTGGAAAGGGGATTGTGGCATGACCATCCCCCCAGGGGGTGATTTCTCACTTTGTCTCTCTGGCAAGCACATGCGCACTATAGCAAAAATCTCTAAAGAAAATAATAATAATAATTTATATTTTGGGACCAGCAGGTGATGTGATGTGGAGGTTAAGGTGCTGGATCCTACATGGCCATCCTTTGCAGTTCAAGTCTCGGACCTGATGGCTTGAAAATCATGCCTGGCACTTGTGCGTGTATGCCAAAATTTCAAAGAGGACAGTGGAGAAGGGATGGGCAAAGTCATACCCCCAGGGGGGTAGATTTCTCACTTTCTCCCTCTCTCTCCAGAGAGTTCATGCGCCCTATACAAAAACTTGAAAAAAGAAAAGAATGTATATTTTGGTTTAGAAGAACAAACACAGCATTGATACTATTGGTTTTCCTTTCTTGGACATTTGCATGCATGCCCCTGGTGTGTTTCAGGCCAACCAGGCTGGGATTAGAAAAGAGCTATGTGGGATCCCCTTCTTTTGAGCAGCGCATTATCAGGGTGCCACAGAACTGGCCCTACAGTCTATGGGTTTTTTTTGGTTTGTTTTTTGGGGGGAGTTTTAGAGGTTTTTGCCTTAGGGTGCATGCGCTTGCTGGAGAAAAAAAGAGAGACAGAGAAAGTGAGAGGGAAGTAAAAAATCACTACACAGGGTATGGCCATGCGGCAATCTTGGGCACACATGCACACGCACTCAGTATGAGTTTCAAGAGACTGGGTCCAAGACTCAAACCGTGGTCAGCCACATGGGAATCCAGCGCCTTAACCACTACACTATCTGCTGGTCCCAGATCGTGGGTTTTTAAACATAAGTTTCACTAAAACAAATGAGTCCAACAAAAGGCCTCAAGTCACCAACCTCACTCAGCACAGTGCCAGGTATCCAGTAAATAATAAATACCCACTGAATCAGCTGTACTGGACCTTGTTAAAATAAAAAACTGCATTGGGTCACAGATGTTACCTGAGATATGATTACCTTAAAGATCAATTTCTCTATTTCAGAGCAATCACAATGGCTGGAAAAACATGAAAGCTTCCTATTTGTGCTACAAGTATATTATAGTTTCAAGAAATCAATAATCAACTTTTTAAAATGAACTGCTTCAACTACCATTTTTAAATTTTACAAATATATTGATATCATGTTAGAATATTATAGTTTCTAATAATTTTAGGTTCAAACTTACTGTAAGTAATATAGAGAGTCAAATACTCTATACAAGACAATCTTTACAAAAGAACTCCGTGCTCTCTCCTAAACCATTAGCTTTGCCAACATGACAACAGTTACATGGACGAGAAAGACAAGCAAAATCAAACTCACAAACTTCCCCACCTCCCTTTATCAAAGACACACACCTGTATAGTGTGATCAATAACATACTATTTGCATTGGGACATTTTAATTACAGGTTAAGGTTTTTTCGGTTTTTTTTTTTTTGAGAGCTGGTGTTTTGTTTTTGTTTTTGTTTTTTTTTTTTTTTTTGCTATAGGGCCTCTGCACTTGCCGGAGAGAGAAAGAGACAGAAAGCAAGAAATTATCCCATGGGGATGTCCACACCACAATTCCTTCTCTTCCATTCTCCTCTCAGGATTTTGGGCACACACGCACACACACCTAGCATGAGTATTAAGCGGCCAGGTCCAGGACTCAAGTAGTGTGGGAGTCCAGCAACGTAACCATTATGCCATCTACTGGTTCCAGGTTAAGTATTTCTTACATAAAATCCTTTGGAATATTTGCATATACATAAGATATCTTGGGAATGGAACCCAACTCTAAACATAAAATTCACTTATGATTCATATACACTTTACACATATCCTAAAGGTCACTGTATACAGTATTTTTGTACTGTAGTATTTTGAGTGTCACCCACTCATCATATGAGGTCAGGGGTGGAATTTACCACTTGTGGCATCATGATGGCACTCAAAAAGCTCCAGACTTTTGAAGCCTTTCAGTTTTTATATTTTCAGATGAGGAATGCTCAACCTACACCTATTACTGTAGTAGCACTTTATTTGTAAACTACCATATTATTATTATGACTATTAGAATCCAGAGGTTTGAGTCTGCTCAAAGATTTTATTTATCTATAATTTATTAAACACAGTAAAAATGACAGAAAATATGTAACTCTAAAATTAAAGAGCAGAATTTTAGTATAAAGAACCAAGACTGGGACCAGCAGTTAGTGTAATGGCTGTGTCGCTGGACTCCCATGTAGTCAACAGCGGTTCGGGTCCCAGACCCGGTGGCTTACACTCATGCCAGGCACGTGTGCGTGCGTGCCCAAGATTCCGAGAGGAGAATGGAGGAGAAGAGATTGCGGCGTGGCCACACCCCCCCGGGGGGGGGTGATTTCTCGCTTTCTGTCTCTCTGTCTCTGTCTCTCTCTGTCTCTGGCGAGTACACGCGCCCTATAGCAAAAACCTCTCAAAAAAAAAAAAAAAAAAAAAAAAGAACCAAGACTAATTTATTGAATCAAACAGTAACATTTAAAATATATTCATTATTTCCCAAAATTCTGGGTCATTAAGTTTTCAATGATACAATATAATTTGACTTAAATGAAAAATTCAATTGTACTACTAATAGTTTAGAAATCTATAAAGATTTACAACTGTAATCACTACCCTCCTAAATTATTCTAGTAAATTCTACCCACTGTTTCCAATTAGAAACTTCCTCTAGCTTTTTCTATTTCTAATTTACTATGACAAGTCATACTTTCTCCCCTTCAGAGGTATGGGGCCTATGTCCCCCATTTTTATATTTCACATATATATCAAGTATCTATCCATGTGGAAGGTAAACTAACTTACTCACTTATTGGTTTGTTGGAAAAGTCATGATGCTATTTTGCATAGAAACAAAAAAATACGTTATGACTTTTCCAACAACCCAATCCATATACAAGAATCTAACACTGTGCCTGTAAAGGGCAACTGTGCTCACAGGCAGGGGAGGGAGAGGGAGGAAAAGGGGAGAGGGAGAGAAATTGAGAAAGCATCCCCCATGAAGAATGGTCATGTTGTAATTCCTTCTCTTCCAACTTTCCCTTCTTTTAGGATTTTGGGTACACATGTGTCTGGCTATTTTGCAAGCCACCAGGTCTGGGACTCCAACAGCAGACATGTGGGATCCAGCTGCTTTAACCACCAAGCTACTGGCTGGCCTGCATTTTGCCTTTTATAAATCATGTATTAAGAGATCAGAATACATTTTACTTTTGTACCTTTAATCAGGCCTCTTTTGGTATGAGATACACTAAAGAAAATCTATGGCTGTGGCCAGCCGTGGCATGGTGGTTAAAGCAGTGAGATCCCACATAGCCAACTGTGCAATTCAAGTCCTAAATCCTGCTGCACACAGCGGCGGCATGTGTGCAGGTTTGTGCCCATGCCCAAAACCCCAAGGAGAATGGAGAAGGGACTATAGTGTGATTAATCCTCATCATTCCTCATGGGGAAGCTTTCTTACTTAATATGTCTCTCTCTTCACCAAGCACATATGCTCTATAGCAAATTTCGAAAAATAAAAAAGTAGAGGGGCCAGCAGGTGGTGTGGTTTTTATGGGCACTAGACTCCCACGTGGCTGACTGTGGCTCAAGTCCTGGACCTGGCGGCTTGCTTTCTCACTATCCTTTCTCTGGCTCTCTCTGATGAAATAATAATAATAAATAAAGTTAAATTAATTATTTAAAATAAATTGAAAAGAAGAAAAGAAAATCTTTGGCTTTTCTTGACTAACTGGGCAAAATATACTGGCGGAAAAATGGATGAGGCATAGCATGTTAAAAGGACACAAGAGCCAATCTGAAAGTTCTCTCACTTGTCAACTCAGTACCATTTGAGCCACAGAGTAAATAATTACATACTGGATTATAACTCAAAGAATAAATATCCATGAAACTAGGCTGGTGTAAGTAATTAAATAAATAAATGGGAGAAAAGACAAATCTTCCTTATAGGAGGGTTCCAATAATACATGTGGAAAGAATACGAGAAATAGAAAATCATCTGTAGATCACATTACTGACTGCGGCAGGAAGATCTACTGATAAATACTAACATGACTGCGTGAAACTTCTTTCCTTGAGAGAGAGATTTTGTATAGGTCACGTGTGCTTGACAGAGAGAGACAGAAAACGAGAAATCACCCCACCCCACCCCCGACAGGATGGCCACGCTGCAATCCCTTCTCCTCCACTCTCCTCTCAGGATCTTAGGAACGCACGCACACATGCCTGGCGTGAGTTTTAAGGCACTGGGTCTGGGACTCGAACCACAATCAATGATGTGGGAGTCCACACTGAAAATATTACACAACTGATCGCCAGTAGGGTAAAACTTTAAGAAGAAACAGGTATTTATGTGGTTTCAAAGAATGCTGCTTAAAACATTTATTATTTTGGTGGTTTTAACATATTCCTACAAAATCTTTGAGTGGGGGGGAGCATAATTCCCTTTCTTCTGAATCTGGGTTGTATAAAATGACTGTTTTCACAGAGCATGGTAAGGAAGAGATGCTAACTTTACAGAAGAGAAACCTAATAGATATCACTTTAAATGGTCAAAGTGAACACCACTAGTAAAGTTCCAGTATTAAGTCATACTGATATCATTTATCCTCTGATATGATGTGATGAGTAGAGCATGATTCTGTAGTATCTTCTCCAAAATCTATAGCCCTCATCTAACAATGAAAAGACAACAAATGCAAATGGAGAGACATTCTACAAAATACCTATCAACACTCTTAGAAAGTATCAACAAAGAGGAGGACTGAAAAGGTTACAGACTAAAAGGTAGCTAGCAGGACAGAACTACTAAATACAACATAGTTTTCCTACATTGGTTTCTAAAACAGACATAGGACATTAGTGAAAAAAAAACATCAAAATAAAATCTATAGCTAAAAGGCTATGAATACTCATTTTGGTAAATATCCCATGATGTAAGATGTTAGTATTAGGGGCTGGCAGGCGCCGTGGTGGTTAAGGTGCTGGACTCCCACATGGCTGGCCACGGTTCAAGTCTCGGACCTGGTGGCTTGCTTTCTCTCTCACTCTGTCCCTTTATGGTCAAATTAAAAAATAATAATAAATAAATAAAGTTAAATAACTCTTAAAAAAAAATGTTAGTACTTGAGGAAGCTGGGTAAAGAATACTCTCTATACTATTTTTACAACTATTCAGTAAAACTAAATTTAGTTCCAAATAAAATGGTTTAAAGATAATGCGACCAGCAGATGGTGTGGTGATTAAGGTGCTGGACACTCGCAAGTGGCTAACCGTGGTTCAGGTCCTGGACCTGGTGGCTTGCTTTCTCACTTCCTTTCTCTCTCTGTATCTCTCTCTGATCAAATTAAAATAAATGAAAGAATAAATAAAATTAAATAATTCTAAAAAAAGAGAGATTAAAAAAAGATAAAAGTCATGAGGATATTACCAAAATAGGTTAAAATATATCCCTCCAATAAACTAGCTCCCAAGCATTTTTTAAGAGAAATGCTGTGGAACCAGACAGTAACATAGGGGTACTAGACCTACAGGGAAGGTACCAGGTTCATATTCAAGGCCTCCCTGTGATCTGGGCTGACTGAGGCTAGGGGTGGGAGAGTGTCTGAACTAGCTGACCTTGCAGCTCGAGTCCTGAGCCCAGCAGTTCAAGATGCACATCAAGCATGTGTGTGTGTGCATGCCCCAAATCCTGAAAGGATGGAGAAATGGAGAATAAAAGACTATGGCGTGATAATTCTTCATGGGGAGTGAGCAGTGCTTTCTCAAATGTTTGTCTCTCTCCAGAGAGCACAAATTTGAAAACTTTTTTCTCCCCTCAAACATTTTTTCCTGGTTATAAAAGTAATAATGTAGAGCTGACCCAATGGCCTGGTGGTTGGGTGAGTCAGATCCCACAAGGCTGACTGCACAGTTCTGAGTCCTGGCCCACATAGCTTGAGAAACCCGTCGGGCAAGTGTGCACAGGGATTGCAACATGACCATGACCCACTGGGGGTGCTCCCTTCCTCTTCCTCTCTCCTTCTCTCTCTGGCAAACACACATACCCTGGGGCAAAAAAAAAAAAAAAGTAATAATGTACAAGCATATTGCAGACTTAAGAGTAAAAAGGCAAGACTATCAATCAATTATAATCCTACAATTTAGAAAGGTCCTTCCTCCCACCCCAATATGTGTACAAAAGTTTGTTTTTTGTTTTTTGTTTTTTTTTTCATAACAACTATAATAGGCCAGCCCCATGGCCTAGTGGTTGAGGGAGCCACATTTCACATGACCGACTGTGCCATTTGAATCCCACAACCAGTAGTCTGAAAAACATGCTGAGTAAGTATGTGTGCATGCCCCAAATCCCAGCAGGGTAGAGAAATGGAGAAGGGACTGAGACACGCCCAGGCCCCCTTTCCGTTTTTCTGTTCTCTCTCTGGCAATCACAGGTGCCCTCTAACAAATTCAGAGAAGAAAGAGAGAGAGAGAGAGAGAAAAAAGAAAGGGCCAGCAGGTGGTGTGGTGAAGGTGCTAGACTCCCACATGGCTAACTTGTGGTTCAAGTCCCAGGCCTGGTGGCTTGCTTTCTCACTTTCTTCCCACCCCACCCCACCCCCCCACGGGTCAAATTATTTTTTTTTTGGGGGGGGGAGAGGTTTTTGCTATAGGGCACGTGTGCTCACCAGAAAGACACGAGACAGAGACAGAGAGACAGAAAGGGAAAAATCACCCCCCAGGGGGGATGGCCACACTGCAATCCCTTCTCATTCTCTTCTCAGGATCTTGGGCAAGCACACACACATGCCTGGCGTCAGACAACCCTGGAGAGCCTGCAGAGCTGAAACACCGCACAGTCTCCAGACGACCCTGAAGAGTTGTAACACTACATCGTCTCCGGACGAGCCTGAAGAGCTGTGACACCGCGTCGTCTCCGTGCTGCTCACAACAGACGACGCGACCCTAAAGAGCTGTAACACTGCGTCGTCTCCGTGCTGTACCGTGCTGCCCACAATAAACAGACGACACTGTGTCGTCTCCGAGCTGTGACACTGTGACGCTTGTTCCGGCTCTCACTCCTTCCCTCAGGAAACCTGTTCGACTGTCCCACCGGGTCGGGACACGTGGCGCCCGAACCAGGTCGGGACATGGCGTGAGTTAAAGCAACCAGATCCAGGACTTGAATCGTGGTTGACTACATGGGAGTCCAGAGACATAGCCATTATACCAATTGCTGGTCCCCAAATTAATTCTTTAAAAAAAAAGAAAAGAAAGAAAATACAAAAATGGAATTATACAAAATATTTTATAATCTTCCCATATAACAAACTGTTTCACATAACAATCTTGAAGAATCCTCAGTATTTTAGATTCAAAAGAAGCTAATTCATCCCCTACCTCACTTCATATTTTAGGCAGTTAGTAACTTCATCATGAAAAGAAATGTATTTCATCTAGAATTGGAACCTAAAATCTGTTTTAATTAACTTTGTTAAAAGATGTATTTCGGGGGACCAGCAGGTGACATGGTTGGTAAAACAATGGACACTCCCACATGGCCGACCACAGTTCGAGTCCTGGACCTGGTGGCTTGCTTTCTCACTTTCCTTCTCTCTCTCTCTCTCTCTCTCTATCGTCAAAGTAAAATGAATAAATGAATGAATAAACAAAATTAAAAACTAATAATTCTTTTTTTTTTTTTAAGTGTCTCTTGGGGCTGGCAAGTGGCATGGTGGATAAAAGCAATGCACTCCCACATAGCTGACCACAGTTTGAGTCCCGGACCTGGCAACTTGCACGCACGTGCACACACTCTCTCTCTTTCTCTCTCCCTCTCTCTCTCTAGTTAAAACTGAAAAATTATTATAAATAAATAATTATTTTTCTTAAAAAAAAAAAGTGTATTTCTTCCATGAAGAAGCAGAACACAAGAAACATGAACAGGTTATCTTGATGTGATCCTTCCCCTGGCCTTCCCAGCCAGCCAGGATCACTGGCTCACATGAGTCTGGTATGTACAGGCCCACCCAGATCTTCCATGTGGATCCAGCATTGCAGAGCAGCACACTAACAGTGTACCACTGCCACTGACCTGGTTGTGGTAACTTTTTTTTTAGAGGTTTCTGCCATAGGAAGCACATGTGCTCACTGGAGAGAGACACACAGAGACAGTGAGAAGGAAAGCAAGAAATCACCCCACCCCCCCAGGAGGGATAACTATGACACAATCTCTTCTTCTCCATTTTCCACCTGGGATCTCATGCCCGGTGTGATTTTCAAGTCACGGGGTACAGGATTTGAACCTCTTAGGCTATGTGGAAATCCAGAAATGTAACCACTACGCCATCTGATGGCTCTGTAGTAACATCTTAAAGAATATTGTTCAATGCTCTCACAACAGTGATTTTTTTAAAGATGTAGATAATGTCAGTGCTTGTGTACAAAATAACACAGGTACATATATTTATATCGTTTAACAATGAGACTATGTTAGATCATAAAAAATGCAAATACACACAGAGCTCAAAGAGGTAAGTTGAAATAAGGGTTCTGGGATTCTATTACTGATTTATAATAGAATTTATAGTTCATTTTTCCTCATTTATTAAGCAGAAGCCCTTCTAACATGTTGGCAAAAACCACGCACCCTGTCACTGATCATGCAACTTTATGAAAAGAGGGTAGAATAAAACTCATCATCATTAAACATCATTACTTTTGTTTTGCTGCTGGAATATTCAATATTGCTAATATGTACCAGAAATTCACTTATAAGAGAAAATGAGAGCAAAAAGAAAGTTTCATTGTTACTACCACCCAATTGTTAAAGTCTATGGTTAATTTTTTCTCAATCTATTCCTTTCCATCCAGCCTTAATCTACACCATTCTGCAGTCCACTCCATCTCAGCCAGCCAAGATCATGAGCATACATGCATCCAGTATGCACCAAGAGACCTTGGGACACAAATGTAGGACCTTCCCATGTAACTTTAAACATTCTACCGTGTTACCTTACAACCACTGCACCACTGCAGCTGACCTAATCAGAGGGTTTTCTCAATGACCTAACACCATTGCAGATTTGTTCAGTACATCAGTCATAACACAAATGACTTCTAACTAGATAAAGTAGGTCAAGGTTCTAAGCAGCAATGGTACACTCCCAATAGAGCCACGAGTATATGAAGTCAACTTTTAGGATTAAGGGAGAATAACAATTTTACTTCTTTCATAAAATAAAATCTAGATTATCACATATGGTTTACATGTCAGTTAATTTTTTAAAAGAGAAAGTTGACTAGCATTAACTTTCAATGTTCCATCCTTTAGAAACCTGTGTTTTTATTTATTATTTTTAAATTTGCTTCAGGGAGCATGAGCTTACCAGTAAGAGATAGAGAGAGAGGGAGAAGATACCTCCCCGCCCAGGGATGGTCATGATGCAATCCCTTCTCCTCCATTCTCCTTGGAATTTTGGTCACACACACACACACACACACACACACGCCCCACATTTCTCAATCCACCATGTTGGGAACCCAAACCATATAGTCAGCCATATGGGATTCAGTCACCTTAACCACCATGCCACCTGGATGGCTCTCCTTTAGAAACCTTTAACAAGGAAGGAAAAAAGTCTAACAGCAGAAGAGTACACTGTATAAGTGTTTTTATCCAAACGGTACTCCAAAAATACAAATTTTGTAATGTCAGCTATATATAAGTACCTTAGAAAAAGCCTGCTATTTTTAAAAGTTCAATGGAAACTAAATTCATTCTCTTTCATTTATAATGGATTCACTTACATGACAGGATCATGTTATTTTACCTTCTTTCAAAGGTCATCCTTGAAAAACAGCATAAAACTGAGTTCACATCAAATTTAAAACAAAATCATGACTATGATATAATGATACGGTGCCTAAATTATCAAGACTATTAAAACTACATACTGTTCTAACAGCCTTTGAGGTATGGAAAGATTAATAAATCTTGGACTAAAATGACTATGTTTGACATCAGCTTATCTTCTTCACTCACTTGAAGTACACGCTACAGAGCACAATTCAAAATTGACCTCCACGCAGCAACAGTTACCCATTGCTGAGACAAAAAGCTAAGAAATTTTAGTTTGGAATGGTCAAGGGTCAGGCATAGTGTTTAAGGCAGCTCAATCCCACATGGCCAACTGTGCAGTTCAAGTCTCAGACCCGGAGGCTTGAAAAATAGCAGGCACATGTGCACGTGTGTCCAAAATCCTGACAGAATGGAAAAGGAACTGCAGTGTGGTCCTCCTGCCAGGGGGTACTTTCTCACTTCTCCCCTGCCTCTTTCTCTTTCTCTCCCCCACACCCACCTCTGTGAGCACATGTGCTCTACAGAAAATTTTAAAAAAGAAATATTGGTTATTTCAAGTGTCTCTGTACTACTATAACTGCTTCAGTGAGCATATTTTACTTTGATAATTAAATTAAAAACTAAATAAACCTTCAACTATGGACAAAAGCAGCCTATAGTCACAATAAATAGTCTAAATAAATGAGTATCAAGAATCTGAGATAAACAGTCTCTTCTCCAAATGTTAGGAAATAGCCAGATGATTTTTTAAAAACTGCCTCCATAATCAACCACAAAAATTCCATGTTTTTCTTTGATATTTAAAGACAATTAAGGATTAATTTTCTAGATTCCATTTTGGTTCTATTTACAACAGTGTTCCAAAAAGTCAAAGCTATTGAACAGAATTCTGAAAATGAGAGAAACTTTAGTAGTGCTAAAAGAAGTGGCAAGTGAGGGACCAGCAGTTAGTGTAATGGCTATGTCGCTAAACTCCCATGTAGCCAATCATGGTTCGAGTCCTGGACCCGGTGGCTTAAACTCGTGCTGTGCGCGTGTGCGTGCGTGCCCAAGATCCCGAGAGGAGAATGGGGGAGAAGGGATTGCGGGATGGCCATCCCCCCTGGTAGTGATTTCTAGCTTTCTATCTCTCTGTCTCTCTCTGTCTTTCTGGTGAGCGCATGCACCCTATAGCAAAACCCTCTCCAAAAAAAAAAAGTGGCAAGTGATCCAAGAGGACAAAAGAGTTGATATTCTTACAATCTATGTCTAACAAATACTTGCTGACAAATGCACTAAGAAAGGGGGTACCTCCTCCCCTCTGAAAGCCTACTTGGTTTGGGAGCTACAAAGGCCTGTACTTGAATTCAGGCTCTATCATATGTTAGCTACAAGACCTTAATACAAATTGCTCTCCACCACGAGCCTTGATTTTCTCATCTATAAAAAGGTTTAATTAACACCCACTACCACCCAATTAGCCTAATATCTGTAAAACACCTAGCACTGTGTCTGGGACGTCACAGGTACACAATGAGTAGCAATTATTTTTCCTTCTTTCCTCCAAATGATAAGGTAACTTAAAAAAATTTTTCAGAGCTACAGACAGAGCTTTGTAGGTATTTATACAAAGCTTTTGTTCAGATTATAAGTGACAAAAGATCACAGGAGTTTAGTATAAAGTTAAAGTTTAAAAACTGCCAACTATCAGTCATGATTCCCAAAGTCTACCAACACACGTCATAGTAAAAGGGTCTTAAGCAAGTGTGTCCTCTACACCAAGAGAAAGCAGTTCTCTGCTTCATTTGTTTTCTGTTCACTGAAAGACACAAATGACTTCTATAGACCCATGCTTAGAGCAGTCACAATGATAGAAAAACTGAGAATGGAGGGTCAGCTCAAATGGCACAGTGGTTAGGAGCTATGCATTTGGAGCTCGAATTTACATGGCCAAACAGCATTTGAGTCCTGGCTCCACTGGAATGAAAGACACGCTGGCCCAAGTCAATGTGTGCCTAAAATCCTGAATCCTGGAGAAATGTAGGGAAATGGATTGTGGCATGACCACACCCCCATTCAGGGTGTTTGCTCTTTATCTCTGGCAAGAGCATATGGTCTCTAGAAAATGTTTTTTAAAAAGGAAATTATTAAAAGAAAAAAAGTAAAACAACGTAAATTAAAATAAATTAACTACAGAAGCATTAAACATCAACTCTAACACAAGATGTGAAGAAAGTCAAAGTGTCCATTAATACATATGTATCTCAAAATTCTTTAACATTTTTTTGGGGAGTTGGTGTAATGGCTATGTCGCTGGACTCCCATATAGTCAACCATGGTTCGAGTCTCGCATCCAATGGCTTAAAAACTCACGCTAGGTGCATGTGCGTGCGTGCCCAAGATCCCGAGAGGAGAAGGGATTATGTGCTCTATAGCAAAAACCTCTCAAAAAAAACCAAAAACAAAACAAAAAAAAAAAAACAAAAAACTTCTGATCATGAATTTTAAAGCAAAAACACAGAAATGTTAGTGGCCTAATTACCTGGCTTAAAGTTTAAATTCCTAGTAGTAACCTAGTAGTACAGCAGAAACAGTATACCTGTTCCGGGAAATCACAGGCTCTTGAGTTAAAATTCCAATGCTGTGGCTTACTCTGAAAGCCCTTGGGAAAGTCATTTAACTCCTATGTCTCTGTTTCTGCATCTGTAAAACTAGAACACTTTCAAAATTTTAAAATTCATTACAAAATTAGTATTTTTGGAGTACCATTTGGATAAAAAGTTATACAGTTACTCTTCTGCTGTTAAGACTTTTTTTCTCTTCCTTGTTAAAGGTTTCTAAAGTCCTGTGAGGACTAAATGTATACATAACCTTTCTGACTGGTGGTAGAAACTCAAATTGCTGTTGACCCCAACCTGGGACTAGCAACAGGGGTTCTGGAGTGTCCTCTTTGGTGCTTTGATCCTCTCCTGTCAAACCGACTAAACGTTCTGTTAACAGAAATCATAGGCTCCTTCTCTAAATCTTGTGCACTATTATGCCATACTATTCTTTAAACATCTCACAATATTTAACTTGTATTAACTGACACACAGATTATGCTGGTTTGAGCATAAGTGATTTCCTTAACTAATCTGTAAGCACCTGGAGCAAAGTCCATGTTTTGTAATTTAAAACAAACAACAAAACAGAAAACTCCTAGCTTACTGGTGAAAGAGAAAGGGCTAGTCTGTCTAGCAAGCTTTCTTCCAAGGTGAGATTAGCAGTGTGCATATTGTGTATGTGTACAGACATGGAAGGTCAAAAACCTCTGCATAGCACTGTACTGCTTCTTCTTAAGACTCAGGACTTAGATGATACTAATTACATTTTATAGATAAAGCAACAGGATTACAGGACACAAATCACTGGTATGAGTTTAAGCAGCAGTCTGAATTTGAGGCAAGGGTCTTCAACTCCAAATGCTGTGTTCTTTTTATCCTTTTTATTGTAACATCTTCCCCTCAATTATACATTATATCATTTTCTACTAAGACAATAAAATGTCAGTAAACGTGTTAAGGCCTATATAAAATCTATCAGAATGAACCAAACCATCTAAGAACTAGCACACAAGACCCAACGAAATAGAGAAAATTGTAACTCACTGCTTAATTTACAATTGTGTTACTAGAGAATAAGCTCATCTCAAATAAGTCTAGCAAAAATGCCTAATTTGAAGTTTAAACTTCTTCAGCTTTAGTAAGCAATGAATCCAACGGCTCTTCATCAGGACAGCCACTAGCCACCAATCTACAAATAAAGCACTACATAATTATCTGTATTACACATTTTACAAAGTTGTTTCAAACATTCTTTTATAAATTTAGCTATTCAACTATTTTTATAAATTACATCTAATTCACTTAAGTAAAGGCTATACTACACACTTGGCTAGGCATTTATCCTAAGGACATCCATGTGAATTTTAAGGCAGGAAACAGGTTTCCTTTTGTTTGCATTACCTATTGCTTTTAACATGAATGCTAATTATCCATGTACTTAGTGTGTTTTTGTTTCAAAACCTAATGAGAAACAGAAAGGTAAGCATAAGAAAGAAAAAATGGAGTGAAGGGAAAAGGAAAGGAGGATTGAGGCATCAAAATAAAGTCATGCTCAGAGGCCAGCCACGGTGCAGCAGTAAAGCAATGTTCTCCACTGCTGGACCTACAAGAGAGGGTCCCAGGTTAGCATGCCAGGGTTTCTCAGTGCAGGCCAAGGGTGTGCAAGTGCATGTAATGTGGGCTAGCCGATCGCTGTGTAAGGACCCTGCTGTGGGTGTTTTACCCACTCTCTTTCACACATGGAAGAAATAAATAAACTTCACATTATAATAATGATAAAGCCATGCCCAAACAAAAGCTATATTTTAATACTCGAATTAGTTCAGGACACTGAATTTGAAGTTCAACTTTGTCACTCTAAGGTTTCCATACTTTATATTGATAATGATAGCAAATACTTTTTCTGTATTCAATTTCCTAGATTCTTAATTTGTGATTCATGAACAGACCGGGGGTGTGAAGTTTATAAAAACATTTTTGAAAATGTCAACATTATGAAGCAGGTCCATTAAATGCTAGAGGGTACGTGACCATAAATGGGTTAAGAATAACTGTCCTTGGGGCCAGCAGGTTGGCGTGGTGGTTAAGGTGCTGGACATTCCCAGATAGGTAACAACAGTTCAGGTCCCAGAACTGGTGGCTTGCTTTGTCACTTTCTCTATTTCTCTCTGTCTCTCTCTGGTCAAATTAAATGAATTAATTAATTAATATAATTAAATAAATAATTGTTTGAGAGGTTTTTGCCATGGGCACGTGCACTTGCCTGAAAGACAGAGAGACAGAAAGTGAGAAACCACCCCCAGGGGGGATAGTCATGCCGCAATCCCTTCTCCTCCATTCTCCTCTCAAAATCTTGGGCATGCACGCACACGGGGCCAGCGTGAGTTTAAACCACTGGGTCTGGGACTCGAACCACAGTCGACTACATGGGAGTCCAGCGACATAGCCATTATGCCAACTGCTGGTCCCTAAATAAATAATTCTTTAAAGAAAAGAATAACTGTCCTAAATCAAGTTACTGGAAAATATCTACAGGCAGAGTAGAAAAGACAAAGAACAATTATAAGTACTATCGTTATACAAAGGAAATATATACAGATTAAGCTAAATCCACCATTGTTCCTGGAAATTTTTAATTACATAATTTACTCAGTTTCGCTTGAAAGCGCACTAGTTTGAGGGGCAGCCACATAAAATGTCCTATGTAAATATCCTACCCAAGAGACTGGGTACATAAGTACATACTACTAAAGAGTAGTGTGTACTGTTTCTGAAGTAAAAGCACACTAAGTACATTTACAATTATTATTACACAGTGATGTTTATGGGTCAGTAGGTGAGGGTGGTAGTTAAGGCACTGGACTCGCACATGGCCAACCACGGTTCTAGTCCCAGACCTAGTGGCTTGCTGTCTCACTTTTCTCTCTCTCTCTCTCTCTCTCTCTCTCTCTCTCTCTCTCTCTGGTGAGCACATGTGCCCTATAGAAATTTTTTAAAAAAATAATAATAAATAAAACTAAATAACTCTTCTTTAAAAAAAAAAGTGCTTACAAAGAATTGTCATCTTCTGTGAACAAAGGCAAGCTCACGTAACACTACTTGTCAGAATTAGGAATCCCCAAGCACAGAAGAGAGTAAATCTAACTAGAACTTAGCACAACCTTGAACTTAATAAAGCAAGGTGTTCTGGACAACTAAGCCACAAAGTGCAAAGGAAAAGTTCATTTCCTACTTTTTATGCACCCTATTTTTCACATCTTTACATAAGCCAACAAATCAACAAACAGTTCACTGGCTCCAAACGACCTCAGGATTATATTTTTCCAACTGTCATTCCACCATTAGCCTTTTATCATCTGAAACACTCCAAGGGTGGTTCCAAAGAAAAGTCAAGATCTAGGTTTTCTTCTCTTAAATTTATATTCCAGACATCAAAGCAGCAATCTCAGCCTTACCCGCTACAGGAAAACAGAGGAATAGTGAGACCACTCCCTTCTCCCTCTAAGGGGAAAAAAATACCTGGGCATTTTGCCTAAATCTCTTACTAAAACTCCAAAGTGCAGTTGAGACAAAGAGTGGTAAAAGCTGATAAGCTACACATCTAAAATAACTCATGCACTGGCACCCTATACCCACCTTCCAATTTTTCTCCATCTTAAGATACTCGAAGTTGATTATTTAGCAAATCTTTAAAATCTCACACCTATAAAAAGCATACAGTTTACACCTTAAAAATCTTTTCCTAATGTAAGGAGAACGTAGATAACATTAGAGAAAGGAGACTATTTTTTTTTTTTTTTTTTTTGGAGAGGTTTTTGCTATAGGGCGCGTGCGCTCGCCAGACAGACAGAGAGAGACAGAGAGATAGAAAGCGAGAAATCACCCCCCAGGGGGATGGCCACGCAGCAATCCCTTCTCCTCCATTCTCCTCTTGGGATCTTGGGCACGCACGCACACGCGCCCGGCGTGAGTTTAAGCCACCAAGTCCGAGACTCGAACCGCGGTCGACTACGTGGGAGTCCAGCGACATAGCCATTAAGCTAACTGCCGGTCCCAAAGGAGACTATTCTTTACTAGGAAAATTAAAACTTAAAGGGCTGGCACTGCGGCTTAGTGGTTTAAGGGAGTCAGAACCCAAATGGCCAACTATGTGGTTCAAAATCTGGACTCAGCAGCTCAAAAAACTCCCTGGTCCATGTGTGCGCATATGCTCCAAATCCCAATAGGGTGAAGAAATAGAGAAGAATGCACTCATTAAACAGTAGTGCTTAGTGTCTTTGAAACTAAAGCACACTAAATACATTTTCAATTATTATTAAAAAGTGATTGTCACATGGTCATTCCCCACTTGGGGTGCTTTCCCCACCCCTTTTCTCTGTGTCTCTCTCTGGCAAGTACCTACACCCTCTGGCACAAAATAAAATAAAACTTAACTATTACAACTATAAATAGTGAAACCATCATATAAGCACAATGAAAACTGCCAAGAAAACACATATACACAGCCAAGAGACTTCTAAAAGGACATAAATATAACAAGACATTAGCACATACATAAATTAAGATTGCTTCCAGAGGGACCAGCAGATGGCGTAATGGTTATGTCGCTGGACTCCCACATAGTTGACCACAGTTCAAGTGCTGCAGGTGGCTTAAAATCCATGCCAGGCACATGTGCCTGTGTGCCCAAGATCCCAAGAGGAGAATGGAGAAGAAGGGACTGTAGCATGGCCATCCCCCATGAAGGGTGATTTCTCACTTTCCATCTCTCTGGTGACCACGTGCCCTATAGCAAAAACTCTCTTTAAAAAAAAAAAAAAAAAAAAAAAAAAAAAAAAGATTACTTCCAGAATAAAAATTATCAAAATAACTCAAGAAATAAATTACTCAGAACACAAAAATCCCCTTTAAAAGCCAAGAAAACATTTGATTGGCAAGAAAACGTTTGATTTTTGAAGCTCTTTCAGACAACAACAAAAAACTAAAAGATTTGTTGGTAAATTGTCAACACCCATCATTTTAATTATGATGAATATACTAACTAAGGGGAATATTTAAATGTAAAATTTCAGTGATCTTTAACCCTGCAAGCCCATCCCATTCACATAAAATTCTTACAATCTATTCTGTGGAGATTTTATACTGGAAACTAAAGTTATCCAAAGAATTATAGATGTTGATTCACTACAGGCATTCAAAAATCATATTCTGGACAATGCAAATAGTTACTTTCCTTCTTTAAATTTTTCTTTGGTTTTCAAATCATTACCATCAAAAATCATAAAGATTGCCACCATCAAACAACAAAAGACCATACTATGAATTGATTTCTGCTTCTTTTCGAATAATAAAACTCTAACAAAAAACTATATGAAATCCAGGAATGGTATCATTAATGAAATTATGTCAGCAACTAATGCAAGTACTTTTATTTTCAAACACTGAAATTCAAATAAAGATAGATTTATTTGAAACATGCTGGAGGGAAAAAGTCAAATAACTGTTCCTTTAGTTTACCGTGACAGGCAGGCAAAGTTTGAAAGACTGATAACATTTTGAGAGACTCCAGAGGTATGATCGTTTTAAAGCATGGGGGGACAAGAGGGCAATGACTTTAAAATTCATCTGCATGACAGGCAGGCAAAGTTTGAAAGACTGATAACATTTTGAGAGACTCCAGAGGAATGATCGTTTTAAAGCATGGGGGGACAAGAGGGCAATGACTTTAAAATTCATCTGCATTTAGGCCAGCCGTGGCACAGTGGTTGAGGAGGCTGGATCCCATATGGCCAACTGGCAGCCTGAGAAACACACCAGGCATGTCTGCAAGCCAAGTCCAAAATCCCAAAAGGAGGAAGAGATGGAGAAGGGACTGCATGTGACCACCCCCCCATGGAAGGTGCTTTCTCACTTTCCCTCCCTCTCTCCCACCCCATCAGTAACAGCTGACACTCTCTTGCAAAATTAAAGAAGAAAAAAGAATGACAATCCACCCAAGTAGACTACTATAGTTCTTCCTCCTGTAGTTAACTGGTATATTCAAGATAAGTACACATAACTTTAATCTTAACACATTCCTTAAAGCTGCCAAATTTATTTTCTTCACACTAAAAAAACTACAAGAAGCCAACAGATTATTAAAAATGTTTCTGGTATGAGAATAATGTTAAGTATTTTGTAACCAGTGTGCTGAAGTAATCACTGCCTACTTCACCACCTAGCTCAGAAAATTATAATCTTCAATCTCCAGAAAAAAAAAAGCTTTGACTCTATCTACTTTTTCTGCTGTCCAGATCACACTTCCATTGTTTTTTGTTTTACAAAAAACAAATCAGTACAGTCTGTATCCTTAATTTTTACTTTAAAGACAACCTTAGGTTGTGAGAAAGCAGTCAAAGGGACAGCTTAGAAATTAATCATTATTAATTTCCTTCACCCCTAAACCAAAAGCTTATAACTTAAAAATCATAAGGTAGAAGCATTCAGTAATAAAGCTTCCAGCAGATAATCTTATGTCAACTAATATAAACCTAAAATCCTGTTTGTTCTGAGTACCAAACCTTTTCTTTTGTCAAGATCCCATGTTCATTATCAAATTCTGCAGCACCCATTAGACAGATTTCAAATTTCTAAAAGGAATAATATAAATTAGTAAATCATAAGCCACATCAAGTTAAGAAACACTTGGGGTTCACTTATAAACAATTGCTAATACATCATTTGTTAGTTAATATGACAGCATCCTGGAATCTTAAGGATATTTGTCTTGGGAAAGAAAATAAAGAACATTTTTAAAAGGTTTTAACTTAGAAGAAAGCCTAAGACTTAAAGTTTAAAACAAAGTGTTAAAGAAAATGGACTTATATTTGAGTACTAAAACTCTAAGAACTTTTTTTCCTCTAGTTTCTAAATGTTCTCTAATTACTTTTAACTTCATTAAAGGCAAAAACAAGCAACTGTTTAAGTCAGATTGCTAAAAGTCCAGTTGCTAGTCGCCCTTGAGATCTTTCCTAATGTAATATTCACCACCCACCTCATCACACCCTAAATATAATAATTTTCACTAACACTTTTGCAAAAGTTTTCCCAAACTTGTGGATTACTTTACTAGACAGTCTAGAATACAAAGACAGTAGGCCAGATACTGGCATACTTGATGCTATTAAAAGGAAAAAAAAAAAATTTCTGTGTTTGATTTTGTCCAGGTCCTTAATCTAGAGTCCTCAAAGAAAGGATGACTTAACATTGCATTTACTTAAGAATTACTGTCCTTGCCATTCCTCTCTCCTGCCTTCTCGTTCCCCTCTGCTCCTCCAAATTAATTGTTAATAATTTCCTTACAGGTGTCTTTCCTACGATGTCTTCCAAAACCTATTGGGCAACCAATACACACCAACCTCCTCAGAAATCTTGCTGCTCTGATCCATGCCACATTATCTAGAACTTGCTATGGGTATTTGACATGTATAAAATATGTTCTATATTCCATTATAAGCTCCCTGAGGTTAGGATTATATTCCTATATTCCAGTATAAGAACAAACAATATAAAAATGATGTACTTTTACATACTTTTGAATCTCATTACTACCCTGATAGGTATCAATGACTCCTATTACCCTATTTTACAATAGGAGAAACAAATTTAGAGGCTGAGTAACTTGTCAAAGTTTTGTTCAGTTAGTCTTCAAGATCTATTTACAGTACTAAAAACAGCTAATACAGGAAAATTCCTTAACCATAGTGGAGGTTTACAAACTTCATAAAGTGGCAAATCCATGCTCTTTATTGCCAGTAAAACTACTAAATTAGGAAGCTCAGGTTCAACTCTGCTCAACTAATAAGCAAAACCAATTCTGTCCTTGGAGCCCTTGCTAAATTAAAAAACTGCTGATAGGGCAAATATGTCACCACATGAACACTGTCCTCAACTTCTTGAAGTACACAGAATTCTAGTAAAATACTACAGCTTCTGTATGGAACAAAAGAAAAGGAACATTTCAAGCATCAAACCACAGTATTACAAAACTTTTGAAGTCAGAATGCATTTTGCAAGAGTCATGTGACACACACATGACAGTCAGCTAAACTGAAGGGTGGACCTTGTAGGGAAAAATGTTTAGCATTAACTAACCAAGGCAGCAAATAAACTCAATTTTTAGGACAATTACTGGTTTTTGCGCTTAAAACAAAACAAAACAAAACAAAAAAACTCTCCTTCTCTCAAAGCTTCTAAACTGAAGAGGAACACCAACTAAATATCTTCCAATTATTAACTTATCAATATGGAAACTGTAGGAGGATTATTTTTTAAGGGCCACTGAGGAGAATCCAACAGTCTTTCCTAAGACAGTGAATAGCAGTTCCCAGGAAAGGTGCCAGGTGTGTCACATCTGCTATGGTGACTTCTTGAGTAAACAAGAAAAAGAAATGCATTAACTTTTCATGACACGTCAGGAAACCTCATTCCCTATCTGCAACCATTCAAGTAGGTAATCCAAAACCTAAAGATCTATCATGGGTCCCATTCATTTCTCTTTCCAATTCACAGCAGTCTTCCTTTAAATTTGGTAGTTATCAGAAAGATATTCTTTTTAGTTCTGTGTTTCTTATTCCCTTGACCTACGGAAGACAAAAGTGACTTAGGTGTCCTCTAAAAGGAAAAAAAAAAATCTCACAATGCCTGGGTTTTTAGGAAGGCAATAGACCAGCTGAGTTCTTAAAAAGAACTCTTGCAGGAGAAAACTCAAAAGAAAGAACTTAAAATACTGAAATCGCTTCTCGCCATCTACTCATTCCCCTCAATCCCACGCAGTCCCGAAAAGAATCCATATTACCTGCAACCTGACGGGAGGGCGGAAGAAGGGAGAGCCGGCAGGCTCAGGATCACAGGTAAGGCTGGTTCCACGCCGATAATCCTGACAGCTCCGCAGAGTGCGGGTGCAGGGTCTGCCAGCTCGCTCTAGAAGAGCTCCCCCACTTACCCTCCCTTTAAAAACAAGTCCTCCTTCAAAAGTCGAGAGAAGCCACCCCTTCGCATCGCCCCGCCGCCCCCCACAGACCGCCCCTCCGCACCGCCCAGCGCTCAAGCCCTCCGACCTGACCCAGGCCAGGCCCGGGCGGCACATCCCCTCGGCCCGACCCCTCCCCGGCCGCCCCTCCGCCGTCAGACAATGGGGCCCGACTCCCGGCCGCCAGTCCCTCCTGCCCCGTCACCCTCACCTCCCCCCGGCCGACGCCCCCACCCTGCCCCGGCTCCCCTCGCCCCCTTAAAGCGATCCCAAGCTGGCCCAAACCCAGCCGACCGGTGCAGTCCTGCACTCACTATTCGGGATTCATGCTGGACATGTCACTGCAGCTGCCGCCGCCGCCACCGCCGCCCTTGCTGCCGCAGCCGCCGCCCTGACTCTCCGCGCCACGAGTAATCGAAGGAAAGGAATGAGACAGGCTGTTCCGAGAGAGCAAACGTCTTTCCCCACTTCGTCCCCTTAGAACACAATCAGCAGCCGCCGCCACTCAGCTCTCGCTTCCACCCAAAATGGCCGCCGGCGAACCAGGAAATAGGGAAGCCTTAGACCAAGGGGCCTTTACACAGCCCAGAGGGCGGCCGCACCGCGGGGCATGCCGGGAAAGGGAGTCGCGAACGCGGCTAAGGGTACTGAAGATCGACGGTGTGGCGCATCGGCCAGCACTCAGCTTCCCGCCAAGCCCCGCGCCTCCGGGACATGCGCACTCGCGGGTTTGTCGCCCGCCCCATTGCCCACTCCCTCAGCCCCCGCCCTCCACCCCTCCCTGCTCCCCTCCCCTCTGACTCGCTGGCCAGGACTTCGCTCGGACTCCCCCTAGCGGATTGGCTGAGGCCGAGCGGCCCTGGTGATGTCATCAGTGAGACGTGGCAGCCGGGCGAGTCAGCGCCCCACGGCGGAGGGGGAAGGGGAGAGGAGGAGCCGAGGGCGGTGCCGGTGACCGTCAGAGGTTGGGCTTGGAGGAGTGCTGCGGAGTCGAGGGGCTAGGAGGGAAGGGTCGGAACCGAGACACTGCCGGAGACGGATGGAGGCTGCTCTGCGGGTCCTGCCTCCCAGGCAGCTTACGCTCACCCGACCAGCTCGAGGCTTGCACTTCTCGGCTAGTCGTTTGCTCTAAGTACGCAAGGGAAGCCTAGGGGCCTCTGCCGAAGACTTAGGCTCTCTAGATAGCACGAAGCCATTCTCTTCCTCACTCACCCAACCCCACCTGGATTGGGTCATGGTGCAATGTTGGCAGCGCACACTACCATGTTCTTTCTTGATTTACCATTCCTGTTCTAGTCCCGCTCTTATCACTGTAGCCTGGATATCGCAGTACATCCATATGGACTCTCTATCTCTTCTCCACCCCGACCTTTTTGCACACTCAGCCGGATGTATCTTACTGAAACAGCGCCTCCGCGGTGACCCCACAAGCTTCAATGGTTCCACGTTTTGTGGATGGGCCACAGCCCAGCATCAGCCAAAAATTCAAGTCATCCTATTCTGGTCCAACCTTCAAGTTGAATTGCAATGTCTTAGTTTTAGTTGTTGCTTAATTCTGAGCCATTCTGCAAGACTGGAAAGTAGTAAGCGATAAAAATGCGCAATTCATCACTATACAATGCCTACAAACTCAAGAAGTAATAACATTTTTTTAAAACCTTATGGTCTTTACAGCTCTCTTTAATCGGCTCAGCAATTTAAATCTCCACTAAACTTTGACACATTATCTTGAGTAATTACAAAGGGCATAGTATAATACATCGTCCAAAGTTTATCTTCCAAGTTGTTCGAAAGAGCAAGAAAAGCATCTCCTGAGACTGATTGCAAAATCATTTTGAATTATTATGACACCAAAATATTGAAAGAAGATGGTTTTCATTTATATCTCTATACTAACTACACCCCTTAATTCTCAAATTCCACCATGTGCCTTAGTTGACCACCTCATCAAATAGTATACAAGAGTTCCTTAATATGTGTTGGCTTCTGAAATGAACATGTTCTCTACCCCAGGAGAAGGACCTTGAATGGATATTAACAGATACCAAAAAGTGTTTATTACCCTAGACTCTTAAAGCCTATGACCTTCCCTGTTTATTGTTATTTCATAGAATAAAAACTCAGAAAAGTGCCCAAGAACTCATGACAAGCTAAAAATGCAACTTTTAATCTGTCCCTCTCCTTGAACATATACTCAACTTCCTTTAACTATTTCCTTTCCAACAAAAATGATCTCCTAATCATTTTTAACTGAGAGGATAGTGTTGAGAATTAAGTAAAACAGAACAAAGAACATATAGTACAATGACTTTGGGGCACTGGATAAATGTTAATTACTTTCCAATGACTCTGAAAGTTTAATGTGTACCTGCTGAATACCAAGAACAGAAAGCGTCATATCTTAGTTGTGATATTGTCATATGCCAAGAGATCAAAAACAGCACAGCTTGAGAGAGGTGGACAGGTGTTTCCTATCCTCAATGCAAGGTACAAATATATGTTTTATATTAAGTCTTCCTTACCACACTTAATGTATCTAAAAACCATACTTTCCCATGTACTATCATGAATGTAAATAAAGTTCAAAAAGGGCGCAAGGGTGGATGGCAGCACAGTAGTAAAACACAATGCTCTGCAAGGCAACCCCATGTGGGGAGGTTCCCTTTTCAAATTCGGAGACTTCCTTGAATTCTCCAGGCACATACTTGACCATGATCCCAGGCTGGCTGGAGGTTGGGGGGAGATCATGGTATCAAGACCTGGTGGGGATGTTGTCTCTTTGTCTCTCTTGCTCAAGGAAGAAGTAAATAAACTTAGAAAAATAAGAAATAGGGCCACTAGTGGTGTGGTGTTTCAGGGGACTGAATCTCATGTGGCTGACTTAGAAGTGTGAGTACTAGACCCAACTGCTTGAAAAACATACCAGGTGCATGTGAGTGCCCAAAATCGAGAGAGGAGAATGGAAGAGACGGGATTACAGCGGTGGCCATCCCCCCTGGGGGGTGATTTCTCTCTGTCTTTGTCTCTCTCTGCCTTTCTGGGGAGTGCATGCACTCTATAGCAAAAACCTCTCCAAAAAAAAAAAAAAAAAAGAAAAGAAAAAAAGAAAACCCAAAACCAATCATATTTACTGCAGTTTGAGTATCCCTCCAAAAATTCATGTGCTGGGACTTAATTGTGTTGTAAAAAATATTAAGTGAAAACTTAATCCCTTCGTGGTATGAGGCCTTTGGGTGTGATAAGATCATGAGGCCGGGTGCCCATGACTGAGTCTGGTGGGTTATAAGTAGGCAGAATGAGACCAGAACAAGAGAGAGAAAATCGGACACAGGCTATGCTCTGCTCTGCTAAAAGGTTTGCGTTCTGCCATTTTGTGATGGTATTGGACTTTCCAGCCACCAGAACTGTGAATTTTGCAAATAAACCTCTTTTCTTTTTAAAATGTGCTAGCATGTGCACTTGCCAGAGAGAGACAAAAAGAGGTGGGGGCGGGGTGAGAAAGGACTCCCCCCTCCCGCCATGGGGATGGTCATGACACAATCTCTTCTCCATCTCTCCCACCTTTCCAAATTTGAGGCAACTATACACATGCTCTTACATGTTTTTAAAGCAGTTGGGTCTAGGACTCAAACTGTGTAGTTGGCCATTTGGGATCCAGTCACCTCAACCTCCAGGCCACTGGCTGGCCTGATCTCTGTTTTCAGTTTAATGGAAATATCCTATATCGTCATTGTGGTGATGGCTATTTACTCAAGTGTATATGCTCTTCAGAACTCCTAGAACTAAACACCTAAAAGGGATAACTTAACTGTATATAAATTCTACCTCAATTAGAGCCTGACCTTTAAAAAAATTATATGAAGGGGCCAGCAGGCATAGTGGTTAAGGGCACTGGACTCCCACATGGCTGATTGAGTCCTGGACCCGACGGCTTGCTTTCTCACTCTCTCTCACTCTCTCTCTCTCTCTCTCTCTCTCTCTCTCTCTGCCCCTCTCTGGTCAAATTAAAATAAATAAATAAATATAAATAAAATAATTATCTAAAAATGATATGAGGTGGAAGTACAGAGGAAAGAAAGAATTTCAATTCAAATTGGAGATGCTTTCATGAAGGAGATGGTATGAGATAGGCCCTAAAAAAGGATAATTTCCAATAATTAGCAGAAATGGGGATATGGAATCTTTTATTCCCAGAATGACAAGAGACTATGGGCAAAACTATAGTTGAAGTGTGAAAATGCATTATGTATTGAAGGAAGAGTGATCAAGGCTCTGTGGAAGATGAGATGTGGAAAGTGTAGGTAAGTGATCATGGGAAGCCCTGATGCCTACAGAGTTTAGACTCTACTCTGTAGTCAGCGGGGAGCCCAGAAGAGCAACAGAAGGAACATAAGTATTTTAGAAGGAGCTCTTTGGAGCAATATGGATCCTGTAGGTGGGGAGATTAGTTAAAAGGTCATTAAATTGGTTTAGGCAAGAGATGATGTGTCCTGACCTAGGGCAACTGTATCAAGAATGGAAAGGAGGGGAGATTGCAGGGAGGAGGAGATAAAATATGAAGGTGAAGAGGGGAGGGAGGAGTTAGAGATAACGCAGAGATACTCAGCTTACCTGCCAGCAAAGAGAGGAAGGCCCAACAAAGTAGGAGAGTGGAGAGGAAGGGCGCGGAGTGCGGTGGAGATGGAGGAAGCGCTGTGTGGTTTGAGGTCAGACTTACAGCTACCCAGTGTGGAAGTTCTAGAACTACCAGAAACCATTCTCTTCTCAATTTGCACAAAACCCAGAAGTCTGTCAAAGGTAAACAAAGGCAGACCCTAAGTTAAAGGGGTAAGGATAGAGTTCATTCAGTATTAGCTACTGCAATCAGAAAGACAGTCCAATGTAAGCTGAACTCAACTTCATTGAGACAAAAAGCAGGTCAATTTTTTTTTGAGAGTTTTTTGCTATAGGGTGCGTGTGCTCACCAGGAAGACAGAAAGAGACAGAGAGACAGAGAGCGAGAGATCACTCCCCAGTGGGGATGGTCACACCGCAATCCTTTCTCCTCCATTCTCCTCTCGGGATCTTGGGCACACACGCACACGTGCCAAGCGTGACTTTAAGCCACTGGGTCCGGGACTTGAACCACGGTTGACTACATGGGAGTCCAGCGACATAGCCATTACAGGTCAAATCAGGTCCCATCAGGTCAAATTTTTTTAATATGTGAATAATCCCCTTTCCCCCTCCCACCCAGGAGAAGCAAGGGACAGGCCTTCAGAAGAAGATTCCTCATGGCTCCTGAGAACTAGTGATTTCAGGGAAAAAAGAGAAATGAAGATTTTCTTTTGATAATTCAGCCTCCAGCCCACAAACTCGAATGGTAGGAAATCCTTCGAGCCTTCTCTCTGTCTCTGTCTCTCTCTGCCTCTGCCTCTGTCTTCTAATTTTTTTTGTAATTTTTCCTTTTTAAAATTTTTAAAGGTAAAGTATTTTCTCGGCTTTCAGCCCCTCCTTTATCTTGTTAATAATCCCCTCTCCCCCTCCCACCCAGGAGAGGCAAGGGGCAGGCCTTCAGAAGAAGATCCCTCATTGCTCCTGAAAACTAGTGATTTTGTGTGACATGCAAGTGCGCTGCGCAGTTTTCTATTTTTTGCCCAAAATCCAGAGAGGAGAATAGAGAGAAAGGGATTATGGCATGGTCATTCCCCTTGTGGGGTGATTTCTCACTTTCTGTCTCTCCTGCACACACCCTATAGCAAAAAAAAAAACAACAAAAAAAACAAACAAACAAACAAAAAAAACAAACTTCAACAATTGTGTATGAAAACATTCCTTTATTCTAGTAACTCTAAAGTACTATGTTTGATGTACAGATGGTAAACAGCAATGGTGAAAAATCTTAGGAGAACTTATGAGGTTAGAAACTGTGTCAAGGACTTGCACATTCAGTCTCCACTACCCACTTCCAGCAGATATCCCCTTCCTATTTTCAGCCTTCCCCTAAGCACATACTCATAACCCACTGAACTAATTCCCACTTCAGGGTAAGGGGTTTTCCACCTGTAGATCTCCTATCACCCTAGGAATGAGAGATACTCCAGAGGTGAAGCACTGAGCCACTCCGTGCTGTGTCACTACACTATGATGAGAACCAGAGAGCGCTGGTACAGGACAGAGCTTTGGAAAACATTACTACAGAGTCCTTGATGCTATTTTTATAATTATTTACTTAATTTTTAGAATGTGTTTATTTTAACATTTGCTATCAGACACATATCCTTACCAAAGAAAGAGAAAGTAAGAAAGCAAGCCGCCAGGTCTGGGACTCCTACCATGGTTGGCCATGTGGGAGTCCAACACCTTAACTATCATGCTACCTGCTACCCAACCCTTCCAATTCCTTTTAGACTGGAAGACTGTGCCCTGTGGATGAGTTCATGAACATACCTCCTCACTCTCATGCCAATGCTCTTCCCATTGTCCTTAACATAATTTGCTCAGGTTCCTGGCTAGGAAGTATCAGAGATCCCTGAAGTGGGATAGCTGCCTTCTAACAAGGTTATGTTCTAAGAAATGCAGTGTTATTTACACTAGGCTATATGGTGTAATTTTTTAAAAGTTTACTTATTGCCTTCTTCCATGACACAGAAAAAGAGAGACAGACAGAAAGAAAGAAAGGTGCCCCAGTGGGGTCTTAAGACCACCATTCACCCAACCACAGCCAGCCTGGATCATGGGCACATGCATGTGCACCTGACATGTACAGGGAGGTCTTGAGAGACGAACCTGGGACCTTCCCATGTGGCCCAGCAGCACAGAGCACTGCATCACTGCTGCACCGCCACCTGGCACCTGTATGGAGCAATCTTATGGGACCACTGTCATATATGTGGTCTGTCATGACCAATACATTGTTATGCTGCGTCTGACTGTATTCCTCCTGGATCCCGCTCTAATCAGACCCTTTCTAAAAAGACATCTCTGTCCGCATCAACCTGAGGTGGGTGATCTTCATCCTTGTTTATCCGCCTCGGCTCCTTTTAGTGCTTATGGAATGCTTCATACTAAGCTGTTCAATGCAGAAGTCATAAGTTACATAGGCTATTGACATTATTTAAACTAGACATGCAATGCAGAGAGCCAGCAGGTGGTGTGGTAGTTAAGGTGGCTGGATTCTCACATGGTTGACCGTGGTTCAAGTCCTGGACCCAGAAGTTTAAAAAATGACTCCAGACACGTGTGCATGCATGCCCAAAATCTTCAGAGGAGAATGGAGGAGAAGGGATTGCAGCAGGGTCATCCCTCCTGAGAGGTGATTAGTTACTTTCTCTCTCCCTATCTCTCTCCTCTCTGACAAGCTCATGTGCCCTATGGCAAAATAAATAAATAAGTAAAATGCAGTTTTGTTCCTCAGTTGTACTAGCCACATTTCAAATGCTCAGCGGCCATGTGTGGCTCGTGACCATCATATTAGACTATAAGGATTTGCAGAACATTTCCATCAATTGAGAAAGTTCTACTGGATAGCATTGTATACTATTACTTATAATTTTATATGTATATGTTGTATTTTTCCAGCTAGACTACAAACTACTTGAGGACAGAGCTTATACCTTAATAAATCTACACCTTGTCTTACCAGCATTTGGCACAGTGCTTTATAATTAATACCTATCTGGGGACAGCAGGTAGTGTGGTGTTTAGGGGCGGTGGACTCCCACATGGGTGACCATGGTTTGAGTGCCAGACCTGGTGGCTTACATTCTCAATTTCCTCCCTCTCACTCTGTCCCTCTCTGGTCAAACTAAATAAATAAATAAAGCTAAATAAAATAATTTTTAAAAATAATTAATAGATATCTAATATGTTACTGATCGGGTCCTCAGGAAAGAACTGCCATATATGTATTTTTTTAATTTGACCAGAAAGGGACAGAGTGAGAGAGAGAGAGGGAAAGTGAGAAAGCAAGCCACAAGGTCCAGGATTTGAACCGTGGTTGGCCACGTGGGACTCTAGAACCCCCAACCACCACACCTCTGCTGGCCCCAGAACTGTCATATTTTTAAGTTTTAGGATAATATAAATATGTTACTTTTTCTTCAGCTAAAAATAAATAAATCCTTCTTGCAAGAAGAGAACAATGCACTGAAGTTTAATAGATAAGAAACTTCTGGGCCAGTAGATGTTACAATGGTTACGTCTCTGGACTCCCATATGGCCAACCGAGGTTCGAGTCCTGGACCGGCAGCTTGAATGGGTGCAAGTGCGTGCATGTCCAAAATCTCAAGAGGAGAATGGAGGAGAAGGGATTGCGGAGTGGCCATCCCCCTGAGGGTGATTTCTCATTTTCTGTCTCTCTGACTCTGTGTCTCCAGCAAATGTACATGCCCTATGGCAGAAATCTCTCTTAAAAAAGAGAGAGAGAGAGAGATAAGAAACTCCTGTCCATCCAGGTATGGTCAGCAGGAAAAAAGGATTAAGGAAGGGGTTGGCTAAAGTATACTATGCCTGCCATAGACCCCACACTGCAGGCCTTCAATCCTCTGAAAAAAACTTAAAACTGAATACCCAGTTCCCTGATTCCCACCTCCCATGAAGTTTTCCCGAATTCAAAATATTCCTATGACATCAGGGTGCTTCCAAGGCACCATGGTGGTCAGCAGTAGGCAGGACAGGCCACATGTGTCAGATAAGATCAGATTGAAATTCCCAAAATAGATCTTAGAACCAGTCCAGATACCTTAGGCTCAGGGTAACATGGGACTCACCCAGCAAACATGGACCTGACTCAGCAGACCTCCAACTTTACCCTGAGGCTCTCAGCCAATGAGGAGGGCTTTTGCACTCAGCGCCTAACCTCTCCTAGAAATCCACTAGCAAGCAAGAGCTGCCCACTACTGATTTTATCAGTCCAGCATTTTCTTACCTAACATCTTCTGTTGTTTTCTAATGGTTACAAATGTAGTGCTTGTACCCTTGAGCACAGAGATATTATTGCCATAATTGTCCTGTGCAGTTTTCGAGATGGTTACATGAAGCTCATGTTTATGGAAGTGCCTGCTACGGAGGAGGCCTCAAAAATGTACACTCCCTCTGCTTTTACTTCCCTTCCTAGAATCTAGCCCTGCAGCCTACCTCCTTTTTCCTTTCCCCCAAGTCTTACCCATTTTAAAGATGCAGTTTACATTCCCCTTTCTTGGGGGAATGTAACACTGGATTCCCACATAGCCAATAGTGTTTCAAGTCCCAGACCCACTGGTTTGAAACTCACGCCAGGCACTTGTGTATGCATGCCCCAAATCCCAAGAGGACAATGGAGGAAAAAGGGTTGTAGCATGGCCATCCGCCCTGGTGGATGATTTCTCACTTTCTCTCTCTGTGTCTCAAGCAAGTGCATGTGCCTTATGGCAAAAATCTCTCAAAAAAAAGAAATAGATAAATAAAACAAAGAAAATGAATAAATAAATTCCCCTTTCCATGAAGTCTGCCCTGACTGTCCCAGTGGGAAATGGTCCCTCTCTCCTCTGAACTCCCACTACCACATTACTGAGTACCCCATCTCTCTATTGGCATGAATGCTGTTAGTTATCCTTCGAGGTATGCTTCTTGGGGGGGTTTATACTTCTCTGTATTGTCAGGATATCTATTAGCCCATAATAGACCTTCTATAAGTATCTAGATTTTGATTTGTTAGCAACACCCACACATTTTTTGCATAGTCAATTATATCATACACGTAGTCATTGATCATCTTTCTCCCAAATATATTCAGACAAAGGCTCTTTTTCTTTCTTTCTGCTATAGGGTTCATGTAACTCACTGGAGAGAAACAGAGATAGGTAGAGGTAGGGAAAGTGAAAAATCACCCACGGGGGGGAGGGGGTGGCCATGCTGCAATCCCTCTTCTTCCGTTCTCTTCTTGGGGAATTTAAGCACACATTACACATACCTGGTGTGTCCTTCAAGTCACCGGGTGTGGGACTTGAACTGTGCACTTGGCCATGTGGGATCCAGCCATCCCAACCTCCATGCTACCTACTAACCCCTACCTAGGACAAAGGCTCTTAAAGTACTTTTTAAGAAATGTTCATTTATCTCAAAGCACTTCACACAGTGCCCAAGATATTTTAAGTGTTGAATAAATGTTGAGTGAGTGAGGTTGAAGATAAACTCCTGACAAAGACAGTCACGGCCCTCTGGTCACTTTGTTCTAATATAATCATGTGCCTCTTAATGGCAGTGATACATTCTGAGAAATGCACTATTAGGCAATTTTGTTGGTGTGTAAACATCACGGAGTGCACTTACAGAAACCTAGGAGGCACAGTGTACTCAGTGTCATCTACGGAGCCATGTTGTACCTGAGGCCCACCACAGACCAGAGCACCATTCTGTGGGGCATGATGTATAGCAGCAGTGAGCTTAAATCAACCAAACCACTGATAAATCTCAATAAGGGCTCTTCTTTTTTACTTTATTTTTTTAAGTTTTTTTTCTATAGGGTGCGTGTGCTCACTAGAGAGAGAGAAAGTGAGAAATTGCCTTCCAGGAGGAAAGCCACACCGCTATCCCTTCTCCATTCTCCTTCTGGGATTCTGGGCACATGTTCACACACCTGGTGTGATTTTCAAGTCACTGGGCCCAGGACTTGTGGGAGTCCAGTGCCTCAATCACCATGTCTCCTACAGGCTCTAATAATGGCTCTTTTAATGGGGGATTGATGCTGCTTTGACATCATCTGTGGGTGAGGCACCAGAGCCTTCCTTCCTGGGCTACTGGAGTATCACCTGATGTTCTTCAGTCAGACAAGCCATACCCACATGCCATATGCCCCAAAGAACACACTTTCACCCTCTTCTGGAACAATAGCAACCTATGGTGATGCCACATATGTAGGCTGAGAAAAGTAGAACCATGAACTAGCAGGTAACAGCTAGCTGTATGACAGTATGAGGTTACCGTCATAGCTTATACAGTAGGTATAAGATTTTATAAAAATAAATAAATAATAAATATAGTTCTCTGGAATTGGGTTCGAGTGGGAGGCTGAAAAAGTAGTTTTCTTTTCTTACTCACCTTGCCACAAGAGGCTCATTCAGGAAGTCTTACAAGTAAGAGTTTCCTCTGCATTGTCTATGAAGTCTGTCATGGTCTTTTATCTATTCATTGATCCACTCATCCATTCAATAATAATGTATTAAGCACCTGTTCTGCTCTGATGTGGAAATATACCAGGGATAAAAACTAACCAGGTCTATAACCTCACAGAGAACGTTAATTCTCATGATAGAGATCTATGAATAAATTGCTATACTTACTCAAATCAATCATCATTGATTTCTACCATGGGTTTAAAAAAAGAAAGAAAGAAAGAAAAGTTACCACCACATCAAATATACATATTATTAGATGCTGATATCACAAATACCAGACCAGCTGGTGCTGTGGTGGTGGCTAGATTATACATGGCCAACTACATGGTTCAAATCCTGGACCTAGTGGCCTGAAAAACATGCCAGCATGTGTGTATGTGTGCCCAAAATCCTGAAAGGAGGGAGAAATAAAGACAGGATTGCAGTATGACCATTCCCCACCGGGCACAGGGGTGCTTTTTCACTTTCCTTCTCTCTATATATCTCTCTCTCTGTCTCTCTCTAGTGAACATACTTCCCCTCTGCCAAAGGAAAAAGAGCCCACTCCTGAGCAGACAGTGGAACAAATCCCAGCCCTGGCAGCTTGAAAAACATGTCAGGCACATGTGCATGTATGCACCAAACCCCCAACAGGATGGGAAAATGGAGAAAGGATTGCTGTGTAACCATTCCCCATTGCGGAGTGCTTTCTCTTTCTCTCTCTCTGGCTAGTGCATGTGCCCTCTGGCAATTAAAAAAAAAAAAAAAAAAACCCTGAGGAAAACAGCCTACCCCAAAATATCTCACTAAAGCAACATGTTGCTAAGACAAGATTCAGCTCATTGCTTATCATGGCAAGAGAGAACACCATCTAGACCTGTGGCATCTCAGAGGGGGCTAAGGGAAAGATTGGATTATTTGTTGAAATACAAAAGGCTGGTTTAAAGTGTTTTTCTTTTTAAGAATTTTATTGATAAGTAAATGAATAAATAAAATTAAAAATGAATAATTCTAAAAAAAAAGTAAGAGACCAGCAGGTGGTGTGGTGGTTAAGGCACTGGATATTCCCACATGGCTGACCATGGTTCAAGTCCTGGACCTAGTGCTTGCTTTCTCACTTTCTCTTTTTCTGTGTGTCTCTCTTTGGTCAAAATAAGATAAGTAAATGAATAAAAAAATTAACAATAAATAATTATTTTTTTAAAAAAGAATTTTATCTAACTATATTTCTTTATTTATTTTTTAAAATTTGACCCAAGAGGGACAGAGTGAGAGAGAGAAAGTGAGAAAGCAAGCTGCCAGGTCCAGGATTCAAACCACGGTCAGCCACGTGGGAGTCCAGCGCCCTTAACTACCACACCACCTACTGGCCCCTAAGGTGGGTCTTTTAATGAAAGGAGAGGAAAATCTTGCTTAGCATTGCATAACGATCATGATATAATAGTTTAAGATGGTAGACACAGCAATTTGAGGCAAAGGGTTCAAAGAATCTTGGGGCATAACTTTTCATTTAATGCTTTAAAAAGTCGACAGGTCTTTCTAGAAGTTTCTGGTGAGAGTTTCCTAGGATAATAGTTACATTGTTGATGGCAGTGGTATAGTCAAGTCATGTTAGCACGGAGAGCAAGCTATGTGGGTGGTTTCGTAAACACGTGAAAATGTGCACCTGAAGAGAAATGAGTAACTACGCAATTAAGGCCATGTGATTACAATGAAAAACATGCCGTGGAGAAACATAGGATGCTACTGGAGCACCACGAAACTGAGCATCTCACCTGCTCTGAAGAGATCAGAAAAAGCTTCTTTGAGGAACTAGTGTTTGAACTGAGGCAAAAATGCTGAGTTTGGCTGGATGAAGGCACGACAGGAAGACCACAGTGTATGTGAGGACGTGCTGAGAGGCTGGAGCACAGGGAGTGAGAAGGAAGAGGCACTCCCGAAGTCACTGCTGCGGGCCTTCCATCTGTGCTACCCTGCAGAGTAGCCTTTTTTTTTTTAATACAAAAAATCTGATGCTCTGAGATCTGAAGATTGTATCTCCAGAATCGTAATCAACATTTTTAAACCCATAAAAACTGATAAATAAGCTTCCATGCCAGGTTATCATAATAAGATCAAGATTCAAACTGTTGCTCAACAACAACAAAAACCAGTTCCAGATTACGCTCCTACCTAAACTCGGACTTGTGGTCAAACAGGTTGTCTGGATTCTGGTCTGGCAATCTGGCCATGTCCAAGAGGAAACAAGGAGAAACCGGAGTTTGTCTTTTTTCTCTTTCTTTTTTTTTTTTTTTTTTTTTTTTTAACAGGGTATGTGCGCTTGTCAGAGGGAGAGAGGGCAAGGGAGAAAGCGCACTCCTCCTGGGGCACGGTCTCACCACAGCTCTTCTTCATTTCTCCAACCATTTGGGATTTGGGCACACACACATATACACCCAGTGTGTTTTTCAGGCTACTGAGTTGGGCTTTGAACTGAGGTCAGCCATGTGGGATCCATGAGGCTATGGGGACAGGTCCAAAACCAAATTAATTAATTTATTAATTTATTTATTAATTTATTTATTGGAGAGGTTTTTGCTATAGGGTGCGTGTACTCGCCAGAAAGACAGAGAGACAGAGAGACAGAAAGGGAGAAATCACCCCCCAGGGGGGATGGCCACACTTCAATCCCTTCTCCTCCTGGGATCTTGGGTATGCATTGCACATGTGCCCAGCACGAGTTTTAAGTCACCAGGTCCGGGACTGCGGTAGACAACATGGGAGTCCAGTGACATAGCCATTACGCCAACTGCTGGTCACAAATTGTTTTCTATTGAATAGAATAGTGCTAAATACCCTGAGAGAGGGGAAGCCAGTTTTACCTGGAGAGTTAAGGGGAGGTTATTTGACCTAGGCAAGTCTGAGAATGTTAAATAGCAGTGGTTAAATAGGCAATGACGGGGGTGTCCTAAGAGGAGTGCGAAGGGAAGAGAGTCTCAGACAGTTCTAGAAGACAGACCCCGGAGGAGCACCCTCACATAAGGGAAAGGTGAGGGAAAAAAAAAAAAAAACCACAGAGAAGATTGGAAAGGAGGCCAGGCAGTAATGCAGAAGAAACACGACTGGACACTCGAGAGAAAGTTCCAGTCTCATGTCTCGTGGCCTTACTGTGCGTGACAGGCATGCTCACGTGCACCTGCGACCCAAGCCGGCTGACACCAAGGGTGAATCAACACATGAAGACTCCCTTGGGTGTTCCTGTCTTTCTCTCTCATGGAAATAAATTAATTAATTAAAAATAAACAAACAAAAAGATTATTGAAAAAGGAGGAACTGGAGTGGTTGGAAGAAAATTAGTATTAAGGAAAATTACTGGGCTGGCTGGTGGCATGGTGGTGAAGGCAGCTAGGTCTCACATGGCCAACTGCACAGTTCCAGTCCTGGACCCAGCGGCTTGAAAACATATGAAAGTCCAGAATGGGCTAATCTACGGAAACAGAAAGCAGATTAATATTGGGTTGTCAGAAAAGTCATGATGCATTTTTGCATAGAAAAACATGAAAAACTACATCATGCTCTTTCTCACAGCCCAACAGTTGCTGTGGACTAGAGGGGCAGAACGCAGAGAAAGGGGTACCATGGCCGAAGGGTACTGGGGTTTTTCTGTGAGGTGATAAAAATGATCTGTGGGATGCCTGCATAGCATGAATTTTGTGAATTCACTAAAAGCCATTGGAATGTACCCAGCAAGTGTGTAAATCACATCTCGATAAGGCTGTTTTTCAAAAAGAAGAGATTGCTCAGAGAAATCAAATAAGAAAAGAACAGAGAAGTGGGTAGGTGAGGGAGAGAGTTAGATGACCTGTTCGGAAGTCTGGCTGTGAAGGAAGGACAGGGAGATGCCTAAGGTAGAGAAGTAGCACTGAGGAATTATTTATAATATGGGGAGGTAACAGAATCTGTCTAACAATGTCACTAGAGTGGGAAAAGTCGGAGGGACAGGAGAATGAGGATTATTGCTAGCTAGGAGCAATATGAAAAGGTGGTAGCGGCATTTAAAGTTGGAGCACAGATAAGTGCGAACCCATGGCAGCACAGGGTACTCCTCTTTTGGTGACATGGTAAGGGATGAAGAAAGGCAGTGGGGGGCAGAAACAGGTGGGTTTGCAGGTGGGGTCATAAGTTGAAGAGACTATCTAATGGCTCATGTTCTTGTCGTGATCTGGCCTTTGGAGAGCATGAGGATGAATGTGCTGGGGTCAGAGAATTGCCAAGTGGAGAAAGTTTGAAATGGTTGCTTCTGAGACTGGGAGACTGGGTTTGTAGTGTTACAAAAAGTGTTGGATGGGGGACCAACAGTTGGCGTAATGGCTATGTTGCTGGACTCGCATGTAGTCGACCACGGTTCGAGTACCAGACCTGGTGGCTTAAACTCACACCAGGCACATGTGAATGCATGCCCAAGATCCCGAGAAGAGAATGGAGGAGAGGGGATTGCGGAGTGGCCATCCCCCCGGGGGGTGATCTCTTGCTTTCTGTCTCTCTGTCTCTCTCTGTTTTTCTGGCAAGTGCACATGCCCTGTAGCAAAAACCTTTAAAAAAAAAAAAGTGTTGGATGGGTCATATTTGGATTGTGCCCAGAAATTCCAGAAGAAGTTTAATGCATACATATGTCTACAAATATGAATGAGAGAATAATGGGCACACTAAAGATAGGGAGGTCGATTGGAGAGTCCCAGGAAATGCATATAGCCTTGGTTCTGGAGACCTGGATTCTAATTTTAGATAAACTCACTTGCTGTGTGATCCTGAGCAATTAATGAACTTTTCTGTATTTTAGTACTTTTTAAAATTGCAATCATGAAAAAAATTGATTTCAACATAATTCTTTTTTAAAAAAGAATTATTTATTTAGTTCTAACCACCATGCCACCTGCCAACCCCTATTTTGACATAATTTCACTTTATTTTTTTAAATTGCCAGAAGGTGCCTACACTTGCCAGAGAGAGAGAGAGAGAGAGAGAGAGAGAGAGAGAGAGAGAGAGAGAGAGGCAGAGAGAGGCAGAGAAACTGGGAAGGAGAAAGCATCCTTCAATGGAGTATGGTCATGCTGCAACCACTTCCGCATTTCTCCATCCTGTCAGGATTTGGGGCATGCACACACAAGTACCCAGCATGATTTTCAAGTTCCTGGGAACAGAATTCCAACTGCAGTTGGTATATGGGATCTGGCTTCCTCTAACCATTTGGCCATACACGAAGAAAGTATTTTTTTTTTCCTTTTTTTTTTTTTTTTTTTTTGGTTTGTTTTCTTTTGTTTTTGTTTCTTTGCTGTAGGGCACATGCAGTTGCTGGAGAAAGACAGAGAGCATCAGAGAGAGGGAAACTGAGAAATCACCCCCTGGGGGGATGGCCATGCTACAGCCCATTCTCCTCCATTCTCCTCTAGGGATTTTAGGCACACATGCACATGTGACTGGTGTGATTATCAGGCTACCAGGTCCAGGACTTGAATCATGGTCAGCCATGTGAGAATCCAGTACTTTAACCTCCATGCCACCTGCTCACCCCCATTTAAAAAAAAAGAAAAGAAAGAAAAGAAAAGAAAAGAAAAAGAAAAAACAATTTATAAACAGAAAATAAAATTTATGAATTGTTTATTTCTGGAATTTTCCACGTGATATTTTTGGACTGTGATTGACCGCAGAACTGAAACCCCAGGTAAGTGGGGACTACTACTATATGTACCCACAAGGTGGGAAAGGACACGAGGACCAGAATAAACAAAGTGGCCAGGAAGGTGCCTTAAGTCAATGTTGTTCCTGCACAATCCAGGAGCTACTATGGAAAAGGAAGATCACCTCACATCTGAGCTAACCCAACATATCTGTGATGCAAAAATGATAACACTCCAACCAGCTCCTCCTGGAACAGAAGAGAGGAATGTGGAGACACCAGAGAGAACACACTCCTCAACGGCCCTTGAGGGGTCCCCCCCCCCCCCGCCCCAGGGTATCACAGACACTTTACAGAAGGCATACTTTTGTATTGCACAAGATCTGAAAGAAAACAGTCTTATTTGGAAAGGCTTAAAGAGATTAGCAGGGCAGAAGGAATGAAACTGGTTCTCTGTCAAAGGAGCTGATATTTCCAGGTGAAAACATCAGCTGTTGTGTGTCTTCACACTTTGAAGCGGAACAGCTAAGGACAAAAGTTACTCTGTTGCCTAAAAAAATTTGCGAGGACACACACTTGGAGAATGGTGTGGTGCTGAAAACTCCCTATGACAGCACTTCTCAAACTATTAATATCTCAGTGACAGACCAGTGCTTTTCATCTCTAATCCAACATGAACTGACACTTTTGCCAAATTAAATGAAAATTAAGTACTAGAAAGAAAATACTTCCTAGATGTTAGTCTGGATTTCTGTGCTGATATTCTCACAGACAGGTAATGAAGAGTGCTGACAAGTACGAGCCAGTGGCTCCCACCTTACATAATACTACCCACAAGACTGTCTCGAAAGGCCAAGTTAATATTATTCAACTTTATTACAAATGAAATTTACTTTTTTTTAAAGAGAGATTTTTGCAAATGGGCACATGCACTCGCTGGAGAGACAGAGAGAAAGTGAGAAATCACCCCCCAAGCAGGATGGCCACACTACAATCCCTTCTTCTCCATTCTCCTCTCAGGAATTTGGGCATGCACACACACGTACCAGGCATGAGTTTTAAGCCACCGGGTCTGGAAGGCAAAATGCCGTCAACTACGTGGGGAGTCCAGCAATGTAATCATTACACCATCTGCTGGTCCTCAAATGGAATATTTGTAAATGAACTACTATAGAAAGGTGACTTACAAATTCTTTATTTATTTAATTAATTTTAAATTTTATATAGGTCACATACACTCACTGAAGAGAGAGAGAGAGAGAAAGTGAAGAACTAGCCCCCCCCCCCCCATGGGTATGGCCATGCCACAATCCCTTCTACTCCATTCTCCTCCTGAGATATGGGGCACACATGTTACATTTGCCCAGTGTGTTTTTCGAGCTACCAGGTCCAGGACTTGAACCATATAGTCGGCCACGTGGGATCTAGCCACCTTATTCATACCACCACCAGTTGCCCCACTCCCACCCATTTTAAGTTTCTTTCTTTCTTCCATGGGAGAGAAAGAGTGCTTCCAACAGGATCACGATGCTACCATCCACCCCCAGCTCCAGGGAGCCCTGGATCATGGGCACCACATGTCTGATGCCCTCAGAGAGGTCTCCAGTCGCAAACTCAGAATGCTCCCACGTGGTCAGCCTGGCAGAGTATCACATTCTACTGGTGCGGCGCCATCCAACACCCATTTTTTATTATTAGAAGAAAATCCATTCAATTCAACTGCTAAGTTTATGTCCAATTGCTGCATCAAAGGAAGTTGGCTTATCCTTAGTAAATATACTTTACATGGTTTAGGTAGAAGAACTTAGGATAAGCTTGCCTTTTGTAAAACCCCATCTCAGACCTTAAATGTAGAGCAAGACAGATCATCCCTAGTCTCTGGAGGCAAACTCCTTTCTCTATTTGGTAATTATTTATTGATCTATCAGTTAAAAATTAAAAAGAAGGGGAATAAAAGCCTTGGTAGCTAACTTAGAGTTTGGGCTATGGAAATTGATAAGCATATGAATTTGCTGCTCTTGAGATATCTGGCACCTGCCAAACATCAGCCATGTGCACCTCTTTCCCAAGACAGAACTCCAGGACAATGCATCTAGTCAGGCTGGCCAGCAAAGCAGTGAGTTTCACACAAGAACATGCATTTGGGGCCTAATGAGGCACACAGGATTATTATTTATAACACAAGCAACATATGCAATTTACGAAGTGATTAAATCTTGCCCCGGAAGACATCACAAGGATCTAAGCCATGATGGCCCAATTACCTAGTTTTTTCCCTTCATTCTATATGATAATTTGTTCCCCTGTGACCAAAATAGGATTTGAACTAATCTGAGATAAAATTGAAAGCAATAGTGGCCATTGTTTTTCCTTCAAATTAAGTGACACCAGAAACAAAGGCTTAATTTTAAAAAAGAAAAAGAAAAAAAAAAAAAAAAGAAACAAAACAAATAGAAAATAGCCTCATCCTAAACCCCAATATGGTATCATGCACATTCTGGTCTTTGGGCTGTCATCCTTAGTATTTTCACGTCCTTCCACTCCTTTACTTTCTTTCTCCTGTCTCCTCACATGCTCTCTGGTAAACTTAAAAAAAAAAAAAAAAAAAGGAAAGGAAAAAATGTCAGAACCAGCAGGTGGCATAGTGTTTAAGGTGCTGGACTCCCATGTGGCTAATTGCAGTTTAAGTCCTGGACCCTGCGACTTGAAACTCACATTGGGTGCATGTGTGTGCATGCCTAAAATCCTGAGAGGAGAATGGAGGAGAAGGGATTGTGGTGTGGCCATCCCCCCGGGGGGTGATTTCTGGCTTTCTGTCTCTCTGTCTCTCCAGCGAGTGTACACACCCTATAGCAAAAATCTCTAAAAAAAACTCAGGAAAAACAAAAAGTCAAATAAAAACATACAACAATAAATAAATAATCTATATACATAAAAATATGCAACCTTAATATCTCACTCATGCATCTCTCTACCCTGTGATATTCATAGATTGTTTCTTGGAATTTGGTTGATTGTGTTTCCAGATGTCTTGCTGATCTGCATTGTGGCCATTTTCATCATCCCTAAAATCCCACCGCCAAAGTCAGTCAATCCCACAAGAACTCGCTGACGCATGTGGGCAGTTCAGAAGAAGGAATTGGACCTCTTTTTTTTTCCTCAGGATCTCAATCCTGAATTCCATTCACTAACCTCAAAAATTATTCAGCTCACTGAGTTGTCCATTAATGTTGTTTCTCTCATCCACTGGGAAAGCAAGGTGAAAGCAACATCCCATTTCTTTTCTTTGCACAAAATCTGATTAATAAAAATTTGACACTGTGTGAAATTGATTTTTTTCTGTTGGTAATAGAAAAAAATTGAGTGTCTCTAGTAGAGTATATTATGTGCAAAATTATACTCTATACTAATCAAATTAAAAATTGGGAAGGAGTTGTCATATGTGGAATGAAGTGGAATCAATATCCAAATACATATCAAACAGGACATTTATGTCTGATTTCTATAGACACCCTTCTTCCAGTATGCACACTATACCCAGATCAGTACCAGTTAGCATGTATACACTCGTAAGTAAGTCCAGGCACGCACCCAAAGCTTCTAGTCAGTTTTTCAGCCTCCCTACACTCAAATAAAAGCATCATAAGATGAGAATAAGATAAGGATACTCACTTTCACCAGTTCTATTCAATATCATACTGGAAGTTTAAGGCAAGAAAAGGATACATAATTGTTAAAGAAGGGCAAAATGATCGCTATTTGCAGATGACATAACCTCATAACAGAAAATCCTAAAGAATCCACACAAAGAACAATTATTTGTCCACTAATGTTGTTTCTCTCATCCACTGCAAAATTAGATACAAGATCAAAACACAAATATTGGGAACCAGCAATTAGCGTAATGGCTATGTCGCTGATTTCCCATGTAGTCGACCGCGGTTTGCGTCCTGGACCCGGTGGCTTAAAACTCATGCCGGGGGACCCAGCAGTTAGCGTAATGGCTATGTCACTGGACTCCCACGTAGTTGACCGCGGTTCACGTCCCGGACCCGGTGGCTTAGAACTCACGCCGGGCGCGTGTGCATGCGTGCCCAAGATCCCGAGAGGAGAATGGGTGAGAAGGGATTGCGGTGTGACCATCCCCCCTAGGGGGTGATTTCTTGCTTTCTGTCTCTATGTCTCTCTCTGTCTGTCTGGCGAGTGCACGCGCCCTGTAGCGAAAACCTCTCAAAAAACAAAACAAAACAAAACAAAACAAAAACAAAAAACAAATATTTGGGTATTTCCATAAACTAGCAATGAACAATCCAAAGGTTAAGATAAAAAAAATTAAATTTGTTTCATTTACAACAGGACCAGAAAGAATATAATACTTAGGAGTAAATTTAACCAAGAAGATACAAGCCTTGTACATATACTGAAAACTACAAAATATTGCTGAAATAAACTAAATAAATGAAAAGACATCTCGTGTTTATGGAAGAGAAAATGTAATATTGTTACAATGATCACACTACCTGTAGCAATCTACAGATTCAAAGCAATTCCTATCAAAATCTCAATGGTCTTAAAAAAAAAAAAAAAGGAAAAGGAAAAGTTGATCCTAAAATCTATACAAAACTGCAAGAGATCTCAACTCAACAGAAAAATTTCGGAAGAGAAAACAGAAAGTTGGAGAACTCATACCTCCTGATTTTAAAACTTTCTAGAAACTACAATAATCAAGATAATGTGGTGCCAACATAAAGGTAGATATATATGGATCATATAAGTGATGGAATAAACCTGAAGTCCAGAAATAAAATACAGCTATGGTCCATTGATTTTCTTTTCTTTTTTTTTTTTTTTTTAGGTTTTTGCCATAGGGCATGTGCGGTCACTGGAGAGAGAGACAGACAGATACAGAGAGAAGGAAAATGAGAAATTACTCCCCAGGGTGGATGGCCATGCCACAATCTCTTCTCCTCCATTCTACCCTCAGGCTTTTGGGCACACATACACATGTGCCCAGCGTAAGTTTCAAGCCACCAGGTCTGAGACTCAAACCACAGTCAGCCATGTTGGAGTCCAGTACCTTAACTCCCCCACCCCACCTTTTGGTCCCGGTACATTGATTTTCTTTTTAAAAATTTTATTTAACTTTATTTATTTATTTACTTGATTTATTTATTTATTTTTTATTTTTTATTTTTTTATTTTTTTTAAATTTGAGCAGAGAGGGACAGAGAGAGGGAAAGTGAGAAATCAAGCTGTCAGGTCCAGGACTTGAACCACAGTTGGCTATGTGGGAGTCCAGTGCCTTTAGCCACCATGCCACCTGACCATTCAGACTATTCATCTCTTCAACAAATGTTTCTGGGACAACCATATATCTAAATGCAAAAGAAAGAAGTTTAAACTCTACCTTATGCCATAAACAAAAAAAGAATTCAAAATGTTTCAAAGATCTAAATATTAGAGCTAAAAATATAAAACTCTTAGATGAAAACATAGTGTAAAATTTCATGATGTTGGATAAGGCCATGATTTCTTAGATATAACACCAAAAACAGAAACAATCAAATAAAAAATGGATAAATTGGACATCATAAAAATTAATGTTTTTTGAGTACAAAAGGACACTATTGAGGAAGTCAAAAGTCTGGACCACCTTGTGACCTGGTGATTGAGACAGCCAGATTCCATATGGACTACTGTGTGGTTCCAATCCTGGCCCTGGCAGCTCGAAAAACACATTGGGTGTGTATGTGCGCATGCCCCAAATCCTGATGGATGAAGAAAGGAAGGAGGGCAGATAATGTGTGACCACCTCCCATGGAGAGGGCTTTCTCCCTCTCCCTCTCTCTGTGTCTCTGACTCTCTCTGGCAGGCACATGTGCCCTCTAAGAAATAAAAAGATCAGCTTTAGTCTCTAGTTATTTTGGAAACTACTGGGTCATCAGTAGAACTAGAGACAACCTAGTGCTTTTACTTGTCCTGAAAATATGAAAATAACAATAATTTGTGGTTTTAATCATATGATAGCTATGGGATGCCATTCCTATAAATTACTTCTGGCTAAATCCTCACAATATATATGTTGTTTTGTTGTTGTGTGTTTTGGCTTGGAGAAACTTATTTTGGGACAAATATATGAAAACCATGTTTTGGAATTGTGAAATTTGGAGCTGGGAGGAACCCTCAATGTTATCTAGCCTTGCTGTTTGGTCTGATGTACGTGAAAAACTAAGCTACTTAGGGACTGGAATTCAAGCACACGAGCTCCGAGTCTGCAGCATTTCCACTCTGTAGAGCCACTCGAAGTATAAATAGTAATAGCACCAGTGCCTGCATATTGTTACTTTCAAATCAGGAAATAGCAACTGGATCGTCTGCTGCCACCACAGAATAACATGGAAATGAAGACAGAAACACGTGCCTTAGCCTCCTAACCAGTGCTGATGGAAATGAAAGATCAGATCTTCCAACTTTTCCTACATGTAATAACCAACAAGTATGTACTGAATAGTCACAGAATCCTAGTGGCGAATCAAACAGCTGACTGCAGAGTGAAGCACAAAATAGAGTTACTATGAGTAAGCCATGCACTATCACCATCACCTGATGCAGCGTTCATTAATTTCAACGAACAGCTAATTTAGGAATGTTACATACCAAGTCGAATTCATCTCATAATTAAACCAATTAAATGTGGTCTTTTTTTGTGGTGGTATTAATTTACTAAAGTGAGTCAAACTGTCTGGGAATGAAATGAGTCCAGACTATTGAAGTCAAAATTATCTTCTGACATTTTAAAAAAGACTTCTTATTGTTATAGTTGCAGTGGAGTCAGTGGGGGGAAAAATGAAAAACAGATAAACAAAAATAAGAAAAAAAAACACAGAAAAAATTTGAAATTCAGATTAGCAAAAATAAGAATGAGAGATTATCACGTTAGTGCCTGTTCTCCTAGATCTTTATCTGGGTAATGTTTAACCAAAATTATATTACACCATACATACTGCTTTGCGACCTACTTTTTCCTTACTGTTCTCTACATTTCCATTTTCGTAAATTTTATCTCAATATACAGATCTGCAGCTGTTCTTATCATTTGGCTTGTTCAAGAAGATTCAATCCAGATTTTCTTCCCAGCCTATGGAAGTCTTATGTCCAGTTTATTTCAACACCAGGAACGTTCAAGAGATGATGAGTTTGGGCACTGAAGATACAGAGGGATTCATAATGAAAGGCTTGTTCCACTGAAGTACGGCAGTTTTTTTCTGACTACAAAATTTAAAATGGAGCTCAAAGCATTCATTTCACCTACACCAGAGAAGGCAGACAGCACGGCGAGGCTTTTGCCTCACCGAACATGAGTTGGAAGATGAAGTCGAATTGGCCCTGGAAAAAGAAAAACTAGGAGACATACATATGTTGAAGTAGTCAAGTCAAACAATGTTGAAGTGGATTGGGTGTTGACGCATTCTGGTCCCCATGGTTTGGTGTGGCCACCCGTGCCTTCGTGTGGCTCAGAGGACTCCTCTTTGGATGCAGCAAGGAGGAAATCACTCAGTTCGTCTCATAGTTGGAATCATGCTGGATGGGAAGGCACTGCCCGTGGACTTCCAGGGAAGCATATAGGGAAGGCCTACATGTAATTTGCTTCACAGGATGGCTGAAAAGGCTCCAAAGCAACACAAGGATGAATAAGACATAGCTCTATCGAAACCTGTAAGAGCAGTTGAGCTGAAGTTGGAACTCACCTTGATGAGTTCAAGCTATGGCCATGAAGTGGCCAGGTCCCGCTGGCAGAGGGTGTGAAAGCCTCAGCAGAGGAGCTGGCTTTGAGAGGATGAGTTATGTTGCTTTCGGTGGAGTTTATGGAGGCTATGATAATCATAATGGCCATAAAGATGGTATGGATGGTATGGATTTGGGTCAGACCGATTTGGAAGAGACACGACCAGCCAGTAGCATGGTGGTTAAGGCAGCTAGATCCCATGTGGCCAACTGCATGGCCCGAGTCCCAGGGATTGCAGCATGGCCATCCCCTCTGGGAGCGTGCTTTCTCACTATCTCCCCATCCCCATTTCCTGGGAGTGCATGTGCCCTGTAGTAAATTAAAAGGAAAACAAAAGATGTGGGAGAGACCTCAGTTACCGTTTTCCAGGAGTATCTGTGATCAGATACAGGGATAGTGGCTCTACTGATCAGAGTACAATAAGACACTGTGTCGGGAACCAGCAGTTAGTGTAATGGCTATGTCGCTGGACTCCCACGTAGTCGACCACGGTTCGCATCCCAGACCCGGTGACTTAAAACTCACGCCGGGTGCGTGTGCATGCGTGCCCAAGATCCCGAGAGGAGAATAGAGGAGAAGGGATTGCGTGGCCATCCCCCCAGGGGGTGATTTCTCGCTTTCTGTCTCTCTGTCTCTGTCTGTCTGTCTGGTGAGTGCACGTGCCCTATAGCAAAAACCTCTCAAAAAAAAAAAAAAAAAAAAAAAAAGAAGACACTGTGTACACGTGTGGAGATGATCTTTCAGAGCAACTGAAAATGGCACTCGTAATTTGTTTTCACCACTCAAACCCGTGAGAGTGCACAATGAAATTGGTCCTGATAGCAGAGTAACTGGTGAAGCAGACATCGAGCTTGCAGCTCAGGAAGAGGCTGCGTAGCTCTGCCAAAAGACAAAGCAAAAATGGCAACAGATACACAGAACTCTTCCTGAATTCCGCAGTAGGAGCAAGTGGTGCCATTCGGCTGCCCAGTGCTGGGAGGCGTGGCCCAGTGCTAGGAGGCGTGGCCCAGCGTTAGGAGGCGGGGCTTTGTTAACCAGTTCAGTTCTGGTGGCCTAGCCAGCCAATAGCTGAGCGGTGCTTAGGGAGGCAGCTCTGGTGGCCAGTTTTACAGAGAAACTACAGTGATTGCCAATCAGGCATTGCGTAGGCAGCTGAGGAGCGATGAACAGCAGCGACCACAGCAGTGGAAGCCATGCATCTACCGTGTGAGGGGAATAGGAGGGAGTTTCAGTAGGAGTGGTGGGTGGAGCCTTTGACTCATCTGATCACTGACTCTTTGCCATTTTTTTTAAAAAGAAAAACAAAACTTGGGGACCAGCAGGTGGCGTGATGGATAAGGTGCTGGACACTCTCACATGGCTAATCACGGTTCAAATCCCGGACCTGGTGGCTTGCTTTCGCTCTCTTTCTCTCTCTCTGTGTATGTGTATGTGTGGTGTGTGTGTGTCTGGTAAAATAAAACTTTAAAAAAATGAATGAATAAATAAAATTATTCTTAAAATTTTTTTTTAAATAAAAGAAAAACAAAACTTAAGATTAACAGTTTTTGTGGGACCAGCAGTTAGCATAATGGCTATGTCGCTGGGCTCCCATGTAGTCGACCGCGGTTTGTGTCCCGGACCCGGTGGCTTAAAACTCACGCCGGGCGCGTGTGCATGCGTGCCCAAGATACCGAGAGGAGAACGGAGAAGGGATTGCAGCATGGCCATCCCCCCTGGGGGGTGATTTCTCGCTTTCTGTCTCTCTATCTCTGTCTGTCTGGCGAGTGCACGCGCCCTATAGCAAAAACCTCTCCAAAAAAAAAAAAAAAAAAGCAAAAAAAAAACCCTAAAACTTAAGATTAACAGTTTTTGTGATACAAACTTATGAATTGTTTACTCTAAAAGTGAAAATCGGCATTGTTCTAAAGGCTTAAGATTCAGTATTTTTTTTATTTATTTATTTTTAATTTGCTATAGAGCACATGAGCTCACAAAAGAGAGTCAGAGAGAAAGAGAGGGAAAGTGAGAAGATGGTCATACCACAATCCTTTCTTTTTCATCTTTCCCTCCTTTTGGGATTCTGGGTTCACATACACAAGTGCCCAGTATGTTTTTCAAGCCACTGGGTCAGGGACTCAAACCACATAGTTGGCCATGTGGGATAGAGCTGCCTTAACTACTATGCCACTGACTGGCCCCAGTACTTTTAACACAGCATCCATCTAGGATGTAACAATGAGGTTGAGTAAACTATAACTGTTAAACAATTTCCAGCTTTTTTCAGGTTAGTTATATTGCAGGATGTTCTTAAGCAGTAAGCGTATTTGGGTTAAAGGTGCCGACTTTTGTTAAATGTCTTTATGCCATGTTGCATGGAACACTGTTTGGGTGCACGTTGAAAGATACACTTTTTTATAAAACTCAATGTAGAATCTGTGTCAACAATTAAAAGGGAAACGTTTGAGGCTGGCAGGTGGTGTGGTGGTTTAAGGCACTAGATTCCCACATGGCCAACTGGTGTAAGTCCCGGACCTGGTGGCTTGCTTTATCACTTTCTGTCTGTCTCTCTCTCTCTGATGCTTTCTTATTAAGTTAAAAAAAAAAAAAATAATGATGACAACTTAAAATAATTCTTTAAAAAAATAATAAATAAAAGGGAAACATTTGGCATGCTCGATAAATCTAGTTTTATTTAATAACCTGTAAAACATGCAAGTGTAAGCTATTTTCAACTTAATGTGGGAGATTTGAGATGCAATACCAATACTTTAGGATTTGGGTCTTGGTACTTGTATGAAATTCTGAGGCCTTAATTTAAATCTTTTATTGTATTATGATTTCTTTTCAGCTATATTATGCTAAGTGAAACTTGTCAAATAAATCTTCCTTTTAAAAACAAACAAAACGGGAACCAGCAGTTAGCGTAATGGCTATGTCGCTGGACTCCCACGTAGTCGACCGCGGTTCGTGTCTCGGACCCGGTGGCTTACAACTCACACCAGGCACGTGTGCGTGCGTGCCCAAGATCCCGAGAGGAGAATGGAGGAGAAGGGATTGCGGTGTGACCATCCCCCCTGGGGGGTGATTTCTCGCTTTCTGTCTCTATGTCTCTCTCTGTCTGTCTGGCGAGCACACGCGCCCTATAGCGAAAAACCTCTCAAAAAAAAAAAAAAAAAAAAAAAAAAAAAACAAGGGCCAGCAAGTGGCATGGTGGTTAAGGCAGCTAGATCCCACACGGCTGACTCAGGTTCAAGTCCCAGACCCAGTGGCTTGAAAAAACAAGGTGAGCATGTGTTCGTGAGTGCCCAAAATCTTGAGAGGAGCCTGAAGGATAAGGGATTGCAGTGTGGCCATCCTCTCTTGGGGGTGATTTCTCACTTTCTCTCTGTGTGTCTCTGTCTCTTTCTCTCTCTACAGTGAGTGCATGCATCCTACAGCAAATAAATAAATAAATAAATAATCAATACAATTCCATCTCTTTTAATCCAGCACAGTCTGTTGCTGTGTGACGCTGATCTATTGAAGAGACTAGACCAGTTGTCCTATCTTCTGGTTTTGTCTGATTGCTCGTGGGTATCAGCTTGATCCTCTAGCCCCTGTGTTTCCTATGTACTGCAGATTAGATCCAAATGCTTAACAAACACTTCCGGCAGCCTAATAGCTATTATTAGTACCATCTTGCATTCTGTCAGAACACATTAACACCTGGCTGCCAAAAAAGTAATTATTAATTGCTTATTGCATGGCTAGTCCCTAATAGTACATTAGTAAGTGCCCAGGCAGACCAGAGAGGTATCCAACAGATGGTTTACCTAGTCATCGTCTTTCCCATCTTCTCCTTTAAGTGTCTGGATTTTCTATGTTCTGCTATTGTTATTGTTAAGTGACTTGAAAGTTTAGTTGAGTTTTCTAGTGAGGAGTGAAAGTCAGGGAGTAGGGCAATTATTTAGAAGACAGGACAAAACAATGCCGAGAGCTCTAATAAGACGCAATTTGGCTCCATTCTCCCTTTTCCTGTGTGTACGGCATTGCAGCAACAACTTCCCTACTGGTCTCCCTGCCACTGAGCTCACCCTCTCAGTGGGACATTTTTCATTCTCTAATTCACTAGGGCTTTCTTTCTAAAATCTACTCTAATTGAATCCTGCAACTAACTCTTCTTTGAGAATCTCAGCAGGCTCCCTTCTATCTACTGCAGGAAACGATGCCAACTGCCCAGTACAGTACACATGGCTTTTCAAAGCTCACTCCATCCCTACCACTCCATTCATTCCTGCTCTGCACCCCACACACGCTTCACTGTAACCATTCTGGGCCCTAATCATGCCATGGCCATTCATGATTCTGTCTCAGAACATGTTACTTCTTTCTTTTTTTTTTTTTTTTTTCTTTTTTTTGGAGAGGTTTTTGTTATAGGGCTCGTGCGCTCGCCAGACAGACAGAGAGAGACAGAGAGATAGAAAGCAGGAAATCACCCCCCAGGGGGGATGGCCACGCCGCAATCCCTTCTCCTCCATTCTCCTCTCGGGATCTTGGGCACGCACGCACATGCGCCCGGCGTGAGTTTAAGCCGCCGGGTCCGGGACTCGAACCGCGGTCGACTACATGGGAGTCCAGCGACATAGCCATTACGCTAACTGCTGGTCCCAGAACATGTTACTTCTTTCTGTGTGCCATGTCTTCCCCTACTTTGAACCAAGCAACTCCTATTTAATTTTCTAGACCCAAAACAAATAGTCCCCCTGTGCAAAGCACTCTTGTCTCTTCTGCACTATGTATTCTCCGCTTCAGGCTCATGTCACCCTTGGTTGCTATCTTATAGACCTTAGCACCCCATGTTAAGTTAACCTATGGAACCAGCAGGTGAGCAAACATCATGTGTGGATTGTGACCAAAACTCAACCCTATTTTTTTCTTCTACTGCCCATTGTCTTTCAGTTCATATAGTGGAAGTCTTTTTTCAGAGGTTTTTGCCATAGGGTACATGCCCTTACTAGAGATAGAGAGAGGGAGAGGGAAAGTCAGAAATCATTCCCCAGGGGGTTGGCCATGCCACAATCCCTTCTCCTCCTTTCTCCTCTCAGGATATTGGGCACGCACGCACACACACCTAGCGTGATTATAGTGGAAATTTTCGACATACATAAAAATACAAGAGTATAATAATGTCTCACTTCGATAATCATCTAGTCATGGTCAACATTGTGCATCTATGCCTTCACCTGTATCCTCCCCTCAATGACAATTATTCAGAACTGAATACCAGACCTCATACCATCTCATCTATAAATACTTTAGGACGCATCTCTACACAAAAAGAGCTTTGTTTAAAAATATAACCACAATGCTATTGTCACTATTTTAAAAATCAATCGTAATTTCTTAGTATTGTCAATATCCAAAACATTATTAATATTTTCATTCTGTGGGATTCCTCTTTTCCTGGCACTAGTTGAAAATTCCAATTGACCCACACTACCTCTGCTCACTCTTATGAAATAGATCATCTATGCTTGCTGTGCCCATAAACAACAGGAGCAGCAAATGCAATCTCAATTCAGAAATCGGAATGTCCAGTCTCCTATGATAATTGAAACTCAGAACTTGACCCAGTATATCCGTGGGTATGCCTTCCCCCTGGAGTAGGAAGAAGGAGGACTTAGATCTTCTTTCTGCTTTGTCTTTTACCACTTTCTTCCCTTCTGCTACCAGAAATTTCTCTCGCTGCCAGGTCTGGGGTCTTGGGGGGGAGATGTCAATTGGCCTTGTCTTGACTGAAAGAATATGTTGCTCTCCTGGAAGGTTCTTAGCATCTTCTCTTTGAGTCCCTCAGCCTCTAGGTCACACTCCTTTCTATTTTAGGCAGTTACTTCTCCTGGACAGAACACAGGGAATGCAGTCTGACTCCAGTGCAGACGTAGGGAAGGGAAGTGGCTTCCCTCCACCATTCTGGGTTCCTTGGCCTGGCTACAAACTAAAACGGCATAAAACAGATTGACAGGAGAAGAGCTATACAAATGTATTACACACACAGGGCATTGAATGAAAGAAAAGTGCGTGCCCAAAATCCCAGTGAGATCTAGAAGCTTGTGTACCCTCTTCACAGGGAAGAGGGAAGGCTAGCTGTAGACAACTTAGGGAGAGTAAATGATTTCTGGAAAAGATGAATGGGCTCTCAGAAGAGTAGGCAATGGCCAGTGACAAAGTCTGGTGTGGTGTGACCTCCAGTCTCTTCTGTGACACAGATGATCTTCCCTGGTTAAGGACAGTCCCGGTGGGGCCGGGTGAGTTGGGGGAGGGGATCCTTGACAATTGTATTTCTTTTGTAGGAAAAACACGCTATGTCTAGTCAGATAAAGGGAAGCTCAGAGAAAGCCTTTCCCTGCGTTTGCTATTCCCCAAGTGACCTCGGTGTGAAATCCCAAGTGGCATATTTGGGGGTTGGCATATTCTGGTTTCCTTCACAGTGCATTCTCCTGCTGTCACCACCAAAGCAGCGTCTCCACCTCCTCACTGGATTCTCCAGGAGACGAACCAAACTCTGTTTTGTGTTTTGTCTGGCATTTCTCAGGCCTGAACACAGCATCTCTCAGCTAGAAGAAACACATTTTAACCTATATGTATGGTTATATTTAAAGAAAGTTCCTTGGGACCACGGATAGCATATTGGTTACATCATTGGACTCCCACATAGTCAACCACAGTTTGAGTCCTGGACCTGGTGGCTTAAAACTCATGCCAGGCACGTGTGTGTGCCTGAGATCAGAATGGAGGAGAAGGGATTGCTGTGTGGCCATCCCCCAAGGCGAGGGGATTCTTGCTTTTGTCTCTCTGCCTCTCCAGCAAACAGACCTGCCCTATAGCAAAAATCTCTCAAGAAAGAAAGAAAGAAAGAAAAAAAAGAAAGAAGAGAGAGAGAGAGAGAGAGAGAGAGAGAGAAAGAAAGAAAGAAAGAAAGAAAGAAAGAAAGATCGATCCTTGTGGGTAGAATATATTTAGTTGGATCATGCATTTTGTATTTTATTCACTTCATTAAGTCCTGTGTTTCAGTCGTTGTATTCAGACTATTTACATTCAGGGGTATGTTAGGGTTTAAGCCTGCCATTTTACTTTTTGTTTTCTGTTTGCTTCCTCTGAAAAGACACTTTTTATCTTTATTTAGTTTTTGCCATAGGATGTGTGCACTAACTGGAGATAGAAAGATAGAGAGAGAGAGAAAGAGAGAGAGAGAGAGAGAGATGGTGAGAGAGAAGGTGAGAAATCATCTCCTAGAAGGGATGGCCACACCACAATCCCTTCTCCTCCATTCTCCTCTCAGGATTTTGGGCATGCATGCACACGTGCCCAGTGTGTTTTTCAAGCCACTGAGTCCAGGACTCAAACTCAGTTGGCCATGTGGGATCCTGCTGCCTTAACCACTACGCCAACAGTTGCCATGCTCAGACCGTGCCAGTCTTCTATTCAGCTTACTCCTGTACAGTTCACTTTCATTTAGTAACTTATCATATTAGCTATCTTTTCTTTCTGAATTCACCAATATTCATACCCTAAAAGAAAAAGGAGAGTAGAAAATACAAGGTAAATTTGTGTTATTCTGTAACCGTTAGGTTTTCATCCATTAAAGCTATGAGATTTATTCTAAGACACTAAGAAGGGCATTTAACATGTCTATAAATATGGTCAAGCTAGGGAAAAAAGGGATCCACCGTCTAAAATAGACTATTTTAGTAGTAGGATCACTATAGAAAAGGATGGTGTTGCAATACATAAATAGCTCTTACCAGGAGCATAATAATAACCCTTGTTCTGATATCTAAGGAATTAGCCAAAAAAGGATGGAAGAAATCTATTGTATTTTGCTATCTGAAATAAATTTTTCACACTGGTCCAAGGGTCTTGTCATTGAAAGTAGAGGATGCCACTGTGAATTTTAATGCAACTGGAATATCAAAGGTACATCTTCATATCCCACAGGACAGTTGTTCAAAATCTGCCTGTTCATATGGAGAGTATTCTTATTCTGACTTTAACCCACAGAGATTCTAGTATACTGAGTCATGTCACTTCATTTTAAGGGAGTGCTAGATGAAATCAATGAAACAGCTAAATTGATACAAGTTCCAAGAATTGCAACATACAGACTAAAAAGAACAATGAAATCATTCACAGAACAGCCCATTCACAGACAGCTCAATACTACTGTAGTAAGAAAATAAAAACCAAACTGAAATGAAAGGACAGCATAGCTCTGAATTCTGGACTTGAGAATTTTGAGTTGCTTCATTTATGGTCTATTAAAATTCACATTGCAGGTTCTCTTGCTTAAGAAATACAACCAAAATGTGGCTATTCATTCAATTCATTCATTCTACAAATATTTATTGTATGTCAGACCCCACATTGGGCCATGCGTTCATCCAGGGACATGAGATAGATGAGCAGCAAGCAAAACATTGCTGTCCTTACTGAGTTGACATGCAAGGGGGGAGATAGAGATGAGTGTAATGCGTAAAGAACTCAGCTCGTGTGTTAGAAGGTAGTGACTGCCGGGACCAGCGGGTGGAGTAATGGTTATGTCAAGGGACTCCCACATAGTCGATCGCAATTCAAGGCCCGCAGCTGGCGCCTTAAATCATGACGAGCATGTGTGCCTGCGTGCCCAAAAATTCCAAGAGGAGAATGGAGGAGAAGGAATTGCAGCATGGCCATCCCTCTTTGGGGGGAGGGGGCGATTTCTCACTTTCTGTCTCTCTCTGTCTCTTGGGGGACCACATGCTCCCTATAGGAAAAATCTCTAAAAATAAGTAAATAAATAAATAAATAGAAGGTAGTAAGTGCTGGTGGGGAGGGTAAGAACAAGCTTGGCAAAACCTACACTGTGTGGAGACACAAGTTACAATCTTTTCTTTTTTTTTAATTTGCTAGAAGGGGTGGTGTGCTCACCAGAAAGAGAAAGAAGGGGAGAAAGCACCTCCCAGTGGGGCATGGTCACAATCCCTTCTCTATTTCTCCGTCCTGTCTGGATTTGGGGCACACATGCACATGCACCTGATGTGTTTTGCAAGCCACTCCTCTTAACTACTAGGCTACAGAGTTGGCCCCACAGAGCTAATTCTTTAAAAACTTTTTTTAAAAAATGACAGTTTGTGAAAAACAAAAAAAAGAAGCCTGATGTAATCTACTCTTTTTTTAAAGTTTAATAATTTTTCCTATGAGTGAGAGACAAGGTACCACCTACATGTATCTACCCAAAACAAATTGTGGTTAAAATTAAAAATATTTTCTTTTCCTTTAAATATTCCTCATAGTCTAACTGAGATAAATAGGGTATCTGCTGCGTCAAAGCAAACTCCTGCCCTGTACTTGGTCCTTGGGCATAACTCTAAAGAGGTTCATTTTTAGAGAGGAGCTTGCTAGCAACAGTCAAGCAAATCTTCATTTTTAGGCTTCCTGAATACTAGAGCCCCTCCCTTCATGCCTCAGGAAATAACAACCAACACAATAAGTCCTATGTGAAACCAAGATGAGACAGGAACTTTACAATACAGAAGAGAAACAGTGGATGTTTCCTGGGCTAGAAACCCAGAGATAAAAGACGGATGGAGACCAGGGGCATGGTTGGGTCTAGCATTACACATTTTGTTCTGAATCTAAGAGAAACATTCTGGCCATTCCTGGAAGCTGGAGATTGATTGCTCTAGTAAAGAAATCATCCGCTCAGAGAAAAAGCCTGTAAACCCTTCCCTCCTCCCACCTCTGTTTCTCTGCCCAAGAACACCTCCTGTCTCACTTTCAGCCAAGCACCCAGTGTAGAAAAGAAACTACTATTTCCCAGGCTTGCATCTATCTGGTTCTGGACAATACCAAGTCCTTTCTGTGCCATAGGGAGGGATTTAAGAAATCAGAGGGAAAATAAAATAAAATAAAATAAAATAAAATAAAATAAGATAAAATAAAAGGGGTGGGGACCTGAAGGTGGTGTGGTGGTTAAGGTGCTGAACTCCTACATGGCCGGCTATGGTTCGAGTCCTAGCTTGGCGAATCGCTTTCTCACTTTCCTTCTCTCTCTCCCTCCATGTCTCTGGTGAGCGCATGAGCCCTGTAAAAAATTTTAATAATAAATAAAATAAAATAAATAATCCTTTTAAAAAAATAAAAGGGGAAGAAAATACACCCAAAATAAAAGAGGAAAGGCAGAGAGAAGGAAAGAGAATGAGAGGAAGAACTATGAGGACTCTTCTTCTACTTGGTACAATGTAGACTCAGTGTAGAAGACCAACAAAAAAATGGTTCTATTTTAAAATGAGCTGCTTCCATATTCTAGGAGGGTTGCCAACGGCTGCATCGTGTTGGAAGGAAAGGCCCTGAAATGGGTTCTGTTATGCACGGGAGGACCTATGCCAAGTCTAGAAGCAGAAAGTTCAGAAAAAAGAAATGAAGCCGGTCTGCAGAATAACCTCAGAGGTTATCTGCCATGGCCAGGGAAACCTTTGCTGATGAGTTTCTTTCACACGAACTTCCTCTTTCCACTTACCAGGAATTTAAACAATTGTCACTAGGAATCGTTAGTCTTGGGTGAATGATTCTGTTGAGTTTTGTCCAAGAGCTTCCCACAGGCCACCAGGAATAGAGCTGCAGAGGAGAACTGAGGATTGAGCAGGCCAATTGTGACTGTCATGGTGGCAGAGAGGTCCCCAAATACTTTTAGCTAATTCACAGAGCGTTCATTATGTGTAAGGAGATGCTCTGAGAGCCTTAGCCATGCTAAGTACTTTATTTCTCACAATAAAACCCTAGGAAATAACTGTATAACTTATGAAATAACTATTCTTCCAGCTGCATTTCTGGACAAGAAAAACAGGTATGGGTTACAGGACCTGTCTGAGGCCACCCAGGTGATACGTGTGAAAACCAGACTGAATCAGGCAATCTGGCTCTCAGACACTAGGAGTTTTTTGTTTTGTATTGTTTTGTTTTATTTGTTTGCTGTAGGATGTGTGTGCTTGCTGGAGAGAGAAAGGTGGAAAAGCACCCCTAGGGATGCACCCCACAATCCCTTTTCCTCCATTCTCCTCTTGGGATTTTTGGCACACAGGCATGCCCGTAGTGTTTTCTAGCTGCCGGATCTGCCACTTGAACTGCTCAGTTGGCCATGTGAGATCAAACCACCTTAACTACCACACCACCAGTGGGGCCACCCCAGAATTCTAACCATCATGCTATGCTACCGTCTTAAAGAGACAGGGATGGAAGGATTCTTGCTCCTTCCTGCCCTGCCTTATATGCCTCCTGTCAGTCCATTTTTTAGTTGCAAATGCCTGAAACTCGGTGATTTATAAAGAAAATAGAAGTTTATTTGCAAAACTCACCATTCTGATGTCTGGAAAGTCCAAAGGCATCACACAACGACAGAGGAAGAACAGTCAGCAGATCAGAGGGTGACCTGCAACCGTGAGCTTTTCTCATTGCGAGTTCATTATCTCTGCTTATAACCCACCAGAATCAATCATAGGAGTCTCGCCCTATAACTTTCTTACACCCAAAGGGCCCACTCTGGGATGCCACAAAGAGATCAAGTTTTTACTTAACATTTTTATGATACAGCTGAGTGCAAATGCAGGAATTTTGGGGTGTCATTCAATCACGATCTGCTAAGAGCAAATTCCAAAATTGAACCTTTTGGGGGACATGCCATTATTCAAACCATAACATCTCCTCTGCTTGCTTCTTCCAATCCTGCAGACCATCCCTACCTCATCCTCATATGGTTATTTTGAAAATCTGAGCTGGGGGCCAGCAGATGGTATAATGGTTACCTTGCTGAACTCCCACATGGTCGACTGCAGTTTGAGTCCCAGCCCCAGTGGCTTCAAAATCACACCGGGCACTTGAGTGCGCGTGCGGAAGATCCTGGGAGGAGAATGGAGGAGAAGGGATTGTGGCATGGCCATCCTCCTGGGGGGTGATTTCTCACTTTCTCTCTCACTGTGTCTATCTCTCTCTTCTGGTAAGTGCATGCACCCTAAGGCACATACCTCCTAAAAACAAACAAACAAACAAACAAAACCCAAGATGGTCTGAGGACTATTCTGATAGTTGGGGGATGTAGGGAAGGTTGTAGCCAAGGAGGTAGGGAGGCCAAGCCCTGTGGGTAGAAGGGGTGGGAAGGAGGCACTCAGAGAGCTAAAGAGGACGAGGAAAGGGACCAGCAGTTAGCGTAATGGCTATGTCGCTGGACTCCCACGTAGTCGACCGCGGTTCGAGTCCCGGACCCGGCGGCTTAAACTCACGCCGGGCGCGTGTGCGTGCGTGCCCAAGATCCCGAGAGGAGAATGGAGGAGAAGGGATTGCGGCATGGCCATCCCCCCTGGGGGGTGATTTCCTGCTTTCTATCTCTCTGTCTCTCTCTGTCTGTCTGGCGAGCGCACGCGCCCTATAGCAAAAACCTCTCCAAAAGAAAAAAAAAAAAAAAAAGAGGACGAGGAAAATGGTTTCACTGACAGTGGGACTGAGGGGGAGTGGAAGGCAGGCTTGGGGGGCCCATGCCCTTCTCAGTCTCACTCTTCCTTGGTAGGGGCAGCATGCAACCAAAGGAAGAACTGGCCCAGGAAATGGCTTGCATTAGGGTTTCAGTGCCTGGCTGATCCCTGGGAGCTGCTTTCTCACTTTCCCTCTCTGCCTCTCTCTAGTGAGTGCACACACCCTACAGCAAAATTAACAACAACAACAAAAACCCCAAAACAAAAAGCAATGTACTCTTTGACAATGGCCGGAAATGAAGTAGGTAAACAAAGTTGTCATCAATCTCGGTGCTAAGCTTGAATTTCTTTCTTTCTTTTTTTTAATTACAGAGGGTGCATATACTTGCCAGAGAGGGAGAGAGAGTGACAGAGAGAGGGAGATAACAACCCCCAGTGGGATGTGGTCACACAGTAATCCCTTCTCCATTCTATGGGGATTTGGGGCACACACGCACTTGCACCTGAAGTGTTTTACAAGCCCTTGGGGCCAGGGGTTGAACTGTGGTCAGCCATGTGGAACCCAGCTCCCTTAACTACAAGGCTATGGGACAAGCCCTTGGATTTTTTTTTTTTTTTTTTTTTTTTTTTTTGTAGAGAGTTTTTTGCTATAGGGCACATGCACTCACTGGAGAGTCAGAGAGAAACAGAGAGACAGAAAGTAAGAAATCACCCCTCAGAGGAGATGGTCATACTGCAATCCCTTCTCCTCCATTTTCCTCTCAGGATTTGGGGCGTGCATGCACATGAGCCCGGCTTGAGTTTTTTTTTTTTTGGAGAGTTGTTTTTTTTTTTTCGCTATAGGGTGCGTGCGCTCGCCAGACAGACAGAGAGAGACATAGAGACAGAAAGCGAGAAATCACCCCCCAGGGGGGATGGTCATGCCGCAATCCCTTCTCCTCCATTCTCCTCTCGGGATCTTGGGCACGCACGCACACGCGCCCGGCGTGAGTTGTAAGCCACCGGGTCCGAGACGCGAACCGCGGTCGACTACGTGGGAGTCCAGCGACATAGCCATTACGTTAACTGCTGGTTCCCAACCCGGCTTGAGTTTTAAGCCACTAGGTCCAGGACTTGAACTGTGGTCGAGTACATGGGAGTCCAGCGACATAGCCATTACACCATCTGCTGATTCCAGTCCTTGGATTTCTAAAGTACAGAGTTTGCACTTAATTTATTAAGTGGTAGAGAGCTGCTCAAAGTCTTTGAGGTAGTCTCACCATAACTTACTTTAGGTAAATAAAAGCAAATTTTCAGTTACTGTTTCTGATTGCCCTTTCCTGGCTGAGTAAGCTCTCAACACTAAATGACCCACTTTGTCAATTGCGGCTGGTGACAAATGCAGACACCGATGTAGAAATTGCTGCCAGTCATGGAGGCAGAAGATCATTTTGAAAAATAAAACACAAATTTTCATTAGATTATTTTTCAACATTTGATAATAGATAAATCAATAGTCCACATTAAGTCCCTTGAAAATTTTCAATGAGTTAATTAAGGAGGAAAAACTATTTTTGTTGGACCCTTTTTTTTTTTAAGGTTTTTGCCATAAGGCACATGCACCCACCAGAGAGAGAGAGAGAAGGAAAGTGGAAAATCACCCAAGGGGGATGGCCATGCCACAGTCCTTTCTCCTCCATTCTCCTGTTGGAGGGATTCTGGACATATTCACATATGAACCCAGTGTGATTTACAAGCCACCGGGTCTGGGACTCACACCTCAGTAGGCCATGTGGGAGTCCATTGCCTTAACCACCACACCACCTGCTGACCCTGGCTGGAATTTTTTTTTTTTTTTTTTTTTTTTTTTACTTTCATTTAAACTTCTTTCCTGAGGGGCCAGGTGGTGTGGTGGTTAAGGCACTGGACTCTCACATGGTCAACTACAGTTCAAGCCCTAGACCTGATGGCTTACTTTCTCATTCCCCCTCCTTCCCCATCTCTCTTTGGTAAGTGCACATGCCTTATAGCAAATTTAAAAGTAATGGTAATGATCATAAATGTAAAAAAATTTTTTTTACAAAAATTCTTTTTTTTTTGGAGAGATTTTTGCTATAGGGCACGTGTGCTCGCCAGACAGACAGAGACAGAGAGACAGAAAGTGAGAAATTACCCCCCAGGGGGGATGGCCACACCACAATCCCTTCTACTCCATTCTTCTCTTGGGATCTTGGGCAAACACGTACACACGCCTGGTTTAAGCCACTGGTCTGGGACTCGAACTGTGGTTGACTACATGGGAGTCCAACAACATAGCCATTACACCAACTGTTGGTCCCTGAAAATTCTTTCTTGATGGTGTCTTCTCCCATAGAGATCAGAGAAAGGGACATTTAGTGATGAAAACCAAGAGCTGCACTGGGACACATGGTGCTTGGAACGCCTCACCAGACGGTTTCTCTTCTTTTGTTCCTTCAGGGAGGAAGGCAGCCACAGCCTCCTTCCGTTTGCTCCCTGGCTTGGATTACAAGGTTAGTCAAATACCCTGCACCACAGAGTGCCAGGGTTAATGATTTATCTAACTGGGGTAAAAGTCATATGCTCCTGCGACGCTGCATTTTATTCCAAGGTCGTCAGCTGTTGCACGCTGATGACGTAGCCCAATACTGCGTCACTAGACTATTCTAGAACATACGCAAATATTACGTTCACAGTGCTACAAGGAACAACACAGAGCTTCCCAGTCGGATAGGACTACAATCTTCCTGGTAACTCTAAAAGGAAAAAGGAAAAAAAAGGTGACCCAAAGAAACAAGATAACATTTGAGTAATGTTTAAACAAGACTGGAGTGCAGATCTGAGGGCCTTTTTAAAAAAATATGGCCATGCTGCAATCCCTTCTCCTCCATCATCCTCTTGGGATTATGAGCACGCATGTACACGTGCGCGGTGTGATTTTCAAGCTGCCTGGTCCAGGGCTCAAACTGTGGTCAGTCATGTGGGAGTCCAGCACCTTAGCTACTATGCCACCTGCTGGCCCCTCAGTTAATCATGTTATCAGTAATTTCATATTTTATATTTCTTGCTAATAAACTCATTAATCCCAACTTACCTGGATACATTGGGATTTTCAGAAGAAGCAATGTTAATGAAAACCATTGAAATGGGGGCCATCAGGTGGCATGGTGGTTAAGGGCACTGGACTCGTACATGGCTGACTATGGTTTGAGTCCCAGACCTGGTGGCTTGCTTTCTCACTTTCCCCCCCTCTCTCTTTCTCTCACATTGTCCCTCTCTGATCAAATTAAAATAAAGTTAAATAAAATAATTCTAAAAACAAAAACAATGAAATGCTTTGTACTAAATTTGATAGAATTTTTTTAATTGCCAGAGGGCATGTGCATTAGCCACAGAGAGAGAAAGAAAGCATTCATCCCCCCCGATGGGGTGTGATCACACAGCAATCCTTTCTCCTCTCCTTCTCTCTCTTTTTTTTTTTTTTTTTGGAGAGATTTTCGCTATAGGGCACGTGCACTCACCAGACAGACAGAGAGAGACATAGAGACAGAAAGCGAGAAATCACCCCCCAGAGGGGATGGTCACGCCGCAATCCCTTCTCCTCCATTCTCCTCTCAGGATCTTGGGCACGCACGCACATGCGCCCATCATCAGTTTTAAGCCACTGGGTCCGGGACACGAACCGCGGTCGACTACATGGGAGTCCAGCGACATAGCCATTACGCTAACTGCTGGTTCCCTCTCCTCCCCTTCTCTACACCATCAGGGTTTGGGGCACCACATGCCCACATCCAGTGTGTTTTTCAACCTGCCGGGGCCAACACTCAAATTGCATTTGGTTGTGGGGGATCCAACTCCCTATGCACAGTGTGTAACCACTGAGCTATGGAGCTAAGCCTGGATAGAGCTCACTGATAACTTAGTTCTAGGTGTTTGTGATCCAGTTTCTCATTTAGTCCTCGGGAATAGCGCCAATGGGGTAGGGTTATTATCTCTATTTTCCAAATAAAGAAACTGAGGCTTAGAAAGGCTAAACATATTTTATTTTATTTTATTTTATTTATTTAGAGATTTTTGCTATAGGGCATGTGTACTTGCTGGAGAGACAGAGAGATAGAAAGTGAGAAATCACCCCCCTAGAGGGGCTAGCCACGACACAATCCCTTCTCCTCCATTTTCCTCTTGGGATCTTGGGCACGCATGCACACGCACCTGGTGTGAGTTTCAAGCCTCTGCGTCCGGGACTCAAACAGTAGTTGACCATGTGGGAGTCCAGCTATGTAACCATTGCGTCATCTGCTGGTCCCCAAATAATTTCTAGTTCAGTAACAATGAACACCTTCAACAATTAGATTTTAGTGTTTAAATATAATTTCCTACAAAAAGGGACCAAGCTGCTTGAAGAAATGACTCACTCCAGGACTGAAGCATACATGGTGAGCTCTGGACCATCTTATTCTACCAGAAAGCACGGAAGTTATCAGAGGTTACCAGGGTCGTGTCAAAATGATTCAGGAGAAGATTCAGAGGTTCTCACTAGAGAACCAGAGATGGGACATTTAAAGCATCAATAAGAACAATAGCTATAATTAATTAAAACACATGAATTATGTATAATACATAAATTAATCTAAATATAAGCCCAAAATTATATTAAAAAGAAATCCCATTGCTTATCCTTGGTTTTTTTTTTTTTTTTTTTTCTGAGAAGTGTCGTGCTGTGTTGCTGAGACCGGCCTCTCTCTCACAATCCTCCTGCCTCAGGCTCTCAGGCAGCCGGGATTACAGGCACACACCACCATACCTGGCTACCTTGGTCATCCTCAGAGAATGCTAGAGAACCAATTCATGATTGTGAAAACTTGTAAACAAAAGGAAAGAATCAAACATTTCTAAAAAGTGTAAGCCCAGTTGTGGTAGCATGAGCAGAAGGGTGCCACTGTGCCCTGAATGAGGCTGATCGGGAAACCCGGGTTTGGTTCCCGGCACGACTTCAATAAGCTGGCAGTGGTGGGTGCTCTTGGCCTCCTAGTTACCTGGGAAGTTGAAGCAGGAGGGTCAAGATGTAGCAAGACCCTGTCTAAAATACCCCTCTCTCTCCTTCCAACATGCTCATGCTCTTCCTAAAAATAAAAGGATAGTAGATGCAGGAGAACCTACTGAAGCTAATGACCGTCATTTCTCAACTAAAAACGGAAGACTTGGCCTCATTCCACTGGATTCTTGAACAACAGGATGGAGACTGTTCTGTTCTACATTGTTAATAGTTTAATGGATTTAGGGGCTGGCAGGTGGTGTGGTGGTTAAGGATGCTGGACTCCACGGTTAACCACAGCTCGAGTCCGAGACCTGGCGTCTTTCTTTCTCACTTTCCCTCTCTCTGTCTAGTTCTTGCTCTGTCCTTCTCAGATCAAATCTAAAATGCATAAATAAATAAATAAATATAGTTAAATAAAAATAATTGAAAAAAATTAGTTTAATGAATTTATACAAGAAATAGGGAAGAATGGTTTTGTTGTACTTTTGTTTTTTCTCCCCAAGTTTCTTGTCTTAGGGCGTGTACACTTGCCAGTGAAAGAGGGGAAAAGTGGGAAATCACCATCACCCCAGATGGATGGACACACCACAATCCCTTCTCCATTCTCCTCCTGGGATCTTGAGCACCTATACACACGTGCCTGGAGTGATTTTCAAGCCACCAGTTCCGGGCAGCATACCGTGATAGCCATGTGGGAGTCCAGTGACATAAACACTAGGCCATCTGCTGGTCTCAGGTTTCATTGTACTTTTTTTTTTTTTTTTTAAGGGAGGTTTTTTTTTTTGCTATAGGGTGCATGTGCTCACTGGAGAGACAGAGAGAGACCGAGACAGAAAGTGAGAAATCACCCCACCCCACCCCGGGGTGGTGGCCACACCACAATCTATCCTGGTCCATTCCCCTCTCAGGATTTTGGGCATGCACGCACATGCTCCCACTGTGAGTTTCAAGTTGCAGAGGCCAGAACTTGAACCTGGTTGACTACATGGGAATCCAGTGATACAACCATTACGCCATCTGCTGGCCCCTCTGTACTGGTAACAGATTTTTCCTACAGACTCCTAACCTCAGGTAGCTATGCAATAAATGTCAACAGATGATGACAAAGATAGTGGACAAGGATCACCATCATAAAGACTTAAACAAGGAATTCAGTCTGTTCTAGTATTTTGCAACCTATCAGTCAGCCATTCATGTTAGCGTTCCAGGGAAACCACCATCTAAGTTTGTACTTGTATGTTTTATTTCCTCATGGGCCATTATTCCTGTATATTTATGTTAATTACTGCGGGAGAGAAAAATATTATAACATAAGATATTTTTTAAAGGACTTAGCTAATTAAATAAAATGCCATGACCTTTAGTTCTCTCGTAGGTTTATTTAAATTATCACTTTATCCCACAAAGAGGGATTTTCAAATGCCATGTGACTTTTCCATTCCAATAAGCTTCTTTAAAGAGAATCAACCTACCTTCTTAGCATCCAACTCTTTAATTTTCTTTTTTCTTTTCTTTTTTTTTTTTTTTTGGAGAGATTTTTGCTATAGGGTGCGTGCGCCTCGCCAGACAGACAGAGAGAGACAGAGAGACAGAAAGTGAGAAATCACCCCCCAGGGGGGATGGACATGCCGCAATCCCTTCTCCTCCACACTCCTCTCAGGATCTTGGGCATGCACGCACTCGCGCCCAGCGTGAGTTTTAAGCCACCAGGTCCGGGACGCAAACCATGGTCAACCATGTGGGAGTCCAGCGACATAGCCATTACGCTAACTGCTGGTCTCCCCTACTCTTTAATTTTCTATCCTATCCATGGAGTAAAGATTGCCTTCAGTTCAATGCCTTACTAGGGCAGGGCGATAAACAGTGACTGCCATGGTTGTGGTATATGCCCGATTCCCGAATAAAGGCTGTGTGAGGACCTGAGCTATATCAATTACACCCCTCAAGGAAAGATCAGGAAATCAACTCCAAAATCAGAGAATGAATAGAGAACAGGCATTCAGAAGTCTGCTCCTAATTATCAATTCCTAAAGGGTATACATGTAGGAATGGCCACATCTAGAAGACAGGATACGCTTTTCAGTTTTTGTTTGTTTGTTTGTTTTTTCAATAGGGCACGTGTGTTCACTGGAAGGACAGAGAGACAGCGAGAAGTCACCCCTCCCCCCAGGGAAGATGGCCATGCCACAATCCCTTCTCCATTCTTTTCTCAGGATTCTGGACACACAAGCCCAGTGCAAGTTTTAAGCCGCCGGGTCTGGGAGTCGAACTGTGGTCAACTACGTGGGAGTCCAGAGATGTAATCATTATGCCATCTGCTGGTCCCAAGACAGGGTGCTTTTCTACTAACAAAACAACTGTTTGCACCCAGACTAGGACCAACTCCACAGGAGGAATTACTCCACTCTCAGAGGTACAAAACACTGCCCAAAGGTTCTTGGCTGTCACACTAAAACAGTGCTGTAGCCAAACCTCCACAAAGACAGTGCTCGCTCTTCCAACAGTGTAACCCCGTCACAGGCATCGCACTAGCCTGGAGAGCTGACAACCGCTGGATGCAGAGTACGCTTTTGTCTTTCATTCCTCAGAGGCAGCAGTATTTACAGATAAGGATAAATTCAAGAAAACATAACATTCCCACATTGCCCAAAGGTTGTGTCAAACATTTGTATGAAGCATCGCTGAGAAAGGTAGTGTGCTAACTGTTGGCGTCACAGGGGACTGTGAGTCAGTCACTATTCTCAGAACACGTCCATGAACAGTAACTCCTTTCCCTGAGTGCTCCCATGTACCACAGCTCGATGGTGTGTGGGTGTGTTTCTTCAGATAGCTAGGTGATAGGTAGACACAGACATATAAAGACGGGCATTCAATATTCATGTATCTTTACACATGTATTTATATATAGTAGTGAGATTTGGAAGATATATTGGGTCGTTGGAAAAGTCATGACATATTTTTCTGTTTTTCTATGCAAAGATGTGTCATGACTTTTCCAACAACCACACACACACACACACACACACACACACACACAAATATAAATATTCATACATATTTAAAAAACTCCCTCTCTATATAGGTACATTCATATATAGAAAGAGAGAAGGAAATTTATTTTAGTTGCCTTCATGTGCACTTGCCAGAGATGAGAGAGAAAGCACCTTCCAACAGGGTATGGTTATGCCACTGCCCCGTCTCTTCCATCCCTCTACGCTCACAGAATTTAGGGTACGCACACATGTGTGCCCAGCATGTCTTTCAAGCGGCTAGGGCTGGGACTTAAACTGCGGTCAGCCATGTGGAATCTGGCTCCCTTAATAACTAGGCCATGGGACTGGCCCAAGATAACATATAACTTCGCTACCATCTGCTTCGATAGGTGTCGCTATTCCCACTTTAGGGATGGAGAAACGGAAGCGCAGGGACATTAAGTAACTAGCACAAGGTCTCACAGGGCACTAAACAGTGCAGCTGAGTTCGGGACCGAAAGAGCCTGTCTCAGGCACCTGAGCACCTGTTAGGCCAAGGTCTTCACTGGAAGCTTGATCAAGTCAGAACATTTACATGTACTAGCTAAGACATGCAAATGGGTAGGTTAGAGAGTTTAGCTTTAGTTCTTACTCAGACATTTAGTAGCTCTCTCTCTTCGTGCCTCATTTTTTCATATATCAAATGGAAATGGTAACACTTCTCTATCTTATCTAACTTACGGTATGCAATTATTATAGTAGTGGATGTTAAAGGACTTTGAAAAGACACACACTATACAAAGTGCTATTATTATTACTTTTCTAAAGTAACCGGGGGCCACACTCTCTCCTCTCTTGGAGTCTGGATCTAGATTCTAATTCAACACTCAACTCTGAACCTAGCAAGTGCTCGGCACTGCTGTATAAAAGACAAGCAGACTCCTATTTGTCAAGTGTATGGTATCAAATGGAAGACAACCATTAAATGAGAAAGTACTCAAATGTAGGTAAAATTTATAAATTGAGCCTGGGAGGAAATAAACACCTAGTTAGGAAAAAGAATAAGACAAAGAACGTGGAGGAAATGACTAATGCTGGTGAAAGGGAGAATCAGATGTTGTGGTGGGAGAGGCACCGACCAGGGCGAGGCTGGGTTGGGCCTTGGGGGCTCAGTAGAGGGTTCTGTACTTCAGCCCAAGTGCAGTGGAAAATCATGAATGGGTTAAAAGCTGAGGTCTGGCATGGTCAAAGAGTTGAAGATGCTTGCAGAAGTGATTTTCCTGAGGACTTGTGATGTCTAGATTGGAGAAGGGGGCAGTGAAAAGCAGGTGATAGGGGATTGCAGGATGGAGGGCAAACAGCCGAAGGGGTGTGAGAAAAAGGAGTGTTGCTTGAGAGAGGAGAACCTGGAAGGAGAGAGGAGAGGGCTTTTTTTTTTTTTGGAGAGGTTTTCGCTATAGGGCGCGTGTGCTCGCCAGACAGAGAGAGAGAGACATAGAGACAGAAAGTGAGAAATCATCCCCCGGGGGGATGGCCACGCCGCAATCCCTTCTCCTCCATTCTCTTCTCGGGATCTTGGGCACGCACGCACATGCGCCCGGCGTGAGTTTTAAGCCACCGGGTCCGGGACGCGAACCGCGGTTGACTACGTGGGAGTCCAGTGACATAGCCATTACGCTAACTGCTGGTTCCCAGGAGAGGGCGTTTGAATGAGGGAGGGAAGCTGTGAGATTTCTGGTCTTGTGTTGTGACCGCCAGAGTCAGTGGCAGTAACACAGTAGAGGGGACAACAGTGGAGGTGCACATGGAGAAAACTACCGATGAAAGTCCTGGACCACTTGACTGAATGGGGAAGAAACTTCCAGTTCACAGAAGGCACAAGCTTGTGGGCTTTGTGCAAGGCTGACCCCTGCTGGTAAATCCCGGTAGAAGCCCAGGAAGCTGAGCTCCCTGCTGGCTTAAGTAGAGTCCTGGGAAGCTTAACATTTTCACTTTTTGAAAAACTTTGGTCAGTTTTTGGTTCAGAACGTTCTTATAACTAGATACCTTTTGTAAGTAATCCCCAGCTCCTGATATCCAACAATGAAACTGCAATTCATGAATAGCTGGGAGAATACAAATTTCTTCAGAAACTTTGTCTTTACTTTCTTTTTTTAAAAAAAGAAAACTCGCTATAGGGCATGTGCATTCGCAGGAGACTGAATGAGATACAGAGAAAGTGAGAAAACACCTCCCAAGAGGACATGGCTGCACTGCAATCCCTTCTCCTCCATTCTCCTTTGGGGATTTGGGTATCTAACCGTTGGGCTGGCTCTGTGGTCTGGTGGTTAAGGCAACCAGATCCCACGTAGCTTGAGAAGAGGGAGAGAGGGAGGAGAAGGGGTTGCAGTGTGCCCATTTCCCATGGAAGCTGCTTTCTCCTTCCCACTCTCTCTCTCTGGTGAGTACATACACACTCTAAAAAAAATTTTTTTTAAATATATACTATTATTTATCCATTCTATTGCTGATGAGAATTTGGGTTGTTTCCAGTGTGTGGCCTTTACACTGCTGTGGCCATTCCGTCAGGTGTCTTTGTTGATTACCTGTATGCGTGTATGTTTTTGTGTGTATAATACATATAGTGAGTATATAACTAGATACAGAATTATCAGGTCACCTTAAGTAAATTCTGCCAAGGGTTTCCCAAAGAGGCACATCCCAACCATCCCGCCAACTGCACGGAATGACTCCATTTGTTCCAGGTTTGCTAGTGCTTGCTACTGTTAAGTTTCATTTTGTTTCATACTCAGGTGTGTACATCCTCTCATACTAGCCAAGCAACACAAGGGACTTTAAGAGAGGCCCTTGGGGGTGGGGGGACAGATGGTGTAGCAGTTTGGTCTCTGGAGTCCCACCTGGCCAACTGTGCTTCGAGTCCTGGACCTTGTGGCTTGAAAATCATGCCAGGCGCATGTGCGTGTGTGCCCAAGATCCCAGAAGGAGAATGGGGAACAAGGCATATGGTGTGGCCATCTTTGGGGGGGGGGGGGGGTGAGGTGATTTCTCACTTTCCCTCTCACTGTCGCTGTCCCTGTCTCTCTCTCCAACAAGTACATGCACCGTAAGGCAGAAACCTCTTAAAAAATAAATAAATAAAATAAAAAGGAGAGAAGCCCTCGGAGGGGCCAGCAGGTGGCATAGTGGCTAAGGTGCTGGGCTTGCACGCGGCCAACCACAGTTCAAGTTCCAGACCCTGAGGCTTGAAACTCATGCTGGATGCGTGTGCATGAAAACCCTGAGAGAAGGGATTGTGGCATGGCCATCCTCCCTGGGGGGAATATCTCACTTTGTCTCTTTCTATCTCTGTCTCTCTGGTGAGTGCATACATGCTTTAGCAAAAATCTTCTCTCTTAAAAAAAAGAGAGAGAGAGAGAGAAGCCCCAGAGCCCCTTGGAGCTTGTGTGGTACAGAGAGGAGAGCCAAATCCAGTTCTGAAACATTCTCAGACCAAGAAGTGGCCATGGTGGCTGAGGAGAGAGCGCTGTCTTTGTACTCCCTCTGAGGTCAAGGCAGAGCACCACCGGTTCTTATGGACCAAAACTGGATGCTGGGTCCCTGCTGGGTCCTTCCCCGGAGAGGCCATGTGATCTCAGTTGAGAGGAGGACTGAAAGATGGCAGGTAACCGCCAAAAACGGCAGTCAGAAGAGGGGCCTCGCCAGGGCCTGGGGACTGGCCACCTGAGGGCCCAGCATGGGAATCTCTGGAAGACTCCGACAGGGCCTGGTGCCCTCCTTCCCCTAAGGAGCACCATCCTGGGGTGACGGTCGGTGACGAGGAGCTTTTACAGCAGAGCCGGAGACAGCATGGTAGGGCTGAGAGTCACAGCGGGTGTGGCCCAGGAGCTGAGCATGCCCTCTCCCCGTTGTTGGCTTCCCTGTCTGAAGCAGGCCAGAGCTGGGAGAAAGAGAGGACGTTCAAATTAGGTAGGAGTGCGAAGCTGTAATTGGGCGCTAGTCTGAACATTTCGATGACTAAAATAGCCTTGCTAAGCCCCACACTCCACAACGTGCTCCCCTGCAGAACCGCTTATGCAGTTTAAGGCAGCGCCGTCCCTCCCGACGCCGGCTTCCTTCCATTGCTTATCACACCCTGCATTTGACCTGTGAGCAAATCCTGCCATCTCTACTTTAATATGCTCCGTGGTTTTATGTTTATTTTTAGAGATTTTTGCTATAGGGCACGTGTGCTTGCCAGAGAGACAGACAGAGACAGAGAAACAGAAAGCAAGAAATCACCCCTTGGTCTGCCTCAGTGCAACACAGCAACTGTCATGTCCACCCAGCCCCAGAATCAAGTTAGTACCTGTAGACCAAACCTTCAGGCCAGCCCTGGTGTCAGACTGGATCCCACCATCCTGGACTCCAGCCTTGTCTGACAGACTCAGTCTCTAGGCCCACCGCACCTCCAGGGCAGCCCAGTAGTCCTTGGCATTAGGTCAGCACACACGGACCCAGCTTCAAGGCCTTTTCCCTGTGGATACAGGTCCCAGGCTTGCCCAGTTTCAGACCACCCCTGTGGTCCCAGAATCCAGGCCTGCTCCAAATTCCAGACCAACCTAGAGTCAGGTCTGCCCACACCACCACAGGCCTCAGCCCCACCCCAGTGCCAGGGCAGCATCCCTAGCCTTGTGAACCTGGTCAGCACCCATGGGCATAGACTCTAGGCCTGCCCAGTACCAGCCTGGTCTGTGCAGTCCCCACCCTCCAGCACACCCAAGGTTCAGGCTTATCCCAGCAGACTCCAGTGCTAGCCAGCCCCATGGGCCTAGGCTCCAGTCAGCCCTCTTAACTCCAGGCACTAGGCCAGCACCATGATCCTGGGCTCCAGACTGGACCCTGCAGCACAGGCTTCTTACTTACTGCAGCACCAATCTGGCCCCGACTTCCAGTGGACCCAGAGTTCAAGCCTACCCTGGTAGACCCCAGTGTCAGGCTGGCTCCCATAGACTGAGGTTCCAGGACCACCTCAGGTTCCAGATCCATCTCAGTGAGCCCAGGCAGCAGGCCTATTCCAATATGTGGTTGCTGCTTCCAAACTAGGGCTCGAGGCTGAGCCTGTACTAGTCAGTGCTGTGGACCCTGGTGTCAGGGACAATAACAGGTCCCCCCAGTGGATCCAAGCTCCAGGCCCAACCATCAAGCCCACTCATCTGCTGACCCAGGCACGTGGCCAGCCTGCAGATTATGCCACATGGCTTTCCCAGAACCTTTAGATGAGTCAACTCTTCAGAGAGAGATAGAGACAAACAGAGACAGAGAGAAGGGAAAAGCACCCCTTAGTGAGGCATGGTTATACCACAATCCCTTCTCCTCTATTTCTTCAGCTTGTTTGGACTTGGGGCACACACGTATGTGCACCCAATATGACTTTCTTTTCTTTTCTTTTCTTTCTTTCTTTCTTTCTTTCTTTCTTTCTTTCTTTCTTTCTTTCTTCCTTCCTTCCTTCCTTCCTTCCTTCCTTCCTTCCTTCCTTCCTTCCTTCCTTTCTTTCTTTCTTTCTTCTTTCTTTCTTTCTTTCTTTCTTCTTTTTTTCTTGGGTTTTTGCCATAAGGCCGGTGCCATGCTAGAGAAAGACAGACAGTGAGAGGGAAAGTGAGAAATCACCCCCTTGTGGGATGGCCGTGACACAACCTCTTTTCCTCTGTTCTCCTCTTGGGATTTTTTTTTTTTTTTTTTTTTTTTTTTTTTTGGAGAGGTTTTTCGCTATAGGGCGCGTGCGCTCACCAGACAGACAGAGAGAGACGTAGAGACAGAAAGCGAGAAATCACCCCCCAGGGGGGATGGTCACGCCGCAATCCCTTCTCCTCCATTCTCCTCTCGGGATCTTGGGCACGCACGCACACGCGCCCGGCGTGAGTTGTAAGCCACCGGGTCCGAGACGCGAACCGCGGTCGACTACGTGGGAGTCCAGCGACATAGCCATTACGCTAACTGCTGGTTCCCTCCTCTTGGGATTTTGAGTGTACATGCATACGTGTCTTGTGTGATTTTCAGGTCATTGGGTCCAGGACTCAAACCATGGTCAGCCTGAGGGAGTCCAGCACCTTAACCACATACCACCTGCTGCTCCTGGAGCACGTTTGTCCAGCTGCCTGGGCTGGCACTTGATCGGCCATGGAGGACCCAGCTCCCTTAACCACTAGGCTACCAGGCCAGCCCCAAATTTAAATAAGTACAAATGGATATATAAAATGACTCTAATTGCTGAAAAGACCATACTAGGTCTCTATCGTCTGATTCTATTCTCAGAAAAACCTATTATGTGAACAAAAGTCTAATTTTTCTCACTTGTTACATCTTTAAATTGGTTTCTCCATGAGAATAAGAACCTCAGCCAAACAAAATTAAGTTTTAAAAAACCTATTTGTCTGGGCTGAGAATTACATATTTGTCTCCTCTGATTAGGTCTCAATTCTCAGTCAAATGATGTGTTTTTATATCTAAGCTCCCGTTTGGCATGAGTAATTGTCACAATCTCGGAGTCTAACAATTTGGCTGTACTTGGGGTAAGTCTTTTCATTTTACGTGTATTTATCGGGTCCCCTGGGTCTAATACTCAGGAAATGTACCTATGCTTTCTCTTATAATGTGCTCTAGAAACCGAAACTGATGCTGGGAAAACCTTATGAAGCAAATAATACTTTTTCCCTCTTTGAAACTTGTAGTATTTTATGTCACCTTCTCAACTCTGCCCACTGGATGACAACCTTTCACTGAAGTTCAGATCTTTGTTATTTTGAGGCCAGAGCATTTAAGCCTCGGGATTGCTTCAAGACATGTGAGGGAGGAGTGGAGAAGGAGGAAAGCAGCGAGGAAATGAGGCTAGAAGGAGGGAAAGGCGCTCTGAAGAAGGGACTCTGAGAAGACAGTTATGGAAAGTGACAGAAAGGCAAGCTCTCGGCACTGGGAGGGCTTTTCTCCACACAGGAACTAAACGGCATCAACTCGAGAGACAGGACACATAATAAAACAAAAGGCATACCCCGCAAGAGAAAACGCTAGGCAGCAGGAACAGGGGAGAAAGAAGCACCAGCACAATGATAACGGAAGGCCAGGCCGCGATGGAGGACAGAGCGGCAGTGAATCTGGTAGAGCCATAGGCAAATAGGCAGCTTTAATGAGGAGGGGGAACCCAGCCACTGACAGCAGAGAGGGAGTGAGAGGGGGGCAACGGGCTGCAGGGGGAATAGCCTTCAGCTCTGGGGAGAACAAGGGCGTAGACTGGAAGTGAGGAGCATCCGCATGCACTTTCAGCACCCAAACTAGACGCTTAGTTTGGGGGTGGGGAGAAAAGTAGGTGGGGGAAGGTTCAGAAGGTTGTGACAAACTAAATTATTTATTCTTAATCCTAACATTTCCTTTATGATATGATTCCTAACTCCTTTATTCCAAGAGGCAGGAATAGCATCAACAAAAGTGCAAAGATGGGACATGATGAGGTATAGGGACAGGGAATGACAGGGAGTGGACGCATTTAGTTAGATGGAAGGGTCAGAGAGGGAAATGGTGCTGGAAAAGACTAGGAATGGTGGAACAAGAAACTGGGCTGTGGGGCCGGCAGGTGGCGTAGTGGATAAAGGTGATGGGTCCCCACATGGCTGACCACAGTTCAAGTACTGGACCTGGTGGCTTGCTTTCTCACTTTCTCTCTCTCTGGACCTCTCTGGTCAAATTAAAAATAGATAAATAAATAAATTAAGTTAAAAATAAAATAATTTTTTAAAAAATGCATAGGAGACTCATCACAACCACAGACTGTGATGAGCACCCCAACAGTGCCTCTGGATCTGCAGTTGGTCCCACGTCAAAGACCCCAGTCTATGTTCAGAGCAAAGAAGACAAAAACTCAAGGAACATCTGTTAAGAAGAAAAACAGGTTTTGCACACAAACAGGAAAATCAGATAATATCCAGTAGAAGAGACCAGAGAGTGATGACACCTGAGGTCCAGGTTGAAGAAGGGAAAAATGTTTGGAAACTTAAAACAAAAATGACTGATAAAGAAAATGCCAGTAGACCCACAGGGAGCAAAAATAATACAATAACGGGGAAAAATATATTCCTTTAAAACCTTCAAATGAATTAACCAAATCTACTACACCAGTTGATACACATAATTTTGACGATGCCAATCAACTCTGCAGTTATTACCAATGAAAGATGATCCCCCAAATCAACATATGACATTAAGCCAGGCATTTTACCTTAAGAATAATAATAAAAAGAAACACATCACTACAGACAAAACCAAAGCAAGATGTGAACATGCCCAAGAAACCTACCCTTGGATCTTATTGTGGCCAAATTGTATGGTCTAAAGTTCATTCATTTAGAAAGCCTCTCCAAGTTCTACGACGACAAACTTTTAACCACTGTGTCTAACGTCACAAAGCCTCCACCTGTAAACACCAGCATGGTAACAGTGAAAAGTGGTAGGTCCTCAAATACGACCCTGTACGTGGTCACACCACCTCCCAGAGCACACGACTGGTGCGACCTCCTATAGAAAATCACCACGCTGATACCTGGGACACACTGAGACAAGGCACTGGCAGGACCTCTCCAACATTAAATCCAGAAAGGGCGCCGTGAAAAAGAAGCGTTACAATCAAAAACACTTTTATCTAGTGTCACGGCCAGTTCTTCTGAGGACATAGAAAGAATGAAGTCACTATCAAGAAGCATCACATCTGAGATCGTAGCCAGGCCTGCTTTGTCTCCTAACACCAAACTAATAGAAAAGGCAAAATCCATTAAGCAGCGAAGATGCACCATTGCAAAAGCAAGCGTTGATAGTGCCTCAGCCCAGCCCAGAGAAACTGCAGAAGGGAGGAAGGCTCGTCTGCATGAGTGGGAGGCCGGCAAAGGAAGCATGCTGCAAGGGCCACCTCATTCAGTAGTTAGCCAGCCTGAGCCTGAAGGACAAAATCAAAAACCAGTTGGGGGACCAGCAGTTGGCGTAATGGCTGTGTCGCTGGACTCCCACGTAGTTGACCGCGGTTCACGTCCTGGACCCGGTGGCTTAAAACTCAAGCTGGGCGCGTGTGCGTGCGTGCCCAAGATCCCGAGAGAAGAATGGAGGAGAAGGGATTACGGCGTGGCCATCCCCCCTGGGGGGTGATTTCTCGCTTTCTGTCTCTCTGTCCCTCTCTGTCTGTCTGGCGAGCGCACGCGCCCTATAGCAAAAACCTCTGAAAAAAAAAAAAAAAAAACCAGTTGGGTCCTTCTGGACTACCACGGCAGAAGATGAACAAAGACCATTTATTGAAAAAGTAAGTAAGACATTTGCCGAATGCCTGAACCTGATTAATGAGGGATGACCAAAAGGAGAAATATTGGTCACATTGAATGACTTGATTAAAAATATTCCAGATGTGGGGCTGGGAGGTGGCGTGGTGGTTAAAGTGCTGGATTCCCACATGGCTGACTGGTTTGTGTCCCAGAGCTGGTGGCTTGCTTTCTCATTTTCCTCTCTCTCTGTCTCTCTCTCTGGTCAAATTAAAGAATAATAATGATAGAGACCAGCAGATGGCATAATGGTTATGTTACTGGACTCCCATGTAGCCGACTGCAGTTTGAGTCCCAGACTCAACGACTTAAACTCATGCTAGGCACGTGTGCATGTGTGCCCAAGATCCTGAGAGGAGAATGGAGGAGATAGGGATTGTGATGTGGCCATACCCCCTAGGGAGTAATATATCGCCTTCTGTCTCTATCTTTTTGGCAAGCACACGCGCCCTATAGTAAAAACCTCTCAAAAAAAAAAAAAAAAAAGAAAAGAAAAGAGAGAACAATAATGATAATTTTAAAATAAATAAATAATTCTTTAAAAATATATTTAAAATATTCCAGATGCCAAAAAAACGTGTTAAATACTGGCTCTGTCTTGCACGTACTGAATCAATCACAAGTCCTACCAAAGATACCGTAAGTTATGAGCAGGCCATTTCGGCAGGGGCGCAGCCTACTGAAGAGATGCAGCATGTGACTGTAGATATTATCACAATGAAGAATCAAGAAAAGGAAAAAGTTAGTCTGGAGAAAAGTACTGAGGAGGATTATGTAACCAAAGAACAAATCCAAGAAGTCGACACTGAATATATAGGTGTAAATCTACAGCCACGAAAACCGGAAACGGAGAATAAACATGATTGATATGTGGTATTGCAGGATTGTGAAAAGCAGCAAGATGACAAAACAAAAGATTCAGCCTGTGATGTTAAAACTCCCAATACAGGGAACCAGCAGTTAGCGTAATGGCTATGTCGCTGGACTCCTACGTAGTCGACTGTGGTTCGTGTCCCGGACCCGGTGGCTTAAAACTCACGCTGGGCGCGTGTGCGTACGTGCCCAAGATCCTGACAGGAGAATGGAGGAGAAGGGATGGCGGCGTGACCATCCCCCCTGGGGGGTGATTTCTCGCTTTCTGTCTCTGTCTGGCGAGCGCACGCGCCCTATAGCAAAAACCTCTCCAAAAAAAAAAAAAAAGAAAAAATCTCCCAATACAGAAACTAAGGCAGGTTGCTTAATAAAATATAATGTGTCTACTACTCCATACTTGCAAAGTGTAAAAACGAAGGTGTGATTTGATCAAATAAATCCTACATTTAAAGAGCTGAAATTTCTGACACCAGTGAGACAATGTCCGTGTCTTCAAGAGAAGACGTCTGAATGGGCAGATACGTCAAAGACCATTGTCCTGGCGTGTCTTCCTTAGGACAGTTAACAGAGTCAGGAAGTGAAGCTGACGCTTTTGTTTGTCGCCCTAACGCAGCACTGTGCTACTGTGCTCCGAGACTGGAACAGCAGAAGAGGCGAGAAGCTATGATAAGGAGCGGGGTGCTATTATTACTGGTGTTCAGTTTGCTTGGAGTTGGCCAAGGACCTACACAGCCTAAGTATTCATGGCAGTGAGCTCCTTACTAGCACTGAGTGTCTGTGCGTTGGAAAGCCAATCTCACTCCCGGTCTCAACAGCTTTTCTTTAAGATGGGTACATTTTCTCAGCTTGTTTACTAGATTCCTTAAATATAAATAGGTTTTGGTATAATGTTATTTGTTCACTTACTCAATATAAGTACTAATGATTCATAGTCAAAAATGTGTTCTAAGTAAAATTCGGTTTTGCATAAAAAATGCATAGAAAAATACTAAAGAAAATGCATGAAGTTTTAACAACAGGTAATGAGAAGGGAGTGATGAGCTCTATTGTTCTCTTACTTTTCTAAGCTTTCAACTGTCCCATTGCTATGTTTTCTTTTTTATTTAAGAATTATTTAATTTTATAAATACTTTTTTATTATTTATTTTATTTATTATGATTATTTTGTTTGTTATAGTGCACATGTATTCACCAGAGTGAGGCAGACAGAAAGAGAGAGAGAAGGAAAATGAGAAAGCAAGCCACCAGGTCCAGAACTCAAACTGTGTTCGGCCGTTTGGGAGTCCAGCACCTTAACCACCAAACTACTTGCTGGCCCCAAGAATTATTTTATTTATTACTATTATTATTAGAGAGATTTTTGCTAGAGGCCATGTGCACTCACCAGAGAGAAAGAGATAGAGAGACAGAAAGCAAGAGATCACCTTTCAGGAGGATGGCCATGCCACAAACCCCTCTCCTCCATTCTCCTCTTGCGATTTTGGGCACACATGCACATGTGCCTAGCCTAAGTTGTTTTGTTTTGTTTTGTTTTCAGGGGTTTTTGCTATAAAGCACATGAACTCATCAGAGAGACAGAAAGCAAGAAATCACCCCCCCGGGGGGATGGCCATGCTGTAATCCCTTCTCCAGTCTCCTCTCAGGATCTTGGGCATGCACGCATATGCACACTGCATGAGTTTTAAGTCGCCAGGTCCAGGACTTCAACTGTGATGGACTACATGGGAGTCCAGCAACATAACTATTATGTTGTCTGCTGGTCCCTGTTTATTATTATTATTTCTTAATTTGATGAGGGTGGGGGAGAAAAAAATGAGAAAGTAAACTGCCAGGTCCAGGACTTGAACAGTGATTGGCCATGTGGGAGTCCTTAACCACCACATCACCTGCTAGCCCCATTGCTATGTTTTCTCTTACTTTTATAATAAAAACACCTTAATGTGGGGCCAGTAGATGGCATAATGGTTACATTGCTGGACTCCCACATAGTTGACTGAAGTTCGAGTCCCAGACCTGGCAGCGTAAAACTCAAACCGGGTGTGTGTGCATGCACGCCCAAGATCCTGAGAGGAGAATGGAGGAGAAGGGATTGCAGTGTGGCTATTCTCCCTGGGGGGTGATTTACAGCTTTCTGTTTCTCTGTTTCTCTCCAGCATCCTATAACAAAAATCTAAAAAAAACCCAAAAAAGGGACCAGCAGTTAGCGTAATGGCTATGTCGCTGGACTCCCACGTAGTCGACCGCGGTTCGAGTCCCGGACCCGGCGGCTTAAACTCACGCCGGGCGCGTGTGCGTGCGTGCCCAAGATCCCGAGAGGAGAATGGAGGAGAAGGGATTGCGGCATGACCATCCCCCTTGGGGGGTGATTTCCTGCTTTCTATCTCTCTGTCTCTCTCTGTCTGTCTGGCGAGCGCACGCGCCCTATAGCAAAAACCTCTCCAAAAAAAGAAAAAAAAAAAAAAAAAAGAAAAAAAAAAACCAAAAAACAAAAAACAAAAAAAAATCCTTAATGGGCCCATCCCGCAGTGGCTAAGGAAGGCAGATCCCACATGGCTGATCATCATGCAAGTCCTGGCCCTGGTAGCTTGGAAGAAAAAACATGCCATAAGTGTGCACACCTCAAATCTTGACAGAACATAGAAGTGGAGAAGAAGGGATTGTGGCATGACCACACCCCATTGTGTATATGGGGGCATGCTTTCTCCCTCTCTCTCTTTCTATTTCTCTGTCTCTCTTTGGCAAGCACATCTGACCTCTGAAAATTAAAAAATAAAAGAAAGAAACCTTAAAATGTATTATAAAATCTGTTAAAAATTTTGCACATGCTCTATAGCAAAAACCTCTTCAAAAAATTTTTTTTGTTAAAAATATTTAAAAGTATGTCTTAAAAGAACAGTATAGTGGTAAAGTTTTTTTTTTTTTTCCATTTCCTTTTCCTTCTTTTGGGAGAGGTTTTTGCTATAGGGCACGTGCGCTCACCAGACAGACAGAGAGAGACAGAGAGACAGAAAGCGAGAAATCCCCCCCAGGGGGGATGGCCACGCCGCAACCCCTTCTCTTCCATTCTCCTCTCAGGATCTTGGGCATGCACGTGGATGCGCCCGGCCTGAGTTTTAAGCCACCGGGTCCGGGACGAGAACCACGGTCGACTACGTGGGAGTTCAGCAACATAGCCATTATGCTAACTGCTGGTCCCGGTAAAGTTTTTTTACAAGCAAAATGAGAAATTGTGATTGACTGGTTAAAAAATAATTGGAATAATAATAATAATGATCAGGAAAAACAATGAAAAGATATTGGATGATGAAATGGGGATTTTAATGTCTCTGTATTGACTGACATGCATGGTATTCCTTCTGGGAAAAGAAATGTAATACACTATAAAGTTATATGTGATTCAATGTAATATAAGCAAGACTATGATGATAATAAATAAATTTAAAAAAAAGTATAGTGAACTCTTAACATATTTATCTTCCAGATTCAATGATTGTCAAGATTTTGCTCATTTGCTGAATCTATCATCATTTTCCGCAGCATATTTTAAAGCAAATTCCAGACATCACATCATTTTACTACAAGTACTTTGGTAAGAACTCTTTAAAAATTAAGTATTTTGGGGACCAGCAGTTGGCGTAATGGCTATGTCACTGGACTCCCACGTAGTCTACCACAGTTTGAGTCCCGGACCCAGTGGCTTAAACTCACACCGGGCGCGTGTGCATGCATGCCCAAGATCCCGAGAGGAGAATGGAGGAGAAGGGATTGTGGTGTGGCCATCCCCTAGGGGGTGATTTCTTGCTTTCTATCTCTCTGTCTCTCTCTGTCTTTCTGGTGAGTACACATGCCAGATAGCAAAAAACTCTCAAAAAAAAAAAAAAAAAGGTATTTTGGGGCCAGTGGTTGGCATGTGGTTAAGGCACTGGATTCCATATGTCTGACTCCGTGATTTGAGTCCTGGACTTGACGGCTTGGAAGACATGCAGGTACATGTATACATGCCTGAAATCCCAGAGGAGGCTGGAGGAGAAGGGATTGCAGCATGGCCATCTCACTTTTTCTCTCTTTCTGTCTCTGGCAAGCATACACTTTTAGCAAACTAAAAAGGAGAGGGAGAGAGATTTTCATATATAAACATAATGCCTTTACAGAACTTACCCAAATTAACATTAATCCCTTCAAATCGTGTTACACATCTAGTTCCCCAAATCCTGTTTCCACAGTTGTCTCCAAAATGTCTTTTATTTTTAGTTGACTTATTTAAATTTGAATAAAAATAAAATGTACACATTACGGTTAGTTGTTTTGTTTCTGAAATTTCTTTTAATTTAGAGAAGATTCCCCCTCCCACATGCACAGATATACACAAACACACTTTTTTCATGGTGTTGAATGGTGCTCATCGTTCCATAGAATAGTCTACACTATGGAAGTGCCAGTTTCCTGTCAGGTAATATTATCTAACTTATTTGTCTACCCCTTCTGTTTCCTCTATATGGATGTTAACTCTAGGCAGTCAACTCAATGCGATGTCAACATTTTTGACAAAAATACTCCCTAGGCAATACTCTGAAAACTCTGTTTTTAAATAAATATTTATCTCAACACGATGAAATTACTGTCCCTAATCAAGAAGATCAAATAAACCAGACTGAATAAAATAGAGTTCATTTTAGGTTTAAAGATCAAATTGCAAAGTACAGATTGAGGGCACCTGGATAAAATTTCTGAAAAGATGAGAAGATTGTAACTGAACATAAGCTCAAAACGAGAAGAGAATGATGTAACGGGTAAAGGGCAGCGTCTCATCGCACCCTTCTGGTCTGTCCTCAGTAACTGTGGCTGATGGGTACTCAGACAGCTTGGAATTCCACTGCGGGAGGCAAGAGTGCACTGAATGTGGGTGCTGGAGTTGAACGGCTAACTTCTCCGTTTCCTCACCAGTTATAATATTATAGCTAGCACTCAGTATTTTTATTACCTCTAAGCATGGAAAAATACTACACTAAAAAACTCTTGTGTATGTGGACAATAAGCCACATATAAAGATATTCCTCATAAGGTTTTGTTTTGTTTTGTTTTGTTTTGTTTTGTTTTGTTTTGTTTTGTTTTGTTTTAGGTTTTGCTATAGGGCATGTGTGCTCACCAATGAGACAGAGGGAAAGTGAGAAATCCCCCTATGGGCCAGCAGGTGGCATGATTGTTAAGGGCACTGGACTCCCATATGGCTGACTGCATTTCAAGTTTCAGACCTAGCAGCTTACTTTCTCACTTTCTTTCTCTCTCTCTCTCTCTCTGTCCTCTCTGGTCAAATTAAAATAAATAAATAAATTTTAAAAATTATTTTTAAAAAAAGAAAGAAAGAAAATCACCCCCAGGGGAAATGGCCACACCACAATCCCTTCTCCTCCATTCTCTTCCCAGAATTTTGAACACAGGCCTGGTATAATTTTTCAAGCCATCGAATATGAGATTCAAACCGTGTTTGTCCAGATGGGATCCAGTGTCTTAACCATCACACCATCAGCTGGCTCCCAAAACAAGATTTGTTTTGTTTTATTTTTAAAATAATTATTTTAGATCTTCTAGACCCATAAAACACTCAGACAGAAGCCATTTTAAATCTGAGATGTGTCCTGGAGCGTTCAGGGACCAAGGTGACTAAAGCTATGCTCTAAACCTCATCTTCTAGACCCCAAAACACTCAGACAAGGGTCACTAAAATTCTCAATGCTTATTGAACCTCCTACTTTAAGGAAGAAACTTCTTTTTATACATCTGAACTCATAATCTCTTACTGTGGATACCACGTTCCAAACCCGAGCAGAGATTTTGTCACAGAATGACCAGAAACCACCACAGAGGCACAAGAAATGTGAGAAATTAACATTTTTCTCTCCTCTAAGTGAAAAAAAAAAAACCTTCATCAGCCACAGGCAGTACAATGGAACTCATGGAAATGTCCTATAGGGAATTCAGAATATTCATAGTGACAAAACTAAATGAGATGCAAGAGCTGAGAGACAATGAACTCCAAAAGATGCAGGAGAAAAGAGACAATGAGTTCCAGGTGGTGAGGAAGCTCTTGCATGATCTGAAAGAGGAAATACACCCCATAAAAAAGAATCAAATGGAGATGTTAGAGACGAAGGCTGCCATTCAGGAAGTCAAAACCTCTCTCGAAAGTATTAAAAGCAGATTAGTCAATGCAGAAGATTGAATCTCAGATGTTGAAGGCAAAACCTCTGACCCAGAGAAAACAACCAAAAAAATGAGATAATAACCAAAAAAAAAAAAAAAATGAGAATACTATACAAGAAATACTAGATACCATTAAGAGCCCAAACATCCGGTAATGGTATCCCAGAAGGTGAAGAAACTAGTAAGGGCATTGATAATCTATTCCATGAAATGCTGGAAGAAAATTTTCCAAATCTAGGGAGGCATTCAAATATCCAGAGCCAAGAAATACAAAGGAGTCTAAATAGAATCAACCCAAGAAGATCTTCTCCAAGGTACATCATTACCAGATCAGCAAAATCCACAAAGACATGATACTAAAACTGGCAAGAGAGAAACGTCAGGTTACTTCTAAAGATTATTCCATCATGCTAACATCAGGCCTCTCATCAGAAACAATATGAGCAAGGAAAGAATGGAAAGATATATTCAAAGTGTTAAGTGAAAAACAATTTCAACCAAGAATACTATACCCGGCCAAGATTATCCTTCATATGGAGGAAAAGAGAAAAACATTCTCAGATAAACAAGACCCGAAAGAATTTACCAACACCAGACTAGCTCTTCAAGAAGTTCTGAAAGTGCTTTACAAGGAAAACTAAAGACACACATACAGAAATAAGAGAACAAAAAGCAACCAAGAAAATGACCCACTTAATGCTAGGGACAAGAAATATCAAAATAAAGTTGAATGTTAACTTCTAGGATTTAAATTGAAAGATTGGACCACAGTAATGCTTCACATTTGACAGAAGAAAGATTAATTACATAAGACTAAACTGGAAAAATAGAATTTTATGACTTTTGAGTAAAACATTACTGTCTTTTTCTTTACTACGCTTTGCTTTCCCAATTTAAGGATTTTGCTTTCTGTTGATAGGTTCAGCAATTTGTCAAAATATTTTTTTTCTTGTTTGTTTGTTTCCTTAAATGGAAACATAAACTTTTCTCCCTTCCTGACTCCTCTGAAATTGGAAAATATTTGGTAGTATTCTTATTGTGTGGCAGAAGGGTTATTTGTATAAGTTCAATAATACCTGTTGACTTGAATCAGAAATTGGAAATACTCATTATTGGACAGGGCTTTGACTGGAATGTCATCTCTGTAGATTAAACCAGAAAACTACGGAGCTAAGGTAAATCTCAAGTAAGCCAAAGGAAGCTCTTGGATAGATGGCCTGGCACCACGAACAGTTCTGTCTGGCAGAGAGGATTCGAGAATCTATATGAAAGAATTTGTATCACAAAAAAACCCGAACTTTTCCAGTCCTGCATTGTACTCAGTAGAGATTGCAAAAGAGCAGCCACAACCAGAGGTTTATCTTGAGGAAGACTTTGAAGGAAGAAAAAGAGACTGATCTTTGCTAGCAGATGTTATGTCACAGAATACTTGGTAGGCAGGGAATTAAGAAGGTTCATGTGTGAATTGTGTGCTGGGTGTTTGCTTTTCAACAGTTTGAGTAGTTGACATGTGAATATTTTCTCAAAAATATTTAAAATCAGCAAAATGGCTATTCGCTGGAAAATCATACTGTGCCCAAGATCTGTCATAGTCACATAGCAAAAAAAGGAAAAAAAAAAAAAAAATTTAAAAATACTGTCTCTGTCATAGTAAGCACATATTTTTATAATTATCTTTCAATTGAACTATGGAGTATGAGCAAAAATTTTTTGATATGTAAAGTAAATGTTTGTGGTAAGATGTAAAAATAAATAAATAAATAAATTTAAAATATCTTATTTACATTTATTAATTTTTTAGTTTTAATTTGTTTGTTTTAATTTGACCAGAGAGAGTTAAAGTGAGAGAGAGAGAGAGAGAGAGAGCTGCCAGGTCCAGGACTCGAACTGTAGTCAGCCACGTGGGAGTCCAGCACCCTTAACCACCATGCTACCTGCCAGCTGCCACAACAAGGTTTTAATAGAAAAAAAAAAAAAGTTGGAAAGAAAATAAATGTTCATAAGTTGAGGGAGGGATAAGTAAAATTTATTTTATATATGTGATAGAATCCTGGGGCCAGCAGATGGCATAATGGTTATGTCACTGGACACCCACATGGCAGACTACAGTTCAAATCTCAGACAAAGTGGCTTGAAACTCACTCTGGGCCCATATGCACGTGTGACCAAAATCCTGAGAGGAGAATGGAGGAGAAGGGATTGTGGCATAGCCATCCACCTGGGAAATAATTTCTCACTTTCTGTCTCTCTGTCTCTCTGGTGAGCACACGTGTCCTGTAGCAAAAATCTCTATTAAAAAAAGAAAAAGAATGCTATGCAGTAGTTACAAGAACTAGGTGGTTCTATGTGTCGATTTGGGTGGATCTCAAAAACAGAATGCTGAATAAGCAATCAAGGTTGCAGGATGATGCTATTTATGGTAAAGAGACATACGTACCACAATTAGTACTATAAATTTTATACAGGAACATATATATATATGGAATTGGTTTTTTTTTTTTTTGTTTTTCCTTTATAAGGGAAGGAGGGAGGGAGAGAGAAAGAGAAAGAAGGGTTTATATATTTTTGACGAGGTCTCTCTGACTCAGAATCCTCCTGCCCCAGGTTCCCTATTAGCCAGGATTACAGACACACATAACTGCATCTAGCGGGTTCAGTTTGGCCCAGGAACTAAACCCAGGCCATGTGACTTCCAGCCTCCCAGGTGATTGCACTACCTATGCTGCACCATGGCTGGGCCATGTAGTGAATATTTTGTATTTGACTTTATAATTTTTTTCTAAATTTTTTAAATTTTAATTTTATTTATTTATTCATTCATTTATTTTAATTTGACCAGAGAGAGACAGAGAGAGAGAGAGAGACAGAGGGACAAAGCAAGCCACCAGGTCAGGGACTCAAACCATGGTTGGCCATGTGGGAGTGTCCTGCACCTTAACAACCACACCACCTGCTGGTCCCTTGACTTTTTAATTTTTTAAATTTTTAATTAATTAATTAATTTACATTCACTCACTGAGCATCGTCACTGCATACAAAATGTGATTTCCCATCCAGAATATACTGCACCATGGCTTAATCATATATGTTATCACTGACAATTTTACATTTCTAGTTTCTAGTTTTTCTACCTATTTCTTACCTTCTGCCATTTCCCACCCTCCTCCCACACTATCTTAGGTTTCTACAGTTGTTTTCCATTCCTTTTTTCCCCCCACATTTTACTGATTCACAAAATTTCTTAAATAATCTATCTACTTTCAATGGCAAGTTCAGCTGATATATACATATCTGTGAATACATGTCTGATTTTAAGCATCAAACTCTGAGTAGAGTGACTATACTATAAAGTTGCACCTAGCTGATGCTATATAGCTTACTATGGTCATTAAATAGGTATTTTTTAGTATATTTTTTAATTTCAAGAAAAGCAGTTTTAGCTTTAATAAATCAAATAAATGCTAAGAAACTTAAAGCCATGAAGCAGGTTAGGATTCTGTTCAAATAGTCGGTACATAAACGTATCAGCAGCTCAAGACAGGACACAAATCCTTAAAACCGGAAAACAAAGCCTAGAAGAAAATCAGCAATATTTTAGTGAAAAGTCATAAAATTGTATTTCACCAGTATCTTCTGTTGTGGTCAGACCTTCCCGATTAAATTCTGGGATATGATATTCAACTCCAGACTTTTCCCTATGATTAAGTTGGTCATTTTCTTACTTTTTGAACTCTTAATTTCTGTGTGTCTGTATTTAATTTTCCTGGTATAGCACTCCCTTTAGAACTTCTTGGAGACCTGGTCTGGTGCTGGTAAATTCTTTCAGGTTTTGTTTATCTGAAAATGTTCTTCTCTTTTTTTCCCATATGAAGGATAATCTTGCTGGGTATCGTTTTCTTGGTTGAAAATGCTTTTCCCTTAACACTTTGAATATATTTTCCCATTCTTTCCTTGCTTGCATTGTTTCTGATAAGAAGTCCACTGTTAGCCTGATGGGATATCCTTTGTAGGTAACTTAACATTTCTCTCTTGCCATTCTTAGTATCTTGTCTTCGTCTGTGGTCTTGGTCAACTTGGCCATAATGTGTCTTGGAGATCTTCTTGGGTTGATTCTATTTAGTGTCCCTTGTATTTCTTGAGACTGGATCTTTGAATGCCTCTTTAGATTTGGAAAGTTTTCTTTTTCTTTTTTTTCTTTTTTTTTTTTTTTTGGAGATGTTTTCACTATAGGGCACGTACACTCACCAGAAAGACAGAGAGAGACAGAGAGACAGAAAGCGAGAAACCACCCCCCGGGGGGTGGCGAAGCTGCAATCCCTTCTCCTCCATTCTCCTCTCGGGATCTTGGGCATGCATGCACACGTGCCCGTGTGAGTTTAAGCCATCGGGTCCAGGATTCGAACCGCGGTTGACTACATGGGAGTCCAGCAACATAGCCATTACGCTAACTGCTGGTTCTATATTTGGAAAGTTTCCTTCCAGAATTTCATGGAATAGATTATCAATGCCCTTATGAGTCTCTTCGCCTTCTGGGATACTAATTATCTGGATGTTGACATTTGATGGTATCTAGTATTTCTCTGTATTATTCTCTCTCTCTCTCTCTCTTTTATTTATTTATTTATTTTTTGGCAATTTTCTCATTCTTCGTGGTGGATTTTTCTAGGCCAATAATTCTATCTTCTACATTTGAGATTTGATTTTCTGTATGATCTAGTCTGCTTTTAATACTTTCAAGGGAGGTTTTGACTTCCTGTATTATAGCCTTCATCTCTAACAGGTCCATTTGATTCTTTTTTATGGTACGTATTTTCTCTTTCAGATCTTGCAAGAATTTCCTCACCTCCTGGAACTCATCAGCTCCTTTCTTCTGCCTCTTCTGTAGTTCATTGTCTCTATTCTCTTCCATCTCTGTTAGCTTTGTCACTATGAATATTCTAAATTCTTTATCTGACATTTCCGTGAGTTTCATTGTACTGTCTGAGGATGAAGAGGAGTTATTCTTTTCCCTTGGAGAAGAGATATTTTTCTTGCTTTGCCATATTTCTTGTGATTTCTGGTCATCTGATGGATGGTGCATTTCTTCCTAATTCTTGAAGTTCAATCTGGGCATTCAGAGGCGTACAGGAGGAGGTGATCTGCAATCTCTCTTACATTCCATTTTTCACTCTTTGTGCATCAGTGGGAACTGAGGAATATTCTGACCCTAATCATATTCAGATGTTTGGATCCTGTTCACTTGGACCTGTCTAGACACTCAGTGCATACAGGTCACTAGAAATGAATCTGGAGGGAGAAGTCTCAGCATAATATCTTCATTTTTGGTCCCTGAAAGCAGTATTTCATAGCTCAAGTTCAGTAGCCATGTCAGGATTGATTTTAATTTTTTAAAATTATAGATCATTAAAACAGTACATCAGGGCTCTATGAACCTTTTGTTTAGTTCCCCCTAATGATAACATATTATGTACATTTAGCTCGATATCAAAACCACAAAACTGACATTGACATAATTTACAACCTTATTCATATTTCACCAGTGTTCTAGGTACTCCTTTGTGAGTTTACTTCTATGCAACTTTATCATTTGTGTAGGTTTGTGCGACTATCACAATTAAGATACAGAACTGCTTTATCACCAGAAAGATACCACATACTACAGTTGTAGAGACATGCTCATCCCACTCCCCTACCCTTCCCTATGCCTGGAAACCACTAATCTCTTCTCCATCTCTAAAATTTGTCATTTGAAGAGTGTGCTATTCAACAGAAATTGAATTATATAGTATGAAATCTTTAAAATGTTTTGCCACTCATTATATTTCCTTTGAGATTCATTCAAGGTATGGTGCATATCAATCACTTGTTTGTACTGGTTTGTTGTTGTTTTTTTTTTTTTGTTTGTTTGTTTTAAAGAATTATTTTATTTAACTTTATTTATTCATTCATTTCATTTTTTTTTAAATTTGACCAGAGAGGGACAGAGCGAGAGAGAAAGAGAGAGAGGGAAAGTGAGAGAGCAAGCCTCCAGGTCCAGGACTTGAACCGTGGTCAGCCATGTGGAAGTCCAGCGTCCTTAACTGCCACCTACCGGCCCCCTGTACTGGTTTGTAATATTCTCTGGGATGGATAAAGCACACTTTTTTTTAAAGCCACTTTCTCATTGAAGGATATTTGGGTTGTTTCCAGGTTTTTTGTTTGTTTCTTTCTTTGTTTTAGTTTGTTATAGGGTGCATGCACTTGCTGAGAGAGAGAGAGAGACAGAGGGAGAGAGAGAGAAAGTGAGAAAGCACCCTCCCCTTGGAGGGTAATGGCCACACTGCAGTCCCTTCTTCATTCACCTCTTGGGATTCAGGACATGTACGCACATGTTTCTGGTGTATGGTTTGTTTGTTTGTTTTAGGTTTTTGCGATAGGGCACATGCACTCTCCAGAAATAGTGAGAGAAGAGAGAAAAAGTGAGAAATCACCCCCCAGGGGGATGGCCATAACACAATCTTTTCTCCTCCATTTTCCTCTTGCAATTTTGGGCACATGCACACATGTGCCTGCCGTGATTTTCAAGCTGCCAGGTCCAGGACTTGAACCATGGTTTGCCATGCAGGTATCTAGTGCCTCAATCACTATGCCACCAGTTTTGGGTTATTGCAAATGAAACTATTGAACATTTGAGGTTGGCTAGTGGCATGATGGTTAAGGTACTGGATTTCCACATGGCCTGGACCTGGAGGCTCGAAAATCATGCCAAATGTGTGTGCAGGAGGAGAAGGGAGGGGAGGAGATTGCAGCATGTCCGTCCCCTCTAGGATCACTATTTCTCATTTTCTCTCTCATCTCTGTCTTCAGTGAGAGCACACACCCTACGGCAAAAACCTTAAAAAAAAAGATTGCCATTGATCTATAGGTTTCTATGTAAACGTATGTTTTCAATTCTCTGGGGTAAATGCCCAAGTGTACAGTTGATGTGGATAGTAAATGCATGTTTAGTTTTTGTTTTTTGGGTTTTTTTTTTTTTTTTTTTTTTGAGAGGTTTTTGCTATAGGGTGCGTGCACTCACCAGAAAGACAGAGAGAGATAGAGAGACAGAAAGCGAGAAATCACCCCCCAGGAGGGATGGCCATGCCACAATCCCTTCTCCTCCATTCTCCTCTTGGGATCTTGGCCACGCACGCACACATGCCCAGCATAAGTTTAAGCCACCAGGTCTGGGACTTGAACTGCAGCTGACTACATGAGAGTCCAGCGACTTAGCCATTACACCATCTGCTGGTCCCTGAATGTTTAGTTTTATAAGACACTATCAGACTATTTTCCAGATTGAGTGTATCATTTCACATTCTGACCAGCAATGTATGAGAGATCCAATTTCTCCATCCTCACCAGCATTTGGTGTTACTATTATTTTCACACATTTTAGTCATTTTTATATTCTAGTAGGCATGTAGTGGTATCTCATTGTAGTTTTTGGTTTCCATAATGGTTGATAATGTAGGACATCTTTTCATGTGCCTTATATATCTACCGATTTTTTTTTTTTTTTTTTTTTTTTTTTTTTTTTTTTTTTGCTACAGGGCGTGTTGTGCTTGTCAGAGAGACAGAAAGCAAGAAATCACTCCCACCCCCACCCCCAGGGGGATGGCCACACTGCAACCCCTTTTCCTCTTGGGATTTTGGGCATACATACACACGAACCCAGTGTGAGTTTTAAGCCACCGGATCTGGGACTCAAACCGCAGTCGACTATGTGGGAGTCCAGAGAAGTAACCATTATGCCATCTGCTAGCCCCTCTGATGAGTATTTTTTTAATGGTCTCTAAAAATCCATCATAATTTAAAATAAAACTATTTCTGGGAAAGGTGAATGGAAACAGGGAGCGATCATGGGAATAAAGGGGTTTTGAAGTGCATCTGTAATGCTCTGTGTCTTAAAGGGAGAATGAAGTCACATTGTATTTACGTAATTACCAACTAAAACAAACAAAAAACAGAATGAAAAGCAGAAGCAATAGTTCATCATGTAAGAACTCAGGCTGAATCAGAGAGACTTAGGTTTGCATGCTTGTGTTCTTACCAGGTGCGAGATTTCAGGTAGGTAATTTTAACCTCTCCTAGCATCACCTCTCTATTAAAAATAGTACTTATTGGGGCCAGCAGGTGGCATGGTGGTTAAGGGTGCTGGACTCCCACATGGCCGACTGCGGTTTGAGTCCCGGACCTGGTGGCTTCCTTTCTCACTTTCTCTCTCTCTCTCTCTCTGTCCTGCTCTGGTCAAATTAAAATAGATAAATAAAATAAAGTTAAATAAAATAATTTTTTAAAAGTACTTATTATATGGGATTATCATAAAGATTTAAATTTTTAAAATTTGTTTTGTTTTTTAGAGATATTTTTGCTACAGGGCACGTGCATTCACCAGACAGAGAAAGAAAGCAAGAAATCACCCCACAACACCCCAGAGGACATAGCCACACTGCAGTCCCTTCTCCATTCTCCTCTGGGGATTTTAGGCATGCATGCAGCTGGCATGAGTTTTAAGTTACCGAGTCTGGGACTCGAATCACAGTCAACTACATGGAAGTCCAGCGATGCAACCATCTATTGGTCCCAAGGCTTAGTTAAATTAGACAATATACTAAATAGGCTTAGTATAGTGGACCAGATGGCGGTACAGTGATAAAACATGACACTCCATGAGGCTGATCCACACAGGAAGGTTGAGCATTCAAGTCTGGAAACCTCTCTGAATATGCTGGGCACACATATGTCCATGACTGTGACGAGCTGAAGCTAGGGCTGCATCACAATGCCAAGACCCTGTTGGGGTTACTGTCTCTCTGTCTCTTTTCTCTGTCTCTTTCACTCATGGAAGAAAGAAAGAAAAAAGACTCAGTGTAGTGGTTAAGGTGCTTGATTCCACATGGCCAACTGTGGTTCCAGTCCTGGATCACATGACTTGAAACTCACACCACATGGCCAGGAGCATGTGCATGCATGCCCCAAATCCCAGGAGTAGAAGGGATTGTGGCATGGCCATCCCCCCTCACTTTCCCTCTCTGTTTCTCTGTCTCTCCAGTGAGTGCAAGTGCCCTGTGAAAAAAAAAATCTTAAAAAAATTTTAAAAGGTGGGATCAGCAGTTAGGGTAATGGCTATGTTGCTGGACTCCCACGTAGTTGACCGCGGTCCGAGTCCCGGACCCGGTGGCTTACAACTCATGCCGGGCGCGTGTGCGTGCATGCCCAAGATCCCGAGAGGAGAATGGAGGAGAAGGGATTTCGGTGTGGCCATCCTCCCTGGGGGGTGATTCTCGCTTTCTGTCTCTCTGTCTCTCTCTGTCTGTCTGGCGAGCGCACGCGTCCTATAGCAAAAACCTCTCCCCCCAAAAAAAATTTAAAAAGGACAGTATAAGGTGTGGCAGAAGAGTTGCTTAATAAGTAGGAACTACTGAGAATGAGACATTATTTTCTTCAGTGCTTAATTGATTTAGAACATTGACTCCTTTCAAGCTCCAGGGAAAGCACTAGTGTCTTTCTTCAGGAACAGTGCCGTGCTGTAGCATGTTCGGTGATCTCATTCCAGGCTTTCCAAATGAGCAATAGATTACCCTTTGAATTACACCTGACATTAGCAAGACCTTAGGCAACTCTTTTCTTTGAGGTCCTCACGATTTATGAACATATCTATAATGCTTAACAAAGCCTTTTTCACATTCATGTGCTTGTCAGACCAAAGCAACAATGGAAACCATCCTGGCCCTATCATCTTAACCCAAGAGTAAAGAGCAGTCATTATTCTTAAAGACACCCGAACAGGTTCGAACAGGTCTATCTGTTTCTCTGGGGAACTCTGTGTTCTAAGATGAAATCTCAACCAGCCATTCAAAAGAAAACTCGAATTCTCTGCACTACCTGGTAAGTGAGGGTGCCACATTACCAAAATTATGAGACAGGTCTAGTGGGAGTTAGTGTAATTAGGTTTCTTCACTAGTGGAGACCATCAGTCTCTCATCAGTGACAACTTTCTTTTAGGAGCCAAGAAACTACATTTATAATTAACGATGGGCATTCAATTCAAGCATAATGTATCAATTATCTGGGTTTGCCTGATTAAATATAAAAAAGTGATTATGTTTCCAGAAATGCTAATACAGGTCATGGCAGTGAATATGGTGAACCTTATTTTGATAACTAAAGAGAAAGGGGAAAGAAATAAGTGTATACAAGGTGAGAATGCCTGATCATTTTAGTGCACACCCTAGTTAATACTTCACCAATGAAAAAAATACGAGAACACAACTTTCAATGTTATACCATGGCTTATAAAATAATAATACCTTTTAAAATTAAAACATGAATGAATTTATTGAAAGGGGAAAAAACGTATAAATATATAAGTGAGAAAAGTTTTCAAAATCTGGCCAGAAACAGAAGGCAAAGTATTGTTAAATTGAAGACTAGAATGCAGGTCTCCTTTTTTTTATGTTTAGTGGTTACACTACAATTCCTTCTCTTCTATTTCTTCATTCTTTTGGAATGTGGGCTATGCACACACACTCACCTGACATGCTTTTCGAGCCCTTAGGGCTGGGCTTCAAACTGCCTGATTGGCCATGTGAGATCTGACTCCCTTAACACTAGGCCATGGGGCCAGCCCAAACCCAGGTCTTCTCATTTATGACTCAGTATGCCTTCCATTAAATTCAGTGTTCCATAATTTAGCAATAGTCATTATTCCATCATTTAACCTCTCTGCACCTCAGTCTTCTCATCTTAAAATAAGGGGGTAATAAGTTCTGGTAACATAGAGCAGTGGTTAAAATTACAGGGTGGCTGGGGCCGGCAAACGGTGTGGTGGTTAAGAGTGCTGGATTCCCACATAGACTACAGCAGTTCAAATCCCGGACCTGGTGGTCTGCTTTTGCCCTTTTCCTTTCTCTCTCTGTCATTCACTGGTCAAATTAAAAAACAATAATAATAACAAATGAAATTAAATAAATAAATTATTATTTAAACAAAAATCATGGGGTGGTAACAAAATTGAAGATGGTCATGGGTACCTGAGGGCTGTTTTCTTTCTTCTTCTTTCTCTTTTCTTCTTCTTTTTTTTTTTTTAAATTTTTTATTGCCAGATGGTATCTGTACTTGCCCGAAAGACACAGAGAGAGAAAGAAAGAGAAAGCATTCCCCAGTATGGCAAGATCATGCCTTAATCCCCTCTCCATATTTCCATCCTGCTGGGATTTGGGGCACTCATACAAGCCCCTGGTGCATCTTTCAAGTTGCCTGGCCTGGATTTGCACCACGGTTGGCCATGTGGGATTCGGCTCTTAATCATGGTGCTATGTGGCTGGCCCGAGGGCTATTTTCAATAATCCGTAAAAAAACAGTGATAGGGCCAATAGATGGCATAGTGGTTAAGGGTGCTAGACTCCCACATGGCCGACCGTGGTTTGAGTCCCGAACCTAGCGGCTTACTTTCTCATTTTCCCCCTCTCTTTCTCACTCTGTCCCTCTCTGGTCAAAATTAAATAAATAAATAAACAAAGTTAAATAAAATAATTTTTTAAAAAACAGTGATAATGAGTATTTCAGACTGCACCGTAACAGTTATGGAGGTACATGTCAGTCACCTGCACATGCCCAGCAGACATAGTACATGCTGTACCTGGTCAGAGCTCAGGCTGACAGCCCAAATTAAGCACCAAAGTGTATTCACGGGATCCTCATGGTGAAAAGATTGGGAACCACTGGATTAAACTGCTGTGCTGCTTTAGCAGGGGCAGAGAGGTAACTTCCTGCCAAGTCCTCACATGGTTTACACCTTACCTGAAAGTCAGACCTCAGAGATGAGTCAGAGTTTCAGGAGGGTTCACAGCGTCATCTGGGAGCTGAGCCAGACTCATAAAGACTGTAATACAGATAAGAAGTACTCCCGGGAGGGAGAAGAGTCAGACCTCAGACTCCTGGCCAACAGAAGAGGCAGGGGTGGGCTTGGTCTTACGAGGCTCTATTTTCCTTTCCATAAACTCACATCATTTTATTTTAGGCTTGTTTGTTCATCTTCAGGGCCTGAAACAGCTTGTGAAACCCTCAATCTGTCCCAGACGCTGCTGCTAGGGAACTTGGACATGGAATACCTAATCTTTCATTAGAGACTTAAATTTATCGCTTTCCCCAAAAGCCTTGTGTTTGTGTTCATTTCGACAGCAAGTTATTAATATCAGATTTTAATCTTCTTTTTTTTCTTTTTTCAGTGATTTTTGTCTTAGGGCACATGCACTCTCTGGGGAGAGAGAAAAAGAAAGAGAGATAGAGACAGTGAGAGGGAAAGTGAGAAATCACTCCCCAGAGGGGATGGCCACACTGCAATCCTTTCTCCTCCATTCTCCTCCTGGGATCTTGAGCACACATGCACACATGCCTGGCATGAGTTCCAAGCCACAGGGTTCAGGATTCGAACCACAGTTGGCCACATGGGTGTCCAGCAATGTAACCGCTATGTCATCTGCTGACCCCACTTACTTTTCTTTTGACAGTAACAGAACACTTAGAGGTCAGAAGCTTACATGTGATGTCGTGTGCTGTTGTCAGGCACAATTTTTCCCTAATTAGATAAAAAGAGAAGCTGAAGCTTATTTTATTTTCAAATTATTTAATTTATTATTATTGTTGTTATTATTTAATTTGACCAGAGAGAGAAAAAGTGAGAAAGCAAGCTGCCAAATTCAGGACTTGAACTGCAGACAGTCATGTGGGAGTTCATTGCCTTAATCACCGTGTCATCTAATGGCCTCCGAAGCTTAGTTATTTTAGAAAACTGTCTGGGGCATGCCCTCTAGCACAGTAGTTAGGCACTGTGCAGAGGGCTGGATCCCACATGGCTAACCAGGGTTCAAGCGCCAGTCTTGAGCAGCTTGAAAAACACACCAACTACATGCACGCATGCCCAGGATCCTGATGGGATGAACTGGAGAAAAAAAAGGAGTGCAGTAGACCGGGTCCCATTGAGGGGGGACCAGCAGATGGCATAATGGTTACATCGCTGAACTCCCATGTAGTTGACCGTGGTTCAAGTCCTGGACCTGGTGGCTTAAACTTCACGCTGGGCATGCCTGCGTGTGTAACCAAGATCCCAACAGAAGAATGGAGGAGAAGGAATCATGGTGTGACCATCTCCCTGGGGTGGGGGGTGATTTCTCACTTTCTGTCTCTCTGTCTCTCTCTGTCTCTCCGGTGAGCACATGCACCCTATAGCAAAAATCTCTCACAAAAAAAAAAAAAAGAATACTGTATATTAACTGAAAAGTCAGCTACTAAAAGTCAAGTTCTAGAAATAAAAATGATACATCATTGTGTAGTACATCCTATAGCCATAACTTTTATCATATATATTCCATTGGATATACTTTTTTTGAGAGAGATTTTTGCTATAGGGCTCATGAATTCACCAGAGAGACAGAGATTCAGAAAGCGGGAAATCACCCCCAAGGGAGGATGGCCATGCCAATTCCTTCTTCTCCATTCTCCTCTCAGGACTCTGGGCACGCATGCACACACACCCAGTGTGAGTTTCAAGCCACCGGGTCCACCCACATGGAAGTCCAGCACCTTAGCCACTACTCCACCCACTGGTCCTAGATGTATGTTTATTTTACATATATGAGTCATCTATGTTTATAATAGTGTAGATCCATTATACAACCTAAAATGAAACAGAAGAGGAGTCAGCAGGTAGCATGATGGTGAAAGAGTTGGACTCCCACATGGCCCACCACAGTTCAAGTCCCGGACCTGGCAGCTTGCTTTCTCACTTTCCCTCTCCCTGTCTGTCTGTCTCTCTCTGGTGAGTGCATGAGCCCTATAGCAATACTCAAAAAAATTAATGATAAGTAAAATTAAATTAATAATTCTTAAAAAAATAAAATAAAACAGGAGAGTCATTATACACCTGTCAGACATCATACTGGGTCAGCAAGACTCAATGACAAAAAGTTAAACTTGGAAATAGAAGCCTATAAGAATTAATAACAGGGCTAGCAGGTGACGTGGTGGTTAATGGCACTGGACACCCACATGGCTGAGCGGAGTTCGAGTCCCAGACCTGGCAGCTTGCTTTCTCATTTTGTCTTTCTCTCCCCCACCCAGTCAAATTAAAAAATTAATTAATTAAGTAAAGTTCAATAAAATAATTCTAAAAAAAAAAAAAAAGAATTAATAGCAAGGCTGTCTTCCCCACCCCCTTTAGCATGGCAGTTAAGTACTATACATAGAAAGTCAGATTCTACATGGCTGACCTCAGTTCAAATCCCAGGTCTGGTGGCTTGAAAAACATACCAGGCATGTGTGCATGCATGCATGCTCAAAATCCTGACAGGATGGAAAAATGGAGGAAAAAAACTGCCATGTGAACATGCTTCAAGGGAGGTTGCTTCCTCTTTTTCTATGGTGAGCACACTCTGACAAAAATAAAACACTAAGTGACTGAGTTTAAGGAGCAACATACATAACACATGCAACAAAGTTACAGAAGTGTGTAAATGTGCTGCCAATTGGTAAGGTCCTTTAAGTTTTCTAGAAGCCTAAGGGAACTCCAGGCTTACAATTTAAACAGGACACGTTATCATCTTGCTATTTATATTGTATGCAGTAAGAGAGCCTTGACAAGAGGAAAGCCAAAAAGTAAAACTGCCATTGCTTACCCAGTACTGAGTGTTCTGTCTACAACCTCCACACACACACACACACACACACACACACACACACACACCCCAAAGTCAAGTGGTTTAACAAATCTTAAAAAGATGAACCTCAGGTCCTTGCTTTCTTCTCTATTTACAATTTCTGCTCTCTCAAGGGAACTACTTTCAACTCTTTTAGTTGCTTCTTCTGATTCTTAACTCCATATTTCTAAACGTACTTTTTTTTTTTTTTTGGAGAGGTTTTTCACTATAGGGCGCGTGCGCTCGCCAGACAGAGAGAGACATAGAGACAGAAAGCGAGAAATCACCCCCCAGAGGGGATGGTCACGCCGCAATCCCTTCTCCTCCATTCTCCTCTCGGGATCTTGGGCACGCACGCACACGCGCCCGGCGTGAGTTGTAAGCCACCGGGTCCGAGACGCGAACCGCGGTCGACTACGTGGGAGTCCAGCGACATAGCCATTACGCTAACTGCTGGTTCCCTCTAAACGTACTTTTGAACTATTGATTTTCTCTCGGTTTAGACATTGTCTGTTAACCACCTACTGTGACGAGTTATTGAACTCTCTTACAAGTCCTCTCCGGTACACACAGTTGCCTTTCCCTTACCCCCAGCATCCTCATCTCATGATAGTTGTGTGTGTGTGTATATATATATGATTTTTAAAAGTTCACTTTTCTGTTTCTTTCATGAGACAGCCAGCCCAGATCATGGTCATGTATGAGCCCAGGTAGTCAGGGAATTCTCGGCATTGAACCAGAAACCTTCTCATGTGGACTGACTTGCAGAGTATTGCCTGTCACTGCCTTGCCAACTGGCCCTGTGATATTCGATTGGATCATTATCCACTATTTACATTCACACAGAGCCGTGTAGTATACATGGCATTCTTTTTGTATTATAATTTTTAAAGTTGGTTTTTTTTTCTGGATTCAATCATGCCTCAGTTTTTCATTTGTTTAACTTTTAAATATTTTTCTTAATCTTCCATGAGAGAAAGAGAGAGGGTGAGAGAGGGAGGCACCCCTAACAGGGTCTTCATACCACAATCCTAACCCAGCCAAGAATCACAAGATCCAGCCAAGATCACAGGCACACATGTGCACGTACACAGCATTCTCAGGGAGAACATGGGACAAATCTGGGACTTTCTCACATGGACTCAACTTTACAGAGGGTTGCAGTACCACTGCGTGTGCGTTTAATATATATATCAAAGTTTATTTATTTATTCCATGAGCAAAGACAGAGAGCACCCTCAATGGCTCTTGAGGCCTCCATCGGTTGACCCTGGCCTCAGCCAACACTGGACCACAGACAGGCACATGCCTGGCTTATTCAGGGAAGCCTTTGGGTGGGAACCTAGGACCCTCCTGTGTGAGTCAGACTCACAGAGCGGGTGTGCTACTGCTGTGCCACTGTCTGCTGCCTGTTTCTGGAAATTCTGTTATTCTGACTTGGTCTGATGACTCCAGGTTGTCCAGTAATATCTAAGAATAAAATACAAAACAAACAAACAACAACAACAACAACAACAACAAAAAGCACTTACTGGAAGCTACGTGTGGGCTACTGAGTTTCCTGACTAGTGGGTTTCACTGCAGTGGATCTAGCAGGAATGGAACTGTTTTTGTTAGGGCACCCCCAGTTGTCGTGTCTGTGGGTCTTTTCTCCAGATAGATACTATTTGTTTTGTTCTTCCTGAGAGAGGAAGGTGAGTGGGTGAAGAGGAGGTGGAAAACCATCACCAGATTATTGGCAGCCCCATAGGAAGGAGGCCGGGTATCTCAGACCTCCCAGTAATCTCCCTGTTTTCAGGAAGGACCCCTGTCCTCAGATGTGTCTGTCCTTCAAACACATTCCTTTTTCTTCAACTAACTTGAGCGTAAAGCTATTCCGTTCCGTACAGAGCACTGGGGGGACGGGTGCACCTGGCTAAGGGCTGAAGGACAGTATTTAGAAAACCAACTTTTTTTTTAGGAGAGATTTTTTTTGCTATAGGGCACATTGCTCTCCAGGAAGACAGAGAGACAGAAAGCAAGAAATCACTCTGCAGGGGGGATGGCCACGCTGCAATCCCTTCTCCATTCTCCTCTCAGGATCTTGGGAACGCACGCACACGCGCCTGGCGTCAGTTTCAAGTTGCCGAGTCTGGGACTCAAACCACAGTGGACTACATGAGAGTCCAGCAACTTGAAGACCTCCCTGAGTATGCTAAGTATGTGCCTACCCATCACCTGAGGCTAGCTGAAGTTGAATGGTGGATCATAGCACCAAGAATCTGTTGGGGATCCTGTCTCTGTCTCACTCTCATGAAAGAAAGAAAGAAAATAAACTGGAAAAATAAATCTAGGCATGGTGGTTAAGGTGGTTCAATCCCACATGGCCGACTGCATGGTTCAAGTCCTGGACCCAGCAACTTGAAAAGCACACCAGGCACGTGTGTGTGACCAAAATCCTGAAAGGAGAAATGCAGAAGGGATTGTGACATGGCCAGCCCCCATGGCAAGAAGGATGCTTTCTTACTTTTGCTCTCTTACTCTCTGGCAAGCACACATGCCCTCTAGCATTTTTTTTTTTTTAAATGCAAACCTGAGCTGTCATTTTATTGCAATCAGGGAGAGGAAAAAATGTCATGCTTAACGAGATGTCCTTATCATTTTTTGAAGTCCAGTTTTAAAACAAAACCTTTCAAAACCTCAAAACCACCCAAAGGTCTGTCGCTGCAGCTGGAATAAAATCTAATCTTACTGCGGCCCATAGAGCGCTACATCTCCTCTTCCCATCATTTACTATGCTCCAACACACTGTCCTTCTTCTGATCCCTGAATGAACACACAAGCTTGTTTCTCTTTCTCTTTGCCTTTCTTTTTTAAAAAAACAAACAAACAAAAAAGCTCTGTAATTGTTCCCCCAACATCTATTTTCTCCTCTTCCTTAGAAATAGAAGTTTTGTTTTATTATTATTATTTTTTAGAGAGAGATTTTTGCTATAGAGCACGTGCACGTGCTAGTGAGATAGAGGCAGACAGACAGAAGACAAGAAATCACCCCCCAGGGTAGATGACCACGCAGCAATCCCTTCTTCTCCATTCTCCTCTTGGGATCTTGGGCATGTATGCACATGCACCCACTATGAGTTTTAAGCCACCAGGTTTGGAACTGGAACCACGGTCTCTACCTGGGAGTCCAGCAACGTAACCATTATGCCATTTGCTGGTCCTGGAAACAGAACTCTTAATTTGTAGCTTGGCACATGGCCAGTCAAAATAATATGGCACTTTCTAGCTTCTTTTACAGCTAGATACTGCTAGCAAAGTTCTAACTAGTGGATGGAACTAGAAATAATACATGTAGGGGCCAGCAGGCGGCATGGTGGCACTAAACTCTCATATGACTGACCACGGAGTCCTGGGCCTGGAGGCTTGAAAAGTCATAGCAGGTGTATGTGCATATGGGCCAAAATCCTGAGAAGAGAATGGAGAAGGGCTGGCAGTGTGGCCATCCCCTTGGGGGAGGGGGGGTTTGATTTCTCACTTTCTCTCTGTCTCTTCCTGGTGAACGCAAACACCCTATGGCAAAAATCTAAAAAGAAAAAGAAAGAAAGAAAGAAAGAAAGAAAGAAAGAAAGAAAGAAAGAAAGAAAGAAAGAAAGAAAGAAAGGAAGGAAGAAAGAAAGGAAGGAAGGAAGAAAGAGGGAGGGAGGGAGGGAGGGAGGAGGGGAGGGAGAAAGAGAGAGAGAAAAGGGGAGAAGCGTGCCCTTCTTCATCTCCGTATCCCAGCCTCCACCACCTCCTCCCTCTATCCTCCTAGCTGGGATCTGTAGCGGGAACACAATCACCTCATACTGTAAACTGAAGCTGCAGAGTAAGGATGGCCAAGTGACCAGACACAGGAGGCTAGCTCCCGTTTCTGTGGAGTAACACAGTATTCAGCCCTGGAATGCTTATATACTGACTTAACTTGCACAGCAGAGAAACAAACATCGATTTTCTAAGCCCCCGTTAGCTGGGGTTTCAGTTACTTATAGCTGAATTCAACAATGACACGAGGGGGCAGATGATGGTGCAGTGGTAGCGTAACTGGACCCACTTGGGAAGATCCTGAGTTTACGTCCCGGGGCCTCCCTGTGCACACGGGTGGCATGCACACATGCCTGTGACTTGGACTGGCAGAGGCTGGGGGTGGGTTGTGATGGGCAGACCCTGGTGGAGATGTCTCCCTCCACCTCTGAAGAAGTAAATAAGGGAACTTGAAACAATAACAGGATGTGTGTTCCTTCCTCAGAGTGGTATCTTCCATCCCAAGTCACTTTCTATTCTTTTCCTTGTAGTGTTTTTCATGATCTGAATTTGACTATTTTTAAATTCTCTTGCTTAATTGTTGTTTCTCCCAAGAAGAATGTAAGCTCCGTAAAGTGGGGGCCACATCTAGGTCTTAGCATGGGTGTTCTACACATATTTGCTGACACCTGGTTGGTTGAGAGCCTTACCGGTGTCAGGAGAGGAGGCAGGATTCTCTAGGTTCCCTCGGCATGGAATAGTTGTGTCCTCTCTGTTCAGATATCATGCTTACATACCGATGCTCCAATTATGAACTCAATTTCCCAAGAGTTTTGGAACCAGAAAATCAGATCTCTAGAGATGATTTATATCTCTTGATCAATAAAAGGGATGTCTCCCACCATAACTTGATAAACTGGGATTCTTATTTATAATAAATTAGGAGGCGTAACTTTGGTGATAGGCAAAGTGTGAACAATAGTTTTACTATTTTTGGAAATATGAACTTGACTAGTTATTTAAACGTACTGAGCTTTAGTTTCCTCATGTGAAAAAAAAATTAGGACGAGGGACCAGCAGTTGGCATAATGGTTATGTCGCTGGACTCCTATGTAGTCGACCGTGGTTCGAGTCCTGGACCCGGTGGCTTATACTAATGCCGGGCATGTATGTGTCCTTGCCCAAGATCCCGAGAGGAGAATGGAGGAGAAGGGATTGCGGCATGGCCATCCCCCCTGGGGGGGGGGGTGATTTCTCACTTTCTGTCTCTCTTTCTCTCTCTTTCTTGGGAACGCACATGCCCTGTAGCAAAAACCTCTCAAAAAAAAAAAAATTAGGACTAGTAATACCTACATTTTAGGACTGATATGAAGATCGAATGAAATAATATGCACAAGAGTTTAAACTATCTAGCCAGGGAGAGAGCTAGCAGTAGAAGCAGGTTTTTAATCCAAGTCTGCATGTTAACATCATTGAATGTAGGACATCTAGACACGACATTCCTGCAAACGCGATGCGATACAAACTGGAGGTGCTCATGTCTGTCTTGCTCTCTCTTGCTCTGTCTCTTGTGTGTGCGCAAGTAATCTATATCATGAATAAAGAAAAAAAAGAAGTACGTAATACTCTTGCCAAAATATAATTGAACCCAAACCTAATCAAGCTTCAAGATCTAACTACTATTAATAGTTGATAAAAAGTATGGAGGGTAGAGGAACAAGAAAAGCAACACTGTAGAAATACAACCAGTCAAATTAGAATGTGAGAAGTTCTACAGGCCAAATGATCCAGTCTTCAAGTAAAAAATGGCATAAAAACAGAGAGAAAGGGAGGTGCTATAAACTAAAATAGTCTTAAGGGACATTACAAACAAATGCAATTGGGAACCAGCAGTTAGCGTAATGGCTATGTCGCTGGACTCCCACGTAGTCGACCGTGGTTCGCGTCCTGGACCCGGTGGTTTAAAACTCATGCCGGGTGCGTGTGCGTGCGTGCCCAAGATCCCGAGAGGAGAATGGAGAAGAAGGGGTTGCGGCGTGACCATCCCCTCTGGGGGGTGATTTCTCGCTTTCTGTCTCTATGTCTCTGTCTGGCGAGCACTCGCGCCCTATAGTGAAAACCTCTCAAAAAAAACAAAACAAAACAAAACAAAACAAAAACAAATGCAATCTGTGGACCTTGTTTAGATTCTGACTGAAAAACAACAACAACATAGTACCTGCAAAAGACATTTCCCAGACAACTGGGAAAAACTGTGGATTCAATTTGAGTATAGGTGATAAAAAATTACTGTTAATTTTCTTGGCTATAATAATGGCACTGTAATCGTTTTTAAAATGTCTTTATTTGTGGAACTAGCAGTTGGCTTAATGGCTATGTCGCTGGACTCCCATGTAGTTAACCGCGGCTCAAGTCCCGGACCCGGTGGCTTAAATTCACACCAGGCGTGTGTGCGTGTGTGCCCAAGATCCCGAGGAGAGAGGAGAATGGAGGAGAAGGGATTGTGGTGTGGCCATCCTCCCTGGGGGGTGATGTCTTGCTTTCTGTCTCTCTGTCTCTCTCTTTCTGGTGGGTGCACCCGCCCTATAGCAAAAACCTCTCCAAAACAAAAAAGTCTTTATTTGTTAAAAACATAAAGTATGTAAAAAAGAAAGGCTTAGGATGCCACAGATATGATTTTAAATACTCCAGCAATCAACAAGAACAGCAAAAAAATACTGCAGGAGGAGGAAGATGATATAAGAATGGCAGAAAGCTGATGGCTACTGAAATTAGATTGTCTTTTTTTTAACATTATGTACTTTCATGTGTATTTAAAACTTCCATGATAAAAGGTTAAATAGTAATTAAATTCAGTATTACATTAAAATAATTTAAACTTACTAAATGTAAAATAAACGATAATTCAGGACCAGCAGATGTTGTGAAGGTTAAGGTAGCTAGATCCCACACGGCCAACTGCTCACTTCGAGTCCCAGACCTGGCGGCTTGAAAAACATGCTGGGTTTGTGTGCATGCATGCCCAAAACCCCAAGAGGAGAATGGAGGAGAAGGGACTGCAGAGTGGCCATCCCCCCTGGGGGTACTTTCTCACTTTCCTTCTATCTCTCTCTGGAGAGTGCATATGCCCCCTAGCAAATTAAATAAATAAATAAATAAAATAAAATAAAAGCAGGCTAGAGGCTGAACATTGATTGGTAAAATATTTTAATTTAATAATTTTCATATTTATTACCTTTTCCAAACATAGATCCTAAATCATAGGTCACATATACTCTTTTTCCATCAATTACACTCATCCTAGGCTAGATCTAAATTGGGACAATGACCTATTTATAGTACCATAAGATCTGCACTTGGGGCCAGCAAATGGCATAGTGATTACAGCACTGGGCTCCCACATGGCCAAGCAACGGTTCAGGTTCTGGATCTGGGGTTTGACAATTACGCCCAGCACGTGTGTATGTGTGCCCAAGATCCTGGGAGGGGAATGGAGAAAAAGGGATTGCGGCATGGCCATCTCCTCTGGGGAGATGATTTCTCACTTTCCCTCTCACTGATTCTGTCTCTGTCTCTCTCTGATGAGTGCACAGGCCCTAACATAAAACCTCTTAAAAAAGGAAAAAAAAAAAAAAAATCTGTGCTTGGTTTGGTGTTGATACAGAGTTAATTTGTATTCCCCAAAGCCAAAAATACCCATGTAACACACCCAAATTGTCCACAGTAACACCAAATGCTATAATAACATTACCTACGTACCTAAATATCACTTTAAAATGTAATTAAACATGAGGAAAGAATCAAACAAATCCAGATCATGAGACCTGTCTACAAACCAAGTGTCCCGCACTCTTTGGAAAGTCAATGTGCAAGATAGAAAAGTGGCAGGACTCTTCCAGATTAAGAGACTAAACAGACAACAACAAAAACAATCCATGAACTAGATTATGGTTTTGGGGAAGAGGTACAAACATCTTACAAACAACTTGGGAATTACAAATATGGACGAGTTATTATATGCAATCATTGCTAATTTTTCTTAGATATGATGATGTCATTTTGTAGGAGACTGCACTTATTCTTGAAAGAAGCATGCTAAAGAATTTAGAAAGACTTTAGAAACCAAGTGTATCTTTTTTTTTTTTTTTTTTTTTTTAGTTTTTTTGATATTGGGCATGTGCGCTCACTGGAAACAGAAAGAGTCAGAGGTACAGAAAGCAAGAAGTCACCACCCAGGGGAATGGCCACACTGCAATTCCTTCTTCTCCATTCTACTCTTGGGATCTTGGGCTCACACACACATGCACTCAGCATGAGTTTTAAGCCGTGAGTCTGGTACTCTAATCACATTCTAATCACATTGACTACATGGGAGTCCAACAATGTAATCATTTCACCATCTGTTGGTCCTGAGAAGCCAAGTGTATCTTGATTTTTTTTTTTTTTTTTTTTGAGAGGTTTTTGCTATAGGGCAAGTACACTCACCAGAGAGACAGAGAGAGGCAGAAAGTGAGAAATCACCCCCCAGGGGGGATGGCCACACCACAATCCCTTCTCCTCCACTTCCTTCTCAGAGATCTTGGGCACACAGGCACACGTATCTGGCATGAGTTTAAGCTGCCAGGTCTGGGACTCGAATCACAGTTGACTACATGGGAGTCCAGCAACATAGCCGTTAATGCCAACTGCTGGTCCCCCAAGTGTATCTTAACTTTCAAGTGGATTAAACTGTTTCTGATGAACTTGGTTTAAGACTTTGGTTAACACAAACATTTATTTTAGCAACATAAATGAGAATAACTACAAAGATTTTGGATAAGCAACAAGACACATAAGTACTTTTCTGGTGTAAGTACAAATCTTTTGGCTTAGGAACTTTTTAAACCAAGTAATTAAATAAATAGAATTAAGTGATATGATATCCCTGTCCTGAGTTCTTCAGGCAGAGTAAGGTGTTATATATGTGGTAACACAATCGGTTTCTAAAAAGATGGAATGTTTTTGGAATGAATTGAAGTTCTACCCAAAGCATTCCTAAGGTTCCTGTGTGCTCATTAACTTCTGTTTGGCATATAATCATACATGATTCTCTTGCTTCTTTGAGGTGGGAATATATTTTATTTCCTAAATCCCATACTGTAAAGATCAAATTCCAGATGGTGTAATGGTTACATTGCTGGACTCCCATGTAGTTGACTGAGGTTTGAGTCCTGGATCCGGCGGCTTAAAACTCACGGCAGGCACATGTGCGTGCATGCCCAAAATCACAATAGGAGATTGGAGGAGAAGGGTTTGTGATGTGGCCATCCCCCCTGAGGGGTGATTTCTTGCTTTCCATCTCTCTGTCTCTGTCTCTCCAGTGAGCGCATACACCCTATAGCAAAAATCTCTCTAAAAAAAGAAAAAAAGATGTAATTCCTAAGTGTGTTTATGCCACTCAGAAATAAAGCTATACTGGGAGGGGGAGAAAGCACTGATAATAGCAAATTTTCCATCTAGTTGTATTTCCTTTGTATATTATAAACAATTATTTAACTTATTACAGTTTGAAGTAAAAATTTTCCAAAATATATGCTCAACAATAACCATTAAAATGTTTGTAGCAGGGCTGGCAGGTGGTGTGGTAGTTAAGGCGCTAGACACTCCCACATGACCGACTATAGTTCAAGTCCTGGACCTGGTGGCTTGTTTTCTCACTTTCCTTCTCTCTCTGTCTCTCTCTGGTCAAATTTAAAAAGTAAATGAATAAATAAAATGAAAATAATTATTTTTTTAGAAATTATTTTATTTAGCTTTATTTATTTATTTAGACCAGAGAGGAACAGAGTGAGAGAGCAAGAGAGCAAGAGAGAGAGACAGTGGAAAGTGAGAAAGCAAGCCACCAGGTCTGGGACTGGAATCGTGGTTGACCATGTGGAAGTCCAGTGCCCCTAGATACCCCTAAACACCACACCATCTGCCGGTCCCTAAAATAAATCATTCTTAATAGGTTAGCAGCATAGAAAAAAGAAGAAAGAAAGAAAGAAAGAAAGAAAGAAAGAAAGAAAGAAAGAAAGAAAGAAAGAAAAACACAAAAATAACCACAATAAAGTAAATCGGGTCCAAGTGAGATGCTAGAATCCAAGAAAAGAATTTCCAAGTAGCGTGACTCATGTTAGGAATGACTAAGGTTTTAGAGACGGATCTGATTTCCAGAAATCCTGAGTAAACAGAGCTCTGGCTTTGACATCACAGGCACACCTGTGTCTCATTCTGGTTTTGTTAGGTGATAGGTAATCTGGGATAAAATTAATTTTTTTTAAATTTTTTGCCAGGGGGCACATGAGCTTGCTGGATAGAAACAGAGTGAGAAAGCCTCATGGGGTATGGTCACGCTGCATCCTTTCTCTTCTGTTTCTCCCTCCTTTTAAGACTGTGGGCACGTGTGCAGTGTCTGGTGTTTTTCAAGCTACTGGGTATGAGACTGGAACCATGCAGTCGGCCATGTGGGATCTAATACCTTGCTTATAGAAGTAATTTGGACCAGCCAACAATTTTGTTGCAATCACAAGGTGTAATTTACATACCTGAAATTTCATCTATTAAAAGGACAGGTCGGGGGGACCAGCAGTTAGCGTAATGGCTATGTCGCTGGACTCCCATGTAGTCAACTGTGGTTCGTGTCCCGGACCCGGCAGCTTAAAACTCACGCCAGGAATGTGTGCATGCGTGCCCAAGATCCTGAGAGGAGAGTGGAGGAGAAGGGATTACGGCGTGGCCATCCATCCTGGGGGGTGATTTCTCGCTTTCTGTCTCTCTGTCTCTCTCTGTCTGACTGGCGAGCGCATGCGCCCTATCGCAAAAACCTCTCCAAAAAAAAAAAAAAAGGATAGGTGGGGACCAGTAGTTGGCGTAATGGCTATGTTGCTGGACTCCCATGTAGCTGACCACAGTTCGAGTCCCGGACCTGGTGGCCTAAACTCATGCCTGGGTGCATGTGCGTGCGTGCCCAGGATCCCAAGAAGAGAATGGAGGAGAAGGGATTGTGGCATGGCCAACCTCCCTGGGGGGTGATTTCTCGCTTTCTGTCTCTCTGTCTCTCTCTGCCTTTCTGGTGAGCACACGTACCCTACAGCAAAAACCTCTCCAAAAAAAAAAAAAAAAAAAAGGATAGTTGATTTTTAGTACACTTAAATATTTGTGCAACCATTACCAAAATGTAGTTTTAGAACACTTCCATCAAACCTTAAAGTTGTCTCATGTCCTATTTGTAGCCAAATCTGGCTCCCAGCCCCAGCTTCAGCAACCACACATCTGCTTTCTATACCTGTCAACGGGCTTTTTATAGAAATTTCAATACAATCACACAACATATAGCTTTCGTATCTGATGTAATGGTTTTTAGGTTCATTCATGTTACTGCACGTTTTGGTTCATTTTTATTGCCAAATAACATTCCAATATATGAATATACCTCATATTGTTTACTCATCCACAAAGTAAAGGACATTTGGATTTTTCCACTTTTTGTCTACCATGGATAATCTGCCATAAACACTTATCTACAAGTCTGTGGACATATATTTCATTACACTTTCATATGCCTTGGGGTGGAATTGCTGAGTTATATGGTAATTTTATGCTTGCTTCTTTGAAAAACTGTCAAACTGTTTTCCAAAGTGGCTGTACCATTTAACATTCTTACCATTAGTGTGGAAGGGTTCACTTCTCCACATCCTTGCAACACTTGTTATTTTCTGCCTTCTTGATTTTAGACATTCTATTGGGTATGAAATAGTATTTTATAATGATTTCAATTTGCATTTTCCTAATGACTAATGATGCTGAACATCTTTTCACATTCTTATTACCTATTCACAAATCTTCTTTGGTAAGCTATCTATTCAAATGCTTTGTCTACTTTGAAAATAAGTCATTTGTCTTACTATTGTAAGTTTTCTTTATTCTGGATACAAATCTTGGCATTCCTTATATATGATTAGCAAATATTTTCTCCTAGCATGTAAACTTTCTTTTTCTGATGATACATAAATCAGAGGTTTTAATTTCTATTAAGCCCATTTATCAGTTATTTCTTTTGTAGATCATGATTGTGGTCATGTCTATGCAATCTTTGTTTCACCCGTAGTAGAAAAGACTACTTACCCTTTCTGGCCCAGCTGAAGCAGTGTAGTGGTGTGACCCCTGTCGTGAGACACTGGGGGCCGCATGGAAAGGCTCTGGGTTTGTATCTTGGGTCTTCCTGAGCATGCCAGGTATAAACACGGTGCTTGCTAACTGGAGGGAGGATCGTGGCATGAGTACCCCATTGAGAATGCACCGTTTCCCCTCTCTCAACATACAAAGCAAATAAACTTAAAACAAAACAAAACAAAACAAAACAAAACAAAACAAAACAAAATGGGCCAGTTTGTGGTGTGGAGGTTAAGGAGGTTAGTCCCACATGGCTGACGGTGCCACTCACATCCCAGAGCCTGTGGCTTGAAAAACACCCTGGGCACTTATGTTTGTGTACCCAAAAATCCGGAAAGGAGGGAAAGATGGAGAAGGGAATCTTCTGGCCATTCCCTATGAGGGGTGCTTTCTCACTTTCCCTGTCTCCATCACTGTTTTTCTGGCAACCACTTATGCCCTTGGGCAAAATTTTTAAAAAATTACCCTTTCTCCATTGAATTGTTTCAGCACTGTGGTTGAAAAATCAATTGGCCATAATGTAGAGCTTCTTTCTGGATCACTTATTCCGTCCCATTGATCTCTATACCTATCCTTACGTCAACATCAGGCTGCCTTCATTAAAGTCTGAAATCAGGTAGTGTTTAAGTCCTCTGCCTTTTGCCTTTTCAAAATTGTTTGATCTATTCTGGGATCTTTGTAGTCCATATAAATTTTGAGGTCAAATTTTGTCAATTTCTAAAATGAAAATAGCATGCTGGCATTTCAGAAGGGATTATACTGAATCTGTGGATCAATTTAAAGAGAACTGCCACAACAAGTATTCAATCTGTGGACATGGTGTTTATTTATCTAGATCTTTGATTTCTCTCTGTAATGTTTTGTAGTTTTCAGTGTATAGGTCTTGTATTATTTTTGCTAATTTTATTCATATTTTTAATGCTCATGTAACGGAACTGTTTTCTTAATCTCATTTTCAAGTTGTTCACTGATGGTATATATATTTAAATACATAGGTTTCTCTATCAACGTATCCTACAGCTGTGCTAGGCTTAATTTATTTAGAATTATTTATTTAATTTTATAATTAGCATTATGTAATTTGACCAGAGAGAGACAGGGAAAGTGAGCAAAAGCAAGCTGCCATAGAGTCCAGAACTCATGGTGGTGGTTAACTTTTTTTTTTTTGAGAGGTTTTTGCTATGGTCTGACAGAGAGATAGAAAGCATATGGGAGATCTTCCAGTGTCTTACCTATACACAGCGACACCTGCATGGTGGTGGTTAATTTTTAAAGCTCCCATTTTCTCATGTGTAAAATGGGGTATGTACCTAGCAAGGTTTTTGTGTGAAATAATATATATAAAATCTGAACAGAAGGCTGGAAAGGAAGCCTCTCCCAAAAAATAAAAATCCTATTGCCTCAAAATGTAGGGTCACATTATCATGCAGAAAGTGAAATAACCAGGATACATATGGTATAGAGGCAGGAGTCAATCACCTATACTTCATTATCTGCATTTGTATGATTAAGCGATTTTACTTCATTTTCATTAAAATAGATAAAACAAAGATGTTGGCATATGTTTCTATGTGTATTTTAATGGCAATAACTCAATAAACATTTATTGAGTATAATAAAAGCAACAGTAACTCATATACCCACAGCGAAGTAATAGTAAGGGAAGGGAGTAAAGAACATTTTGAGGGGACCAGCAGGATGCAGAGGCATGACAAGGTGGTCTGAGAAAACAAGTAGAAGTCTTCCAATTGATTACAAAGCAAAGTGGGGCCAACTGTTGGCGTGGCGGCTGGATCCCACAAGGCTGACTGCCGACTGCAGGGTTGGAGTCCCAGACCTGGAGGTTTGAAAAACACTCAGGATGAGCGACTCCGCTGGTCTGCGCCCAAATTCCCAAGAGGGATTGCAGTGTAATCCCACTCTTCTTCCTTTCCCTCTGCTTTGCTTTCTTACTTTCCTTCTCTCGTACTTCGGTGAGCACACGTACTCTGTAGCAATGTGTTTTCTTGTTTGTTTGTTTGTTTGTTTGTTTGTTTGTTTTTAACAGACAAGCCGTGGGGCATTACAGATAGAACCACAGGTTCAAGTATGGAATTGGCAAGTAGCTACCACTGAATGAACACTTACTCTATGCACTCAATCTTACCCTTACAACAGCCCATGAAGTGGTTTATTATCCCAATGCACAGACAAGGCTACGCCCAAATCACAAAACTCTTGGGTGGCAGAGCCAGATTTGAAACTGGGGTTTTCTGACTTCAAAGCCCAGGCTCCGGGTCCAAACAGCTATATGTACTGAAGGTGCGGGAAGCAACATGGTACTATTGGGGTGAGTGATGAAATGCCGGCACCCACTCTCGCCCGCTTGACGACAGGACAACTGAGACTAGAATTGGAGGTATCGAATAACGCATGATTTCAAACACGGGTAACCATCTCAGCTCTGCCCACTGAAAAGGCCTGGAAGCAATGACGACCAGCCACGATTCGGGTGGGGTCTGCCAAGACCTCCACGTCTGCTCCCCGACCTCCCCATAAGCTTCTCTACCGTATTCCATCATCACCTCGCCAGGGACCCGGTGCCCTTCACCTGCCTGTGTCTTCTGAAGTCTATTAAGCGACACCTTAAGTAAAACGCCCAAGCGCCTGCAACACCGACCGCCATTAAACCACCGCAAAGCGCCCAGAGCCAGACACCAGGTGGGCGGCACCCCGGACAGCCGAGGTGAGCCGGGCCGTGGGCGGGACCTTGCCGCTCCTGCGTTTGTTATTGGACAGCGTAGCTGCCAGTCGCGGGCTCTCTGACGTTCCATCCCTTCCGCGCAGGCTGTCGGTTAAATGGCGGGCGTAGGGGGTTGGCGACTTCCGGTAGAAGGCAGAAAGTTGAGCCGAAGGAGGGGCCGCGAAGAGGGAGGAGGAGGAAGAGGAAAGGGCCGGGCAGCGGCGGCTGTAAGGTTGTGTGGCGGCAGCGGCTCTCCTCGGGGCGGACGATGGACAGCCAGGGCAGGAAGGTGGTGGTGTGCGACAATGGCACCGGGGTGAGTGCCCGGAGAGGAGGCCGCGCTGGTCCGAGGCCCGGGCGGACATGTGCGGGGGCGTGAGGGTCCTCGGCGCCGCTGGTTGCACCTCTGGGCCCTTGGTCGCCGGGGCTCGGGGCTGCACTTCTCTCGTTCGTGAAGCAGCTTGGGCAGCGAACGGGCCGGGCCCTGGTCTCCGCAGCCCGCCGCCCCCGCAGCGCTCCGGGTCGCATCGGCTGGCGAGATCGGCGCGGGACGCGGGTCCCACCTGCTGCCCGCCCGGGGTCGGCCGGCGCCGGGGCGGGCGCGACTCGGTTGCAGTCCGGGGAGGGTGAAAAGCTGGGCTGGTGTGTTTGAGGAGTGCGTCTTTCCGCGGGGTCGCGGGAGTGTAAAACAGAGAAGGACCTAAAGGCCTTCCTGTTCCTGTATGGTCGAAGATACCGAACCAGAGGCAGGAAACGGGTTTACAGAAAAAAAGGGAAGTGCTGTCATGCAATGGTCCTCAGCCCTTTCGCAGTGTTTCTTGAGGGTTTGTTGGGGGGTGGAGGGCTCTGTTCTTTTTTTTTCTTTGAGGGAAGGGTAGGCCAGTAGCGCATCGTTTACTTTTTATTCTGTACATGGTAGTTTGGCCCAAGCTCAGCCCCACAGGGATCACGATCCATTGAATGATGTGGGGGAGATCTAGGACCCCGCAAGGCCCAGGAGTTAATTCTGCCGACCTAGGGGGAAGCTAATCAATTTGGGGTTCTCTTCCCCTACCACCGCCCCTTGTTTCCCCTTAGGTACAGAAAACAGATCATTTTAGTCTTTACGATTATAAAATTGTAAAAAATCTGACCAAAGCACTGATTTAGAAACGATTTGAAAGTTATTTGTTTTAGCCTACCCCACTCTCGTTTTTTAAAAATGTATTTTTGGCAACAAAGTTAGCAAACGAGAAGACGGAAATGTTACTTATTTTGTATGAGTTCTGTAGTGACCATTTTGGTATTGCAACATTTTGTGACTTGACTTCCTTCCCTTCCGTAAATGTGACATATGAATTAAATTCAATTTTGCTTACACTTTAAAGCATTTGGAAACTGGAATAACGGGAAAAAAAGAGCAGGTATTCACTGCCATAGTACTGCCCTCGATTGAATTTTTTTTTTTTTTTTTTTTTTGAGAGGTTTTTCGCTATAGGGCGCGTGCGCTCACCAGACAGACAGAGAGAGACATAGAGACAGAAAGCGAGAAATCACCCCCCAGGGGGGATGGTCACGCCGCAATCCCTTCTCCTCCATTCTCCTCTCGGGATCTTGGGCACGCACGCACACGCGCCCGGGTGAGTTGTAAGCCACCGGGTCCGAGACGCAAACCGCGGGCGACTACGTGGGAGTCCAGCGACATAGCCATTAGCTAACCGCTGGTTCCCTCGATTGAAATTTTTTACAGGCTTTTTAAGCAATAATTATGCTGGCTTCATCTGAACTGAGGTAAAAATGGACTAGAGTAAGAAAAGTGTTACTGTGTAACGGAGCATTAAGCAGACCCACTGCTATAGAAACATGTCCAAGAGTTGATTGCTTTTCAGAAGTGTTAGAATGATCCCATTTGTGTGTGTTCCTTATGTTCCACAAACTTGTATCCATATATGAAAGTTTTTGGGAGCTACTAAGAAATATTTGTAGTGGTTACCTATGAGAGAAAGGATAAGGGAGTGGGGACCAGCAGGTGGTTAAGGCGCTGGACACTCCCACATGGGTAACCACTGTTCTAATACCGGACCTGGTAACTTGCTTTCTCACTTTCCCCCTCTCTCTATGTAACTCTCTCTGGTCTAATTAAAAGAAATGAATGAATTAATAAAATTATATAAATAATTATTTTAAAAAAAGTATCCGTCTTAGAGATGAGAATAAAAAAAAAAAGAAAGGATAAGGAAGTGAGGGAAGACAGAGAGGACTTCTGAATTATTGGAAAAAATTTTTTTAGCAAAGCATAAATTGCTAAACTATATTTAAACAGACTGAATTAACTATAAACATATATTACTTTTACAGTTAACATGCAAAAATACTTTTAAAAACCATTACCCTGATTTCTACTGTAGTGGAAATAAACTTGAAACTTTATAAATAAAATGAAAAATACTTTGAGACTGTGTTATGAATAGATATTCTATGATATTGCAATGGATTCCTCTTCTTTGAGGTGTTCTAGATCATGAGTCCTGTATTTGTAGTGTTTATGAGGTTTTTCAGTATTAGAATAGGAGTGTTAACTATGATATAAACTAGTTTTTGTTACTGTTTCTTTGGTTTAGCAAACATTTGAAAACTGTCCATATTATTGATTAATTTTAGGTCTAATCCATAATTTAAAAGTTCTGTTCTTTAAGGCAATAAATCCGTTGCTGTGACATAAGTGAGAAAATAGTTAATTCAGAAAAAAAATTATTATTTGGTGTAATGCTTCTGGTTTATTTTAAATTGCATTCAGCTTTTATAGACATGATTGGCTTCAAATGAAGAAACAACTCTGCCTTGTGAATCATGTAGCAGTCAAGAATGCTACAGTATTTCTGAAAACGTAGAGTAGGAGCACTTGGAATCTGTATTCTGTTTTCTACTGTTCATAGTTCTAGACATGGTCATCTTGATTTTATTTAGGTTCATGACATTATGATTCCTTTACAGGTAAATATTTAAAGAGAAAATCAGCTCTTTTATTTTTAATTCATAGAAGTAGTTGTTACCCTAAAGTGTTTTCATTTGCCCTTGTATGCTTTAGATTTTAATATTATACTTTTAATTGAGAAGTTAACAGGGAACCAGCAGTTAGTGTAATGGCTATGTCGCTGGACTCCCACGTAGTCGACCGTGGTTCGCGTCCCGGACCCGGTGGCTTAAAACTCACGCCAGGCGCGTGTGCATGCGTGCCCAAGATCCCGAGAGGAGAATGGAGGAGAAGGGATTGCGGCGTGACCATCCCCTCTGGGGGGTGATTTCTCGCTTTCTGTCTCTATGTCTCTCTCTGTCTGTCTGGCGAGCGCACGCGCCCTATAGCAAAAACCTCTACAAAAAAAAAAAAAAAAAGAGAGAGAGAGAGAGAGAGAGAGAGAGAGAGAGAAGTTAACAGTATCTTTTTTTAACCATGCTGACAGGCCCAACATGGAGTGGATGCTCTTTTGTATAGGTCATCCTTAGGATCACATCCAGATGTTGGTCATTTCCTTACTGTCACCAGCTAGACTTGTTTGGGTGGCCTAGAGGAGAAAAATTTAAGTGATTCCAATGATTTATGCACTTGCACCTCTTAACCATTTAAACCTACCTTCTAAAATAGGATTGGCTGAAATCTGGAGATCTTTGAAGGTCTAGGTCTAGTCTCTCTCAGGAGTTGGGCCCAGCCCATGGTGTTGTGTATGTTACCAAATGTGTGTAATTTCATCAGCAGTGAGTTATTGGGTCGTTGGAAAAGGTGCGAGATATTTTTCTTTCTCTTTTTTTTAGAGAGGTTTTTGCTATAGGGCCCGTGCGCTCACCAGAAAGACAGAGAGAGAGAGATAGAAAGCGAGAAATCACCTCCCAGGGGGTTGGCCACGCTGCAATCCCTTCTCCTCCATTCTCCTCTAGGGATCTTGGGCACATATGCGCGCGCGCGCGCGCACACACACACACACACACACACACGCCTGGCGGGAGTTTAAGTCACCGGGTCCAGGCCTCGAACTGCGGTTGACTACATGGGAGTTCAGCAGCATAGTCATTATGCTAACTGCTGGTCCCACTGTGATATATTTTTCTATGTAGAAATACGTCTTGACTTTTTTTTTTTGAGAAATTTTGCTGTTAGTTACATGTGCTTGCCAGAGAAACAGAGACAAAAAGCAAGAAATCACCCCCTGGAGGGATAGCCATGCAGCAATCCCTTGTCCTATATTCTTCTTTTAGGATTTTGGGCACGCATGGACATACACACTTAGCCAGCATGAGTTTTAAGCTGCCAGGTTCAGGACTTGAACTCCGATCAACTATATGGGAGTCCAGCAACATAACTACTATGCCATCTGCTGGTCCCTCATCATGACTTTCTGAGGACTCAATAGTTCGCCACCAAAATGAAGACTTCCTGAATGTCTGCTGTGTGTTACTGGCACAATGCCTGATAAGATCTAGTGATACAGAGAAGCTTATAGTGCTAGAATAATTATATTTTCTCTTAGAATTCACATTTGTAGGGACCGGCAGTTGGTGTAATGGCTATGTCACTGGAGTCCCATGTAGTTGACCGTGGTTTGAGTCCTGGACCCAGTGGCTTAAACTCACGCCAGGCGCATATACTTGAGAAGGGATTGCGGTGTGGCCATCCTCCCTGGGGTTGATTTCTCGCTTTCTGTCTCTCTGTCTCTCTCTCTGTCTTTCTAGTGAGCGCACGCACCAGAATTCACATTTGTAGTTGATTGTAGCCTGCTTTATTACATTTACGTGTTAATTTATATGTTGAATTTGTGAGTGTTTGAAATAGAAACAAACTAAAACCAATTTTGATTTCACCCTGCAAAATATCTTGGAATAGATAGAGTAGATGTTTTGTTGATCTAAAATCAGAACAATCAGTATGCAGCTTAATTCATATATGAGTGCCATTACATGAAATTAGTGAGGGGAATTAATAAGCCCAAATGGGACTTTAAAGATTCCAGTTTATTTAATTTTTTAAGAGGAAAAAAGTACTTTTAGAGCAGATATAGATGGAGATGTTTCTTCATTTTTGCCTTAAAGAATATTATACTGTTCATGTTCTTGCCATATGATGACTCAGTGGGGAGGAAGGGAGCCAGTTTAAACCACGTCAATGAAGAGGAACTATATATGGTAAAATCTATTTCTTAAAACAGCCTTATTGCACTCAGTGAGGGAACTCAGTCACCAGGTCTTAAAATGATTGGCAAGGGGGAGAAATTTCAAGGATTAAAACGACACCAAATGAATAGATTAGAAAAGACTGTTTTCTTTCTCTTTTATTAAATTGTGGCTTAGGTTTTTTTTTTATTTAAAATACAGCCTTTATCAAAATAAAAGAATGATTAAATTGTCTATTGATTTTTATTGGAAAATGGATTATTTTCATCTTATAACTGTTAGTGCATTCACTTTTGAAATAATGTGAAATAGGACAGTTTTTGCTACTACAGCAGCTTACCTGACCCTGTAGTAATGCTAGCACTGGATTCTCTGGCAGCATCTGCTTCCAGTAATCTACTGCTTAAGCAGATAGTTTTTCATTAATAAGTGATCGATATCTTAGATTTGAATTAAAAGACATTTCTTTCTTCTTCTTTTTTCTTTTCTTTCTTTTTTTTTTTTTTTTGCAAAGCAATAATAGGTTCACATTCGTTTTTATAATTTACGTCTTCTAACTTAGACATTTGGCAAATGTTTTCTCCCTTAAGGTATACTCAAACAAGGATTTTAAGGTTTGAACTACCCTTCTGAACAGTTATAGTCAGAAAATATTGGTGGTGTGATTATTTACCTCTTTCTACATTGTATGTTTTGTGTGGGGTGGGCAAGGAGTGGGGTGGGGCTCTGAAGGAAAAGGGAGAGAAGTCAGCCTTATTAGCAGCCTCTTCCTGGCACCAGGGTTTGATTTATGCCCCATCCCAGGCTCTTTCTCCCACCTTCAACTTCTGTTTTGATTTCTCAATTTAAAAAAAGAATCATTTATTTACATTTATATGCTTAAAATAGCCATTACAAACTTATAGATTCTTTATTCAGTAACTTTTTGGAAAACATTAGTATCCATGTGAGTGAGTATTTTCAGCCTGATGAGTGGATACTTTTGACTCACCCAGTCCACCTGCTCATTACTTTGAGGTCAACATAAAAATTTATTTATGTTTTACACGATAGAGCACATACATGTACAGATAAGAGAGATGAGCACCTTTCACATGCAGTCCTCCAGGCCATTGCATCTTGGGTACTCATGTGTGTACTTGGAGTGGTTCAGGTTTGTTAGGCTGAAGATTCACACCCTGATGACCAAGTGAAATCTGGCTTTTCTTCAGCAGCTGTGCTCCACAGAGCTAACCAAAAATGTAATATTCAAATAGTATTTACTTTTTAAAAAAAAATTTTAAAATAATTATTATTTTATTTATTGATTGATTATGAATTTGGAGAGAGAGAGAAAAAATGAGAAAGCAAGCTACCAGGTCTGGGACTCAGACCAAGGTCAGCTTTGTGGGAGTCCAAGTGCCCCAACCACCATGCCACCTGCTGGCCCCTAAATAGTATTTACTTTTTATATGTGAGTTTTATGTGTAAACTATGACTAGTTGACATTAGGGTGGTGATTGTGACCAATTTTATATATACAGAAATTTGGTTATGGCCGAGATAATGAGAATACATTCTCTGTTCTTCGTATCTGTTCAGTTCATATCAGGTGAACTGGGTTTTAACTTAAGGACAACAATAATTTTTGATTTGGAGGAAAATATGAGTGGTTTTGGGACTCTTTTTTTCTTATAATTTGAACATACTAAAAAATACTAGATATTCTTTTTCTCTTCCAAGTTTATCTAGGTTATATTAATAAATTATTTGAGATGTGGAAAAAAATAAACTAGTCCTTCTGAATTCTGTTTAATACTGCTTTGACTGGGACGTACATACTATTCACTCTGCACAACTCTCAAATGAGATGGATGTGAGCAGGCAGGTTATATGTTGCCTGTGCTGTCATGCCACGCTTCACTTCTGCATTTAAAGATTATTCAGGAAGAATTGCAGTGCCCTTTTAGAAATTGGAGTTATACGTAGAAAGTGCCCTAGTCTTGGTGGCTCAGTGGTAAACCAACTAGGACTAGGTTTTATGAATTTGGAAGAAAACATGCCTGAACAGGGTGTTTTACATAGGTTCTGAAATGTGAACATGAGGGCTGACACGGTAGCTCTGTGGTTAAGGGAACCAGATAGCTCATGGATGAAGCACAGTTTGAATACTGGCCCTGGCAGCTTGAAAAATATGCTGGCTGAGTGTGCATTGCCCCAAATCCTGACGGGACGGAGAAAAAGTATTGCAGTGTGAACATGCCCCATCTTGGATTACTTTTTCTATTTCTCTCTCTTTTCCTTGCTGGCAAGTATCTGTGCCCTCTGGCAATTAAAAGAGAGTAAAATGTGAACTCAGTGGTTAATAATTCAAGTGGTATTAGGAATATGAAATGTCCTAATTTCAGACAGATTTTTCATAAAAGCTTTCATCTGTTTAGGTCATGACTAACATATTTAAAAAACTCTGTTTAGGGACCAGCAGACAGGGTAATGGTTATATCACTCAACTCCCATGTAGTCAGCCGCGGTTCGAGTCCCGGACCTGATGGCTTAAAACATGCCAGATGTGTGTGTGCCCAAAATCCTGAGAGGAGAATGGAGGAGAAAGGATTGTGGCATGGCCATCCACCCCCTGCCAGGGGTAATTTCTCGCTTTGTCTCTTTCTGTGTCTCTGGCGAGCGCACATACCCTATAGCAAAAATCTATTTTAAAAGAAGTTTTCAAAAAGCTCTATTGATAAAACACAAGTAAAATTTTGGACCTCAGAAAGTTCTGAGCTATTTAAAATTAAATGTGGCTCATGAACCTCATTTCCAACAAGGTTGCTATAAAGAGATCTTTGAAAATATCAATTTTTCTATTTTGAAGGGTTAGTCAAAAGGCAGTATCTTTAAGGTGTTGCTAAGTTTTTTTTTTCCCCCCATACCAGACAGTTGTACACAGTCTCTTTCTGTTAAGAGGTGCATTCATATTTTCTGTCCACCTTTGTGTTATAATGATGTAATTGTCATGCAGCACATTCATGCACTCTTTTTTATTTGAGAGATTTTCGCTATAGGGCGCATGCGCTCGCCAGACAGACAGAGAGAGACATAGAGACAGAAAGCGAGAAATCACGCCCCAGAGGGGATGGTCACGCCGCAATCCCTTCTCCTCCACTCTCCTCTCGGGATCTTGGGCACTCACGCACACGCGCCCGGCGTGAGTTTTAAGCCACTGGGTCTGGGATGCGAACCGCGGTCGACTACTTGGGAGTCCAGCGACATAGCCATTACGCTAACTGCTGGTTCCCTCATGCACTCTTTTCATCATTCTTCTGATAATGGTATCTGGGGCCCATCAAATAATAATTTTTTCTGAATATTATTAACTATGTGTTTATTTTTATTTCTTTTTTTTTTTCTTTTAGCTTTTTGCCATAGGGCACATTTGCCCACTGTGGGGGAGACAGAGAGGGAAAGTGAGAAATCACTCGGGGCTTTTGAACTCAGTGGCTGGGGCCTACTCTAGCTGCTCCAGTCACATTGGATGGGCAGCAGCAAGGTTGGCATGAACAGCCTGCAGCTTTGACACGTTATCACAACAAGTTTACCTCTCAATCCTAAACCTTCCCTCAATGGATTAACAGGAAAGCCAGTGATGGTGAACTTCGCGTGGGGAATGGAGTATAAGGGCTACCTGGCGTCTGTATATGGCTATGTGAACATACAACTTGCAAATACAGAAGAATACGTAGATGGGGCGTTGTCTGCACATCTGGGTGAACTTTTAATACGGTTTAATAGTAGTAATGTCCTTTATATCAGAGGTGTTGAAGAAGAGGAAGAAGACAGGGATATGAGAGAATAGCATTGTTTGTTTGTTTTATATATATTTCTAGACAATAAAGATTTGTTTTTCAGTTTGAAAAAAGAAAAAGTATTATACCCTTGCGATGGGAGGGGAGTGGCCATGGCACAACACTTTCTTCTCCATTCTTCTCTTGGGATTTTAGGTATACACACACACACACACACACACACACACGTGCACGCGCCTTGTCTATTTTTCAAGCCACCAGGTCCCAGGACTCGAACCTCACAATCAGCCATTTGGGATCTAGCATTTTAACCACCATGCCACCTGGTGACCCTTCTATTTATTTATTTTTATTCAAGCACCGCTAATGGGTTGTGGTGATGCCTCATTCCTTTTTCCTTCATTTTTCCATCCAGTCAGCATTTTCAGCATGCACACACACATACACACATGCCTGGCATGTTCCTCAAGCTACTGGGCTAGGATTTGAACCTTGGCTTGCCCATGGGATTTAGCTCCTGATGCTTAGGACTTAGGCAGTATGCTATGGGGCTGGCCTTATGTACATTTTCAAATAATTACAGTATTATACTCTCAAGTCAACAACAGAACTCCCCCCCCCCCAAGGTTTTTGCCATAGGGAATGTGCACTCACCAGTGACAGACAGAGACGGAAAATAAGAAATCATCCCCCAGGGAAATGGCTACACCACAATCCTTTCTCCTCCTGGTATGTTGGGCATGCACACACACAGGCCCAACATGATTTTCAAGCTACCAGGTCCAGAACTCAGCCATGGTTGGCCATGTGGGAGTCCAGCACCTTAACCACCACTCCATCTGCTGACCCCAACAGCAAAACTTTTTAATATTTATTGATCAGTTATTTATTGTGCACTTATGTGCTGGACACTGTTCTAGGTACTTGGGATTCATCAGTAAACATAAATATCTTTATTCAGTATAGCTTACATTGAATACAAACTTGGTAAGGACAGTAGAGACCATGATTCCATTCCTGTAGTGTCCTCCCTCCACCCTGAAGTTTTTAATTGCCTTTTTCTTGTAATGTCTGCTCTTAAAAATAAGAGTAAGCAGACTAAATTATGGGTATAATTAAAAACCCTGCTTCTGTGGGCCAGTAGGTGGCATGGTGGTTAAAGAGCTGGACATGGCACACTGTAATTTGAGTCCTGGATCTGGTGACTTGCTTTCTCACCTTTTCTCTCTCTCTCCCTCTATCCCTTTATCTTTCTCTCTCTCTCTCTCTCTGGTGAACACACGTGTCCTATGGCAAATTAAAATAATAATAAATGGTATTGTTATGTTGCTGGATTCCCACATGGTTGACTGTGGTTTGAGGTCCAGACCCAGAGACTTAAAACTCATGCTGGGCGCGTGTGCGTGCGTGCCCAAGATCCCAAGAGAAGAATGGAGGACAAGGGATTGCAGCATGGCCATCCCCCCGGAGGGGGGGGGGGGTGATTTCTCGCTTTCTGTTTCTCTGTCTCTGTCTGTCTGGTGAGTGCACGTGCCCTATAGCAAAAACCTCTCAAAAAAAAATTATAATAATAAATAAATTTTTTTAGGCCTTATGTTTTGTTTTTTAAAGAGTCATTTATTTGTTATTTTCATTTATTTAGTTTTTAAATTTCCTATAGAACACCATGCTCACCAGAGACAGACAGAAACAGAGGAAAGGAAAGTGAGAAAGCAAGCTCACAGGTCCAGGACTCGGCGGTCGGCCTTATGAAAGTCTAGTGCCTTTACCACCACACCACGTGATGGCCCATTCCTGCTTCTATTTTAAGATTTACTGTAGTTGTTAAAAATATCAAAAGTTTAAATATCCTGAAAATGCAGAGTGGTGTTTTCAGAAACCGTTTTTAAATAAATGTAGTAAGTGCCTTGACACTAACTCACTTTTACTGTTTCCTTCCAGTTTGTGAAGTGTGGATATGCGGGCTCAAACTTTCCAGAACACATCTTCCCAGCTTTGGTTGGAAGACCTATTATCAGATCAACCACCAAAGTGGGAAACATTGAAATTAAGGTAATATTTTATTTATTGATAAATGATGCTCAAGATGTGAGGTATTTGTTGATTAAAATAATTTTGAAATATGCGATGAAATACAAAGTGGGAGGGCAGAAATTCCTCATTTTAAATTTATATCAACACGTGAACAAGGGCATAAAAACTGAGGTTAGTTTCATCTGATGTTATGTAAGTTCAATGCCATTACTGTCAGGAGTAAACTTAAGTTTTTTGTTTACAGTGATGCAAAACACTATATTTGTGACTTAAAGTCCTGTTACATCATTTTAAAAATAAGTCAGCCTGGCATTTTTATGTCTTTTAATTCTATATACTTGTCCTTATATGTCAGTGTCTCTTTGGGACCTTAAGCCTTTTCTTTCCATGTTTTCATGACCTGATCCCCTTACCCCACCCCCGCTTTTTTTTAATATAGCTAGTCAGGAAGACACAGTATGTAAATGTCAGTGCTTCCTCTTTTGCTAATAACTGACTTCCGTAATGTACAGGAAGAAGCTATGCAAGTCTTTATTTGGCCTTGCATTATTTATCTTCCCTTAAGAAGAGATGGAGAAAGTTGTCATTGCCTCCTCACTGCACTTAACATGATAGACGTTACATTACAGATAGATTCTTCTGCCATATTAGAGGGATCAGCAGTCAAGTGGGAATTACGTTATTTTAGGAGAAAGAAATAGAACAATCGAAAGGACATTGGTCACCAGTTGACTTTAAATTCTTCAGGTGGCCTCGAGTTCAAGTTATATGGAATACAGAATTTAGGGGCTCTTTTTTTAAGGGGTTTTTTGTGAGCAACATATCATTGTTGGTCTTATCTGGATAGTCTGGTAAGATTTCAGTGAACTGCTAAGTTACGAGTTACTGAAATTTATTTCTTTGGGATATTTACTTGCCACATTCGGGAAGGTGGTAATAGGTGTAATAATTTGCTACTTGGTAACTGCTTTTGATTCTAGAGACCCGAGTTACACAGTGAGTAGAAATACATATTGAAACCTAGGTTCTGTGTTAATTTTTTAACACAGAGTAAATTATTAAGTGAATTATTCTGGCCTCTGTTACCTTACCAAGAAATAAAATGGGACAGTCAATATAAGAGGCCTTTTTTTAAAAAAGGGTCTTTTCTTTTGGGAAATTTATGGGATTCCTTATTTTTGTGAGCTCCTTTTATTCTGATTTTATTGAATCTTTTTTTTGGAGAGGTTTTTGCCTCAGGGCACGTGCGCTTGCCAGAAAGACAGAGAGAGAGAAAGCGAGAAATCACCCCCCATGGGGGATGGCCACACTGCAATCCCTTCTCCTCTGTTCTCCTCTCGGGGTCTTGGGCATGCATGCACACATGCTTGGCGTGAGTTTAAGTCACCGGGTCCAGTACTTGAACCGCGGTTGACTACATAGGAGTCCAGCGACATAGCCATTACGCTAACTGCTGGTCCCCTGATTTTATTGAATCTTAAATAAACTTTGACTTGAAATTTAGCTGGTAATAATGATAAGGATAAACTACTGTTTAAAGAAGTTGAAGATAATACTTTTTATTCAGTGTTAGGCTCTTTCAGAGTGGCTTTTTAATATACTTTATGGACAAATAAAATTTTTGAGATATGAGGATATATCATGTGTAGCTATTTTTATTCTCCAGCATAGCCACAAGTAATTACACATCTGTTAATGCCCATTTTCTTGCTTTTTAAGGCCAAATGATAAAGATCAAACTTGTCAATATTCCAGTAAGATATTTTTATCCAGGAACTCATGTCCCTGTAGCATTTGCTTGTGTAGCTTGCCCTTCTGCTTTCTACTGGCTCACTTCTGTTCAGTCTGCTCAGTCTTTTAAGCTTTTGAGTTAAATTGTTCTTTCAATAGAAGAGACCTGTGTCAAATTTAACTTGAATACTAGAGCTTTGAAAAACAGCCTTGAACTACCTAACTTTCTGCCTACTCAGCTAGACCTTTGCTATTATCATTTACTTTTCTTAAGGTTCCTAAATTCAGTAATGAATTAGAAATATGACTTTTTAGAATTCCTGTGCTTAGTGGATTGACTTATGTTTTTTCGTGTCTTGTTAGCTAAATGAAAAATTAAATTGTTGAATGAGTTAATTTTCATTCAGGAATAGTAACTGTCCATGTTAATTTGGCCCTGATTATTAACTCCATAAAATATAGTACTACTGCATCTGACCTCAACCTAATTTGTCTCTATTGCTTGTATGTTTAAAAATTTCAGTGAGGATTTTATTTAGGCCTTTTCTGACTCTTACTTCTACCTTCTCTCTCTTCACCTTTCTTGACCTGTTGAAGTAGAATAACAAAAAGATGGTAAGTGAGGTTACACACATGCTCTCTGTTTGTTTTCCACTTTTGCTTGGTGGGACAGTAGTTGTTGTTTTGTGTCCCTTTAGTATTGGGGGGATGATTCCATATTTTTATTTTAAGTACTTTAATTTTTGACCTTTTCCATTGCTTCAGTTTGATAGCAACTAATTAAGTCCTGTACTTTCCTGATTGCATACAATGGACCAAACAGAAACTAATTACTAACATAGTTTTGAATTGCTTTCCTTGTTTTTCTTGTAGATGAATGCTATAATTAAAATGGAATGTGGTTTGCAAATATTAGAAACCAAGTGACTTTATAGAATATATGATCCAGAAAATCGGGGTGAACTCGTTACATTCGGATAAATCTACTTTGTTGACCCATTACCCATTGTAGCCTGAATCTATATTTGTATCCACTATGGTATTATATACTTAATAAGCCCAGTGGAATTTAAATAAACGTATGAACCATAGAAGGAAACAGGAATAAAAGAGAATGGCTTGTTTCCATTTTATCCATAGTGATGAGTACATCTGAAAACATTATTTGAGGATAAATAAGAAGAATGTAAAGCACACGTAAGACTTTTCCACAAACAGCAGGTTTCCTCCAAAAAATACTGTTGTGTGTTACCTCTTTCTTTTTAACGGGGCTCATGCTGGACATGTGACTCTTGCTACATTTTTCTGTGATAGTCTTAAGTGCTTTTATAGTAGATATTTTCAAAGTTGTTTACTTTTAATACTATCTGTAAACAGCTTTGACCTAGATTAAAATCGGGTATTTCTAATGATACATTATTTTAACTAATTACTGTAACTTTTCTTTTGAATAAACATTTAAAAGTAGAAATTCATACATTTATCCTAAATAAAAGATCATACATTTTGTCTTAAAATCATAAAGAGATTTTAAAAGGGGTGTTCTTGTAGAGAACAATGTGGGCTTTTTGAATAGAATTTCCTTCTAAGGATTTAACTGTGGTTTTAAACTTGTGTTTGCCCTATTTTCTAATTTGAGGTGACATTGCTTAGGATAATTCTTGGTGAATATTATCTCTACTGTGTGCTATTTTACTCCCTTTGAAACAGTCTCTCAGATAGTTACTGTGCTTTTTTATTCTTTCAGAGAATAGGTCATGGTTTAGGGCTGAGGACCAGGGGTAGGGCAGGTGCTAAAAACCTGAGCCCTGATCTGACTGATTCTAACTCTGCTCCCAGAGACTAGGGCAAGTTATATAAAACTTGCAGCATTTTTGTTTTTCGGATGTTGAGATATGCTAAGGAAGATTACATTTCTAAAATTTTTTTCAGGGGAGTTTTAAAGAATTATTTATTTAATTATATTATTCTTATTGTTATTGTTATCTTTAATTTGACCAGAGAGAGACAAAGAAAGAGAAAGAGAAAGTGAGGAAGTAAGTTGCCAGGTTTGACACTCGAACCATGGTCAACCAAGTGGGAGTCCAGCACCTTAACCACCATCCCACCTGCCTGCCCTAATTTTTTAAGTTAAATTTTTAGATTAAATTTCTGAAATTTTTAAAAAGAATTATTTTATTTAATTTTATTTATTTATTTTAATTTGATCAGAGAGGGACAGAGTGAGAGCAAGAGAGAGAAAGAGAGAGGGAGGTGAGAAAGCAAGCTGCCAGGACTGAGACTTGAACTGTGGTCATCCATGTGGGAGTCCAGTTCCCTTAAACACCACACCACCTGCTAGCCCCTTATTATTATTTTTTTAAGTAGCTTTAGCTATTAAAGAAATTTTGCTTTTTTTTTCAAATAAAGCTAATGCTTTTCTTCCATCTTAAATGTGCTCTTTGTTTATAGGGAGGTAGGGACACTCAGTGCTAGCCATTTCTTTCATAGAACCCTGTGTACTGTATGTGAAGTAGATACATGAGGCTTTTGGGTTGGCATTGGGTCAACCATACGGAAGCCCCTATTGTGTAAAATAAAAGTAAATATTCTGTAGAAACCAGATCAGACTTAACTGTAAATTGGTTGAAATGATATAGATGATATAAACTACCTAATCTATTATCCTGTACAACACAGAGAAGGATATATTACAGAGAAAAGTAGTGAGATTGGGTAGTAAGTTAGATTTGTCAGTGGCCAAAAGCAATGCGTGTGTTTGTACGTGTAAGATTTTTCTTCCGACATTTTATTAAGCAATGTTTAGAATATATAGCAGTGTTGAGACATTTCACAGTGAAACCTGTGTAGCCATCAACTAAATTCTGACATTAATATATATTATACCGATATCACATACCCATCAATCCCTTCATCTACCAGTTCATCTTGTTTTTGATGTATTTCAAAGTAAATAGCAGATGTCAGTATACTTCTCCCTAAATACTTCAACATATATATATATATCATTAAACTACAGTTCACAGATTTTTTAGTTTTGTGTTTTCCTCACAGAAGATTCTAAACAGTTAATATTTAAGAATTTGAATAATAAGTTATGTTAAATTAATTTTATAAAAAATTAGTTGAAACAGAACGTTTTAGTGAACATTTCTAGGATCTGCTTTGCTTTTTTTGTTTGTTTTTTAAAGAGAGATTTTTGCTATAGGGTGCGTGCACTCACTGAAGAGACAGAAAGTGAGAAATCACCCCTCAGGGAGGATGGCCATGCCATCCCTTCTCCTTCATCCTCTCAGGATCTTGGGCACACACTCATACGCACTTGGCATTAAATTGCTGGGTCCGGGACTGTAACTGTGGTTGACGGCATGGGAGCTCAGCAATGTAACCATTATGCGACTGCTGATCCCATCTTTTTTTAAGGGAGATTTTTTACTATAGAGCATTTGTGCTTGATGGAGAGACAGAGACAGAGAGACAGAAAGAGAGAAATCATCCCCTGGAGAGATGGCCACGCTGAAATCCCTTCTCTTCTATTCTCATCTTGGGATGTTGGGCACACATGTACACATGCCCAGCATGAGGTTTAAGCCACCAGGTCCGGGACTTGAACCATGGTCTTCTGTGTGAGAGTCCGGCGATGTAACCATTACGCCATCTGCTGATCCCTGTTTTCCTCTTTTTGGTCTTGTTTTTGATGAGTTTTCCAGAAATCTGTTTTTTAATAGGCTTCTCACCCTGGTTTTACTGTGATATATATATTTTTTAAGTATGTCTTAAAGCTTAAAACCCTCTTTTTTTTCATTTTTAAGATGTTCTCTCTCACTCTCTCTCACTCTCTCTCGCTCTTTCTCTTGCTCACTCTCTCTCTTGCTCTCTCTTATTTGCTAGAGGGATGTGCTTGCTGGAGGAAGAGTGGAGAGAAAGTGATAAAACACCTGCTGGGGGGGAGGAGCTATACTTCAAGTTCTTCTCCATTTCTCCTTTCAAGATTTTGGGCATACAAGCAAACATACCTGGTGTGTCTTTCAAGCCACTGGGTCCAGGACTCAGACCACACGACTGGCCATGTGGGATCCAGCTGACTTGACCACTGTGCCACTGGCTGGCCCAAGACATCTCAAGTTAATATTGCTGCTGCTTTTCTTCATGTTTCCATAATTTAAATTTGAGATACTGCAGCAAACAGTAGCTATTTCTGATACTATTTTTTAAGATTTATCAGCACATGTAGACATTATTATTTAACACTTTAAACTAGCTGATTTCTAAAGTAAGTTTAAATTCTAGGAGTTCATTAGCCTTATTTTACCAGTCTGACTTTTCAAATGTGGGTCATCTTAAGTATGCTCTCATTGGAGACAAGACTTGTGAGTATTATGTTTCGTGTGTATATAAGCATAGTTTTCTAATGTTATACCAAAGGATGAATTTTCCTGTGTCTTAATTTTTTTCTCTCTACAAATTCTCATTCATCTTGGTGAGGCATATGTAGAAACAATTTAAATTCTAATTCAGACGTGTAGGTAGATGTTTGTAAAGTTTATCAGTTAATTGGTACATATATACTTTTATTATAGATTGATAAAGAATCTTTTTTTTTGCTTATTGCATTATGCTTTATAGTACTTACACTTATCATTTTGATATTTAGTAAAGAAATGTGCTGCATGCATTGAGCATTTTTCTACAAGTTTTTTCCCCTGATGTGCTATTTCACATATCACAGGCTTTATTTTTTGAACATTTGAGCAAAAGAAACAGATGAAACCTCATACAAAACCTTCCAAAATATGAAAATGTGGGGTTTATTTGTGCTAATGCTCTTCTTTTGGAGACATATGTTTTAAAGGTAAGGTCAATTTATTGATTTAAACCACGCTGTACCTAAAACTTTATTATTTATGACTAAACTTTGCAAGACATTGTTCTTGAAAGAAAAGATTTTTAACTTGTGGAATAATGAGCTAACTGAAAATGCCTGAAAGATTAGAATTAATTATTCCCAAGTTTTCTGAAATAGCATGGGTATATAATTTTTTAGAACATGCAAAAGTTTGACTGATCTAAAGCTTTGATATTATAATTTTCTAGGATCTTATGGTTGGTGATGAGGCAAGTGAATTACGCTCCATGTTAGAAGTTAACTACCCTATGGAAAATGGCATCGTACGAAACTGGGATGACATGAAACACCTGTGGGACTATACATTTGGACCAGAGAAACTTAACATAGATACCAGAAATTGCAAAATCTTACTCACAGAACCTCCTATGAATCCCACTAAAAACAGAGAGAAGATTGTAGAGGTGAGTTTTTAGATGAGATATGCCTGTGTGTGTTTCTGTCAAAATTTTTTATTTTCTCTTACCATTGTTGCTTTGGATAAAAAGACTAAAAATTATTGTTGGTTTTTCCCCCAGATTCTAAATATTGAGCACTTACGAATGTTAGTCATTATTCCAAGTAGGATCTATTAGTAACCAAAACAAAATTTACTGCCAAGGGACTTGTATTCGATTTAGCAGGGAAAATAGACCAAAAACAATAGATGATATAATTAAATGGTTTGTTAGAACGCAGTAGATGCTAAAGGAAAAAAATATAATAGGTTAAGGAGAGTGAGAGGTTGCACTTGTTCTAGGTGTGGTAGTAGGCCTCCTCGAGAATGTGCTGTTTAAACACAGACTTGGTGAGGGAGTTAACCAGGACACGGGGTACAGCGTTCCAGGCACAGGCACAAGCACAGGTAGTGGGAAGGTCTGACTTACAGGGGGAACAACTCCAACGTGTTAGAGGATCAGCACAAAAGACCCTGTGGCTGGTGATAGTGAGGAGGGCAATGCATAGGGCTGGTGAGTGACATTAGGGCCCCGTAGGCTCTACTAAGGAAGAGCCTTCACTCTGGTTGAAATGAGAGACGACTCAGAGAAGGGACATGCTCAGATCTGGGTTTTTCTGGCTGCTGGGTTGTGAGCACACCATAGGGAGGCAAAGCTAGAAGAGAGACTTGTTTGGGAACTTTTCCACTTATTTTTGCAAAAAGATGGTGGTTAAGATCATGGTTAGTAGTGGTAGGATTAATGAGGAGGGACCAGATTGTAGGTCTGTTTTGAAGGTAGGACTGAAGAATTTTCTGATGCGTTAGATATGGATAATAGGAGGGGGGTCATGACTCCAAAGGTTTTAACTTGAATAACTGAGGATGGAGTTACCACCAGCTGAGGTGGTGGTGGGGGGCCTTGGAAAACTAGAATGAGAGTTGAGGAGAATGACCAGGGATTCAGTTTCAGTCATGTGAAAAATGAGGTCTTCATTTGATATCAGGCAGAAACGTCAGGTACAATATATACAGAATCAAGCTTGGGAGAAAACCTGGGGCTGGAGATAACTTGAGAATCATCATGGATGATACAGTTCACCATAGAAGCGAGTCGGCCATTGAGGAAGGGCCAAGGAGGAGAGAGAAAGGAGGCAGCCACAGGAGGCAAAGGCTCAGGAGGTGTAAGCAGTTAGGAAAAGGGGGAGCAGGGGGCCACCTCCCAATAGCTCAGCTAAGTAATTTTTCATGGTTCTCTTTCATTTTGTTATATATGGGATAGACTCTTTTGCTTACTTTCTGTATTTTAGTAACTTTCCAGTTATTGTGTAATGTAAATATTATGTTTTATCCTACAAGTATGGTTAGATATTGACAGCAATTTTGGAAGGGGGTTAAAAGAAATATTAAGACTATATTTTAAAAATCTGGATTAAAAGTTAATTTTTGTGGTAAATGTTTTGAAAATTTGAAAGCGTGGTTTTAGTTATATCATTTGTATCATTCTTTATGACTCATATTTTAATACTGTTGCTTGTGAGTGAAAATTTGGCTATGATTGATATTGTCATACTTTAACCTCATCCAGAAAGTTGTTTTAGTAGTACAAGTACTTTAATAGTCTTACAAATAAAAATAGATTTTAAATGTGTCTGCCCTAGGCAAGGGTAGCAAGATGGTGGCCTTTACCTTTGCTGACGCCATGAGAGCAGCTTCAGGAATCTGACAACCCTTGAATATTTTGGCTCTTCAGCCTATCAAAATTGTGTCAGGAATGCTGGTCTTATTTCTGCACTACCAGACATATTCATCATATTCAGAAATTCGTTGTTTCCTCTGCTCCCAGACTTCTCCCATCAGTCAGAGACCTGACGTGTGGGCATACTGCATCAATCCTTAGCAGAGTGGCCCCTTGCTTCCAAGTGTCCTGAAGCTGAGTGGGTCAGAACTGTATAGGCCAGTTCACAAAAGACAAGAGGAAGTCTGAAGGCTTTCATCTGTTGTTTTCTTTGATTTCATTCTGGCCTTTGGCTAAGAAAAAAGTCTGGTTATAAGAAAAAAATTAGAGAAAAAGACAAAAGCGAGAGAAAGATGCTTGAGGGAATTTGTGTTGTGCAGTAAAACCCAGGGTAAACTCTTAAATAAAATGACAGTGTCTTTCTGGAAGAGACAAAACTGGTATGCTGATGCATCTTATCAGAAGTACCATGATAGAACAAACCAACCTGAAAGTATACATCATAAGTTTCACAATTGCCCAGCTGTTGAGTATGTATCTTGCATACATGATGTTTTTGTAAAAATGTGTAAGTATAAAACTTTATGTAAATTGTATCAGCTGATCTGTAAACATAGAATACCAACATGAAGGGTATGAAAGTTTTGAAATGTAATGGATTAAACATGCCCAGATTTGCTTAGAAGGGAAACAAAAAAAGAGATATTAACAGACCTTCAGTTGGTATGTGCGTGTGTGGCATCACTCTTGCATTTTCATCCCTGTGGAGGAGGAGTAAAGGATGATGGACCAGAGGGGCCAGCAGGTGGCATGGTGGTTGAGGCACTGGACTCCCACAAGGCAGACCACAGTTTGAGTCCCAGACCTGGTGGCTTGCTTTCTCTCTTTCCCTTCCCTCGCCTCTGGTGAGCACACATGCCTTATAGCAAATTTTTAAAATAATAATAATAAATAAATAATAAATAAGTATTAAAAGGATGATGGACTAAAAAACTAGCCTGTGTATCTAGTTATTTAATTGATTAGTGTGTGTTTCAAACGTTAAAAAATTTAAATTCTGGGGGACTAGCAGTTAGCAGAATGGCTATGTTGCTGAACTCCCATGTAGTCGACCGTGGTTCGCATCCCGGACCCGGTGGCTTAAACTCAGGCCTGGTACGTGTGCATGCGTGCCCAAGATCCCAAGAGGAGAATGGAGGAGAAGGGATTGCGGTGTGGCCATCCCCCCTGGGGGGTGATTTCTCGCTTTCTATTTCTCTGTCTTTCTCTGTCTTCCTGGCGAGCGCACGCGCCCTATAGCAAAAAAATAAAAACTCTCAAAAAATTTTTAAAATTCTGTATAATTCTCTTCATGGTCAATTGTAAAAGTTGAAAGTATCCAGATATTTATTTAAAGTGATGGTCCTACCAGTCAAGGAGTACTCAGGATAGATGTTCCCAGCTGATCTGGACTACAGAGAATGAGTATAGAGGTGTGACCAGAGAGAGCAAGAGAGAGCTCCTTTTTCCTCCAGTGTAGGTCAGTCAGGGGTGGATTTACAGCCTTGGCTCAAGTAGGGATCGCGGGCTAGCAGCTCAGCCAATAGTCAATCCACTGCATTCATTTTTGTTTTTGTCTTCCTATTTTACTTTTTTTTTTTTTTTTAATTTTTGGGAAAGAGCTATATAGACTTGGCCCAGGTTGAGGAAGAGGGGTGATAACTCAGTAGTTAAACAATTTCTGTATCTTTGAGTTAGAAGATATTTACTTTAAGGGGTATCTGTTACGAGAGTCTTCAAATGCAGAAAACTTTCTTTCTTATTAATGAGCCATTAACTAATACATTCAGAAATCTTTGCTTTGTAGCACCTTGGAAATGCCTGGATACTCGGTAGGTATCCAAACATTTGTCCTCAGAATTGGAACTCTGACAGCAGAGACTTTGTAATAGAGGCCAGAGGAGCTGATAAGAGTGGAGGATTCTTTTGGTTCCCGTATTCTATTTTGGGCAACTAATCCACTCTGTGACCATGAAGAATACATTAAAATAAATTAACTCTAAAAACCCACTTTTTCTTCCCTTTTTCTCTGCATTTTCAGGTAATGTTTGAAACTTACCAGTTTTCTGGTGTATATGTAGCCATCCAGGCAGTTCTGACTTTGTATGCTCAAGGTAGGTGGAACTTAACTTTTAGAAAAGTCATCTTGACAAATATTTATAAAGTACTTTTAATAACAGATAAATATGATTTCTCAATAATGTATAAATCCCAGAAATGCACATTAATTATATATCAAGCTTTGAAATATTTTCAGTTTCTAAAATTTGTCAAAAAAAGATGTGATAAACATTTTAATTTGATTTGTTAAATAATAAAGGATTTTAGGTAAAAAGTGTATCCTTTTTTTTTTTTTTTTTTTTTTACATAGGATGTGTTCTGTCTCTTAGGATATTTTACTGTTTTTATGCAGTAGTGATTAAAAAGAAAATTGTCTTTAGGATTGACTTGAGTTTAAAAAAATTACAGAGATCATAAAAGGTTAGCATAAAAGCATGCTTGTCAAATATATAATAGATTAAAAGGGAAAAGGCAAACATTGGGGAACACATCCCTGACTTTCAAGGTGGATTTAATAGAAGGGAATACTAAATTCTCTTGGTATTACTATTTGCAGCTGCTTCCCTGTCTATTGGAAATAAAGTATTGGCCATGTTGGGAGAGCTGTTTATTTTTAGCTTTTTGCCATAGGGGAAAGACAGATAGAGGTTAAGTGAGAAATCACCAACCAGGGGGAATGGCCATGCCACAATTCCTCCTTCACCACTCTCCTTCTGGGATTTTGGTCATACACACACGTGCCCAGTGTGATTTTCAAGCCACCAGGTCTGAGACTCAACCCATGGTTGACCATGTGAGAATCCAGCGCCTTACCCACCACACCACCTACTGGCCCTGAGTGATTTATATTTTGATGGTCTTAATATGTTCAACAGGAATTTACTGAGAATTTGTAGGTCTGTCAAATGTATGTCAAGGAGTCTTTTAGGCATTTGAAGTATAAAGATGCCCTCAAAGAAATTTGAGTCTTAGGAGAAAGAAAAATACAGAAACACAATTTTGCTTGATTATATGAGAGAGAAGCTTTTCGAAGAGATGTTCCCTGAGCTAAGCCTCAAATCTTGCTACTTCAGCAGTGCGTAGATACAGTACTTAGAAACCTGGTGTATTTTTTTGCTTTGGTTGCTGTTTTTATAACTTGAAGAGTTTAGAATTGTGGTGATCTGACTCTACATGTGGTTTAGTAAAAAATCAGGTAGTGTGGAGGTTAAGGCAGCTGGATTCCACATGACTGATTGTATCGTTCAAGCCTTGGGCCTGGTGGCTTGGGAAACACGTTGGGTGCATGTACGTGCATGCCCAGTATCCTGAAAGAAGGGAGAAATAGAAGGGAAAGGATCACTGTGTGGCTGTCCCCCTGTGGGGGATGCCTTCTCACTTTCCTCTGTCTCTGGCTACTATACACACTGACAAATAAAAGGAAAAAAAAAATCTTGTATTACATTTCATATATGTAAAAAATTAAACATTAAGTTTTTAAATATCTAGTGTACTACATGTACTTAGAAAATGCTTGCTTGGGGAAATTAAACTTCAAGTTAAAGCTGTTTAAGGAAGCTTTGTTCATTTACCAAATTTAATAGAATGCTTTACACCCTGGTATGGAAGTTTTAACAGTGAGGAAGGTAGATATGTCTCTGTCTTTTAGGCAATCAGCTGTGAGTGATTTTTTTTTTTTTATTGGAGAGGTTTTTGCTACAGGGCGCGTGTGCTCGCCAGACAGACAGAGAGAGACATAGAGACAGAAAGCGAGAAATCACCCCCCAGGGTGGATGGTCACGCCGCAATCCCCTCTCCTCCATTCTCCTCTCAGGATCTTGGGCATACACGCACACGTGCCCGGCATGAGTTTTAAGCCACCGGGTCCAGGACGCGAACCGCAGTCGACTACGTGGGAGTCCAGCGACATAGCCATTACGCTAACTGCTGGTTCCCGATTTTTTTTATTTGAAGGAGTCAAAAGTCACTTCCTACTTTACAAGTTGGGAGACAGTGTCTGCATCTGAGAAATTTTATTTTTTCTAGTTTTTGCTATAAGGGCACGTGTGCTTGCCAGGGGGCGGGGCCGGAGAAAAGTGAGACATCACCCCCTGGGGAAATGGCTGTGCTACAGTTCCTTTTCCATTCTCCTACTGGGGTTTTGGGCACCCATGTTTGGCATTTTTCAAGCCTCTGGATCCTGGACTTGAACCATGCAGTCAGACATGTGGGGTCCAGTTGCCTTAACCTCCATGCTACCTGCTGGTTCTATTTGGTATTTTAAAAGTAACTTTCAGAAATTATTTAATAAAATATTTTGGGGTGGGGAGAAACGAGGCCAGCAGGTGGCATGGTGGTTAAGGCACTTGACTCCTGCATGGCTGACTGCATTTTGAATCTCGGACCTGGTGACTTGAAAATCATACTGGGTACATTTGCGTACATACCCAAAATCTAGGAGGAGAATGGAGAAGGGATTGCTGTATGGCCATCTCCCTGAGGGGTGATTTCTCACTTTTTCTTTTCTCTGTCTCTGCCTCCCTCCGCCAAGTGTATGAGCCCTATGATAAAAACCTTAAAAAAAGGAAATTTGGGCTGGCAGGTGGCGTGGTGGTAAGTGTCCTGGACTCCTAAATGGCCAACCTCAATTTGAACCCTGGATCTGGCAGCTTGCTTCTCACCTTCCCTCTCTCTCTCTTTCTCTTTCTCTGGTCAAATTAAAATAATACTGACGATGACGAATAAAAGCAAATAATTTTTTTTAAAAAATAATTATTTATTTTATTTTATTTATTCATTCATTTATTTTTTTTAATTTGACCAGAGAGAGACAGAGGGTGAGAGTGTGAGAGAGAGAAAGTGAGAAAGCAAGCCACCAGATTCAGTACTTGAACCCTGGTCGGCCATGTGGGTGTGTCCAGCACCTTAAACACCATGCCACCTGCTGGTCCCAATAATTCTTTTAAAAGAAAACAGAAATTGACCTTAAGATTTTCCTAGCAATATTCATAAATTAATTTTTGTCCAATGAGAAGATACCTTATCTTAATTCCTGATATTTAACTATTTTAGTTTAAATGTTGAATCCTTAATTCTGAAAAATAGTAGTTCAGTAATATTAACCACATTAATTTCAAAGCATAGTAAAATTCTCTTCTAAACAGGATAGCTAGTACTATCAGTAAAAAAAACAAAAACAAATAAAAATAGGAGGAAGCATTTAGATCTGTAGAAAGTTTTTGACTTAAAGAAGTAAGGTGATTTAGGAAGTTCTTTGATTGCGTGGGGAAGAACTGGAGTTGGGAGATCTGGGTTGCAGATTAAAGTGGTCGGGAAGAGATGACGAAAAGGGAAGAGTTCGGTTAAGCCTTTAACAGAGTGGTTTAGAGTGGAAGCCTGGATAATGCCTTGACAGAAGGCTGTGGCACTGGAAACAGTCAAGGTGTTCGCGGGAAGGCCACTAGATGGCCCAGTGGGAATGACAAAGTAAGGGGAGGCTGGGTAAGAGGGCCATCTGGGAAATTAAACCCAAATCCCTGCTTTAGTTGATATGAGTAGGAATATTTTGAATTGATAATGTAGATTCCTCTTTTTAACAGTGGAAAGTCTCATTTAAAAGATGACAGCATTAAAAGACAGTTTTATGGAGCTTGATAGCATCAAGAAATAACAAATTATATCAACTTAAAAGGGTGGTTTGAATAAATGAATTCAAAGACAAATCATTGCAATTAGATAATCGTGCATGCAAATGTGTATTATTCAGAAAGAGAAAAGGGTGGGGCCAGTAGATGGGGTAATGGTTACTTCGCTGGACTCTCACGTAGTCACCTGCAATTCAAGTCCCAGACGTGCGGCAGTTTAGAACTCACACTGGGCGTGTATGCATATGAGCCCAAGATCCCGAGAGGAGAATGGAGGAGAAGGGATTGTGGTGTGGCCATCCCCCCGGGGGGTGATTTCCGCTTTCTGTCTGTTTCTCTGTCTTTCTGGCAAGTGCACGCGCCCTATAGCAAAAACTCTCAAAACAAACAAACAAACAAACAAACTTACTGGCTTTAATTTTTCTAGTTTAGCTTTTTACTAAATCTTTATCTTGGAATCAGCAAGTGGCATGGTGGTTAAGGCACTAGACACTTTTGCCAACCACGGTTTGAGTTCCAGACCTAGTAGCTTGCTTTCTCACTTTCCCGTTCTCTGTATCTATGTGTGTGTGTGTTGTGTGTGTGTGTCTGTCTGTCTGTCTCACTGGTCAAATCAAAATAAATGAAAGAATGAATAAAATTAAATAATTTTTTTAAAAAAACCCTTTTTCTTTACTTAGGTTTATTGACTGGTGTAGTGGTAGACTCTGGAGATGGCGTAACTCACATTTGCCCGGTATACGAAGGCTTTTCTCTTCCTCATCTTACCAGAAGACTGGATATTGCTGGGAGGGATATTACCAGATATCTTATCAAGGTAAGGAAAGAAAAAGTATTGTAGGAATTACATCCTGTAAGCTGTTTACTGACTTAAAACAAAATTGTTTTATCATAGGATTCTAGCAAATCTGTCCTACTAGAGAGATTACCCAGTTTTCCTAGTATTCTTGTAAAAACCCATGTAAGATTTACATGCATGATCTCTCGTACACTAATGAGAATACATTACTTCATCAAGGAATGGACAAAAAGGAGTATTTCAAAGATGAAAGAGACATAAAACTTCCTTTGCCAACTTAGGTAGTCTTTCTGCCTTAAAACTTTTCCCTTGGCAGGTTGCCTTTAAGATAATAATAATATTTTATAGCATTTAAGAAATATAATACTACCCTCAGGTTTCCCAACAGTTCTCTTACCATACATTTAGAAACCCTGTTGCCCTTATAATATGTTTCAGGCAAAGTTCAAGAAGCTAAGAATTAAACTTTCTAAGACCTATGGGTATTTCATAAATATAGCATTGATTATATGAGCAAATTGCAGGAGTCTAGTACTAAAATAATATCTACTAATACACGTTTTATTGTTTATCAGCGCTATCTAAACATAGTCAAACACACTCTTTTTAAACTGACCCCTTTTTTAGCTTGTTTTACCCATTTATTTATAAACTATTGATTCTGTTACTTCCAAAAAGAAATATAAATCCTTTTATGGTAAATAAAATCTCTGCTTCTGAAATACCTAGTAGATCTACTGCCCATTGTACTCATTATTGCTGTGACAAGTTCAAGGACATTAATTGCTTTGGTAGAGTGAGACTCATCCAGCTCTGTAATGAACTGACTGCTGTTTTTTTGTACCAGCTACTTCTGTTGCGAGGATACGCCTTTAACCATTCTGCTGATTTTGAGACGGTCCGCATGATTAAAGAAAAGCTGTGTTATGTGGGATATAATATCGAGCAAGAACAGAAACTTGCCTTAGAAACCACAGTACTAGTTGAATCTTACACAGTAAGTATTTTCAGTGTATGGTATATGTGTGATTAAAAAGGGCATGTGCTGGTAGGTGCTGCTGTTGGGTTGTCATGACGTATTTCTTCTGTGTTCTATGCAAAAAAATGCATCGTGACTTTTCTGACAATCCAATATTTGAGTGGTTGAGGCCGCATGGGAGGTGGTGCCGTAACTCCACTACTTGGGAGGCTGAGATGGGAGGATTGAGACGTGGCAGGAACTCATCTTTTTCTTTTAAAGAACAGCCATAATTATTGGTCATCTTAAGGATGTTTTCTTAGGATTCATATTTTTTGTTTTGGGTTTTTGTAATCTGTGTGTGTGCCTTTTAATGTTTCTTCCTACATTAAGATTCTATGATTGATTATTTTAAGGGACATCTTTTAAGCAAGAATCATAAATTACCCTCTGCCTTAGGGTATAATTAGATCTGAGCTATTTTGAGTTTCTATTGGTTCATTGGCAATCATGATGCACTTTTGCATAGGAAAACAGAAAAATATGTCATGACTTTTCCAATAACCCAGTAGTATCAGGAATAGCATTTCTCTCTTTTTTTTTTGGTTTTGTTTTGAAGAAGTTTTTGCTATAGGAGCGTGCATTTGCCAGAAAGACAGAGAGATACAGAGAGACAGAAAGCGAGAAATCACCCCCCAGGAGGGATGGCCATGCCGCAATCCCTTCTCCTCCGTTCTCCTCTCGGGATCTTGGGCACACACGCACACGCGTCCAGCGTGAGTTTAAGCCACCGGGTCCGGGACTCGAACCGCAGTCGACTACATGGGAGTCCAGTGACATAGCCATTACGCTAACTTTAGCTGGTCCCAAGGAATAGCATTTCTCAACATCTGTTTTGGAGAATTGTCTTAGTCTGTTGTTGAATTGCTAATGGAAATACCTGAGATTGGGCAATTTTATAGAGAAATGCACCTTCAGGTCATGGTTCAAAGGTTTAGGATTGAGGATCTGATTTTTGGTGAGGCTACAGAATGGTAGAGGGCAATTTCTTTTTTATTTCTTTTTTTAAAGAATTATTTATTTGGGGGGACTGCAGGTGGTGTAGTAGTTAAGGCACTGGACTCCCACATGCAAACCACCATTTTGAGTCCAGATCTGGCGACCTGAAAATCATGCCAGGCACATATGCGCATGTTCCCAGAATCCCAAGAGGAGAGTGGAGGAGAAGGAATTGCGGTGTGGCCATCCCCCCGGGAGGTGATTTCTCACTTTCCGTCTCACTGACTGTCTCTCTCCCTGGCAAGCGCACACACCCTGTTGGAAAAACCTTAAATTTTTTTGATTTTTAATTTTATTTATTATTATTATTTAATTTGCTATAGGCACATGTACTCACCAGAGAGAGACAGGGTCGGGTGGGGGGAGTGAGAAAGCAAGCCACCAGGTCCAGGGCTTCAACTGTGATTGGTCTTGTGAGATTCCAGCATGTTAACCTCCAGGCCACCTGCTGGCCCTGGAGGGCAGTTTCTTAAGCAGACAACTCTATTACAAGTTTCTGTGTCTCATTCCTTCTCTTTGAGCAGACTCAAATCTCAGGGGCCCTGCCTTAAGGACATTATCACAACCAGAGGCCCCACCCTAGAATATGATGAAGAGATTATATTTTAACTTAATACCTCTACAATACAATCAAGTCCTAACACAACAACATTTGGGAAAGATACAGTTATGGCCTACTAAGACTAAATTCTAAAACATGAACTTTTGGAGGACAAATCATAATAATTTTATTTCTTTCAGATGTTAGTGTTTTACAGAAATTTAAAAGGACTGCCTTGCCAAATAAGTTTGGCAGAGTTGATTTCATGTTATTGTAGGAGCTCTCAGAGTCTGTGATATGCTAATATGAGTACAGCTGTGAGAATGTAGTATACCTGTTTCAAATGTTTTTAAATTGTCAGAGTGCACATGCATTTGGCAGAGAGAGAGAGAGCCCTTTCTGATGGGGTGTGGGCACGCCACCATCTCTTCTCTGTTTTTCCATCCATTATGATTTGGGGCACTTGTGGACACATACGCAGTATTTTTCAAGGTGATAGAGCTGAGATTCGAACCACAAATGGCCACATGTATCAACTCCTTTTATCACTAGTCTGCAGGACTGGCTCAGTTTTTCAGCGTTACTAGACTACTACAAAACTTTTCAGAATTTTATGGGACTAGTGGACTAAGAAAGTGGTCCTGAGCCTTTTTGGTATCAGGGACCAAGGAAGACAGTTTTTCCATGGACCCACGGGGTTGGATGGGGAGCTTTAGGGTAATTCAAGTTCATTACATTTATTGTGCACCTTATTTCTGTTGTTATTACACTGTAATACATAATGAAATAATTATGCACCTCGCCATAATGCAGTATTTGCAGCTAGCTGCTCTCCAGCGCTAGCATGACCACCTCAGCTCCTCCTCAGATCACCAGGCATTAGATTCTCATAAGGCGCCCTCAGCCTAGATCCTTTGTATGCACAGTTCACAGTAGGATTCACCTCCTATGAGAATCAGTAATGTTCCACTGATCTGACCGGATGTGGAGCTCAGACGATGGAGAGTGGCTGTAAAGACGGATGGAGCTTCGCTTACTCACTCACCTTTCACTCACCTCCTGCTGCATGTCCCAGTTCCTGTTAGGGCACTGGTCCTTGGCCTGTGGGTTAGGGACCCCTGGTCTAAGACATACTCTGAGAAGTAGTCATCCTAGAGTATTGCTTCACTAATTCAGTGAGTTGCAGCATTTTGTGACTTAGTGCTTTCTTAATGATGGGCTCAAAACAAATATTAACTTGAATTTGTGACTAATAAGACTCAGAATCTAGTTATAGTTTACAGCACCAAGGGAGCTGAGCTGACTTGAATTTTTAATGAATTTCCATCTTAAGCATGTTAATCCCATCTGGATATATAAAGTACTTCTGCATCTCTTTGATCTAGTTATTACTAAAATGAAATCACGTAATAGGCAATAAAAGCACCTTAAACCATGTTAGTTCTTCCATCCACAAATATGCAAAATTATCATTAATTATAAAGTTTTATAAAAATTTTTAAAGGTACTGATCCAGCTATGCTGTAAAACCCATTTTGTCACCTAATGATCTCCAGATTTGCCATAGATTCTTTCCTAAATTCTATTTTTTAATACATTTTTTTCTTTATTCACAATTGAATGCATGTGTGCATACATGTGTGCATTCTTCCTCTAGTTCTTCATCCTGTCAGAATCCTGGGCACACATGCATGCTTCTCACCCATTGCCCTCAAGACCAGGATTTGAATCCTGGCAGCCATGTGAAATCTGGTTTCCTTAACATAGCTCATAATTGCCAGCCCCCTAAAGCCTTCTTAGTTTGTCTAGATTTTGTAACTTTTCATCTCTCTGACTTTTTTGGGCAAAAGTGGCACAAGGCAAAAGATGGAGAAACTGGAATTGTAAAATACGTTTTATATATTTTTTTTCTTTCCTTTTTCAAAGACTTTGAGATAGCTTAAAAAATATGAATATCAAACGTTAAACTGATGGATAAAGAAGGACCAGGGTGGACAAATAAAGGATAAGATTTGGTACGAGTAGTAGGGCATGTACACTCACCAGAGAGATAGAAAGTGAGAAATCACCCCCCAGGGGATGGACACACTGAAATCCCTTCTCTTCCATTCTCCTCTTGGGATTTTGGGTATCAGGTCCACAGTTCTAGCTACACTCAGCCACATGGGATCCTGCTGCCTTAACCATCAGACCACAGAATCGCGCTTATTTTTGGACAAGTATCCTTTTTTAAGAAACTGGACACAATTTATTAAAAACTAATTTAGAGGGACCAGCAGTTTGCATAATGGCTATGTCGCTGAACTCCCACATAGTCAACTGTGGTTTGAGTCCTGGACCCGGTGGCTTAAACTCACATTGGCGCATGTGCGTGTGTGCCCAAGATCCCAAGAGGAGAAGGGATTGTGGCATGGCCATCCCCCCCCAGGGGGTGATTTCCCCCTTTCTGTCTCTCTGTGTGTGTCTTGTCTTTCTGGAGAGTGCACATGCCCTATAGCAAAATCCTCTCCAAAAAAAAAACACAAAAAAACAGTAGAATGTGATGCTAACAGTTACCTAAATGTATTTAATTCTATATTACCTTTTTTATTTTCCAGTATGTTTTAGGAAAAATTGTTGCTGATAATGATTTTGGTTACAGAACAGATGTTTTAGAGTACTAGTGTTCAGAAGAACACTGGGAAATTTTAGTGTTTTGCTTGCTAATATCTGATTATTCTTGGTTTCTAGCTCCCGGATGGACGCATTATCAAAGTTGGGGGAGAGAGATTTGAAGCACCAGAAGCTTTATTTCAGCCTCACTTGATCAATGTTGAGGGAGTAGGTGTTGCTGAATTGCTTTTTAACACAATCCAGGCAGCTGACATTGATACCAGGTACTTTAGAAATGATAGTTTCAAAGTTTTTTTTTTGTCAGAAATAGATATAAATAAAATGACCAGGTTGTCTGTATCTCATTCATGTTTTTCAGTAGGTGAGACAAAGTAGTTCTTTTGATGGAGGGGTGGTATTGGATGTTTAACAATAAAGATACATCATTGTGTCTCAGAAGCCACTTTTTAAACTTCTCATTTTGAAATAATTTTGAATTTATAGAAAAGCTGAAAAAAGAGTAGCAAAAACTTGTGTATACCCTTTATCCAGTTTTGCCATTTTATTCATGTTAATGTACACGTTTGTTTTATCATTCTGGGTTTTTTTTTCTGAACCATTTGATAGAACAAATGCATCAGTTCTCTTTTCTGGTTTATGTTTCCTAAGTAATATAAGACAGTGTAAGATCAAATCTAGGCTCACATGTTGTATATTGTTGTCTTGTCACTTAGTTACCTTTTATCTGCTGCAAGTCCACAGTGTTTCATGACATCAGTGTCTTTAGTTCCAATTACTTTTTAGAGAATTTTCCTCAATTATGGTTTGTCTGCTTACTCATAATTAGATTTAGGTTATGCATTTTTTGACAAGAATACAACGTAAGTGATGTGTCCTTCTCATGGTATCACATCTAGTAAACCGTGATTGTTCCTTATTAGTAATGCTAGTGTTAAGCTCTTAATGAAGTTTTTCTCTCTCTTTCTTTCTTCCTTCCTTTCTTTCTTTTTTTTTTTTTCCTTCTTTTTTTGCTAGAAGGCACATGCTAGAGAGCCATAGAGAAAGGGAGAAGAGAAAGCACCCTGAATGGGAAATGATCATGCCACATCCCTTCTCCATTTCTCTCTCCTCTCAGCATTTTGGGCACGTTCAAACATGCAGCGAGGTTTCTCAAGCCTCTGGATACGGGACTTGAACCACGGGGTTAGTAGCCATGTGGGATCCAGACACCTTAACTACCGGACCTCGGGCTGGCCATAGAAGTTACTTTTTAGAAATCAGTTGGTGCCATGGTTTAATGCAGCCAGATCCCGCATGGCTGACTGCACAGTTCTAGTCCTGGAGCTGGCAGCTTGAAAAACACACCAGACACATATGTGTGTGTTTCCAAAATCATGAAAGGAGAATAGAGAAGGGATTGTGGCATGGCCAAATCCCCTTTTGGGGGTGCTTTCTCACTTTATTTCTTTCCCTTTCTCTCTCTCTCTCTTTCTGGCAAGTGCAAACACCCTACAGCAAGCAAGCAAGCAAGCAAATAAATAAGTAAATAGATAAAACTTTTAAGTATCAGTATGGACTCATACTTTTATTCAGTAGGTTGTAACTGAATACAATTATTATTGTATTCATTGTGATGCACAGATTGCTCTTCATCAGTAGGACCCCCTTCAAGCAGGTTCCTGTCTCCTTTGCTGTAACCTCATCAGTTTTAAATGGAATATGTTTATGGTATACAACATGATTTTCTGAAATTTGTGTACATTTTATAGTGGCTAATGGAACTAACATACGCATTACCTCATGTATCTATGATTTTTTTGTGGTGAGAATACTTACAATCTCTCTGTTCCATTTTCGTGCATATAATAAATTGTCATTAATATAGTCACCATGTTATATAGTTTCTTAAACTTCCTCCTCTCTCTTCCTCCTCTCTCACTGAAATTTTGTATTATTTGACCCACATCTTCCTACCTTACTCCCAGTTAACTACCACTCTCAGCTTTTATGAATTCAGCTTTTTTAGATTCCATTTATAAGTGAAATTTTGCAGTATTTGACTTTCTGTGCCTGTCTTCACTTAACGTAACATTCTGCATCTATGCTCTTGCAAATGACAGGCTTCCTTCCTTCCTTCCTTCCTTCCTTCCTTCCTTCCAGCTGAATTGTATTTTGTTGTGTATATGTACCATTTTATTTTCTCCATTTTTTAGGTCCATACATTTATTTCCTCCATTAAAGAGAGATGTGCACGCACACCACCCCCCAGACAGCGTTCCCACAGACGTGCACATGTACACCCAGCTTATATAGGGAGATCCTGGGACTTGAACCCAGGACCCTCCCATATGTCTCAGCATCACAGAGCCTTGCACCACCGCTACCACCCTAGCTGGCCTATATGCCCTGTTTTTTAATCCATCCATTGGTGGACACTGAGGTTGATTCTATATCAGTGTGTGTGGGAGGGAGTGCAGATCTCTCTCCAACATACTGATTTCAAATCCTGTGTGTATATACAGTAGGGGGATAGCTAGTATGTGTGGTAGTTCTGTGTTCATATATATATATATATATATATATATATATATACATACACACACACATATATATATACATTTTTTTTTAGGAACTTCTATACTGTTTTCCAGAATGACTGTACTAATTTACATTCTCACCAATAGTGCCCAAGAATGCTCTTCTTTCTTCTTTTTTTTTTTTTAAAGAGCTTTTTTGCTATAGGGTACATGTGCTCACTAGAGAGAGAAACAGAAAGTGAGAAATCACCCCCCCCCCCCCCCCCCCCCCCCCGAAAGGATGGCCATGTCGCAATCCCTTCTCCTTTATTCTTGTCTCAGGATTTTGGGCACACACACACATTCACCTGGTGTGAGTTTTAAGCTGCTGGGTCTGGGACTCAAAGCACAGTCAGCTATATGGGAGTCCAGTGACGTGATCATTATGCCATTGGCTGGTTTTCTACATCCTTACCTACACTTATTACCATTTCTGTTTTTGATAGTAGTCATTCCGACAGGTGAGGTGATAATCTCATATGGTTTAATTTGTATTTTCCTGAGGATTAGGAATATTGAAGTCTTTTTTTGAGATACCTGTTGGCCATTTGTATGTCTTTTGAGGAATGTCTTCAGGTCTTTTACCCATTTTTTAACTGGTTTGGTTTTTTTGCTGTTTGAGTTCTTTATATATTTTGGATATTAACCCTTTATTAAATACAGTTTGCAAATAGTTTTTCCCATTCTGTAAGTTATATCTTCATTCTATTGTTTTATTCTTCTGCTGTACAGAAACTTTTTAGTTTGATATAAATGCTTTTATTTTTGTTAGATATTGCCAAATTCTCCTCTCTGGGACTTGTATCATTTCTCTTTCCCACCAGTAACACATGAGGGTATCTGTTTATCCATAGCCTTGTTCAAAGATTGTCAAGCTTTATACTTCCATGCTGACCTATTGAGTGAAAAAGTTATCTCAGTGTAATTTTAATTTTTGTTTATTAAGAGTGAAGTTGAGGGACTAGCAAATGGCATAATGGTTGTGTTACTGGATTCCTATGTAGCCTAGTTGACTGCGGTTTGAGTCCCAAACCCAGCGACTTAAAACTTAGTCCAGGCACATGTGCATGTGTGCCCAAAATCCTGAGAGGAGAATGAAGGAGAAGGGACTGTAGCATGGCCATATCCCCCAGGAGTGAGGGGATTTCTTGCTTTCTGTCTCTCTATCTTTCTTTTTTTCCAATGAGTCCATGCACCCTATAGCAGAAATCTCTCAAATAAAAAGTGAAGTTAACTTTTTTTAATGTTTAAGAGGCAGTTATGTCATTTTGTTCTTTTTAAAAATTATTTAATCATTCATTTATTTTAATTTGACCAAAGAGAGAAACATGGGGCAGGGGGCAGGGAGGGAGTGAGAAAGGAAGCCACGAGGTCCAGGCCTTGAACCATGGTGGATCAGGTGGGAGTGCCCAGCACCTTAACCACCATGCGACCTGTTACTGTTTTTGTTTTTTTTTAAGAAATTTATTTAATTTTATTTATTATTATTATTTTTAATTTGCTGTAGTACACATGCACTCAACAGAGAGAGAGAAAGTGAGAAAGCAAGCCAGGATTTTGAGCACTCACAGGTGCACAGCCTGGCATGTTTTTCAAGCCACTGAGTTCGGAACTCAAAGTGCTCAGTTGGCCAAATGGGATCCAGCTGCCTTAACCACCATGCTGCTGGTTGGCCTGCTCATGTTTTTGGTCATACAAAAATTTGTTTTGGGGACCAGCAGATGATGTAATGGTTATATTGTTAAGACTCCCACATGGTTGACTGCAGTTCGAGTCCCAGACCTAGCAGCTTCAAACTCACGCTGGGCACATGTGCGTGTGTGCCCAAAATCCCTACAGGAGACTGGAGGAGAAGGGATTGCGGCATAGCCATCCCTCTGGGGGGTGATCGCTTTTTATCTCTCTGTCTCTCCAGCGAGCACACACACCTTATAGCAAAAATATATAGGGTATGTGCTCACGTGCCCAGGATCCTAGCAGGGAGGAGGACTGGATAAAGGGGGGGTTGCAACATGACTTCCCCTGTGTAGGTTTCTCTTTCTCTGTCTCTGTCTCTGTCTTTCTCTCTCTCACACACACACACAGTCACAAATGGAAGAAAAAGATGTATTATCTTTTATAGTATCTAGAGGTTGAATCACAGTTAGACAATCCTCCTTTTACTCAGTTTTAAAGGGATTCACCCAGAAGCATTTTGTAAAGCAAATGTGTGTGTGTTTGTTTAACCCTGAATTAAATAACCACCTAATTAATTTTGATGGGATGGCTTGGGAGCCAGGATAATAATAGAAATTAATAAAAATAGCAGTTGGCTCATAACAAGCTATAAACTTAATGGGAGATGATCAAAAATCTAATCTAGCCTTTGTAATTATGGTGAATTCTCATGGTAGGGATTCAGTAGATGTTTTTACCCCTTAATTTAAAGATATTAGCTGGAAAATTGTATTTAAAAGTACAGGCCTGTTGGTGGTGGTTCAAGTTTTGGCTTTCCTAAACTAAAGCACAGGAGGTCGTCAGGACCCTCTCCACAGAGGGTGCCTTACAATGCTGCACGACTCAAATGTTGTCATGTGTGTGCTGCATATGAAAGCATACGTGTGCACATAGGTGTAGCCTCACTTCAGCTGCTTGGCTTGTGCTGCCTTTACAGTTCATGTGTCAGCAGTTAAATACAAAACAGGGCTTTTCTAGAGCCTTTGTCATTGAGAGCCTAGAAGCAAATAACAATCTGGAATTCAGTTTCAATGAGGCCAAAGTGGATATGACTCAGCTTCCAAACTGAGAAGAGTTCCTCGCTCAGATTCTCTTACTTTTATTACATCTGTATACAGTTATTTTAGATTTGGTTATCTGGTATTATAACTAACAGCATAGTTAAGGGGAAGAAGAGGAGACTGCTATAAGAAACAAAGACCTACATAGAAAATAACAGCGGACAGCTTCAAGGCAAAGGAACAAAAAGGAAAACTACAAAAGGCCAGTAGAAAAATTGAAAGCAGGAACTCAAATCAGAGTAGAATATGGCTTCTGATAGCGAATGACCACATCAGTGTCTCCAGAGCAGCGCTGTGATGACACAGTCCAAATACTGGAAATGTATAACATAAACCTTGGTCTTCTTTATTTGGAGAGATTTTTGCTGTAGGGTGCATGGGCTCACCAGAGAGACAGAAAGTGAGAAATCACTGCCCGGGGTGAATGGCCACACTGCAATCCCTTTTCTTCCATTCTCCTCTTGGGATTTGGGGCCTGGCATGAGTTCTAAGCCGCCAGATCTAGGACTCAAACTGCAGTTGACTACATGGGAGTCCAGCCACATAACTATTATGCCATCTGCTGGTCCCAAATGTAGGTCATTATTAAAAGACTTGATTATGGGGCCGGCAGGTGCTGTGATGATTAAGGTGTTGGACTCCCACATGCCTGACCATGGTTTGAGTCCTGGACCTGGCAGCTAGCTTGCTTGCGCGCGCGCGCTCTCTCTCTCTCTCTCTCTCTCTCTCTCGTCAAATTGAAGAATAATAATAAAATTAAATCTTTTTTTTTTTTTTAAAAAAAACTTGATTATATTTGCAGGAAAGTATGTTGTGTATAGAAGTATTATCAAAATTATAAAAAGATTTTATCTGAAAAGAGGTGTTGTTATCTGAAAGTGATAGGAATAGCAAACATCTAGCCCTGTGATTTACTTGTAGAGTTTATTTAATTCTCCCAGCAACTCCCAGAGGCTGTAATAAATAACAGTAACCCTGAGATACTGTTTTCCTAGTCTGAAACCCCAAATAATACCTGTTCTGTTATTCTAGGTCTGAATTCTATAAGCACATTGTGCTTTCTGGAGGGTCTACCATGTACCCTGGCCTGCCATCAAGGCTGGAACGAGAACTTAAACAGCTTTACTTAGAACGAGTTTTAAAGGGAGATGTGGAAAAACTTTCGGTAAGTACTAGTAATCCAACTATAACTCTCTTTTAAAACTCTGAAGTAGCTTGTGAATATTGACAACCACCAGAGGGAGCAAGAAGTCTTCCCATGAACTCGTGCTGCCATTAAGTGCAGCCTAGAAGAGGCAGAAGCAGAAAATGGTTCAAGGTAAAGTCTGTCCCAGAATGGGGGATACCTGGTCACCTCTGTATTCAGGGGGTGGAGGCAGCGAGATACGGGCCAAACATCCTGGTTTGTCTGTGTGGCCAGCCTGGTGCCTGAAGGTGCACAGGAAGAGCCTGTATATTATGGAGAGACATAGGTCCCACTTGGGTGTTTTTTCCAGCTGCCTCTTAGGGTGTGTAATCAGTCTTCAGCACCACTGAGCTCAGCTGTCTCGTATTTCTGATTTGGGTTATTTTCCAGCTGTTTGTTGCATATGTTCCTCTGTCCAGTCAGATTATAAAACATCATGTCGGGACCAGCAGTTGGTGTAATGGCTATGCCGCTGGACTCCCATGTAGTCGACTGCGGTTTGAGTCCCAGACCTGGTGGCTTAAACTCACACCTGGTGTGTGTGCGTGCGTGCCCAGGATCCCAAGAGGAGAATGGAGGAGAAGGGATTGTGGCATGGCCATCCCCCCGGGGGTGATTTCTCGCTTTCTTCTGTCTTTCTGGCGAGCGCACACGCCCTGTACCAAAAACCTCTCCAAAAAAAACTGTCATGTCTTCAATTCTTCGTATCTCAGTAGTATCATAGCCCTTGAAACAGACTTGAATCGGTAGTTGTTATATACAGGAGAAAGAAAATTTTAAATTAGTATGTAGTAGCTGATAGTTTTTGGTATATATTTTTTCTTCTTTTATAAACTCTGGACTCTGTGAAGTATACTGTGTGTGTTGTGCACTCACCAAGAGTTACTTCAATCTGGATTCATCTCAGAACTTTATCTCACTGACTTTATCAATTGTCTTAGATAATAAAGTTACATATTATGGAATACTGTACATTTTGGAGATAACGAATGTTTTATCTCTCATGTATGGCTCATGATTGAAATTAAATTGAGTATGGGCTCGCATAAATTGAACGAAGTAAAAGACAAGAAAGGAACTTTTTTTTTTTGCTATAGAGCCTGTGTGCACCCTCTAGACAGAGACAGAGAGAAAGTGAGAAGTTACCCCCAGGGCAGGGGAAGGCCACGCCATAGTCCTTTCTCTTCCGTTCTCCTCTCGGGATTTTGGGCACACACACAAGTGCCTGGTATGAGTTTTAAGTCACCAGTCCAGGACTTGAACTGCGGTCAGCCACGTGGGAGTCCAGCGACGTAACCATTATGCCATCTGCTGGTCCCAGGAACCATGTTGTCTAATACTTCACTCATTTTTCTGATTTTACTGAATTAAGTATACATTTTAAAGTCAACCTTCGGTGATCATTTATTTCAGCAAACATTCCTTGCACTTCTTTTGGGTGCCAAAAACTGGTCTAGATGCTGGAAACAAACAAAACAGTGGTAAACAAAAACAGAATCATTACTTGGAGTCGAAATGATTTATTTATAATAAGTACTACAAAGAAAAAATACTGTAAGAGTAGGAGCTAGAGAAGGATGACTGTTGGAGAGGTGGTGTTGCTACTTCATAAGCTGATTAAGGCAGACCTCTGACATGGTGAGTTGATCTGAGGCCTGAATCTAATGGAGGCATGCGCCATGTGGCTATCTGGGCAAGTCTTCCAGCAGCCCACAATGGTGGAAGTGGACAGTGGCAGAACAGCATGAGCAAGGGGGAGAGTTGGGAGATGAGGGCAGGAAGGTGGCAGGAAGGCTGGTCTTGCTCTGCCATGGTAAGGGATTGGCTTTATTCCTGGCCAGATGGGATGTCTTTAGAGGGTTTGAGCTGAGAAGTGATAGGATCTGACTTACATTTTTATGTGATTAATAGACTCCTAGGAGAAGAGGGAACAAGAGTGGACATTGTGTTACCGAACTCAAATCAGGTTCGCTCGCCCAAGCACTATAAAACCAAACCATAGGCACATGGTGTGATGAAGGAAAGCAAGGAGAGCAGGCAGCTCATGCTGAAAAGACCCAGTCTCCCCAGATGTTCCCCACATGCGTTTTTAAGGGCAAAATTAGGGGCAGAGGTCCTAGGCACATGATCAGTTTAGTGATTGGTTCAAGAAGGCGTGATCATCTCATGGGCATTCTTGATTGGTGAGACCTTAGATAATCAAATTTCTCTTCAGGTGTCTGGAGCCATTCAGCCTGTGAGCCTTTGAGCTCACAACCAGCAGTTGCCAGCCTATAAAACATCTTACACATTGAAATGAAAACCTTATCTTTCCTTTAAGTGAGAGTTTTAGAAGTCAAATGGCTCTCACTCATGGTCCATGTTGGTCATTATCATAACCAAAAGTCTGAAGACTTACTCCTTACTCTGGGCCGTTACAATGTAAATGGACTTTATATTTCAGGAACCCTAGAAAATACATCAGGGGGTCCATCAGGGGGTCCTTGCTCGCTTTCAATTGAAAGAACAGTTAGGAGACTACGGAGAAGGGAGGAGTGATAGAGATTTAAAATAGTGGGGGAGTTTGAAAAGGTTGTCTTAGAGAATGGAAGAGGGAGTAGAGAACTGTAATAGGGTTGCTAAGCAGCACTAAGGGCTCAGCTGGAGGTTAGTAATTCATTTAAAGTGAGATGTTGAGTTTCTTTCCTGTCTTGTTCAGCTGCTTGAGGGCAGGTGCTAAGTAGTTTTTAATCTGAGTTGGTGTTTGGCAAAGTGAGTATGAGGGGGAAGAGGATGGTCACTAGGGATGCTGTCCGAAATGGTGGAGAGAACATACATACGTGTACGCAAACCAGGAGCAGGTACGAGAAGAAGTAACTGGGAGGTCCCAAATGCCCGCAGGAGCCTATAGATGGGCTCAGCAGGGAAGAGTGGCGGATGGACTAGTCAGTTTCAGAGAGGCCGTGGGGTTTAGGGAGGAGGGAAATAGAAGCAACAATGAAAAGCAAGTGACTGAGCGAGAAATAGCGATCAGTTGAGAAAGCTAGCCACAAGGGAAACAGTTGTGCAGGGTCTAGCCAAGTTTCCCCTAGAGCAGGGTTGAGCCTGTGCCTCAGCTGGCTGTTGTTATAAATAAAGTTTTACTGGCACACACCCAGGCCCGTGTTTACATAGCAATACCGATTGCTGTTTATTGGCAGTGGCTGCCTCCTGGCTGTACTGAATTGGGTAGTGGTAGTTGCCAGAGAGGACCCATAGGGCCTCAAGTATTTACTCTCTGGCCCTTTACCAAAAAAAGGTTGCTGGCCTCTACCTAAGAGCAAAAAAATAACTAGAACAGGGGCTGGCAGGTGGCTTGGTGGTTAGGGGCACTGGACTCCCTATGGTTGACCACGATTTGAGTCCCGGACCTGGCAACTTGCTTTCTTGCTCTCGCTCTCGCTCTCGCTCTCTCTCTCTCTCTCTCTCTCTCTGTGTGTGTGTGTGTGTGTGTGTGTGTGTGTGTGTCCTGCTCTGGTCAAATTGAAAATAACAATAATGATAAATAAAGGAAATAATTGTTTAAAAAAGTTAGCAAGAACAATTAAAATAGGTTAGTCTTAGAATTAATAAGTAAATCGATGCTTTCCTGTGACATAGATGATCAGTAGGTTTATATGACATAAAGACAATTTAGAATGACATAGTTACTTGGAATCTTTTTGTAGGATTTGTGACATTATAAATAAAAACTGCAACATCATTTTAAGTAAGGTTTCCCTTTCTCAAATGTTGACCAACAGGCAGGCTAGGGTGTGTTCCTTTTAGACAATAGTAGATACAAAGTAAAACTTTCCTTAATTGTCTAATTTTGGTTCCTGTGTTCCTTTCCTTTAACATCTCCCAGTGATTTGTTTTGACCATATTTGGCCTTGTTTACTTTGGGAATATCTCCTTTGAATTTGAGACAATAGAAAGTGAGCTTTGCTTACCAAAAAAAAAAAAAAAGTGTTTTACTCTGTCTCACTCGCTTGGATTCATAGCAGCAAACAAGTTCCTAGGGGCCCACAGGTGGCATGGTGGTTAAGGACATGGGACTCCCACATGGCCGACGGCGGCTTGAGTCCTAGACCTGGGGGCTTGCTTTCTTACTTTCTCTCTCTTGCGCTCTCACTCTATCCCTCTCTATCAAATTAAAAATAAATAAAATTAAGTAATAAAATAGTTTTTTTAAAAAAGAAAGCAAGCAAGTTCCTTTATCCACCTGCATTTGACATTAAGTCATTTGCCTATGTGGTCATTTGCCAGTTGCTGGGATAACCTACTAGAATCCCATCTCTGGTTCTTAGGTTCTCCGTAGGGTGCTTAGTCATATAATTTACTGTCCAATCTGTACTCTTCAGAGAGTGAAAAGGAATACTGTTAATAATAACAAAAGGACAACAGGTGTGAATGGGGACTGTCCATGCACACTGGGATGGATGTGTGGTCTCCTAATCATGAGCTTTGGGCAAATGTCTCAGTACTTCAGACAGGAAATCCTGCTGTCTTGCTAAAAATCACAGGACTGTGGAGCAATTCACTAAGAATATATGAAAAAATCTTTTTTGTAAAGCAGAAGGAACTATTACTGCGTGTGATATTTTACCACCCTCTCTTTTTTCTTTTAGAAATTTAAGATCCGCATCGAGGACCCACCCCGCAGAAAGCACATGGTCTTCCTGGGTGGTGCAGTTCTGGCCGACATCATGAAAGACAAAGACAACTTTTGGATGACCCGACAAGAGTACCAGGAAAAGGGTGTCCGTGTGCTGGAGAAGCTTGGTGTGACTGTCCGATAAGCTCCAAAGCTTGTTCCCCTCACACCCCTAATGCTTTCTTTTCTCCTTTCTTGCCAATCTTTGAACTCATTCAACTCCAGGACATGGAAGAGGCCTCTCTGCGCCCTTTGACTGGAAAGGTCAAGTTTTATCCTAGTGTCTCGGGGAAGCTTTGTTAAATTTTTGTCAATGTGGGTAAATCTGGTTAACTCAGTCACTTCCCTGCAAACACAACCGGAGGGCAAAGGGTCCTGTGTGCTGCTTTGTTTCTTCTGAGTGGGCGTAGATCATTCCTGTAGACTCCGATGTTCACTTTTACTGCTCTCCTGCTGCTAGTTTTAGTCTTTAGCACACTAGGTGGTATGCCTTTATTAGCATAAGAAAAAACTTCTACAGGGGCTTTTACATATTGCTGGGGTGGGGGGGGCGGTAAGGGATGGGTGGATAGCCACCGAACCCTCTAGGGCATTTCCTCTGTAGTGCGGCGCTTTCCAGTTACTGCTGCAGCTTTAAGTACCTTAAAGCTTCTCTTGTGGACATCTTAGAGAAATGTTTGGCTCAGAATAAAGCGTTTGGGGTGGGATTTTGAATGGGGTAGAGGGGAGGGGTGGTCTTTTGATTTCGATGTGTTAAGGTTTTCTGCTCTGGAGTATGTAAAATGAACTTTATTTACAGTACTTTGATTTGGCGGGTTTTCTTCTACTTTGGGCCTGCCTAGAACTGCTTCCGTATCATATACAAAGCAAGGGTAGTACTCCATTCCATGTGGCTTAAGGTTCTGTCTTTAACATCAGCCTTGTCATCCGAAAAGTAACCTTTAATGGTGCTTCTGGTCATTCAGATTACAGATGAAAAATGTGCTTAAGAGCTGGAGTTTTGTAAATGCTGTTTATTCCAGAAGCGTTGAGGTAACCCATTGCCAAGTACCATTCTTAAAATGATTACTTTGTATAACTGACCAGTGCTTATTTACTAAAACAGGTAGATACATATAAATAATTACTGGCAGTAGGTTTTAATTGTTGGGTTAAAAATAACATTGGAACATGGGACTTGTTGCCAGTTGAGTAATTTCCATTCGTTTTTTGTTGTTTTGATTTGAAACCTGGAAGTGGAGTAAAGTTTGACTAAAATGTTGGCAGGAAAAAAATATTTAAATTTGTGTTTGTACTGAAAAACTAATGACTGCTAATTCTTAGCCATCTTTTATGCTTGAAAGACGAATAGTTGGTATTTTGTAAAGATTAACAGACTTTCCTGCCTGTGTCAGGAAATCATATTTATAAATCTCATTGATATTGCGGAATATCTGAAAAAAATAATATCCAGATATGAGTTCTTTCTAAATTTGAAAAAGAGAATAATGAGAAATTGTATCACGCTAAGTACAAAATACAGATTCTGGGGGAAATTTTTTCCCTTCATTTCATGACATTCTTTACTAATAATGGCTTTGAAAGAAGCAGCTATGTTTTTGGGGTGACTGATTTTAGAAATTATTGGCTTGAGAGTTTCTTTTTTGTGAGAAAACTTAACAATTAGTTTATATGAAGTAAGCAAAAAAACGAGTTTAACTATGTAGCTTCTGTTAATATTAACTGTTTGTGTCTTGTTTTACCTCAATTTGAACAAATTAGTTTGCCTGCATGCTGGCCATGCTTCAGTATCCATGAACAGCCCATGAATAATGTCTACTAGATTTTGGGACGTGGATCTCAAAGTCATTTTGAAATTCTCTATTGTTTCTAAAATTCTCTAGTGTTTCTAAATCATGCTCTCGTAAATATCCCCAGCCTTCGAGGACTGGGCTTGGTAAAAGACACATGTGTAAGACCAGTATCAGCTGGCTGCACAGTTCAGGTACAGGGACTGACTCTTGGCTTTTGGTCATGGTTTTTTAATTCGAGGGAGAAAGCAACAAAGAGTGGAATGGATTCTTAAGTAACATAGTGAAAGAGTTTCAGTTGTCCCTTGAATGGAGAATTTGTTTTTGATCGCGTAAGTCTAGCAAACACCACAGTTAAGACAATGATTTGATATATGTATACCTTATACTTTAAAATTCCATTTTATAATTTTCCTATTTCAAGGTGAAATAAGCACTTAGTCATTTGAGGATGGGGAATGGTGGTATTTCATTGTAGTTGTCAGGTAGAGTCCCTCAGAAAATAATATTGTTTTAAAATAGATTGATTTTTAGCTCTTGAAGCCCATTGTCACTTAAATTTCCAACAATGATTAAAATTCCTTTATTTTTAAATTACAATTGTAATGCCTTGACTTTTGAGAAGGTTTCTTAGAAATAGGTTCTACCTTTAAACTTATTTCTAAAAATTTGGTTTTGGATGTTAACATTTATGTAGTTCTGAGCACTGTTACTATGTGGAAAATCTTTGAAAGATCGGCTTAACATTCTCAATTCAACAGGAATACACTTTGATTCAGAAAATAAAATCAGATTTTTTTCAAAGTAAATTTGAGTTTACCTTTGTTTTTTTCTTTCAATAGTTTTCCTCTTTATTCATCTTTTCATTTTGCTAGCTATTAGGTGGAGTTATTGACAAAACAACTCATTTCTGGTATGATTTTAGAAACATAAGGAAGAGGGACCAGCAAGTGACGTGGTGGTTAAGGCACTGGACACTCCCACATGGCTGACCACAGTTCAAGTCCGGACCTGGCGGCTTGCATTCTCGCTTTCTCTCTCTCTCTCTCTCTCTCTCTCTCTCTCTCTCTCTCTCTGTGTGTGTGTGTGTGTGTGTGTGTGTGTGTGTGTGTTTCTCTCTCTCTGGTCAAAGTAAAATAAATGAATGAATAAATAAAAGTAAATAAGGAAAAAAATTACTGGAAATAAGCAAACTACACCTACATTAGAGATTTTTTTTTTCCTTTCAACAGATTCTTGTTTCCTCCAGAGGTTAGGCGTGGCTGGCTCTCCTTGGATTAGGAAGCTGCGTAGACTTCTGTGCGACATGCCTCTCTTCAGGGACATTTTGGTATATCTGCAGACTTTTAGAAAGTAAGAAATCATCCCCACAGGGCATGGCCACACCACAGTTCCTTCTTCTCCAGTCTCATCTTGGGATTTTGGGCGCGCACACACACACACACACACACACGCGCGCCCATCTGGTGTGGTTTGCAAGCCGCCAGGTCAAGGATCGAAACCATGGAGTCAGCCATGTGGGAACCAGCACCTTAATTGCCATACCACCTGCTGACCCAAGATGGAGATATGTTTTTTTTTTTTTTTTTTTTTTTTTTTTTTTTTTTTTTTTTTTTTTTTTTTTTTTTTTTTTTGAGAGGTTTTTCGCTATAGGGCGCGTGCGCTCGCCAGACAGACAGACAGAGACATAGAGACAGAAAGCGAGAAATCACCCCCCAGGGGGGATGGTCACGCCGCAATCCCTTCTCCTCCATTCTCCTCTCGGGATCTTGGGCACGCACGCACACGCGCCCGGCGTGAGTTGTAAGCCACCGGGTCCGAGACGCGAACCGCGGTCGACTACGTGGGAGTCCAGCGACATAGCCATTACGCTAACTGCTGGTTCCCATGTTTTACTGATCCTTTTATACTAGCCTTGAGGATGAGGGCTGGGGCTAGGCTTGAGTATTTTTGTATTTCCTTCTTCATGAATTCAAATGTTTGAGCCTTCATGCCCTCATCTCAGTTTGTGTTAGCTGTGAGATAGCCAGCTGGGTCAGGGGAGTCCAAGCGATTTCTCTTTTCCTTTTGGCAGAAGGGAATTCCTCTCTCTTTCTTACCTCCCCTCTCAACTCTAACCCACCAGACAGAAAAAGAAAGACTCGAAAATACCTCGCATTTGATTTCCATGAAATACTTGAAGTAAGAATAGAAGGATTAGAGACTATTTAACTGTGCTTGTGTGGGCCAGTTGAAAAGCTTGGGTTCGAGAAGTGCAGAGATCAATCACAGAGGTGATATGATGACATTTTCCAGTGTAGGGATAACTCTGAGAACTGTGCCCTTTGCCTTCAATATCAGGTGAGCTTTTTTGCCTGATTGATACTTTTTTTAAGAATAGAAAAAGGGGACCAGCAGATGACGTGGTGGTTAAGGGCGCTGGGCTCCCACGTGGTCAACCACGGTTCGAGTCCTGGACCTGGTGGCTTGCTTTCTTACTCACCATCTCTCTCACTCTGTCCCTTTCTGGTCAAATTAAAATAAATAAATTAAATTAAATAATGCTTTAAAAATAAAAAAGACCAGAGAAAGAAAACTCTAGTGAGCTGCTTTGCTCTTTCTTAAATAGGACTCTCAAAAATAAGAATTCTGTTCATGAAAGTTACAGGGCCAGCCATTGGCGTGGTTAATGTGCTGGATCCCACGTGGCTGGAGTGCAGTCTCAGGCCTGGTGACTTGAGAAACACATCGGTTGTGTGATTTTGTGCCCAAAGCCCCAAGAGGAGGGAGAAATGGAAGAGAGATTATTGTGGTGGTACCATCTTCCATGGGGGCCCGTTGGCCCTTCTTGCTCTCTGTCTCCGATGAATGTACACAATCTCTAGCAATTATTTTTAAAAAGTATTTGAGTATTTGAATGCAAAGGCATTAATATCAAGAGTTTTTTGGGGATTAGAGATTTTTGTTATAGGGCACTTGCGCTCGCCAGAGAGACAAAAAGCAGGAAATCATCCCCCGGGAAGGGATAGCCACACTGCAGTCTCTTCTCCATTCTCCTCTTGGAATTTTGGGCATGCACACACATGTGCCTGTTGTGAGTTTTAAGCTGCCGGGCCTGGGACTCAAACTGTGGTCAACTATGTGGGAGCCCAGCGACATAACCATTATGGTATCTGCTGGTCCAATATCAAAAGTTTAAAATAATTACTTCAGGAAATCATGAAGGTAAGTCTGCCACAAAATTAATTTGATCATTATGTTAAATGAGTATGTTGAGGTTCCATAGGGTTTTGGGGCATATCTGAAGTATACACAAGAGGATTGCAAGGACTATTTTACTTCAGGAAATCGATTCTAAGGGTTTGTTCAGTAAAAGTTCCTTCTATTAACTTGTCTCATATTTTCATATTTTATGACAACTTAGTGTTTGAAGAGTAAGAAATGTGAGCCTTTGGACAAGCAGGTAGAGTGGTGGTTTAAGTGCTGGATTTCCATGTGGCCCCACCATGGTTCGAGTCCTGGACCTGTGACTTGAAAATTACACTTGCACATGTGCGCCTGCCCAAAAATCCCAAGAGGAGACTAGAGAACGAATTGCATTATGACCATCCCCTCCTGAGGAGATGGTTTCTCATTTTCCCTCTCTCTCTCTCTCTCTGGTGAGTGCATGTGCCCTATGGCAAAAAAGAAAGAAGAAAGAAAGAAGGAAGGAAGGAAGGAATAAATAAATTTGGGCCTTAACTGAGGCTCAAGTGGCAAAAGTAAACTGACCATGCACTTTTTTACTTAAAGAATTATTTTAACCTTATTTATTTTAATTTTACCAGAGTGAAACAGAGTGAGAGAGAGAGTGAGAAAGAGAGGGAAGGTGAGAAAACAAGCCGCCAGGTCCAGGACTCGAACCGTGGTCAGCCGTGTGGGAGCCCAGCACCTTTAATCACCATGCCACCTGCCAGCCCCAGTAATACACATTTGACCCCTTGGTTTGAAACCTTAAATCTACCTCTGTTTGTTTCCCCTTTCTTTCTTAGATTTCCATTTTAAAGCTTCTGGCATTAATTGAGTTTGATTTAAGAACTGTTAAAAAGAACCTAAATTTTGGAATCTAAAACTATGGTGACCGATTCAAAGGCCCTTGATCAGTTAGGGAGGCTGTTTTGCTTGTTTGTCTTAATGATTTAGGTGGAATTCAAGCAGATACTTTCAGCATTGAAGTTTCCTGCTTATGCAACTGAGAGTGCTGAAGGAAACACTAAAATGAAAGCAACATTTTGTTTTCCTTTTAATATGGTAAGCATCCTACAGGAAATGATGTAGCTAGAGTAGTGTGTAACTACTTATTTATTTTTTAAATAAATGTAAAATTATTTTTAATAATTTTAATAATAAATTTTTAAAATTATTTCCCCTCTAGTGTCTTTCGATAAGCTCAGAATCTCTTGAAGTATTAAAAAATGCAGGCCCCAGGGACCAGCCGATGGCATAACGCTTACGTTGCTGAACTCCCACATAGTTGACTGCAGTTTGAGCCCCAGACCCAGTGGCTTTAAAACCCACACCCGTGACCCAAGATCCCAGGAGGAGAATGAAGAAGAAAGGATTGTGGCATGGCCATCCCTCCTGGGTGGTGATTCTCACTTTGTTTCTCTGTCTCTCCAGCGAGCACAAACACCCTATGGCAAAAATCTCTGGAAAAGAAAATGCAGGCCCCTGAACCATGCTTTGGCCATACCCCATGGGAGCAGGGGTACCAGCTTTCCAGCCAGGCTCTGGGAGCTCTCCTACCCCTGCTGTTGGGTGCTAAGAGGAAAGTCAGCTCCGAAGGATGAAGCACTCCTCCCCCTGCCCTTGCTGCCTCTTTCTTGGGGAAGCTGGGGGCTTTTAGCAGGTCGGTTCAGGAGGGAAATGGGAAGATGCCCTGGAAAGCTGGAACCGCTTAGAGACCAACTCTCAGGGCTGATCTCCAGGGTGCTGACCTCCCTCCCCTGATAGAACAGGTAGAACATTCAAGCCAGCGGGTGATAAACACCCTTGCCTCAAAATGCAAATTCTGGGGAGGTTTAGCGTACCATCAGTCATTTACACAAATGTGTGGATTAAAAAGGAAGGCCTGTGACTCACTGACACCTAGGCATGATTAGCAGCTCTTTGTGATTTAAGTGAGGGGGACTGTAACTGGAGAGCAGTGGGCCCCTGAGGAAATGCAGTTTTCAGAGCTAGCTCTTCCGGAGCCTAGGAGATGGGAAAGTGGTGAAATAACCAAAGCAAACTGCTGGTACCTAGCGACGCTGTCTCTGCGCTTCTGATTTGCAGGGTTCCCAGCCCCCACCTCAGACTAGTACAGCTAGTGCTACAAGCCAGCCGCTTGCAGGCAAAATCGTTGGTTGTGTGGCCAAGAGACCCACTTAGCAGGGGCTGCTCTGCTTCTGCAGAGAATAGAACTGTTTGAGGTTCCCCACCAACTTACAAACGGACTTTTGGATGCAACTTGGGGACTACCTATGCACGATCCCTTCATATATTTTTTTAAATAAATATAAGTCCAGTGAGTTCCAAAATTTGGAAGTTTGCAGAATTATTTGAGCTGATCCTTGTGAAAGTGTGGGAAAGTGTTTATCCTTGCATTTGCTGTATCAGGTAAGGGTGATGTAAGTCCAGGATTTGGAAGGTGCACGTGTAGGTGATGAACACGTGTGCTATGTTAAATACTATGAAATAATATAGTACGTATGTGACCTAGTAAGTGTGGATTGCATATAAAATTTATTTTATATACTTTTTTAAGAATTATTTAATTATATTTATTATTATTATTTTGGCGGTTGCTGTCTCACTTGCCCTCTGTCTGTCTTTGGTGAGCTCAGGTGCTCTATAACAAATTTTAAAAAAATAATCGTAGGGGCTGGACCCCCATATGGCTGACTATGGTTTGAATCCCAGACCTGGCAGTTTAATTTCTCTCTCACTCTCTTTCTCTGTCTCTCTTTGGTCAAATTGAAGAATAATAAACTAAACTTTAAATAAATACATCATTTTAAATTTTTTGACAAGGTCTCCTAAAATAGAATGCAGTTTATAATGTGGATTTTGGGGTATTAGTCTATTAAAGTGTATGCTATTTGCTTTTCTTAAACATAGAAGATATACATGATGCTAGGAAAACTTTTTTTAAAGTTTTGCTATAGGGTGCATGTGCTTGCCAGAAGGAGAGAGGAAAAGTGAGAAATCACCCCTGGGGGCGGGGGTGGCCATGCTACAGTCCCTTCTCCTCCATTCTCTTCTCCAAGTTCTGGGCACACGTGCACACACACCTGGCATGATCTTCACACCACCAGTCCCAGACTGGAACCAAACAGCCCTCCATGTGGGATCTAGCACCTTAACCTCCAGGCCACCAGCTGGCCCACTATCTTCTAATTTTAAGCTTTATTTTTTTTTAAATGGTATGACAATTATATGTTTATTTCTTTTGTTTTGGTTAATCCTACCAATTTCTGAAAAGAACTATGTGAAAATAATTATCTTTTCATTTCAGCATGTAGAACTCTTTTTTTAAAAATAATATCACTTCAGTTTTTTATTATCTTTAGATATTCCATTTTCTTGATTTTTCTTTTTTTTTACATTTAATCATTGGACGTCTTTTTTTTCCAAGAGAGATTTTTGCTCACTGGAGAAACAGAGACAGACTGAAAGCAAGAAATCACCCCACCCCATCCCACCCCCAGGGAGGATGGCCACACCACAATCCCTTCTCCATTCTCCTCTCAGGATTTTGGGCATGCACACACATGCACACAACGTGAGGTTTTAGCTGCCAGGTCCAGAACTTGAACTGCCGTTGACTATGTGAGTCCAGTGACATAACCAATATGCCATGTGCTGATCCCATTGTACACCTTTATAGCAAACAAAATTAATTTTGACACCTTGAATACACTGTATATTGGTCCAGTACAAGATACTATCATATACATTATCAGCAGACATGTAGAATTCTTTTACACCTTAAATATTTTTGGGGGGGGACCAGCAGTTAGTGTAATGGCTATGCTGCTGAACTCCCATGTAGTTGATTGCGATTTAAGTCCCAGACCCAATGACTTAAACTCATGCCGGGTGCGTGTGCATGAGTGCCCAAGATCCCAAGAGGAGAGGGAAGGAAAAGGGATTGCGGCGTGGCCATCCCCCTTGGGGGGTGATTTCTTACTTTCTGTGTCTCTCTGTCTCTCTCTGTCTTTCTGGCGAGCGCACGCACCCTATAGCAAAAAACCTCTAAAAAATAACAAATGGAATTAAATAAATAAATTTTTTAAAAAATATATTTTTTTCATACCATTGTAAATAAACTAATATTTGTGTGTGACCCAACAAAAGTCCTCTCTCGGGCACATTAAAAATAATGAGAGGGATCAGCAGTTAGCATAATGGCTATGTCGCTGTACTCCCATATAGTCGACCACGGTTTGAGTCCCGGACCCAGGGGCTAAACTCACACCAGGCGTGTGTGCGTGCATGGCCACGATCCCAAGAGGAGCATGGAGGAGAAGGGATTGCAATGTGGCCAACCCCCCGGGGGATGATTTCTCACTTTTTATCTCTGTCTCTTTCTGTCTTCCTGGTGAGTGCACGCACCCTACAGCAAAAACCTCTCCCCCCCAAAAAAAATAATAAGAAAGGTTTCCTTGAACTTTCTAAATGAAATTTTTCTTTGTTTTGTTGCATTTGTGGGTTTTTTTGAACAGGTATATGAGGGGAAAGATTTACATAATGAAATTCCCATGTTTTAGGAGTGCAAAGAGGTTTGGATTTATGGTACCCCCTCACCTCCATCCCCACTGTAGAATCAAGGCGGGAAAACTTGAATATGGCCCAGATCACAAAGACATTTGCTGCTTCCAAGTTCCTTGAACTGTTAGAATAAAAGGAAGTACTAAAGAGCATCTTCAACTCCCAGAAGGTACAGTTTGCAAACTAACCAAATGGCAGCTCACTCGTCTAGCTGATTTGAGTCAGAAGGGGAGAGACGTTGACCCAAGGAAAGATGTTCTCCACTGAACTTCAGTGCAGTTATGACTTTCAAGAGGATACACTGTCTTCTCCCAGCCTTGAGCTTGCCTGTGGAAGTAATTAGCTGTGAGGCAGACAGAGAAAGAATTGCATCTGCGAAAGGCCGGAAGACAAGGTCAGGAGAAGAGGAGGAGAAAACCCCTCTCCTGACTCACAGCTGCCCACCCTGCAGAGCGGCGGAGCTTGCCAAGAGTATCCACATTGATTTATGAAGGAAAATGAGGAAGCCATTTACCCCAGTTATCTTGGATTTGTGACAGTATCCGTGTCGCTGATTTCCGTTAGACGAAGAACTCCATCTCCGTGGTGTTCCGTCTCCCCTGCCCTTACCCCTTCCTCTCCCGCCATGGCCAGCAGCATTCGGGCCGGGGGTTCCCACATTTCAAGGTGCCTGAGGCTGTTGGGGCACTAACTGCAGCGCAGCAACTCGACTGACCCTGCTTCCAGAAAGCCAGGTGACACTCTTAGAAGGGATTCTTTGGATTTGGAAAAACATGGATCAAAAACCAAGAGAATTTTGTAAGAATGAAGCTACAGACTAAGCGATTAAAATCTTGGTCTATTTGTCCAAAGGTTTTACTTAATTGGGACTTTTCTAAGAGAACGAAGGCAAAAGCCTTTCCCACCTAAATTTAGTCAGCAGGGACACTTGGGTTTACTCTCCAGGGCTCTCACTGTGCCTTGAGAAAATTGGATTCTTTTATTATTTTGCCTTGATTAGATTCACAAAGAAAAATGCCACCACTATCTATTTCAAAAAGCCTTTGTTGCAAAAACCTTTTGGAAAGGAGTGCATTTTCCTGCCGTGGTTTACTGCCTTTTGGAGAACAAGGAAATGCATCTTAAATGAGTATTTATTGAACTTTTCAAGTTCCTTCAGTGGAGCCAACAGAGGCCATCAGGTCCTGCATGAATTTAAAAAGTCACGTAGGGACCCCATCATGGTGGCGCATTGTCACACAACGCTCTGCAATGCTGGAAGCCATGTGGACAATGGGGGTTTGGTCCCCGGGTCAACGTACCCCGTATACCCATGGGGAAGGCTGGGGGGGGATGGCAGCGTGAGACCTTGTGGAGGGTGCCGTAATGGTCGCCATTTATAAAGTACCACCAAGTGCCAGGTGCCGTACCTTAAGCATTTCACCACGGTTCTCATTTAATGCAAGTGGGCATTATCTCCACTTTACAGATGGGAAAACAGAGACAGATTTGAGAGATGAAGTAGCGAGAACGAAGATTCAGAGCTGAACCCAAGCATCTCTCTGTCTACACAACCCTCACTCTCTCACGCCCTGTGATGGTTCTGTGTGATGGTCGTCAGAGCCCTTCTCCTGCTTCGCAAAGCCTTGATCAGTTTAGAAGCCTGTCTGGATGCCACCCCTCCTCGGGGGCCTTGGGAAAAGCACTTGTCTTTTTGTGTGCCTTAATTTAACTCTGAGTTGAGTGCTCCAGACTGGAGTGGTTGGTGTCCCAAGTGCCATTTGAAAAGCGCTTTGATATGAAGTACCCCACAAGAGCTTGCTCTTCTGTTTATAGCAAACCCTGCCCATGAAGAAAATTAAGAGGCAGCTCTGACGGTGGACAAGTGGACCGACTGTCGGCCCCAGGCATTCAGAGCCAGAGGAGCTCAGCACATTTTTAGAATGCATCAAATTTGGACTTCTTTTTTTCTTAGGAAAAAAAAAAAAAAAAAAAAAGCCTTTGGTAGGCTGGTTTTTGCCTAGCAGATCCAAGGCCCGGATTTAGATCAGAACTTAAAAATGAGTCGATGGAGTTTTCAGACTCTCCTCTCAAACAGCAAGGCAAGAAATGGACAGAAGGACAGTTACTAAGGTTAGCAGTGGCCCCTGGAATCCCAGCGGCCCTTGAGAAGAACCCTTAGGGAGGGGAAGCATCTGGATTGCTTGAACCTCCTAGGAACTACCCCGTGTTTGTGGAGAGCTCTGAGCCCCGCTGTCAGTGGGAGCAGCCTCAGGAAGGCTGCCCTCAGACGCTAAGCCGCACACGGGGCCGTCGCCTCTGGGAGACAGTAACTCCACCTCCATGCAGGGCAGCTGTGTGTTCCTTAAGACGTGGCTCATTTCACTCTCTGGGTCCAGGGATGTTTCCCAGATCTCCATGCTGTGAAAGCACTGTTGTTTAAGAGGGCCATTATTGCTTACATCCTCTTCTGGCCCTGAGCGGAGGGAGGAGTCTGGATCTGGGTCTCCTGTCCTGCTGCAAGAGGACATGATTAGTGGTTAGCCTATCTCCAAAAGCCCTGGGGAGCAAAGGGTAGGAAGGAAGGAAGGAAGTTGTGTAGGATAAACAAAACAAAGCCAACCCAAAAAAAGCCGCAAGAAAGTACTTCAGATGTGCAAGAATCTGTAATTCACATACTCATGGGAGAGTCGAGGGTTAGGACCTGGTTTAAATGTTTTCACATGAAATGAGAATACCAAGAAAAAAAGGAACCTCAGGGTGGGGTGACTGGCGTGGTTTTAAAGAGGTCCTGGAAACAGATTCCTCTTATGTTTCTAGATGTTTAGACACAGCAAGGCCTATACATGAATAGTTTAAAAGTGTATCCAGCAACTTTTCCCATAAGACCGTTCTCATTGTCAACTTGCATTTAGTTTTGCACAGAGGATTGAATAGCTTTTATGATCTTGTTGAAAATAATTCATCACTTTTTTTTTTTAAAGAGGTTTTTGCTATAGGGCGCGTGTGCTTGCCAGCCAGACAGAGAGAGACAGAGAGACAGAGAGACAGAAAGCGAGAAATCACCCCCCCGGGGGGATGGCCACGCCGCAATCCCTTCTCCTCCATTCTCCTCTCAGGATCTTGGGTCCGCACACGTGCCCGGCATGAGTTTTTTAAGCCACCTGGTCCAGGACGCAAACCACAGTCAACTACGTGGGAGTCCAGCAACATAGCCATTATGCTAACTGCTGGTCCCCATCACTTTTTTTAAAAAACAGGGGAGGTTAAAACAAGTGAATGTACATATAAAATATAGGAAATGACCTTTGAGCAAAGACACTAATTTAGAATAGCAGGATTGGTTAGTGAATGGTGACCTTCACGAGTCAGTGCTTTATTGACTGATGATTGATTGATTGATTGCTGTAGGGTACGTGTGCTTACTGGAGAGAGACAGAGACACATCGACAGGGAAAGTGAGAAATCACCTTTGAGGGGACATGACCATGCTGCAATCCCTTCTCTTGGGATTTTGGGCCTCTCAGGATTTGGAGCATGCAAGCACACATGCCTGGCATGAGTTGCAAGCCACTGGGTCTGGAGCTTGAATCGTGGTCAGCCTTGTGGAAGTCCAATACCTAGCCACCACACCATCTGCTGGCCCACAGTTCAGTGCTTTGACAATAGAAAGGATGCATCAGGCTTGCCACACCTCAGAGATGTGGGCTTTTTATGCTAGTAGTCTATAGAGGGGGGCCAGCAGGAGGCATGGTGGTTAAAGGCACTGGATTCCCACATGGCCAACCACGGTTTGAATCTCGGGCCTGTTGGCTTGCTTTCTTGCTTTCCCTTTCTCTATCTCTGTCTCTCTCTGGTCAAATTAAATAAATGATAACAACAAATGTAAATAAGTAAATATATTTTTAAAATAGTCTATAGAGGGGAACCAAACAAACGCCTTTACAAAGCGGGACTGGAGGGGCCATTGATCAGACTGCACAGTAATCGTGATCCCAAGTGTGCCGCCGATTATAAGGTGAATGGTACACCTGGCTCACATGCTAGCCTGTGCACTGTGCTGGTGGGGGGCTCGCGGGCCCTCACATGGGAGCCGTTTTCTGCAGTTTTTGTATGTGTGTGTGTGCTAATTCAATTGACGATCTGTCGAGATCAACTTGGCTGTGAACAAAACACAAAACAACAATAGACCACAGATCAGCTCATGGCAATGTTAGTTTCAGTTTGTCGAAAATAAACACATTTGGAATTCCGTAAGTCTTAAATCGACTTCCTAGGAAGCAAACCTTTCTTCCTCACTGGATACCGTGACTTTATCCTGTGTGAGTGACAGCCATGTGACCACAAAACCTTGCCTGTAAGGTCAGGGACCCTATTGTTGAAAGTCCTCACGCTTTGTTTCCTAGGTCAGATGGCGATGGGGAGAAGCAGCTTCCAAGACCTTCCGTTCTCAAATCGGAGAACTTGAAAGGCACTGAGGATCGTTTCCTCCTTCCCTTTCTAAAGTAGCCCTCAACACTGGTCTGAAACCAGTGACTTCTAAAATGACTGGAATTTGCATGTAGGTCACTGAGTTTGGAATTTGAAGAAGTGACATGGTCGGAAGGGTTCTAACATAAGTACGCGGCCCCTGGAGGTGACAGTATTTCCCCTGGGTCCCAGCGTGACTTCTTACGTCCCAAAAGGCCTGCGGGAAGGAACTCCAACAGGCTTTCTTCAGGGCAAGAGCTGGCTCTCTCTCCGTTTCTCTTCCTCTTTCCTGTTCCCTGTTTCCTGTTCTTTCCCTCCCACTCTCCCTCCTTCTCTTCAACCTTTCCCTTTCTCTGTCTCCCTTCCACCCTCCCTTCCCTTCTCTTTCTGTCTCCTTCGTACCCCTCTTTCTCGCCTTTCCCTACACCTTTTCCTTTTGTCCCTCTCCGCCTCCTCTCTCCCATCCATCCGTCCTCCCTGGCCCACCACCTACTCGTGCTACAAGGCACTGTCTGGGAAATGGGTTTCCAGCCAGTCCTGCAGTCATAGTAGCTATGGCCAAGCCCAGCATTTCTGAACCCTGATTTCTCACCTGTAAATGACAGGTGTCCAGGTGCTTGGAATGGTGATCACACCCCCTCCTTTAAAGTTCACATTGAGGAATCTTCGATTTTGAAGACTCGAAGGTTTTACAGATATTTTTTTTTACATTCAGAATAAGCTTTGGAACGCCCAACAACAGCAGACGGAGAGAGAAGGCTGAACCAGCGGCTGACGGGCAGATACGGGAGCCTGAGGCCTGCAGAGAACATCCGGCAACCAGGCACCTCTCCTGGGTGGGCTGTTCCTGTGTTAGTGCACACTGGCCATCACTCGTGTTGGCCAGGCATCTTTCGTTCTTTCTTCCTATAGTTTTGCTTTGCTAGATTATAGGTCAGGCCTCTCTGGGGCAGAAGTCAGCCCCCCACTCTCCCAGCCTTACTGTGGGTGAGGATCTGCCCCGAGACACTGCCACCTGGGAGCGGGTATTCAGAGGAAGTGTTTCCCAGCCCAGGCACAGTACAGGCCTGGGGCTGTGGGCAGCGCTGGGCCACAGCACCTGGAATCCAGTGCACTATGTCGGGAGAGTCAGTGCCAGACTGTCCCACGGGAGGTGGCTGGAGTTTCTGCTGCTGCCTGGCAGCGTGGTTGGACCTGGCTCCTGACTGGAAGGCCCCCACTAGACACTCTGGCCCTCCCGGTGACTCTGTGAGCTCCCAAGTATCCCACAATAATTCATTTTCTGCTTGAATCTTCCAGGGCAGTTATATTGCTTGTAGCTAAGACCCAGACTAATATAGGTATAGCCTGCCAAAGATGGCGAGGATGCAATTCTGTCTTAATGAAACTGGAGCAATGAAGGGTGCTGAAGGTAGTTCCAAACATTTAGTTCAGTAATCCAGAGTGAGTTTATTCTTACCCTTGTCTCAGATAAGAGCTCTATATACCACAAATAGCAGGGGCTTGGTTTTTTTATTTGTTGCTATAGGGTGTGTGCACTCTTCAGAGAGAGACAGAGAGATGGAAAGGAAAAAATAATCACCCTCCAGGAGACGGGTAGTCATGCTGTAATCCTTTCTCCATTCTCTCAGGATTTTGGGCATACACGCACACATGCCCGGAGTGATTTTTCAAACCTCTGGGTCTGGATCTTAAACCGCACAGTTGGCCACGTGGGGTCCTGAGCCTTAACCTCCACACCACCTCCTGGCTGAACAGGGCCTCAATATTTACCAAATTAAAATCATATTTCTTTTTCAAGAGAGAGGCTTCCTTTAGCCCTTCCTTCTGGGAGAATGAGATTCCAACTTAAGATTTTCATAGGTAAGAAGGTAAAAACAAGGGGCCAGCAGTTAGCGTAATGGCTATGTCGCTGAACTCCCATGTAGTCAACCGCGGTTCGCGTCCCAGACCCGGTGGCTTAAACTCACGCTGGGCACGTGTGCGTGTATGCCCAAGATCCCGAGAGGAGAATGGAGGAGAAGGGATTGCAGCGTGACCATCCCCCCGGGGGGTGATTTCTCCCTTTCTGTCTTTCTCTGTCTTTCTGGTGAGCGCACACGCCCTATAGCAAAAACCTCTTTAAAAAAAAAAAAGGTAAAAACAAGAGCAGAGAATATACTCAGCCACATCCTCCTGTTGAGTTGAAGGTTTTTGGTGTCTTTTTTTTTTTCCCCTATGAATACAGTAAGATTAAAATCTGAAATTTCCAGGAAACGTGAAGGAATTTGTAAATGATAATGAGGTAAAACATTCTCACTAGGGTTTTCCTCTTTCTTAGAGGAACTGGGGGCAGAGTGAGAGGGGGATTGAGGTCAGAGTTCTATCTGTGCCTTCTCTGAAAAAAAAACAGAAGTGTTAGAAGCCGAGAAAGCTAGTATGAAGGAAGGTATTTCCCTTGATGTCAGGAGATGGTGGGATTATTCAATCAAGTAATAAATACTTCTAGTTCATTACCTGTTAAAAGCTTGGCTCTCTGCTCACTGCTGTAAGGAATACTGAGGCAATGTTGGTTTTTCCGGATCATTTGAGAGGAGCTTGAAACCTCAGACCCCTTTACCTCTTAATACTTTGTCATATATTTCCCAAGACCAGGGATATTCCTTACGTAGCCACAGAACACTTACCAAATTCAGGAAATTTGACACAGGCACAATTTTTTTTTCTTTCTTTTTTCTTAAGTTTTGCTATAGTGTATGTGCACTCACCAGAGAGAAAGAGAGAGAGAGGGAGAGAAATCACCCCCCAGGGGGATGGCCACGCTGCAATCCCTTCTCCTCCATTCTCCTCTAGTGATTTTGGACACACACGCACATGCACCCAGCATATTTTTCGAGCTGCCAGATCCAGGACTTGAACTGTATAGTCGACCATTTGGGATTCAGTAACCTTACTCACCATGCCACTGGGTGACCCCAATACGTTTTTATTTTCTATTCTACACTTTATATTCCAGTTTTGTCAACAGGCCCAATGGGGCCTTAAAACATTTCCCTGTCCAGTGCAGAATCAAATCCAGCATCATGTGTCAGCTAGTAGCGTGGTGGTTAAAGTGCTGGATCCTACATGGCTGAGTCCAAGGTTCAAGTCCACGAGTCAATGGCTGAACAAACACTCTGGGTCTGTGTGTGTTTCCAAAATCCTGTGAGGAGAATGAAAGAGAAGGAATTGCAGCGTGGTCATTTCCTCTGGGACAAGAGGGTGATTTCTCACTTTCCCTGTCTCTGTCTCTCTCTGGTGAGCACACGCATCCTATGGCAATAATCTAAAAAAAAAGAAATCCATCATCACAACATTTAGGTGTTGCATCTATTGTTTATTTACTCCAGAATGGTTCCTTTTTGTCTTTTCTGACATTGAAGTGTTTGAAGAGCAGAGGCCAGTTCTTTCATAGACTGATCCTCAGCTTGGGTTTCTCCAATGAGTCCTCGTGACAAGGTTAGATTGGGCAGCCCTGGCCAGAAATGCTATCAGTGATTCGTGGATGATGTCCACCAGCTAATGCCTATTTTGATCACGTGATCAATGTGCAATCAGATCTCTCCACAGCATAGTTACTAAATTTTTTAAGAATTATTTTATTTATCTTTATTTATTTATTTATTTATTTATTTATTTATTTTAATTTGACCAGAGAAGGAAAAAGAGAAAAAGAGAGAGAGAGAGAGAAAGACAGAGAGAGAGAGAAAGCAAGCCACCAGGTCCGGAACTCGATCTGCAGCTGATGTGGGAGTCCAGCACCCTTAACCACCCCACCACCTACTGGCCCATAGCTACTATTTTCTCTTCACAACTACTAAGCAACCTGTGGCATGATGTGTGTTTTAGGGAGTGGTACATGCCACATTAATGGAGAAGGCTGCTAGGGAGTCGAGAACTGGCTTGGACATTCCTGACTTGGCAGTTCCCTAGCTGAGTTCTCTTAGACAAGTTACTTAACTTCTCAGAGGCACCTTTCCTCCTCTGAAAATGGGATAATAATATTGCCTTCCAGTGTGGTTGAGAGGGTATCTAAGCATATTAGTTGCTTAGCTCAAGGGAGACATGCCACCATGTAAGTGAGCTTCTCATTCTTCTCTTCCACTCTTGCTAAGTGACTTTAACTTTAAAATTGTACTATTTTTAAAAATTTGCCATGGGCACACATGTTCTCTCTCTCTCTCTTTCTCTCAAGATAGAAGGTGAAAAAGCCACCAGGTCTGAGACTCAAACTGCATACTGGTCATGTGGGAGTCCAGCGCTTTAAACGCCACACCACCTGCTGGCCCCTAATTTTAAAATTACTTTAACTTGGGCCGGCTGGCTGTGTGGTAGTTAAGGTGGCTGTATCCCACATGGCAGACTATGCACTTCGAGGCTCAGAGCCAGGGCCTTGAGAAATACACCAAGCCCATCATGTACATGCCCAAAATCCCAAGAGGAGAGTGGAAAAGGGATTGTGGCTATCCCCTCTGTGGGGTGATTTTTCACTTTCTCTGTTTTTTTATTTCTCTCTGTCTCTCTCCAGTAAGTGCATGCACCCTCCAGCAATTTTTTTAAAAGAAAAACAAAACTAAAATTACTTTAACTTTTTAAAAGAAATTGTTTTCATTTTATTTATTCATAAATTTTAATTTTTCCAGAGAGAGACAGAAAGAGAGAGAGAAAGAGAAAGTGAGAAAGCAAGCCATCAGGTCCAGGACTCGAACCATGGTCAGCCATGTGGGAATGTCCAGTGCCTTAAGCACCACACCACCTGCTGGACCCTAATATTACTTTAACTTTAAAGTTCAAAGTTGAGGATGGTGGTTTATGGATCGCTTATGAATGATGGGACATCAAGGACAAGCAGATCATAGAAACCCAGATGTACAGCAGAGGCCTGGCAGAGACTGTTGGAGTTATCTTTGGAAATGCCAGGAGCAGAAGTGGGGGGAGCAACAAAATGGTCATTTTGAGAGGCTACTTCATGCTCAGCTTGAGAGTAAACTATAAGGAAAGTAGCCATGGGGACACAGATGTTAAGACTGACCCATGGGCTTAGCAGTGGCATGGAGATGAAGGCAGCTGGATCCCACATGGCCAAATGCTTGATTCGAGTCCTGGACCTGCAACCTCGAGGTCCCTGGGATTTCACTCCACCCCCAGGCCAGAGCCCCAGGATGTGAAGTGGAATCTGTCCTGCCGTTGATTAATTGTGTGTCCCTGGGAAAACCACCAGTCTTCTTCATGCTTTCATTTCCTCATCTGTAAAATGAGGGATTTTGACGAAATCTGTAGTTCTCAGTACTGGCTAGGCCATTAGAATCAGTAGGGGAATTAAAAAAAAAAAGAAAAAAGACCCAAACACAATTCCTGGGCCCATCCCCAGACCACTTGAATCAGAACCAAGACGTCGGAATTTTTCAGAAGTTCCCCAGATGATTCTAGTATAAGCCAAATGTGAGAAGTGCAGATCTAAATAATCTTAAATGTCCTTCCTCGCCTTAAGTCTCTATGAGTTCATGAATGAAATAGTCTGAGGAACTGAGTTATCTGGTGAACTTAGAATTTATCACCAGAAATTCCTTTGTGTTTCTATTCCTATTTTTGAAAACTCTTCTAAGGAGAACAAATCTAAACAATCTTGAAGGCCCTTCCTACCTTAGTTTCTATGACTACACGAGAGGGATAATCTGAGGAACTGAGATTTCTGGTGAATTTGGAATTCACCAAGTTACCACAAAAAAATGTCGGTTTTTTTGTTTCTGTTTTTGAAACATTTTGTAAAGTGAACAACTCCAACTTCCTGCCTAGGGAAGCAGGGACAATAAAGTCATTACATGGGGCTACCACATGCTGTCTTCTGACAGAGCAGACATTACTAATTGATGCAGATACTGAACTTCCAGTTGCCTTAAAAGACCTTCTCTCCCCTAGACAGCCATGACCAATCAATCAAAACTGGCACTTGAGAAAAAACGTATTTGCCATTCGGAATAGGGTGAATTTAGCTCAATATCTCTTTCATAATGGGGTATCTGTCAGAGCCTCAAAGGCAAGATTCCAAACAACCTTTTCTCCACTTTTCTCCCCAACTTCAGTTACACAGGATAGAATGCGGTGGAGGTGGCTGTGCTGAATGTATACTGACTGGGTAAACTTTGAGTATAGATAAATAAAATCCTTATAAAACATGACTTATGGGGCCAGCAGGTGGCATGGCGGTTGGGATGCTGGACTCCCACATGGTCGATCACAGTTCAAATCCTAGATCTAGTGGCTTGCTTTCTCACTTTTCCTTTTTTCTCTCTCTCTCTGTGTCTCTCTGATGAGTGTATCAAATTTAAAAATAATAATAATAATGATAAAGTTAAATAAATCATAAAAAAAAGTGACTTGCTGTCATTTACTTCTTTCACTTGAATTGACTACAAAGAAGTCTATTCTGGAGAAATAGTATTATGAGTGGCAGCGGGATTCAAATCCAGACTCTGCCACTCACTTGTTGGGCCACTTTGGACAAGTTACTCAAACTCTCTTCATTGTGCCTCAGTTTTCTCATCTATAAGATGGGGGCTAATGATTTCTTATTGTGAAGTCAGGGTTCTTGTGACACTCGAATGAAATAACTGGACCTAACACCTAGGGTCTGACATGCAGGAAACTCAACACATGCTACCTAATTTCCTTGTTCATATATTTCACTGAGGGTTTCTTTAAGTAAGTTACATAAATCAAATTGCTCAGAAGCATTAGAAGTTGTAGGGATAACAGTAGTGAGATAATAAATATTTTATGCCCTGAATGCTAGCCCGTGGAAAGGACGTATGAGTCTGTATCTACCCAAAGTAAGTGTCTTGGTGATATAGTCTTGGGGGGCAGCACCCACATCCTGGATGTGGGCATGTAGGCTTGGGACACTCAACAAGACCTGTGGTAGCCAAGAGGGAGTACTACTGTTTGTGTCCCCCAAAACGCATGCACTTGAATTTGGAGAGCCTTGAAACGGAACTGAGAAGGAAAGATTTACCCAAATTATGGTGTTGGAAGGAAGGTGATCAGGATGGGACGAGATCATCAGGGTGGGGCCCCCATGACTGCCTTTTGGCTACTCCATGGGAAGAGCAGACACGCTCACACCCGCTCTGCTCTGGCTCTGCCTCTCACGTGGTACCCTGTGCTTTCTCAGGGATCTGCTCTGACAAGAAGGCCCTCATCAAATGTAGCTCCTTGACCTTGGACCTCCAAAACCATGAGCTCAATTAACCTCTCTTCTTTATAAATCAGCCAGTGTGGTATTCAGTTGTTGGTGAGAGAACTAACAACTGAATGCCACCTGGGGATGAGGAGGAAGCTGTACTGTGAGGGCAGGCCCCGAACACAAGGAGGAGCCCTGTGCCACATGACTTCTGAACAGCTCCCCAGACTAAACTCAACACAAGTATAGATCAACAACACACAGAATATAGCCACCTGAAGACGTGTTAAGAAGTTACTTGAAGTAATTCAGAACAAGGGCTTCCCATACAAACTTCAATGAAAGTGAGAAAACAAGTCTCCAGGTCCAGGGTTTGGACTGTGGTCGACCATGTGGGAGTCCACTTCTTACCACCATGCCACCTGCTGGCCTAACACCTTGTTTCTAAATGATGAATTTACCCATGCTGGGTAGGTTGCTTGCTAGATGTATTAAGCATTTGTAGTTACAAATTTTACTAAAAAGGGTTTCAATACATAAAAAGGGCAGTAGGGCAGTGACTGAACAATGAAACCAACGGAAAGTATGTAACAACAAATTTTTTTTTAGGGGACCAGCAAGTGGTGTAGTGGTTAAGGCAGCTGGACCCCCACATGGTTGACCATGGTTTGAGTTCTGGGCCTGGCAGCTTGCTTTCTTGCTTTCCCTTTCTCTCTCTCTGTCTGTCTGTCTCTGGTCAAATAAAAAATAATAATAGCAGGGGGCCAGTAGATGGCATGGCGGTTAAGTCACTGGACATTCTCACATGGCTGACCATGGTTGAGTCACAGACCTGGTGGCTTGCTTTCTCACTTTCCTTCTCTCTGTGTGTCTGTCTTTCTCTGGTCAAATGAAAATAAATGAATGGGGGCTGGCAGGTGGTGTGGTGGTTAAGGGCACTGGACTCCCACATGGTGAATAGCAATTTGAGTCCCGGACCTGGTGGCTTGCTTTCTTGCTTTCTCTCTTCTCTCTCTCTCTCTCTCTCTCTCTCTCTCTCTCTCCCCTTCTATGTTCAAATAAAATAAATAAGTAAATAAAGTTAATTCTTTTTTTAAAAAAGCCATCCTCTTAAAAAAAAAAAAAACCTACAATGACATATTTAAAAAAAAGAAAAGAAAAAAAGAAATAAATGAATAAAATTAAATAAATAATTCTTTAAAAAAAAAATGGTGGGGGCTGGCAGGTGACATGGTGAGTAAGTATGCTGGACTCCCACATGGCCGACTGCGGTTTGAATCCCGGACCTGGTAGCTTGCTTTCTCACTTTCCCTCTCTCTTTCTCTCTCTCTCACTCTGTCCCTCTCTGATAAAATAAAATAAGTAAATAAAATAAAATAATTATTAAAAATGGAATTAAATAAATCATTATAAAAATAAAATAATGACAATGAATAAAATAAAATAAAATAATTATTAAAAATGGAATTAAGTAAATCATTATAAAAATAAAATAATGACAATGAATAAAATAAAATAAAATAATTATTTAAATTTTTTTTTGATGTGGGCCAGCAAGTGGCATGGTGATTAAAGGTGCTAGATTCCCACATGGCCGACTGTGGTTCAAGTCTTGAACCTGGAAACTTGCTTTCTTGTTTTCCCTTTCTCTCTCTCTGGTCAAATTAAAAAATAACAACAAATGGAGTTAAATAAATAAATAATTCTTGTAAAAATTTTTTTGAGCAAAAATTGAACCAAATACATATTTGTATTTGACTCATGACATGCAAGGATCTCATTGAATTCTACCAATCATGTTTTCAGGAATATTGCAATAGTACTACCATTCACTATATTTATTTATTTATTTAACTTTGTAGAATAATGATACCAAATCTAGGTTGTAAGAGGACATAGGAAAGTCATTTATTTTCCAGTTGCCTATTCTTTTTCTTTTTATAAGTTTTTCTTTCTTCATGACCGCATGTGCACATGCATGTGAGAATGACTGAGAGAAAGAGCACACCGGCCGCAGGGTCTGGCTATGCCACGACCCCTTCCTCCAGCCCCTAGTCACTGGCTCTTGGGCTCCCATGCTCGAACTATAGTCAGCCATGTGGGAATTCAGTGCCTTTAACCACCACGCCACCTGCTGGCCCCAATTATTATTATTTTAAAAAATTTACTACAAGGTATCCTGTGCTCATGAGAGAGAGAGAGAGATATATAGAGAGAGAATTTAAAAGTAAGCCACTGGGTCTGGGAACCATAGTTGGCCATGTGGGAGTCCAAAGCCTTAACCACCATGCCAAAAATCCCAAGAGGGAAATGGGGGAGAACTGGGGCCAGCAGGTGGCATGGTGTAATTTTTAAACCACCGGGTATAGGATTTGAACCATGGAGTCAAGCATGTGGCATCCAGAGCCTTAACTCCACACCACCTGCTGCCCCTCAATGCTTGCCCCAAATCCTTTTTATTTTGGTACAGGGTGCATTCGCTCGCCAGAAAGACAGAGAGAGATAGAGACAAAAGCAAGAAATCACCCCCCAGGGGGGATGGCCACGCCACAATCCCTTCTCTTCCATTCTCCTCTCGGGATCTTGGGCACACATGCACACATGCCCAGCATGAGTTTAAGACACCGGGTCCTGGACGCAAACTGTGGTCGACTACATGGGAGTCCAGCAACATAGCCATTATGCCAACTGCTGGTCCCAGCCCCAAGTTCTTTTTAAGTACTATTGACTCGGTCATTAGGTGACCTTATCCCACACTGCAATCCCTTCTCTTGGGATTTGGGGCATGCACACACAGGCACCAGGCATGAGTTTTAAGCCACTAGGTCTGGGACTCGAAATGGAGTCGACTATGTGGGAGTCGAGTGACACAACCATTATGCCATCTGCTGGTCCCCACATGAATTTCTAAAAAGAATGTACAAGCTACATTATTTAATCCATGAATTTCATTTGGAATAGTAAAGGGAATTATAAAATATTTGTTATAAAAAAACAGTAAGACACTGGCTTAAGTCAAAATAAGAGGGGGCCAGCAGGTGGTGTGGTGGTTAAGGTGGCTGGATCCCAGATGGCCAACCATGTGGTTCAAGTCCCGGACCTGGAGGCTTGGAAAAGCACACCTGGTGCATATGCATGTGAGCTCAAAATCCTGAGGGGAGAGATGGAGAAAGGACTGTAGCGTGGCCATCCCCCTCTAGGGTGAGTGCGTTCTCACTTTCCCTTCCTCTCTGTCAAGCACACGTGCTCTATAGCAAATAAGACAAATACACACACACACACACACACACACACACACAATAAAACAAAAAACAAGAGGAAGTAGTCTGAGTAGACTTTGGAGTCCTCACTAATTATGTTCATAGAAAGTGACTTTGGGGGCTGGACTGGTGGCACAGCCGTCAATGCTGTGCATATGGAACTGGATCCCGTATGGCTGACTGTGGTTTGAATCCTGGCTCCGGCAGGTTGAAAAGTGCCCTGGAAGCATGCGTGCTCAGGGTCTGGGAGGGACAGAGCAATGAAAAAAAGGGACTGCAGTGTGATCCCGCCCCGCTGGGGCACGCTTCCTCTCTCTCCTCTTGCTCTCTCTGGCGCGCATGCACACTCTCTAGCAATAAAATACAATATAGTAAAATAAAAAGAGTTTTAAAAATGACTTTGGAAAAGTGTTCTGTCTGTTAATCTCAAACGGGAAACTCAGTGAGGCTGAACGGCTGACCATTCGTCAAGCATCCTTGTCCAGGTAACAACTGTTCAGCATCTGGTGACTCCAAAGTCTTGTCCCCTTCTATTTTAATGGGGAATTTTTAGGGAATGCTCAAGAGAGTGTAAGCGACACACTCCCCTCCTCGTCAGCACCCAGCCCTGGGTCTCTGTCATCATTCCTAACCTAGAGGGACACAGCTGCAGGACGGCAATGAGGGCTTCCTCCCCACGTCACAGATATCCCAAGAGAATGCCGCAGAATCATTTAAAGGCGTGGCACTAGTGTGGCCGCTGTGTGGGAGAAGCCCGCTTGTATGTGCGCCTTCTAGCACATTCCTTCCCATCTGCATTAGGAGGCCTTCATTACAAGTGGTGCTAAATAAATGGGATGGAAAATTCCAGAGTTTACAGAAACAAAACAGGGGCGAGCAGACATGGGAGGAGATACTCTCTCTGGCACGGAAATTCAGCAGTATTTGGGCGCCACTTCCATTTTATTGTGCTGTGCAACTTTGGACACCCACTGGGATACCTCTTCGTGCCCAGTGGGTGTCCTCTTCCATAAAAAGGAGACCGCCAGGTATGCAAAGTGTGTAGCCGGTGCCTGGTATGCAGGTTGTGTTACCAGTTTCTCCTGGTTAATAAACTCACTTGAGGCTGGGCAGTGTCTCCCTTCCCTTGGCAGAATCTGGGCTGGGTCTCAGTGTCATAGTCACCCGGGAGAGGGTCCCAGACCTTACCCCAGTCCTGTTCTTTCCCTTTCTTTCTTTTTCTTCTTTCTTTCTTTCTTTTTCTTTCTTTCTTTCCTTTTTCTTTCTTTCTTTCTTTCTTTCTTTCTTCTTTCTCTCTCTCTCTCTCTCTCTCTCTCTCTTCTTTCTTTCTTTCTTTCTTTCTTTCTTATTTATTTAATTTCGGGACCAGCAGTTAGCATAATGGCTATGTCGCTGAACTCTCATGTAGTTGACTGCAGTTTGAGTCCCGGACCTGGCGGCTTAAACTCACGCTGGGCGCGTGTGCATGTGTGCCCAAGATACTGAGAGGAGAATGGGGGAGAAGGGATTGTGGTGTGGCCATGCCCCCTGGGGGGTGATTTCTCACTTTCTCTCTGTCTCTCTCTGTCTTTCTGGTGAGCACACGTGCCCTATAGCAAAAACCTCTAAAAAAAAAAGATTTATTTAATTACATTTGTTATTATTATTTTTAAAATTTGACCAAACAGAGAAACACAGAAAGGGAAAGTGAGAAAGCAAGCTGCCAGGTCCAAGACTGGAACTGTAGTCAACCATGTGGGAATCAGTGCCTTTAACCACCATGCCACCTGCTGGTCCAGCTGCCCTGTTTTTTGAGGAACTTGGCTGCTCCTTGAGGGAGAGCCTTGGGCCCTCAAGCCGTCTCAAGTTGACTTTAATTGTTAGCTCTTGCAAAGTGCATCGTCTTATTTGTTCCCCTAACAGTGCCACCTGGAGGTGCTACTGTCCCTGCTAGTGTGTGAGCAAAGGGAGGCCCGGAGCAGGGAAGCCACCGGCCCAGGCTCACAGTGGCGAGGGGCCCACAGGCCAGAGCAGAACTGAGCCCAGGCACGCCCCAACCCGCCGCCTCTGTACCCCGTCAGCGTCTTTTCCCTTCGTTCTGGAGAAGTTGCTGCCGATAGTCGGCTAGCACCCCTCCTGGGCAGGAGAGGCAGGCGAAGCCCACCAGCCCTTCCCTAAAACGTCTAATTCCGGGCCTCAGGCTGGTGGCTGCTCTTCCCCCATGCTGGGCTCTCAGCCTTAGCTCCTCGCTACCACTCTGCCTGGGGAAGACAGGGGTGGGGCCCAGGGAGCAGATTTCCAGCATCCCCCGCCCAGCGCCTTGGGCTCCCTCCCAGCTGCGCAGAATTGGACCCGTGACAAGGATAAATGTGTTTGGCTCCTGGCTCAGTCATTGAGATTTATTTAGCACCTGCAGTAATAATAATAATAAAAAAAATACCAAGACTGCTGTGGCGTGCAAGGCACCGCGTGGGCACGGGGCAGGGCCAGGAGGCAGGGAGAAGACGCTGGCTTGCTCGGGCTGCTCGCAGGGAGAGAGCGGCACATCTTCCCGATGAGGGACTGGAGGGATTCAGCGCTTCGTCTGAGGTCACACAGCTGGGGGAGAAGCTGGGTGAGAACTGATGTGCCGACACTGATAGGTGCTCTTTATACACACACACACACACACATACACACACACATACACATCATGTATGGAAAAAGAACATTTAAAAATACAGCTAAGCAAAGCAGGAGAAAAACATCACCCCAAGTCCCACCACCCAGAGAGAGCCAGCATCACCTCTCTAGAGGACACCCCAGCTCTCAGATATCCGGAATACGCTGACAGTGGGCGTGCCTGGGGATTCACAGGCTGTGATGGTGCATGCGCCTATCTCCTTCACAATGACCAGCTCTTGCCATAGCTTCCCCAGAGGGGCCACCAGCAGGGGTCACTGAGAGGCTGTGGAGGGGGCACTTCCAGAATGTTCCTCTCCCCTGGAGTCAGTGTTGGGCTCTTGGAGGGAGGAGGAGCCTACCAGGCAGGGCTGCAGGAGGTAGGTGGGACATGGGAGGACTGAAGGAGACACCTTGGAGGGGATAGGGTGGCTGGTGAGTCATGGGAGAACTTGGGCAGGAGACTCCCGGAGGGGGGATTGTGGAGTGGCCCTCCTCCAGGAAGGGGATTTCTCACTTTTTGTCTCCCTGTCTGTCTAGTGAGTACATATGCTCTATAGCAAAAATTTCTCACAAAAAATAAAAAAGGGAAAAAAATAGGTTTGAGAAAGTCAACCTTTTAGTCACTTCACCTTGGAGAGTCACGGTTCACACAGGCTTACCTAATGGCCGGAGAAGTAAGACATCTGTTGAATCTGGGGCTTCCCGAGTTCATTTTCTCACAATAGCTCTTTCCCTCTATAGAATTTCCCTCTTGGGCTGACTCTTAGAAAACAGAATACCACACAGCTAACTGCAGTTTGAAACCTGCCTCTGATGAAAACCATGCCAGATATACGTGTGTGTGTGCCTCCGATCCTGTCTGGATGGAGCAATGGAGGAAACAGGACAACGTGATCGTGCCCTACGAGGGGTCGAGCTCTCTCTCTCCTCTCTCTGTTGAGTGAGCACACACCCTCTAGCAATTAAAAAGTGATCATAAAAATTTCTCTCTTGCTCCCAGGCCCAGGGAAGTTGAGGACACCACAGAGCCACCAGCCCGGGAGCCTTCCCATTCTCCCTTACAGTCGGTGGAAAGCCCCAGGCCTCCCAGGGGTCAGGCGTCCACACCCCACGGGCTTCAGTCTAGCTGTGAAAAGGCAGAAGTCAATGACCCCAAGGGCTCGTCCAGCATTCTGCTGCTGAAGTTCATAGCAATCCAACCTTGCCTCAAGAGGATACCAGGGGTGTGGTGGCCTGGGCCTCTTAGCACTATGGGTCCAACAGACAAGTAAACCGGAGTGTAGGGTAAGCAGGCCAGACTCTGTGGGGTTGGAGGGACGAAACTAGTGCTATTTTCCTTGTGAAAAGTGAGCCAAAGCATGGTGCACTTTTTTTTTTTTTTTTTTTTTAAGTTAACTTGGGCTGGTTTCTCTATATTAGTGCTTAAGACGGATGGACACAACATGACCAACCACGATTCAAATCTCAGCCTCTGTAGCTTGAAAAACATGTGGGGTGTGTGTGCCCCAAATCCCAACAGGATGGAGAAATGGAGAAGGGATTGTGGCATGACCATTGGGAGGTGCTTTCTCCCTCCCTCTTTCTCTTTTTCTGTTCCTTTCTGGTGAGCACATGCACCCTCTGGCAATTAAAAAGAGAGAGCTTGAAAGTCTGGGTGATGGAAATCGGGTTGGGACAGGCTCAGACTGGGCCCCACAACCTGAACTGTGTGTTCCACTCGGCCCTGGAGTTCACCCAGTCACCTAGTGCCGGAAGCAGGGATGCTGCGGTGACGGCCGCATATACTCTCTGCAGAGGGGCGTCAGTGGGGTGTCAGCGGGCAGCACTGCCGCCACACTAACAAAGCCCAGGGCTCGCTGCAAAGGCCCTGGCTGGGGCGACTGTGTCGCTGTCAGTCACATCATGGCTTTGACGGTCTTTTCTCCCTCATTTGGTAAGGGGAGCTCTTGCCCTCACAGCCTCCGTAAACGCCTAAGGAGAAAAGGAGGCCGGCCTAGTTACATGTTAGCCCTGTCTACCGAGGAGTTCTAGGAAATGTACAGGGAAGCAGGCTTTTAATTTATTTTTAGAGAGAGTTTTGCTATAGGGTGTGAACACTCTCTGGAGAGACAGAGAGCCAAAATATGAGAAGTCACTCCTCTGGGGGAATGGCCACACTGCAATCCCTTCTCCTCCATCCTCCTCTAGGAATCTTGGGCATGTGCACACACGCACCTGGCATGAGTTTTAAGCTACTGGGTCTGGGACTCAAACCACGGTTAACTATGTGGGAGTCCAGCAATGTAACCACTACACCATCTGCTGGTTCCAGGAAACACATATTTTAAGAAGGCTTTGGGGACTGTTAATAGGCCGGCAGGGCAAAGAAAGAGGTTGCAAATTAGTGTTTTCTGAGACACTGCCAAGTAACAGAATATTAAAACCAACACCAACACTTGCGCTTCAAGAAAGAGTCTCAGGGGGCCGGCAGGTGGCGTGGTGGTTAAGGATGTTGGACTCCCACATGGCCAACCATGGTTCGAGTTCCAGACCTGGAGGCTTTCTCTCTCTCTCTCTCTCGTCAAATTAAAATACATAAATAAAGTTAAATGAAAATAATTATTTAAAAAAAAAAAGAGTCTCAGACCAGCAGATGGCATTATGGTTACATAGCTGAACTCCCACATAGTTGACCATGCAGTTCAAGTCCCCGGACCAAGTGGCTTAAAACTCACTTGTGGGGAACCAGCAGTTAGCGTAATGGCTATGTCGCTGGACTCCCACGTAGTCGACCGCGGTTCACGTCCCAGACCTGGTGGCTTAAAACTCACGCCGGGCGCGTGTGCGTGCGTGCCCAAGATCCCGAGAAGAGAATGGAGGAGAAGGGATTGCGGCGTGACCATCCCCCCTGGGGGGTGATTTCTCGCTTTCTGTCTCTCTGTTTCTCTCTGTCTGTCTGGCGAGTGCACGTACCCTATAGTGAAAACCTCTCCAAAAAAAAAACACCTCACTTGTGGGGAGGGGGGCAGGCAGCATGGTGGTTAAGGGCGCCGGCCTCCGACATGGCCTACTATGGTTCAAGTCCTGAACCTGGCGGCTTGCTTTCTCACTTTCCTCACTCTCTCTCATTCTCTCTCTCTCACTCTCGCTCTGTCCCTCTCTCTGGTCAAATTAAAATAAATAAATAAATAGATAAACAAAGTTAAATAAAATAATTCTTTAAAACAAAACAAAACAAACACTGGGTGCATGTGCATGCACACCCAAAATCCAGAGAGACAAATGGAGGAAAAGGGATTGCGGCATGGCCGTCCCCCTGGGGGGTGATTTCTTGCTTTCTTTCTCTCTGTCTCTCTGGCGAGTGCATGTGCCCAATAGCAAAAAACTCTCTCTCTCTTTATTTTTGACAATATAGTAAATTTTAAATAATTTATTTCAACTTCACTCACTTTTATTGGAATAGTCATATCTACATTATTCACCAATAAATGCTTACTGCTTTAAATTTACAACTACCCTATTTGGAGAAACTTGAAAAATCATTTTGATTAAATGAAAAAAAAAAAAACTCCTTTGTTTTTATAATTCAAAATATATTTAAAATAACATTTTTATAGCAGCCAAAATCTTTAACCAAAATTTCAGAACTTTAGTGTTTTCTGCATAACAAAATGGCCACATTCAGTTATCTTTGGAAAATAAAAAGGTGGCTCCTTAAACAAGGCAGATGAACAACTGGTACAGTTTTTGTTTCTGAGTACTCAAAGCTTTACTGTTGATTATTATATTTACTTTATCTTTTCAACCCAATTACTCCAACTTGAAAGAAAATTTAAATAGACTTTTGGTACTTAATATTGGTAATGCTGGGGCCGGCAAGTGGCATGGTGGTTAAAGGCACTGGACTCCCACATGGCCGACCACGGTTCAAGTCTCGGACCTGGTGGCTTGCTTTCTCACTTCCTCTCTCTCTCTCTGTCTCTCTCTGATCAAACTGAAAAATAATAATAATGATAATAATAATAAATAAAGTTAAATAAAATAATTATAAAAAATATATTGGTAATGCTTGTTAAGATTTAAGAATTCCGGGACCAGCAGTTAGCGTAATGGCTATGTCGCTGGACTCCCACGTAGTAGACTGCGGTTCGTGTCCCCGACCCGGTTGCTTAAACCTCATGCCTGGCGCGTGTGTGTGCATGCCCAAGATCCCAAGAGGAGAATGGAGGAGAAGGGATTGCGGTGTGACCATCCTCCCTGGGGGGTGATTTCTCGCTTTCTGTCTCTCTGTCTCTCTCTGTCTGTCTGGCGAGCGCACGCACCGTATAGCAAAAACCTCTCAAAAAAAAAAAAAAAAAAAAAAAAAAGAATTCCAACAATGATAATCAGAAAATGACCCACAATTAAAATTATCTTGCAGGACGTACTACATGGTAGAATCTGGTATTCAACATCAATAGTGTTTATGAATTACGTGATACTTTTTTCACAAAAATAGAACCTCATCAAATATCTGGTAAATACTCGGCCATCACAAGGGTCGGGAGACCACGTTCCAAAGAGAATGATGTGATTCACTTAGGGCAGCATTGCAAGACCGGTCTCAGGCATCAAGACGAGGAACGCCACCTGCCGGTTCCCACGTTCTAAGGGGTGCTTGTATCTACACGGGCACCGTCATGAGACAGAACTGTTTTTCTAAAATCAATAAAAAATAACTACCCATTGAAATGGACTCTTGCTTTACAAATAATCTGTTAAATGCACCTGTAAAACTAAAAAAATTTCCAAATGTCAGAAGAGATTGATTATTGTATCTCCTAATTCTAGATAATTCTGTTAAAAAGATACTAAATTAAATCCAATTTAATCTGGTAAACTTTTAGTGTGAAAACGAATGTATTAAAACCCAGGAAAGTTTAACTTTCATCTAACTGTAACCAAGCAACTCATTTGGGTTAGTTTTTTTTTTTTTTTTTTTTTCTTTTTCGGAGAGGTTTTTGCTATAGGGCGCGTGCGCTCGCCAGACAGACAGAGAGAGACAGAGAGACAGAAAGCGAGAAATCACCCCCCAGGGGGGATGGCCACACCACAATCCCTTCTCCTCCATTCTCCTCTCGGGATCTTGGGCACGCACGCACACACGCCCGGCATGAGTTTAAGCCACCGGGTCCAAGACTCAAACTGCGGTCAACTACATGGGAGTCCAGCGACATAGCCATTACTCTAACTGCTGGTCCCCGGATCTTGAGTAGTACATTGCTTCTGTGCCTTGGGACCAGCCCAGAAGATTTTTATTTTCCTTAATCAACGCATTGCATCAATAAAATAAAACACACATACATAGAAAACCCCACAAAACAGGTGAAAACTTAAACTTAGTAAATAAGGCAAATATTTTTGTAACTGCCTTTCAAGAAAAGACACAGAACTTACTATGGGGTCAGTTGTTTCAGGTTTAGGACTCAGCACTCTATTTTGCCAAATCTGAGTCTAATGCAGCTTCGGGAAAGTGAAATTTTGAGTTTCAGAGATATGAGGCTCCACATTCCAACAGATGGTGGTCTAAAGTTCATCTTGACGATGAGTTTGCATAGTGTCTGTGACAGGGGAGTGATGTGAGGAAGGTGGGGTGCCTGGAGCAGGCCCGGCGTGTGCCTGGGGAAGCTGCTGCCAACTCCCCATGTGCCTGTCTGTGGATGTGGCCTCTGGGTCAATGAGCCTGCCCTGGGAGGCCACCACACCCACCGGGAGGTCCTTCCTGTAGGCCAGACCGCTGCCCAGAGGTCAGCCTGACCCGTGGGGCTCCCAGCTCTGGGCAGAAGCCCCGTTGCCACTGCCAAGGTATGTGTCAGCCCTGAGTAGCAGCACACAATGCTTTGGAAACTTGCAAAGGCTGAATCCTAGAAAGACCTTGTGTTCCGGGCAGTTGGACGCCAGCCTCGGTGGTGCTCGCCTCCGCCCCGGGAGCCCGATGCACCTGCCGGGAGATGGCAGGACTCTCCGTCCAGCTCTGTCAACACAGATTTCCAGGCTCAAGTCAGACTTGGGAATGCAGGGCCTTCTCCCTTCTCCGCACCCTGGCCCCCTCTGCCTATGGAGCAGCTGACTCCATTTTTGGTAGAAAAATGAAAATCTTGATACCAGTCAGGTGAGAAGAGGGGAGGCAAACGCCACCCTGCTCTGACTCAGCACAGACACGACCCTCCCTCTGAGGAAGGGGCGCAGAACTTGGGCCTTCTCCCTCTCTTTCTTTCAGAGCATTTGGTAACGATCCTAAAATACTAGAGGCCGAGTGCAACCTCCTTTGCTGTCATCAAGAGGATGAATCATACGAAACACGCAATTTCTCTCATCCAAAAATACTGCGTATATACTTACATTTAGTGTCATTTTACATATGCAAGGTATTTTTTAAAAGATCCTTCTCTCTCTCTCTCTTTTTTTCCTAAACCAAAAACACCAGCTGTAAAACCCACTGCTTCCTTCCCGGCCAAGTCTGCAGCGGCGGCGGGGAGGAGGCGGCAGCAGACAGCCAGGCCCCCTGTGCTCTGAGTCAGGCCTCCCTCCGGGTGGCCGGCTGCCTGCAAAACAAACTTAAAAGCTGGTGAATGGCACTCTGGAGCCCGCAAGCATGCAGAGAGGCATGAAATATTAGCAGAGGCGCGTTCTCTGTTCACAGAAGGCAAGGCCACTAGGTAAATATCTGGGCCTCGGCTGGGGCGACGCATTTTGAAAGTGGCTTCTCTGCTCACCTCATCAAGCCGGTGAGGAAGCAAAGACATTCATTTTGAAAACATCAGGTAGGAGCCATAGCACCACTTCCTGGCCCCAGAGGGCAGATGCAAAGGGACCACAGCCTGGGGCCGCGTTTCAACTTTTCTCCTTCAATGTGCATTGCACAGGGCAGTTTTGTGACAGCCCACAGGGTTCAGCTTCTAGGGCTGAGCAGACAGGATCAATTTTCTCTTTTTTGGCAGGAAAAAGGCTTTTCTGGAAGACACTCAAAAGGCAACCATAGTTACTGATGGAGCATGGCAAGCATGAGACAGAGGTAGCTATTACTCAGGCTTGACGAAAGAGGAAAAAACGTGGGATGGATTTTGAATCAAGCCACATCTACTAATTCCAAGGGCTCCCGGAGAGTGTAGAAGCAGAGCAGACACACCTGATACTCCCTCGCAGTTTCCCCCTTCACATTCCCAGGAAATCTCATGCAAACATGAAACCTGGCAACAGGCTTCTGACCAAAGACCAGGCCAAAAGCCAAAATCCAGGCAGAATTTTCGCTAACTGCGTTGTCCACCGGGATGCATTTATAAGAATCTCCTTGGACTGTGCACTGTTCATGTCGCCCTCTCTGAGTCAGAACAGGACAGCCCTAGGAAGGAAGTAGTTTGGTTTTACTCAATCCCTTTGTCAGTGATGGTCTTCCACCTGGCAAGAACTATCTCCTTGGTCAGACAGAGCCTTGTTTCATCCTCTTCCTGCCTCTCTCCAAAGCCACAAAGATTGCAATTCCCAGCATGCAACATGAGAGAAAGAGGAGGGAGAGAGCACGCTGGGGCTAGCTGAGGCATCATCTTCAGGTGTTTAATTGCTGGAGGAAATCCACATCCGATGCAGTGATGGGAAGGGAAGAGGGCTGAGAACGGCTGCTCCAGGAAGGAATGGAATCCACGTTGGATTCTCTAGTGTCATCGGAGATCTCAAGAGTTGAGCAGAACACTGGCCCACAGGCTGACTCAGGCACACCCAGGACAGTGCTCAGATGGCTTAGACCCAAGGAGGAAAACCGCTAGCACCCAAGTGCGAGGCTAAGGGTCCTGCAGTTACCTTGCCCGATGGCTAGGGCTAAGCCCGGATAGAGCTCTCTATGCAAAGGAAAATACAACAAGGGGCCAATGTAAAGGTAGTGGGCCTGAAGGGGAGGAAAGCTGCTCAAGATCCAAAGTAGCAGACCTCTCTGAAGCTGCTCTTCCACATGAAATAGATGGCCACTGTAGATAAATCTGCTCAGTGTCCTCTGCAAGATGCAAGAATGGAGGGGCCTCACCAGAACTGGCCTAAGAAGGGACTAGAAGGACAGACCTGCCTGAGATAAGACAAAAGACACAAAGCGAGCTGTCTGAAAGAGCAAGTCAAAGCATTTTGAAGAGAATAAAAGCAGCATTAACCACAAAACAGTCTGTTAACCAAAGAGAGGAAGAGGCCACATACTTTTTGTTCTCGTCCTTCCTTCCCACACTTTTTATTGCCACAGGGCACGTGTATTCAGCAGAGAGAGACAGAGAGGGAGGAAGCACCCTCCACGGGGTGTGGTCAAGCTGCAATGCCTTCTTCATTTCTCCATCTTGTCAGGATTTGGGGCAGGTGTGCACACATGCCCACAGGTGCTATGGGTCTGGCCCTCAGGAGCCTTTTATACTTTTTTTTTTTTTTTTTTTAGGATTTTGCTGTAGGGTGCATGCATTCACGAGAGAAAGAGAGAGAGAGTGGGAAAGTGAGAAATCACCCTCCAAGGGGGATGGCCATGCTGCAAGTCCCTCTCCACCATCCACTTTTTGGGATTTGGGGCATGCATGCATACATGCCTGGTGTGTTTTTCAAGCTGCTGGGGCCAGGACTTGAACCAGAGTCAGCTAAGTGAGATCCAGCACCTTAATCACCATGCCACCTGCTGGCCCATCTTTATATTCTTCTTATTTTTTAAAAAATATTTTATTTAGGGACCAGCAGTTAGCGTAATGGCTATGTCGCTGAACTCCCATGTAGCCGACTGCGGTTTGAGTCCCAGACCCGGTGGCTTAAACTCACGCCGGGTGCGTGTGCGTGCGTGCCCAAGATCCCGAGAGGAGAATGGAGGAGAAGGGATTGTGGCGTGGCCATCCCCCTGAGGGGTGATTTTTCGCTTTCTGTTTCTCTCTTTCTGGCGAGCGCACACGCCCTGTAATAAAAACCTCTAAAAAATTATTTTATTTAACTTTATTTATTTATTTTTAAAATTTGACCAGAGAGGGACAGAATGAGAGAGCAAGAGAGCAAGAGTGAGAAGGCAAGTCACCAGGTCTGGGACTTGAACTGCAGTTGGTCTGGGACTTGAACTGTGGTCGGCCAGTGCCCTTAACCACCATGCCTCCTCCCAGTCCCATAGTCTTATAAAATTATTGAGGACTTGCAAAGAGCTTCAGTTTAAGTGAGATATAGCTATTGATATGATTGTATTTTAAATTAAAACAGAAATTTAAAAAATATTTGTAAATATTTTACTAAAAATACAATAATTCCTTGGCATTTAACATAACTAACAGTTTTGGGCTAGCCCTGTGGCTTAGTGGTTACGGGAACTGGATCCCCTATGGCCGAGTGAATAGTTCAAATTCTGCCCAAGTGACTTGAAAAGCACACCAGGGGTGTGTGTGGGTATGACTAAAATCCCAACAAGATGGAGAAATAGAAAAGAAGGGATTATGGTATGACCATGCCCCATTGGGGGTGCTTTCTCTCTCTCTCTCCCTCTCCCTCTCTTATGAGTGTACGCGCTCTCTGGAAAAAAAAAAAATTCTGAGTTCACTGCTGACTTGGGACATTTATGGAAAACCCTAACAGGAGAGAAAACTCAAGGAATTTATTCTGAATTTATTGGAGAAGTTAAGGAACTGATGAGGTAAATGGTTGAACCGTATCTTATTTTTTTTTTTGCTATAGGGGGCATGTGCTCACTGAAGAGAGACAGAGAAAGGGAAAGTGAGGAAGCACCCCCCAGGGGTGATGATCACACCACAGTCTCTTCTCCATTCTCCTCTCAGGATTTTGGGCATACATGCACATTCACTTGGCATATATATACATTTTTAATTATTTAGCTTTATTTGTTTATTTAATTTTACCAGAGAGGGACAGAGCGAGGGAGCAAGAGAGAGCAAAGTGAGAAAGCAAGCCACCAGTTCTGGGACTTGAACCATGGTCAGGCGTGTAGGAGTCCAGCGTCCCTAACCATCACGCTACCTGCTGGCCCCCTGGCGTGTATTTCAAGCTGCTGGGTCTGGTACTTGAGTCACACAGTCAACCATGTTGGACCCAGCCACCTGCTGTCCTGGCTGAATGGTATCTTACTTTTTTTTAACTGGATAAAAAACTAAGTAATTTTTTTTCATGTGAAACCCATCAGCCCAAGTTTCCACAGTAAGCAGTGCCATTGGTAGTGGTAGAGGGTGTCAGACACCCATTTGTGAAAGGCCAAGGACCAGGTGAGGCAGCTCACAGAGGAAACCAGGCTGAGAATAGATCCCATTCTTTGAACCTATTTTCTCTTCTACCAGATGGGAATGATAGTAAATCTACTTTCCTCATAAGGACTACATGATGCATGAATGAAAAGCACACTGCACATGGTAGGTGTCAAGAAATGTCACTCTCATAGTGGTTTGGATCAGTAAATAGCCATGTTATGAACACTGTGAAGTGGTTAAGGATAAGGTAAATCTATAGGTACTGATATGCAAAGATATTCATGATATATTTAAAATGATTTAATTTGGGCAGCAGGTGGTATGGTGGCTGGAGGCACTGGACTCCCACATGGCCGACCGTGGTTTGAATCCTGGACCTGGCGGCTTGCTTTCTCACTCCTCCCCTTCTCTCTGGTCAAATTTAAATAAATAAATAAATAAAATAAATTTCAATAAAATAATAATAACATAATTCTTTAAAAATGATTTATTTTTAATTATTGTTATTATTTCTTTAATTTGACCAAAGAGAGACAGAGAGAGAGAGAGACAGAGAGAGAGTGAGAAAGTGAGCCACCAGGTCCTCAGAATGTGACCTTATTTGGAGAGACAGTCCTTATAGGGCGCATGTGCCCACCAGAAAGACAGAGAGAGAGAGAGAGATAGAAAGCGAGAAATCACCCCCCTCGGTGGGGATGGCCATACTGCAATCTCTTCTCCTCCATTCTCCTCTCGGGATTTTTTTTTTTTTTTTTGGAGAGGTTTTTCGCTATAGGGCGCGTGCGCTCGCCAGACAGACAGAGAGAGACATAGAGACAGAAAGCGAGAAATCACCCCCCAGGAGGAATGGTCACGCCGCAATCCCTTTTCCTCCATTCTCCTCTCGGGATCTTGGGCACGCATGCACATGCGCCCGGCATGAGTTTAAGCCACCGGGTCCAGGACTCGAACCATGGTTGGCTATATGGGAGTTCAGCGACATAGCCATTACGCTAACTACTGGTCCTGGAGAGACAGTCCTTACAGAGGTAATCAAAGTAAAATGAAGCCATTAGGTTGCCTAGCCCAAAGTGACTGGTATCCTTATAAAATGGGGAAATATCGACAGGGACATACAGAGAGAAGCTGATGTGAATGGATATAGGAGGAGACAAGGACAGAGGCCTGGAACAGATCCTTCCCCACAGCCTTGCTGACTCATGACTTTTCCAGTCTCCAAACTCTAGAATAACAAAGTTCTGTGTGTAGGCCTTCTAGTTAGTGGGATATCATTACAGCACCCCTAGAAAACCAATACAGGGAGGCTCTCCTTTTCATATTTTTATCATGTATGACTACTCTTTTTGCTAGAGGGCATGTGCACACACCAGAGAGAGAGGGAGAGAGGAAAAATAACCCCTGATGGGATGTGGTCACGCTGCAATCTCTTCTCCTCCACCTCTCCTTCTGTTTGGGGCACACACACACACATATCCCCTGCTTTATTTTTCAAGCTTCCGGGACCGAGATTAGACTATAGTGGGATCTAGCACCCTAACCACCAGGGTATGGAGCCGGCCCCATCGTATGACATTTTAATGACTATATATGTTACTTCTATAGTTAGAAACTCTCCCCTCAATAATTTTTGAAGAAAAAAAAAGAGAGGTTGTGTGGTAGTTAAGGTGTTGGGTCCCACATGGCCAACTTGGCAGTTCAAATCCTGGACCTGGTGGTTTGAAAAACATGTCAGACACAGGTGCATGCATGTCCGAAATCCCAAGAATAGAATGGAGGAGAGGGATTGCAGAGTGTCCATCCCTCATGGGGGAGTGATCTCTCACTTTCCTTCTGTGTTTCTCTCAGCGGAGCACATGCACCTTACAGGAAAAAAAAAAGGTTAGGTAAGAAACAGAGGAAGAAAGGCAAAACTATCCCATAATAAACTCCCCTTTGCCCCTTCATAAATAGAGTCTGCTACCCCTGCATGCAATGCCCGATGCCCGTAAAGTCAGTGTGCCTCCAGGGCACCACCCGCACTGGTGGCTGTCATGGCTGAGGAACAAACAGGCTCTGGCCTGCACAGTTGCCACTGATATCTGTTCTGCAAGATGTCACCAGGGTCTTCTCCCTCCACTCCATGCATCTGGCTCAGGCCTAAACAAACAACTAGAGAGGTATTTCTAACCATCTTAACCCACAAACCAGAAGGCCCCAAAGGCCTGGAGTGCTGGGCCCTTTCACAAGCTTTGGCCCCATTCACATGACAGTCTACTTGAATATCACGATAAAATAACAGACTGCTCAAGTCCCTATATAACTCTTCCAACAATAGTTTTTCCCCTGGGAAATGTCCTGATTTTCTGGGGGTGTCCACCTCTTGGAGGACAGGGTAGTGGCCAGCATTGGAAGAGCAGAAGGGAGGAAGTAAGAGGCTTGACTTGCAGATGATCCTGAAGGCCACAGAAGCAGGGCAGGAGGTTTAGGAGGCATGTGTGCTCCAATCTGGGCAAGGGCCACTGGGCTGGACCGGTAATCTTGGCAGAACTGCTCCGACTGGGCCACCGATGTTTCCCAAGTGGCATGTGTCAGCTCCCGGGGATCCAGTCAGCCCAGGGTACCTCTGCAGCCATCATTTGGGCTGTTAATGTGTCTGAAAGGATCATAAGGAATTGAAACCAACTCAGAATTGCAGAGGTTAAGAAAAAGAAATATTTTAAAAATAATTATTTTATTCCGTTTTATTTATTATTACTATATTTAAATTTGACCAGAATGAGAGGGGGAAAGTGAGAAAGTAAGCCATTAGGTCTGGGACCTGAACTGTGGTTAGCTATGTGGGAGTCTATTAACCACCATGCCATCTGCTGGGCCCAAGGTAAAAGAATATATATATATTTTAGAATTATTTAAAAATTTTATTTATTCATTCATTTATTTATGTTAATTTGATCAGAGAGATGAGTGGGGGGAGTGAGAAAGCAAGCCACCAGGTCCAGGACTTGAACCATGGTCGGCCATCTGGAGTGTCCAGTGCCTTAACCACCACACCACCTGCTGGTCCCCAAGAAAAAGAAATCTTAACCCATAGGTTGTAGGTCTACCTAAGTATAGCATATCCAGAATGTGCTTTGTCATCCTGTTTCTTCGAAGACTTGTGCTTTGTAGTTCCTGATTTTTTGGGGGGCCCCAGAATAAAGGAAGCACCGAGGGAGGAGTTAGCATTTCGGAGCACTTTCTGAGCATGCCCCTGTAACTATAGCATACTATTAACATCCACATGCCGAGCGAGGAGGTGCTGTTATTCCCAAGGACACCCAGGAAGAAGTCCCTTGACTGCAGGCTAAGGGCTAGAAAGGGCATCCAGGGACCTTGACTGAGTTGCGAAATTTCTCTACATGGGCTTCCTCACCTGCAAAGAGGAAATGAACTGTCTGTCCTGTAGATGGCTCTAGAGGATGTAGGGAGTGTGCCCAGTTCCTGGCCTAGCATGGGGCACCAAAGACAAGGAGCTATTCCCAATGCCACCTGAGGAGACAGGAGAGACGGGGCACAGCTCTAGACTGATGCCTTTTTTGTTTATTTTCATTTTTTCCCTTTATTCATGACAGACCATGTGCATAAGACAGAAGCACCAGACACAGGGTCTACTCACACCACGATCCCTTCCTCCCATCCTCCAGCACAGTGGATCTCGGGCATCTGTTTGTGTCCGGCATGTTTCAGGCTGACTCTGTAATCTGAACCACGGTTTGCCATGCGTGATCCGGCTTCTCTCGAGCAGCACATTACCGAGCCACAGTGCCCACTTTCTAAGCTACCAACAGAGAGGGAGAGGAGCACAGACATTGCGGGGAGGCCTGGTGAGGACCTGGGCTCTGCAGCTGCCAGCCTGGCTCAGCCCTGCTCACATGACTGTAGGGGATCTTAGGTGCTCATCCCTTCGAAGTTTTGGTTCATCAAATGTAAAATGGGAAACAAAGGACCAGCAGGTGGTGTAGTGGTTGAGGCACTGGACTCCCACGTGGTTCAAGTTCCAGACCCGGTGGCTTGAAACTCATGCTGGACACGTGTGCATGTGTGTCTAAAATCCCAAAGAGAATGAAGGAGAAGGGATTGTGGCATGGCTAACCCCCCTGGAGGGTGATTTCTTGATTTCTGTCTATCTCTTGGGTGAACACACACGCCCTATAGCGAAAATCTCAAAAAACAGGAGGGACAAGAGAGAACTGCCTAGTGGGGCCTCATCGGGGGCGAGTAAGTTCTGAGGGTTCTGGAGGAGCTGCATTCTCTTACTTTCTAACTGCAGGGTCTCTCCTTGCTCTTCTCCTCTGCCAGTGGCTTTAAAAAGGCACCCCCTTTGAGACACGTTAAGCTAGACAGAGGCCCCTCTACACATTTCCTTTTAAGGACCCCTCTCAGTTCTGTAAAGGAAGAGCTGGATTCTTCTGTGACCCTCAAAAGACCTCACATGTCACCTCCTGGGGTCATCACTGCAGCTTTTGAGCATTCAAAGGCCAAGAGAGCTGCTCTGAGGACACCAAGGGTCTTGCAGTCTTAGCCATTGTTTTCCGTGAGAAATTGTCTTCCAAGATACACACACACACACACACACACACGCACACACACAGGCCCCTGAGATTCGGCAGGAATTGGTAGAAAACAACTCAGAGGAAGTACAGCTGTTCCCTCTGAGGAGCGTGCGTGGGGGGAGCCGGGCCTCGGAAGAGGGGGTGTTCCCGGCAGCGCCACGCAGCATTCTTTTCACTTGAGCCATCCAAGCCCAAGGAGCTGCAGTGTCCTCTGGGGGATATGACATAACCACAGGCGGGAGAGGCCTCATAAAATCAGACCCATGTCCGCTTGTCCTTCTCCAAAGGAACCCTCTTCCCATCCTGTGTGCGAGAACCCGGGTTTGCTCACACCCAGCTGTCCTCCCACCCCCCCGCCGCCTCCAGCCAGACAAGTTCCTCACAGGCAGCGATCTGATAGGACGTGTTTATATTTACATGGTACATTTTAAAGCAATGGCTACATTGGTCATACATATTAGAAACCATAAAAAAAAGTTAAGAACTAAAATGTACATCATACACTTGTATATATATTTTTTACACAGAGGTAAAAAGGCTTATTATAAAAAAATTAATACAACAGGGTTTTAGTATACAGGTAAAGAATGAATTATTATGCTTCAGGCACTTTAATTTGTTAATGTGAGCAAATAGCTTGATGGGTTGGGGGGGGGCGTTGGGGAAGTTTCTGAACAGAAAATCTTTTGGTTAATGTTTTGTTACCACAGATACAAAAATAAAATCTGAATAATTTCTCTCAAATGATTGACGTCAGTATGGCGAAGCTGACTGGGAAAATACTACACACTGTTCAGCTGCAGTGTGGGGACTAGAGACGCATTTACATAAAAGTCTCCATGGCTGTCTTTGTGCCCTTAACCGCCGCCTTCACAAACCAAAACGGACGCGTGGAGCAAGGTTTGCTAGCGTAACTCTTCAGAGGGTGGGAAAGCGCAAGGAGTAAGAGAAGAGAGAAACAGATATGGCTAAGTCGAGCTGGGGCATGTGTGTGTTCTTACTGAAATAAATAGGGGCACTTGAACTGAGGTCTAAGGGAACATACATTAGTGTTGTGCTTTGTAGGTGGAGACCTTCGAGAAAGATCCTGAGGAAAGACCTCAGGGTAGGGGGAAGATGGTCTCTTAATAGCGTTGGAGGCTGGCTGACGGTTTTCTAGATGGTCTTCAGATGGGGAAGAGGTTCTCTTCTCTTCCATCACTCCAGGTGGACAGCTCTGCTCCTTTTCCAAACTGGAAAGCCCGAACCAGTTAATCCAACAAACGAAAACAGCTACCAACTAATTCGTAAGCACACGGGGTATTTACACGGATGGTCTGACTCAAGAAACAGGTTGGGCTCTCAGATGAGCTGAAAACATTCCCATGATGGTAAGCATGGCTAGCACTTCCCAATATGATTGGCAGATTGGAAGAAAAGTCCCTTTCCTCGAAGACTGATGTCCTGTGTGCAATAGAGAAGGGGTGGGGAAAGGGAGCTGGGGACTGGCCCTGCCTCCGCCTGGCGATTACCACGGAGAGACCGTGGTTGAAAGAGCGGCCAGCGTTGACGAGCCTGCCCCGTGGTCTCCCTGAGGTTCTGATTGTACTATGCTAGGTACAGGTAAGCACTCTTCACCTTTCTTCTTTCTTCAATAAGAAGATTTGGCTATTCTTCGCAATACATTAGAAAAATACTCTTTTCCAGCTACTTAGAAGCCTCCTAGGTGGCAAGGTGACAGGTAGAACCAGTTGGCTGACCTGTCTGTGCCCTCAAGGTGGCAAGTCTGGGTCTGGAGTTGCAGGAGAAAGACACTTAGGCATCAGAAGGGTTTTTACATATGGCCTGTTTGTTCCCAAGTAGAAACGGAGAATTTGGTGATGTGAAACCAAGTCCAAAATGAAAATGAAAACATAACAAGATGCAACCCACCACTCTTCAAATTTGTTACATTTAAGATTCTCCCCCAGATAATATAAAATAGTGCGCGCGTGTGTGTGTGTGGGGAGGGAACCTCCTATAGTTTTATTCACCACAACTTAGTGTTTCTCAACTGGAACTCGTTGAACACCAGTTTGTGTCTGAATAGACTATTTGGTTGCAAAACAATGAGTAACATTTCTTACTTTGTTATTGTCTGATTCTGATATTGCTCAATTTTTAGAAGTGGTGGCAACACATTTTAAAAAGTTCTACTTCAGGGATAACTGGGGGGCTCATGGAACCCTGAAATCCCCTTTGTAGCCCTGGCCCAAGAGGAAAAGATACAGTTAAGGAGTTTTCCTGATTCTCACAAGATAATCTGAAGTTAAGGCTCAATTCTCAGTCATTTTACAGGTGAATGTTTTGCATCAGGGAGTAATTTCAACAGATTCTGGGGCGGGGGGCAGAAATGATGATGGGCGAAAGACAAACTGCAGCTGACATGGGGAATTTGGCTTTAGAAAAGTTAAAGCACTACTGTTTTGTGGTACAAGTCTGTTAACTAGCTCACCTCCTATACATAATAACTGACCGCAGCTTAAATACTCCTGGTAGGGTTCCATCATGCTGCCTTCACGCTTCTGCAGAAACCCGATGCTTGCTAGCAAGGAGCACGCAAGCCAAGAGAAGGATAGTTGTTCACGTTCTTGGAAAACTACAAAACCCACCCCCAATCAGCAGTTCCGACTGCGCAAACTCCTTTGAACCAGAAGCGGTGGGAGGAGAGACAGGAAATCGACACATGGATAAGACAGTTAGCTTGATTACAGAGTGGGCATAATACACCAGCGTCTATGCAGAGGGTCCCTTTCCTTAGAACACTGTGCCAGCGTGTGAGTATGGGTGGGGGGCCGAGGCGGGGTGGGTGGCTGGCGAGTGGAGGGTCCACCGGGCAGGCTGGTTCCCCAGGCTGGAATGGAGCCTCAGGTACCAGGGAGCTGGGAGGCCTCTCTGCTCTCCGTGCTCCCGGGAGTGGAAGGGGGCAGAGAAGAGAGCGTAGGTGAGAGACGAGTTCCCTGTGGCTGCCGATGGAGGACGGGCAGGGAGGGACACCGAGTCACGCGGCCGCTTTGTGCTTCCCCCCACAGCACCTGCACATCACTCCGCAGTGGTAGCAGGCTCGCAGGGGCAGGTAACAGCACATACAGGGGGCCAAGAAAGACAAGGCAATAAGAGCCATCCACCGGAGGCAAAACTTCTCGTCGCTAGTATCGCACGAGCAAGGGTCTGTGTAGTCCCCCTCGGGGTCCGACATACAGTGATAGAGCATGCTGTCCGCACACCACATACAGCTCACCCGGCGGATGCAAGTTCTCACAGAGTCGGGCGCGTCCTGACAGTGGCCCCTCCGGTTCTCCTCGTGGTTGAACATGTCCCTGCAGTAGACGCACCGCGAGCGCTCTCCGTCCTCCTTCCGCCGCCGGGACTTGCCCCGGGGCGGCTGCGTCTTGATCACGCTGCCCCCGCGGCCTTTGGGGTCCTCACCAAGGCCAAAGTCTGAGGAGTCCACGTACGGGTAGTTGTAGTCGTGCTTGGGGACCTCGTCCTTGGCAAAGCGAACGTACGAGTCTGCGTCCTCCGACGTGTCCAGGTACTTGCCCCTGACCGGCGCGTGTCTGTAGTCCTCGTAACCTGTCATCCAGATCTTCTCCCTGGGGTTGATGCGCACGATTTCCTCGTCGTCATCAGGGAAGCTCACCTGGCGGTAGGGCCTCGGCATGGGCTGCTGGGTTTGGAGGGAGAAGACATTACTTTATAGCAGTGGCCAAGAAATCACCTTCCTTCGCAACCCTCCAAATGCACCTTTCACCCTCGCAAAGTAGAAGAACCATCCTGTACTTCCTGAATACCTTGCTCAGTCAAGATGCACCTGAAATTGGGAACCTCGGTCCCTTACTGGGTCAGTAACTCAAATGTAATGGGTTGAGACAAACAATTTTTTCTCTTTTTGTCAAAGTTTTAAAATATACGTGAGAAAGTGTGCACAATGCAAGAGCACAGTCTGATGAGGAATCAGACGCCTAGCACTCCCCAGATCAAGAGGCAACACTCACCTGCCTCCCCAGACCACCCTCCTACCCCAGGGTGATGTTAAGATGTTTCCAGCAGCTTGGATTTGGTTTGCCTGTTTTTGCACAATGTAATTGTAAGACTGGCTCTTCTTTTTTAATGAAATAGAATCATGTTACGAGAGCGCGTACTGCATACTGCAAGGGTAAGTTCTGTTTCATGAAACTTCATTATCTCTGTGTGTGCAATATGCGCATATTGGTTCTCCATGTAAACTGTATTTTCTACTGCGGGTCCTGTTCAGTAGACCAACAGGGGACAGTAGGAAATACAGATTCCCTGCGTAATCCGACGGGGAAGAGAAGATGCACAGACATGGGAAGGGAGAGAAGGAAGGGTTTGGATTCTGTCAGGATCCCCCAGACAGCAAACGACAGAGCTGGAGCCTGAGCCCTGGCAGACCAGAAGACCCAGAGATACTCTCTGACCTTCCAATGCAAACTGCATCCTCCTTCAAGGTGAAAGAGTCTCTCTGCAGTTAGTTCTGCTGCAGCTCACAACAGGGCCTTGTCCAGAGCAACAGGCGCTGAGCAGATATTTATGGAATCATTATTTGAGATGCAAGTAACCCTGCCTTACGCAGGGCATCTCGGTGTGGCAGAGATCGAGATTTCTTCTTTGAAGCTCTTTGGCCTGAAGAGTTTTCAGTGCGTGAGAAGCATGGCTCTGGAGTGATGCACTGCAGTCTAGCACTAACTACCACATCGTTTTTTTCTTTTTTGGAGAGGTTTTTTTGCTATAGGGTGCGTGCGCTCGCCAGACAGACAGAGAGAGACAGAGAGATAGAAAGCGAGAAATCACCCCCCAGGGGGGGTGGCCACGCCGCAATCCCTTCTCCTCCATTCTCCTCTCGGGATCTTGGGCACGCACGCACACGCGACCGGTGTGAGTTTAAGCCACCGGGTCCGGGACTCGAACCGCGGTCGACTGCGTGGGAGTCCAGCGACATAGCCATTACGCTAACTGCTGGTCCCGCACTAACTACCACATCTATGAGCCAGTCACCAGGACTCCGTTTCCCCATCTGTCAAACTGCATAGGACCGTCGTGAGAATGAAGAGAAATAATCTGTCAGGGTGTCAGCTCAGAGCCCGGCATACAGTACACACTTGCTACCTGTCGCCATCACCATCAGTATCACATGGTTACAGAATTGACCACACGACCTCAGACATAGCCATTACTTCCCATCACACTGTGAGCCTCGAGGGCAGGGCAGTCTCATCTGTTTTGCCCTATTTCCCATCAGAGTCTCGATACCAGAGTTCCCTGGACCTTAGAAAACCACAATCCTGAAGGATTTCCAAAGTTGACATGGGCTTTGCTTTTTGAAAATTTTGCAAAGTAAGGAAAGGAAAAAAGCCACTTTTCATCTACTGCAACCATAGCATGATTTAAAAAATTAGGTAATATATAATAAAATAATTTAAGAAGAGTCAAATAAACCTAGCTATATATAAAAAGTCAAAACCAAAACCACAAAAACAAAAAACCCCACTGCCCTGCGCTTTTTTTTTTTTTTTTTTTTTTTCATTTCAAGCAGTTCGGTGGCCACATCACCTTACGTGGGCACCAGTCCATGCCCTGCGACTTGGGAACCTGTTCTGCAAAGCAGCCGCTTGGTAAATATTTGTTGAATTATTGAATTCCAGGCTCCAGCTCCATCTCCCCGATCAAGACGGGGCCTGCAGCCTGTGACGCCAGAGGGCTGGAACTCAGCGTGCTGCCCTCTTCCGTCCTGACCACAGCTCTGTGCTCTCGGGTGAAGCCAGCAGGCCCTCTGGGTGGAGGAGCAGGAGGCCACGTAGTGCCCCGGTGGGGGCGGTCAGCTCTGGATCTCATTCTTACAGGCATCCATCTGCCTACGTCTCACCTCATCTGTACCCAGGGATGCTGACCACATGCCAAGTGGGGAACTTGTGAAGATTAAACTGGACAAAGCACATAAAGTGTTCATGAAGGTGTCAGGCTGAGATGGCACTGCCGACACCATCATCTTCAAACGGGGTGGGATACGAAGCAGAAGAGCCGAGGAGGCCTGGGCTCGGGGCATGGGCTGGACAGCAGGGGAGGGAGCCGCTGCTCACCTGGTCGAGGTGGTAGTGGTCCATGGGGTATGGGTCGTGGAGGTGGTGGCCCAGGGTGTAGACCCTCCGGTGCTCACAAGATGTGGGAGAGGAGATTGTCCGAGTAGGTTGTTCCCTCTTCTGAGAGGAATTAGAGGAACTGTCTGTAGCTGTCTGTTTAGAGAGAGGTAACCAAGAGTTAACTAAACAACAAAAAAACCCATACGCCAAACCCGGACAAGCGCTATTCAAATACCATCTATTCCCCAGCGGTGGCATCCTGTTGGACTTCCCAAAATCCTGAGTTTATCCTGGCTGCGGCAGGAGGACCCCTGAAGGGCCAGATTGTCTAAACACGATGTGGCTGGCTCGAGAGGAGAAGAAACCCAGCCACCAGACCCTGGAAAGTTGGGTTTGTTTTTGCAAATATGGGAGCAGCTACTGGGCCTTGGGAGAAGGGCCTGGTATACCAGGCCTCACACTGGTGTGTGCCAGTTTGGTCGAGAATGGTTAACCCCTTCGTGCCCCTGGTTGTGAGGTCCTCTGGCAAGCAGGAGAGATACAATAAAAATAAAACCCACATGTTTGTAAGTGGGGTGAATCCCAGCCTGGGAAAGTCTGAGAGGTAAGGATACCTTGGGTACTGGCTTTCCAGGAAGGAATTTTGTAATCTTGGGGCAGAAGGCAAGAACTGGAAGTGAGATGGGAGCTCTCAGAGGAATAAAGGCCATGTATGCAGGGGGCAGTGACAGCTGTTTTCGCAGTACAGGTGAAGAGCTCAGACTGGGGCCTCCGCGATCATATCCTTGAAGATGATCGGACGCCAGCGTGGACCACAGCTGTAAGCAGAGCACAGGCGAATCCCACGGGCATAGGTGGCCTCACTGCCACCCAGTATACTACTTAAGGGCTTCATGCTCGCACCTGAGACTCAGATCAGGTTGGGTGATCCCAGGGAGTGCTCACTCTCCAAAACGGGGCCCAAGGGCCACACGCTTACAAAGAGCTCTGAGATGCTGGCAACCACCTTTATAACCAAGCCCCCTACAAGCCCCAGCCTGCCTTCTAACTTCTGAAAGACAGGTTGCCCTCACCATGCCCTCTCCAGGTGGGGGCAGGTGGGGGAGGGTTTTCTTGATATCTAGGTGCCCTAGTTCTTTTTCTTTTCAGAGCAATATTTGCTATAGGGTGCGTGTGTTCACTAGAGAGTCAGAAAGTGAGAAATCACTTCCCAGGGGGATGGCCATGCCGCAATCCCTTCTCCTCCATTCTCCTCTCGGGATCTTGGGCACGCCCACGTGCATGGCATGACATTTAAGCCACCGGATCTGGGACTTGCACTGCGGCTAGCCATATGGGAGTCCAGTGGTGTAACCACTGGGCCATCTGCTGGTCCCTAGGTGCCTTAGTGCTGGCAAGTGTACAGGAACTCCCCTTAGCTCCTGCTTCTGCCCCTCTGGTCTCACTTGCTCCCCTCTCTCTACCTGTCCCCATTAGCTGTCATCAATCTTGGGAGTAAGGTCAGATCCAAACAAATAAGAATTCTACGTTTTTTAAATAACCACGCCCCCTCCCAATTAATAAAATAATAAATGCTCAGAAAAATGGACTACAAGAATTCAGAAGAAAGGAAAGGCATCCTTGTTTTTTAAAACTAAGCAGACAGATGTGGCATCCCTCCGAATCCAACCTTCTTGGATCTTCCTCTTCTATTTGGTTTGGCTGTAGATTCCCCCCAAGTCTGGAGTGTCTAATTCTGATATGGACACATGGTCCTCTCTGAAGAAATTCTGTGGGGCCTTTGTTGGGAGGTAAGGATGGTGAGTTCTCCATCTCTGAAGCCCAGAATCTTGGCGACGGCACAGGGAAAGGACCCATCTGAGGATGAGGTAGAGCAGAACCGAGAGAAGAAGGTCCCCACGGACCTGCCTGAGCTTCCGATCCAGCCAAGCCTGAATCCTGGTCTACCCCAGGGTGTCTATCCTAGGGTGTATCCAAGGGTCTCTCATCTTTAGTTTTGCTCAGCTGGTTCAGAACACAGATAGGAAAGAGCTGTGTGTCGCTCCCTTCTCAGTAACTGAAAGACCAAACGTACATAAGGCTTTTCACTTCTCAACTCCAGCCTGACCACCGACTCACACCTACCCTTTCCTCACGTCCTGCAGGCCCTGCCTCCTCCTCTTACTCGAGAAGTAGCTGCAGATCGGACAAACAAAGCAAGCAGTTCTCGACAGTGTCACACCGTGTGAGCGCTCGCAGCCTTGAGCTGCACCAGAACAGGATTCCTCAGTGCAGCCTCACAGGCAGAATGCCACCTGCGTGTCACACACGGGCACATGGAAATGCAGGATCCTGTCCAGAGTCACTGGCACAGCCCGAACCGAGGTGCAGGCACCCTCTAACCCTTAGCACAAGGCCCAGCAGAATTTCTTTTTTCCTAAAAGTTACTATTTTAGGTTTTGCTAGAGAGCACGTGAGCTCACCAGAGACAGAATGAGAGGGGAAGTCAGCAATCAGTCTGCTGGGGGCATGTCCATGGCGCAATCCCTTCTCCTCCACCCTTCTCTCAGGATTTTGGGTATGCGCGCACACACGCCCAATGTGATTCCCAAGACACCTGGTACGGGACTCAATCTGCGAAGCTGGCCATGTGGGGTCCAGTGCCTTAACCTCTACGCCACCTGCTGGCCCCAGGGAGACTTCTGAAACACCACACTGCTGCCTCTCAAACTTGGGTGAGCCCACTTTCCATCCCTGCCCCGCACGGTTTTTTGTTGGGGTTAACATGAATACAACTCCGCGAAAGGTGCACTCTGCATGGCCCAGACCCAGGAGATAAGGGGATGGCGTCTCGCAGTACAAAGGTTTTCTAAAGATCCCAGTAAATACTTTCTGAATGAGTGGATGAGGGCCCGGCAGTGTGATTCACATCTCATGAGTTAAATTCTTACCCAACATCCACACTCATTGAGGCCACCCGGTGTGGAACACTAATGTGCTCCCGGCACTGAGTTCTCAGAAACCCAGCTAGCGCACACTGGTCACCTCTGTTACTCATCTGCCCACCCCGATCCACCCTTCTCTGTCTGACCGGTGTTCAGGGTAACAATGTGCAGAAAGGCGTTCTGAGAAATGAGGCATGCACAGCTTTTCCTAGTATCCATTAGCCAATCAGAAACGCTACCTTCAGATGCGGCCACTCAACCTGCCTGACCTAATGGCCTCTTCCCCAACATCAGTCAGAACACAGGAGACTCAGAAAGCCCTTCCAATATCTCATCTAATGACGAATCTACCTGAAGAGGCAAGAAGGCCAGAGGACCTTGAGAGGCGTGTCTGTAGTCCCAGGCTTCCACGCCCAGCTGCTCTGGGTTAGATTGCACTCTGAAGTGGAGGCTGAGTCTGGATCTGTACTACCAGACAAATTCTGCAAAGTGGTGAGTGTGATCCACAAATGAGAGGCATGTGCTATTGGGGCATCTCCAAAAAAAGTGACAGAAAATCATCTCCCTTTACCAGCATGCACCTCTGTGAGGTTCTCACGTAACTGCTGTGATTTCCACAGAGCTGCAGATAAGCAGCCACCCATGGTACACACACGCACACATAAGCCAGCAGGACCCTAAGCATCTGTTATTTGTGAGCACAAGCTACTGACACCTGCCAGCCTCCCAATCTGACCCTATCCCCTTCAGCCAAGAGACTCGGCAACGGCCGCCTGGTGTATGTGAGGCCTGCCTTGCTCCATTGTGGGTGTCTCTGAACCGCTAAGGCTTGGAACTCAAGGACAGAAGTGTTGATCCTCTGTGACTACTCTGTGCTTGGACCTTGGGCTCCTAAGGGGGTGGCTTCAGCAACAGGCCTCCTGGCATTCCGAGAGAGCAAGGTCAGAGCGGGCATTCACTGGCCCCTACTGTGGACAGCGAAGCCGGGCACTGCCATCTGGGCAGGGCCGACCTGTGGCAAGTGCAGTGCATCGTGACACAAGCACTACCCTTACCACCTGCACAACGGCCCTCTGAGAAAATCCTGCCTCTGGGTTCGACTCTGACTCAGTGCCAATGACCACTACTCAAATGATAATCAAGTGTGTGACCTGCTGGCTCTGTGGTGCAGTGGTGATGTGCAGTTTAAGGGAAGCTGGGTCCCGCATGGCAATAGCCATGGTTTGAATCCCAGCCCGGTCAGCCTGAAACACATCGGGTCGTACGTGAATGCCCAGGATCTGACACTGGAGGATCCAGGACTGGAGAAAGGAGAGGTGATGACCATCCCTGTGGCATGTGCTCTATCATGAATAGAAAAAGGCCTGGGGGGGGGGGGGAAGCGTGCAGCCTAATATAAAGCATTGAACAACTGAAATGTAGCGGTCTTGTAATGCTCAAAATAACAGGGTTTCAGCGCTGGCACGGTTTGCATCCTCTGCTAATTAGAAGGGAGGTGATTTTGGTTAGGTTAACCACTAATCCAATCTTTGCATCTGTAAAATGCGGCTAAAATCTTCCTTCAGGTTACTGCAAAAATGAAGTGAGATTTAAAATGCCCACTTCCTAAACCATGACGGCTGAGGTGTAGACTAACCGATGCTGCACACTGATCCCATATCCGGCTGCTTAGGTATCTGAACTCCAAATACTGCGTCAAAGGATTCTCTAGACCTTTCCAAGTAAATCGTTTTACTCATGCGAGAAGGCGTGGTCTCCTTTCCAATATTTATACCATCTTACTCTCGTCTTGCTGCGTCTGTTGCCAGGACTTGCAGCATGATATGGAAAAGGAGAGGTGACACTGACCCACTTGCCTTACCCCTGACTGATGGGGCAGCTTTGAGTGAGTCCAGTAGAAAGGCTGTTTCTAGATAGCTGGAGAGAGGATAAAGTTCCAAATGTTTCCTTCTCTTTCAGATTGCTGTAAGGATTTTTCACTCTAAGACATTAGATGCAAACAGGTAATTTTTCTGTTTCTACTGAGATGATTACACCTTTATTTATTTATTTTTTATTTTATTTATTTTTTTTTGGAGAGGTTTTTGCTATAGGGCGCGTGTGCTCGCCAGACAGACAGAGACAGAGAGATAGAAATCACCCCCCAGGGGGGATGGTCACGCCGCAATCCCTTCTCCTCCATTCTCCTCTCGGGATCTTGGGCACGCACGCACATGTGCCCGGCGAGTTTTAAGCCACTGGGTCCGGGACGCGAACCACGGTCGACTATGTGGGAGCCCAGCGACATAGCCATTATGCTAACTGCTGGTTCCCAATATTTATTTTTTAATTTATTTTAGGTTTATGCCATAGGGCAAGTGCATTCTCTACAGAGACAGCGAGAGAGACAGTGAGAGGGAAAGTGAGAATCACCCCCTAGGAGGGCTGGCCATGCTGCAATCCCTTCTCCACTGTCTTCCTGGCATTTTGAGCATGCACAAACACATGCCCAGCATGATCTTCAAGCCGTCAGGTCTGGAACTTGAACTGCAGTAGGCCATGTGGAAGTCCAGTACCTTAACCAGCATGCCAACTGCATGTCCCCACCTTTATTTCTTTTAATGTATGACTTAAACAGCCTTTCCAATAATAAACCACCTTGGCATTCTTGGGATAGTCTCTATTGGTCTTTTATTAAATGTGTGTTACTAATATTGCATGTGATTTGCCAATATTTGATTTAGAAACTTTAAACTGAGACACATAATGAGTTTGGCTTCTGTTTTTCTCTGCTTGAGCTCCTCTTGCTCCATTTTCTAACAGGTTATGCTAGCCTAAGAAACAGACCTAGACAGCTTTCCACCTTTTTCTGTATTTTAGAACAAAATCTATTACATGGAAATTATGGTTCTTAACTATTCAAGTTGGATCCCTTTTTCAAGGAGTGGACCTTTGACTACATTTTCTAATTTTTCTATACAAAAATTCATATATTCTGAGTAATCAATAACAAGCTTGGCGCAACCTGGTTTCTATCTAACACCCTCTAACAAGACGGCAGGCTGTGACAAGACTTGATAAAGGAGACACGGAAGAACAGGAATGTGAGACCAGGAAAGGAAGCATGTGCATGGAAATGAAAGTGAGCACTGCCAGCTGCAAGGAACACAGCAAAGACAGGACTGCCTGACCCCCCCCATCCCTTCCCTGAAGGGGGATTGGGTTTGGGCAGAGTGATCTGCAAGACTGTGGACTCAGTCATGGTCACAGAAGGTGACCGTGTCATTGTGGAGATGCCTCGTGGCTGGGCAGAGCCAAGGCCAGGCTGCCAGCCCAAAGAGCAGCAAGTGGGGCTAGGTGACTTCCCTGAATGGGGACACCTGACATGGGTGGGTGGCATTCTGGATGGTGGCCTACCAGGACCAAGGTCCAGAGGAAGAGAAAGTGACTCAAGTTCACCAGTGAACATCTGATAAACTTCTTTAAAAACAGCAAGCTTGGGACCAGCAGTTAGCGTAATGGCTATGTCACTGGACTCCCACGTAGTCGACCGTGGTTCGTGTCCCAGACCCGGTGGCTTGAGACTCAAGGCGGGCGCGTGTGCATGTGTGCCCAAGATCCCGAGAGGAGAATGGAGGAGAAGGGATAGCAGCGTGGCCATCCCCCCTGGGGGGTGATTTCTTGCTTTCTATCTCTCTATCTCTCTCTGTCTGGCGAGCACATGCGCTCTATAGCAAAAACCTCTCAAAAAAAAACAAAAAAAAAAACAAACAAAACCCCAGCAAGCTTGTAGAGGCTGAGCTCTGAACACACATGGGGTACTTATTTGATCACCTATGGTCCCTATACCTTCCAGAATTTAACTGTAAATGAGAAGGAGACCCTAGAGCTTCAAAAGTTGACACATTTTAAAAATAGATTTTTTTTTTGGGGGGGGGAGAAAAGTTTTTGCTATAGGGCACGTGTGCTCACCAGAAAGAAAGAGAGAGAGAGAGAGAGAGAGAGAGAGAGAGAAATCACCACCCCTGTGACGCAATCCCTTCTCCTCCATTCTCCTCTTGGGATCTTGGGCATGCACGCATACGTGCCCAGTGTGAGTTTAAGTCACAGGGTCCGAGACTTGAACTGCAGTCGACTACATGGGAGTCCAGTGACATAGCCATTACGCCAACTGCTGGCGTCCCAAAGAAACTGATTTTAATATTATAACATATTGACATTGAATCAAAACCTGAAGCACAAAAGCCACTGAGTTAATGAATGGGCTGTGCCCCTGAGGTCAGTGCTGCGTGGCTGGGTGGGAGTCAGCCTGGTCAGGACGGAAGGAGGAGACCAGAGGTCAATGCTTCGTGCAGGAGCTCAGGCTGGCCCTCCAGCACACACAGCCTGCGTGGCGTGACCTCTACCTCTCGGAAGCTTGTCTACTCTTACAACGAGGACCTGAGTTTACTTGGAAATTCTTAAAGCAGCACGTGGATTTGTTCATGGGCCCTGGGTCCAGGAATGAGCCTTCTTCACTTAGAAGGCCAGTCTCACTGACCCAGGGAGCTCGAGGAGGGCAGACAGAACCGAGAGGACAGACCAGCTGAGGAGGCAGTCTGCTTAAATCGTCCGTGCTGGGCTGGAATCCTGGCTGCTGGACAAGAACTTTTTCGGGCTTTCAGGATGAGTGGGACTATTGCTTTCAACAAGTGTCCTCAGGACTGTGCGCCTCCCTTCAGTTCCCCTGGCTACCTCTTTGTTTTTCCAGAAGGGCACGGGGGCAGGGAGTAAGGCGGCAGTGGCCTGGGAGAGGAAAGGTGTGCCTCAGGCTGTTTTCTCAAGGACACTTGGGACTGTCAGGGGCACCTGGTTTACAGCGTGTGCAAGGATAGGATGCTCCTACCAACAAGTCCATGAGACCGTGAGAAGGCTGGAAACTGGCAGTGTCCTGCTTCTTTCTTCTAGGGGGTGGTGACAAATGGGACAAAACCCTCCTCTAGATGGGCAAGCAAACAAGGACAGCCATTCCTCATCCGCGTGCCCATAAACACAGGCCAAATGAGGAAATCAGAAGATAGGAATACTACGTAGCTGCCTGGCTCGTAGTTACGACCGCATTTTCATTTTAAAAAGCACATCCTTCCTGTCGCATGGTTACATATATATAATAACCTCGGGCTGGGACAGCGTCAGGAGTGGGCTCAAGTGTGGATGCTGCAAGCCCTCCCTTCCGTGCCTACTACCAACTACGCCGACCAGTACTCTGGCAAACAAGTGCTGTCGGCTACTTTGTCAACAGGTCTTTGGGAGTTGGTAGCTCCAGCTCGCCTGTCCTGAGGGCCTACGCTGGTTCTGGGTGTCCTCTTTCAAAGAGGCAATTGGAGCAGGAAACAGACCAGACCCACTTTTCCAAGCCCAGCTAGGGGGCAGTTTGTGTCTACCAGGCAGCTGATGGTGGGGAGGAAGAGGGAACGCCGTCCTGGATTCTAAGCCGTTATCCTCTCTAAGACCTACTTTTCACTGTGAAAATAACCACAATAAAAACAATTTTAAAAACAACTTCATGAGGGCCAGCAAGTGGCGTGGTGCTTAAGCTACTGTACTGCCACATGGCCAACTATGGTTTGAGTCCAGGACCTGGAGGCTTGCTTTCCTACTTTCCCTTTCTCTCTCTGGCCAAATTAAACAGACAATAAATGATAATAAATGAAATAAAATAATTCTTTAAAAACAAAACAAAAAACCTCAAAACAACTCTAAGTTTCTAAATTTTGAGGTAAGACAACACTTTGTTACAGAAGGAAAGGTCTCTGATAAAACCCTGCAGCTTAGCTTCACTAGGACTGAGGGGTCAGGGGTAGAAGGCTGGTTTTCAGGTTACCTTGGATAAGTACTTTGTATTAATTAGTAAAATGTAAATAACAGTGTCTTAAAAGATGATTGATACATGTGTAAATGAAACAAGAGAGTGGGAGGCTAGCAAAATGCTTTTGGGCTCTCTGAAATTGAAAGCATTTCAAAGCTTTTGTTTGGATCTTCAGACATTCATTCAGTTGCTGTAATTTAGCCGCTATAGGTATTACATGTTTTTTGTTCTTTTAATTTGCTATAGGTCCTGTAGGCTCGCTGGAGAGAGACAGAGAGAGAAATGGAGAAGGAAAGTGAGAAAGCACTTATTCCCCTCTGCCTCCCTCCCTCCCTGCCCCATTGTGTTGGGGAGATAGCCATACCCCCCCTCCCACTCTCCTCTCAGGATTTTGGGACTGTACGCACGCACTTGTGTCTGGCGTGTTTTTCAGGACATTGGTCTGGAACTCAAACTACACACTAGGCCACGTGGGATCCAGCCATCTTAACCACTGTGCCATCGACTGGTCCACGTTTTTTATTTTTAGGGAAATTTTTGCTGTGGCGTGCGTGCAACTCGCAGGAGAGATAGAGACAGAAAGTGAGAAATCACCCCCCCCCAGGTGGGATGGCTACACTGCAATCCCTTCTCCTCCATTCTCCTCTTGAGCTCTTGGGCACGCACATGTGTCCAGTGTGAGTTCTAAGTCGTCAGGTCCAGGACTCGAACCACGGTCCACTACGTGGGAGTCCAAGTCCAGTGATGTAACCATTGTGCCATCTGTTGGTTCCTATTTTTTTTTTTTTTTAAGTTTATTTATTTCTTCCATGAGCAAGAGGGAAAACACCCTACAGGGTCTTGTCACTGTGACCCACCCCAGCCTCAGCAGCCCCAGAAAATCTCCAGCCTCTCCCCAGATTTCGAACTCCACAAACTGAGAGATCACACGCTGTCGCACCTTTTCAAAAAACTCTCCTTCGAACATCAGTCCATGAACCCCATTCATTACAACATCGGGAGATTTGCCCTCAGCATGAACATTTGTTGAAGATGGAGTAGGAAGGAAAAGCTTGAGAAGGAAAACGTGGTATTCCACACTCTTCGCTTATGTAAACGAAACCTGGATAATCATAAAACTCAACAAATTATTTTTTTCTACTCAGTCAAGAATAAAAATAAACACAACTTGAAAACACTCAAAAGCCCATTGAGGACAAAACAAATGGCTTTTTAGTGCTTTGGTTGTAACAACGAGCTGCCACTTTAGCTCGTGTGAGAAAACACCTGGGCTGGGTGGGAGGGGTCGGGATGTCATTAGGAACAACTGCCAGAGAGTCATAAAATGTAGTTTGTGATAAACAGGATGTCAAGGGTTCAAGAAAAGGGTACAAGGAAGGACCAAGTTTCCCAGTCTGGGCAAAACATGGCTAGAAGCTGGTGTTGCTGCAAAAAATGGAAATTTTCCTGCGTGAAGGAGGACCACCGAACTAAAGAAATCAGGTACAATGAAACGTCAGAACAACCTGAATACCAGCCCCTTTTAACTGGGTCTGGGCAAGCAATGGCCCCATACACAATGACGGGAATGACTCTTCTCGAGTCTGCAAAGGATGGTACCCAGGTGGTGCCATTCTAAGTGCCCGGAGAGAAATGAGTTTATATGTACGATGGATTCCATATGGTGCTAGGGCTTCATTAGGAATCCCTGTTGAGAGGGACTGTCCAAATGCAGAATCAAAATAGGACGGCAAGGGACCAGCAGTTAGCGTAATGGCTATGTCGCTGGACTCCCACGTAGTCGACCGCGGTTCGAGTCCCGGACCCAGTGGCTTAAACTCACGCCGGGCGCGTGTGCGTGCGTGCCCAGGATCCCGAGAGGAGAATGGAGGAGAAGGGATTGCGGCGTGGCCATCCCCCCCTGGGGGATGATTTCCTGCTTTCTGTCTCTCTGTCTCTCTCTGTCTGTCTGGCGAGCGCACGTGCCCTATAGCAAAAATCTCTCTCAAAAAAAAAAAAAAAAAAAAAAAAAAAAATTTAGGACCTAGAAAAGGAACAAAGTTGCAAGTTCTGTATGGTAGGCTTTCCTATGGTCAAGTTTGGAGTTGCATCCTTGGGGCCCCGAGGGGTGCAATGCCCACTGCAGCCGCCGTGGAGTCTATCACAGAAATGGCCCACGTGGGACATTGCTCACACATTTATCCCCTTATCTTTCTCCTTTCCAACTTGGGCTCAAGAGAACTCAAAAATGCAATGCTTGTAGTTAGTTACTGTTTAAAAATAGAATCGCTGAACTATAACTCTTTAACTAAGGAAGAGACAAACAGTAGTGAACTGGAAAGGTTAGGAGATGGTGTTGATTGCTCCTCTACTAGGAACCTTGGCCAGGTGTGTGACCTTGGCCAAGCCACCCATCTGACCCTCTAGGCCCCTTTTGTGACTGTGTCTATAAAATGAGGCAAATCCTACTTCATTTGCCAGAAGGCAGGAGGCTGTTCAAAAGAATTCAAATTTTTCCAAATTCAAAACCTGTAATTCTGAGGACTTGGCATGTCTATAGCTATCTTTGCCTTCCAGCAAACCAAACATTTCCAGTTAACTCCTGCCAATTATCCTACTTTTAATGTGCCACTATTTCCCTGGTAGACATACAAACTGCTTCCCAACACTAAGCAGAGAAAACAGGGATGGCTAGTGGAGAGGCCAGAGCCACAGAACATAGACTTTGTCTAGTCTCTAATGACTTCAATCCCCCAGGTCGGAGGGGGAATCCCCAGGATGGCTGTAACTAAGACGTCTCTTTTGATGCTTCCTTCTCCCTTGGCCCACCTTATAGAAAAATCCCTCTTGTTCTTTCTTTTAAAAATGAAGGCAATGCTGGGGGACCAGCAGTTAACGTAATGGCTGTGTTGCTGGACTCCCACGTAGTTGACCGCGGTTCACGTCCTGGACCTGGTGGCTTAAAACTCACGCCGGGCGCGTGTGTGTGTGTGCCCAGGATCCCGAGAGGAGAATGGAGGAGAAGGGACTGTGGCATGGCCATCCCCCCTGGGGGGTGATTTCTGGCTTTCTATCTCTCTGTCTCTCTCTGTCTGGCGAGCGCATGCACCCTATAGCAAAAACCTCTCCAAAAAAAGGGAAAAATAATGAAAGCAATGCTATACATTTATGGCATTTAATAAAGCGAATAGCAGCCCCTTCTCACCCTCCCCTATCTCAGCTTCTCACTCCTCTGAGAAATTCATGTCCAGTTCTCTGGCTCTTTCTTCTGGTATGTGATCCACTTTAAAGTGCCATAGTCGTACTACTATTTCCTGGTTTTCAGATTTGATGTTATTTCAGGCTTTCTTATTATGGAAGACTTGGTTATTTTATACCCTCGAGTATCTTCCTATAAAGCAAATATTTCCCTAATCCCTGAGCTTTAGAGCAGAGTCCAGCCACTCAACACAATGACAGCTGAGCTCGACAGCACTTGACTCAGATCTAGATTAGCCTGCTCCAGAAGTACACACAAGCTGCAGCTCAGCCTCCTGAGAGCATTCAGACACTATCCTTGCTGATCTGTGAGGATGCTAATAACATTTAAAAATGAGTTTAGAATTCTGCAGCAGTAAATAAACCACCAGTTTTAATGGACCAAATCCTATCAATGGGACTTCGGAAGACTGTGTATTAACTGGCCATAAAATTGGGCCAGCTGGTGGCATAGTGGTAATGTGCCTGCACCCACATGGAAAAGGTTCAAGTCCCAGGACCTCACTGAGTACACTAGGCTGTGTCTAGGTGTAGATTATGGCATGGGGGGTACCTGTCTCTTCCTCTCTCTCATGGAAGAAATAAAAAAAAAAAAAAACTTTAAAAATGACCACAGGGGAGCCAGCAGGTGTGTAGTGGTTAAGGTGCTGGACTCCCACATGGCCAATAGCTGTTCAGGTCCCAGATCTGGCAACTTGAAACTCATGCCAAGTGCATGTACATGCATGCTCAGAAACCCAAGAGGAGAATGGAGGAGAAGGAAATGCAGGGAGGCCATCCCCCCGGAGGGTGACTTCTCACTTTCCCTCTCTCTGCCTCTCTGGCAAGCACATGCAGGAGAGACACGGCAACCCCCCCAAAAAAAACACCCCAAAATACACCTTAAAAAAATCCCTAAAGACCATATGACCTGGAGCCTCTTCAGTTCTCTATAGCCAATTTTCTGCTCCTACCCCCGTCCCCAGAAACACCTTTCTTGCCAGCTCCAAATATTCTCACCCTAGAATCTACAACTGCAGGGATCTGAGGAAAAGTCAGTGTGAAGCTGGGAATGAGCCAGTTCACCTCATTCATGGCGCTAAACTGTTGCTTAAGTTTACATGGACCTCAAGACATGCTAGTCACCAAAGGTACAGCAGAGGGACAGACTTCAGTGTTCCTCTCTGAAGTGAATGAAAGGCTGTCAGTTGGAGGCTGACACAACAGTGTGGTAATTCTTTTTTTTTTTTTAATAGTTATTTATTTTATTTTATTTTATTTTATTTATTCATTTATTTGTTAATTTGACCAGAGAGAGACAGAGGTTGAGAGTGAGAGAGAGAGGAAGTGAGAAAGCAAGCCACCAGATTTAGGACTCAAACCCTGGTCGGCCATGTGGGAGTGTCCAGCGCCTTAACCACCACGCCACCTGCTGGTCCCAACAGTGTGGTAATTCTTAGCAGTGCCAAAAAAACTCCTGTCACAGAATGCCAGCCTGTTGTGTTGTGGTTACTTTATATTCTTTGCATGATTCTGCTCACACATATGTACCAAAAGGCTAAGACACTGGAAATCCTTAACGCATCCATATTTACATTCTTGCTACTTAGCTGTTTGTGCTCACCTGGAGTTATCATTCTTTTTTTTTGGAGAGGTTTTTGCTATAGAGCACGTGTGCTCGCTAGAAAGACAGAGAGACAGAAAGCAAGAAATCACCCCCCCCCCCCCCCCAGGGGGAATGGCCACGCTGCAATCCCTTCTCCTCCATTCTCCTCTCGGGATCTTGGGCACGCACAGTGGTCGACTATGTGGGAGTCCAGTGATATAGCCATTACGCTAACTGCTGGTCCCACCTGGAGTTATCATTCTAACTGAGATCCCATGGAGGGGCTTGTGAAAGGACCATGGTGCAAGGAGTAATAGATGAAAGGACAGGAAGAGGCAGGAGCAGGCAAAAACCTACAGTGAGTGATAATGCGAGGGGCTCAGAGCCTGACTGCAGACGGGCAGAAAATGCAGCTCAGAAACACAACACAGAAGGGGGTAGAAACTAGTGTGGTGGTTAAGGTATTGGGCTCCCACATGGCTGATAATGGTTCAAATCCTGGACCTGGTGGCTTAAAACTCTTGCCAGGCATGTGTGTGTGCCTATAATCCCAGGAGGAGAATGGAGAAGGGACTGAGGCATAGTCATCCGCTGGGGGAGTGAATTCTCACTTTTTCACTATCTCTGTTTGTCTCTCCAGTGAGTACACATAGCCTATGGCAAAAAAAAAACTTAGAAAAAAAATAAAAGAAATATAACATGGGCCTGCTGAGAATGCCTTTAATCACCCATCTTTAAATACTCCCTGAGAATAACAATAAAGCAAATACATAAAATATGAAAACCTATGATTGTTACATACTCTATCTGGGGTTCAGAGCACCCACTTATTGAGCACCTAAAGAGTAAAGCCACACCAGGTTATAGAGACTACAGTGATGACCCACCTATAATCTAATTAGAGAGAGGTTCATTTATTCATTCAACATGTAAAATATGAAAGAAAAATAAGGGTAGAGTTCTGAGTGGGCTCATTCAGGGATTATGACCACTGAAGAACCTCTGCCCAGACTTCACCCTCCTGCCCCCAGATCTAGCCAGGAGCCAGAGTACAAGGGAACTCATGAAAATGTCAGATATAGAATTTAAAATATTCATAGTGACAAAGCTAACTGATACACAAGAGAAGAGAGACAACAAACTCCAGAAGATGCAAGATAAAAGAGACACTGAGTTCCAAGAGGTGAGGAAGTTTTTGAACAATCTGAAAGAGATACACATCATAAAAAAGAATCAAATGGAATCATAAGAGATGAAGGCTGCAACACAGGAAATCAAAACTTCCCTTGAAAATGTCAAAAACAGATTAGATCATGCAGAAGATACAATCTCAGATGTAGAAGACAGAACCTCTGACCTAGAAAAATTCACCAAAAAAAAAAAAAAAAAAAACCTGAGAAAATAACCCAAACAATTGAGAATAACATATGAGTAATATTAGATGCCATTAAAGATGCAAACATCCAATCATTGGTATCCCAGAAGGTGAAGAAACGAATAAGGGCATTGACAATCTATTCCATGAAATCCTGGAAGAAAACTTTCCAAACCTAGAGAGGCACTCAAATATCCAGACCCAAGAAATACAAAGGACCCCACATAGAATCAACCCAAGAAGATCTTCCCCAAGGTACATCACAGCCAGATTGACTAAAACCACAGACAGAGACAAGATATTACATTTGGCAAGAGAGAAATGACAAGTTACTTTCAAAGGATATCCCATTGGACCTCTCATTGGAAACAACGCGCCCAATGAAAGAATGGGAAAATGTATTCGGTGTTAAGAGAAAAACAATTTCAATCAAGAATACTATACCGGGACCAGCAGTTAGCGTAATGGCTATGTCGCTGGACTCCCACGTAGTCGACCGCGGTTCGAGTCCCGGACCCGGCGGCTTAAACTCACGCCGGGCGCGTGTGCGTGTGCGTGCGTGCCCAGGATCCCAAGAGGAGAATGGAGAAGGGATTGCGGTGTGGCCATCCCTCCTGGGGGGTGATTTCCTGCTTTCTATCTCTCTGTCTCTCTCTGTCTGTCTGGCGAGCGCACGTGCCCTATAGCAAAAACCTCTCCAAAAAGAGAAAAAAAAAAAAAAAAAAAAAAAAGAATACTATACCCAGCAAGATTATCCTTCATATGGGGGAAAAAAAGACAAAAACATTCTCAGATAAACAAAACCTGAAAGAATTTACCAACACCAGATCAGCTCTCCAAGAAGCGCTGAAGGGAGTGCTATACCATGAAAACTAAAGGTGGACACACAGAAATAAGAGTACAAGAAACAACCAAGAAAACGGCCAGCCTAATGGTAGAAACAAGTCTGGAGTTGAATGTTAACTTCCAGAGTTTAAATGGAAAGATCAGACCACAGTAACACTTGCAAATTCAATAGCAGAGAGGTTAATTACATGAGTCTGAACTAGTGAAATATAGTTTTTTGATTTTAGACAAAAACATTACGGATTTTCTTCAATGCTTTGATTTCCATATTTAAGAATTTTTGTCTTCTCTTGAACTGTTGATAGGTTTATCTACCCATTATTTGAACTAAATCCTAACCTTTTTCATGGCTTTAAGTTTTAAGCAAATTTCTCTTAACATTGTTTGATTTTGATCTATGACAACTAAAACTTTTTTCTCTAAATAAAAAAATGCATTAAAAATACCTATTAATACCTATTTAATGACTGCAGTAAGCTATATAGCCCCAGCAAGGTGCTACTTTATAGTCTGCTCACTTTATTCACTGAGGTTTATGCCTAAAGTCAGACAAGCATTCATAGATATGTATATTTCAGTTGTGCTTGCTATTGAAAGTTTTTATATTAATTGAGATCTTTAGTGAATGAATAAAATGTTAAAAAAAGAAGGCATGGAAAACAACTGTACACACCAGAGACAGTGTGGTAGTAGTGGGGGGAACTGGCGGAGGGTGCGAGGTAGGTAATTAAGGAGGAAAAAAAACCCAAAATATATAAGAAACAAGAAATAGAAAATTATTTGATGATGATAACATGTATGGTAATATCCCTGACTGAGCCAATATACAATGTATTCTGGATGGAAAATCTCATTTTGTATACTGTACTGATGCACAGTGAATGACTATAAATAAATAAATAAATAAATAAATAAATAATAGGTAAATTAAAAAAAAAGAAAAATGAAGGGTAGACCTTCAAGTGTCAAGAGAGAAATTTTTCAAATTACTATGGATTTTAAAAGAAAGAGAACAGTTATAATTGATTAAAGCAGAAATATTAGGGAACATGAATAGAAAAGCCAAAAACTCAGAAAACCAGAAGTCACTAGTCAGGAGTTTCTGGTGGTAGCCTCAGCAGGAAAGAAGAGGACAGGTTTCAGGCTGGGGACAGTGAAAGGGAGGAGCAGGCATGGGAAGATTGCAGAAGCAATGGGATTGACAAGTGGTGACAAAGCACATAGGAAGGGTATTTTCCTCAAGGAAGACAACATGGCTTCACCATCCTGAGAAGTCAGGAGGACAAACTGGTTTGGATAATAACCACGAGTGTTGGGAATGTGTAAGCAGAGACACTCACGCTTTGTGAGTACCCAGGTCCGAACAATCACCCCACCAGGGACCTGTGGGTATTCCGTTCCTCCAGGCTTTATTCTCCATTGTAGAACATAGAGAAACACTTATGCACTTCCCTTTCAATATATTGTCCACAACACCTTGTTTTCCTTCTAGCCTCAAAGAAATCCCCTGAAACAGAGGGAAGCTCCAGCAGCAGACACAGCTAAAACACTACCCTGGTTCCTCAAGTTATATCTCTATAGGGTTTCCTGGACATACTGTTCTCTTAGAAAATTATGACTCTTGTCCATAAGTTGTATGAGAATCTTTCATTTATATCCTTCCTATAATAAACAAGTTCCAAATTCTAAACATCTGTCTACCAACGTAAGTTTTAGAACACAACAGAACTTGGGAAACTGTGGACCACAAAGGAGTTAAAGCAGATGCCCACGTCCTTGGCTCTGGGTTCCAGACATGTTTTAGGATAGAAAGTCTACCATCGACATTGGGCTTGGACAGGAATGGACAGGAACCTGGCTCATCAGCCCTCAGGGCCCTCCCATCCTTGCATGGGGTGTGCTCCTAACAGTCAGTGGCCTCATGACTGGGCTTTTCTTGGGGAAGGGAGGTACCAATAACAGGTCCTTGCTGGTAAACAAATGGGATGCAGGCGATGGAACACGTAAGTCAGGGCCTACATGGACTGTAATTAACTTCGTGGAGCACCTTCTCTAGTGAGTTTCCAAGCTTCTGTAAGCAGCAGTGCTGTTTCTAAACTTTTTTTCTAGCACTTGGTGTTGCCCTACAGCAGTATGCGAATCCCCTGAGGATTGAAGGACAAACTAAGAGGCATTCTGGCTTCTATCATCCCTCTCCCTCTTGCCTTCTCCCAATTCTATAAATCACTTCTGGCAGGTAGCTGGGAAGCAGCTGCGAGTGACAGTTTTGCTCTGGAGCACAGGAAGCCACCTTTTAACCCGCCTGCTGTTGTTTGTCTCTCGAAACGTGACAAAGGAACAGATGTAAGCAACATGCCAACTGTTGAGAGGATCTGCTTGGAGCACTATAGGAAGCCTGTTCAGAGCCACATCACACCAGCCGCTCCAAGGAAGGACAACTGAGTTCATTTCCTGCAACCCCCACGCATGCTTGGCTCCAGTCAGGTTGGGATTGGCAATGTTTGGCCAACTCGCCACACAAGCCCAGATTTCTGCCTTCAGTCCTGTGGCTCCCCAGCCTTGAAGCCCCTTCCTGAATCCCATTCAAATGCCACCAAGGTCAGTCCAAACCCCATGCTTCCCCTTCATTTAGACAGATTACGTTATGCCAGTCAATGGCATCTCTGCGAGCCATCCTGTTATCTCTGTGGGGGCCGGAGCCATGGCTTATAGAGTTTTGAATTCCCAAACTGGTGTTTTTCAGATTGCTAAGTGCAAACCATGCATGCACTGGGAAACAAGCTTAATGGCTGCCCCCAATATTTTCAAATTATGAAATAAAAACCTGTTTATGAAGGACACTCTCAGGACAACTGGAGAACTATAAGAGAATATTAGGTGGCACCATGAAACTCCTATTAATTTTCTTAGGGACAGTAATGGTGTTGTAATTGTGTAGGGGAATGCCTTTTTTAAAGAAAAATTTTTATTAGGCTTTTTTTGGGGGGAAGTTTAATTTTAGCTTCATAGTAAAAATGAGTGGAAGGTACAGAGATTCCCCATATATCTCCAGCTCCCTGATTAGCAATCCCTCCACCCAAGTGATACCATTTGTTACATCTATAAACCTACACTAGCACATCATTATCACCCAAAGGCTACAGTTTACATAAAGGTTCACTCTTAGTGTTGTATATTTTTGTAGGTTTAAACAAATGTGTAACAATATGCATCCACCATTACAGTATTACAGTATATTATACAAAGTTATTTCATGCCCTGAATTCCTCTGTGGATGTCTTATTTTTAGGATATACTTGCTAAAGTATTTAGACGAGACTTACTTTCAAATGGATCATCAAAAAAAAAAAGCAGTTCCATCTGGGTAACCAGCGCGGTTCGCGTCCTGGACCCGGTGGCTTAAAACTCACGCCGGGCACGTGTGCGTGCGTGCCCAAGATCCCGAGAGGAGAATGGAGGAGAAGGGATTGCGGCGTGACCATCCCCCCGGGGGATGATTTCTCGCTTTCTGTCTCTATGTCTCTCTCTGTCTGTCTGGCGAGCGCACGTGCCCTATAGCGAAGAAAAAAACCTCTCAAAAAAAAAAAAAATCCGTCTGTGTGTGTGTGTGGGCCCATATGTGTTTGTGTGTGTGTATGTACACAGACTGAAACAATTTAAATGTGCCAAACTGCTAAGTCTATGTGTAGGGTATACAGGTATTCCCTGTAAGATTCTTTAAAAGTTTCTGTGTGTTTAATGAGTTTTATTTAAAAAAAAAAAAAAAAAAAAAAAGAAGAAAATGGGGGCTAGTAGGTGATGTGGTGGTTGAAAGCACTGAACTCACACATGACCAACCATGGTTCAAGTCCTGGACCTGGTGGCTTGCTTTCTCATTTTCCCTCTCTCTCTCATCAAACTGGAAAATAATAAATAAAGTTAAAATAAAAAAAAAAGAAATATGTTTTTTTAAGTCTTTTTTTTTTTGTTATAATTACCTTTTTATTTAATTTTATTTATCTATTCATTTATTCTTAATTTGAGCAGAGAAAGATATATAGAGAGATAGAAACTGAGAAAGCAAGCCACCAGGTCTGGGACTGAATCGTGGTTGGCCATGTGGGAGTCTCCAGCACCTTAGTCACCACGCCACCTGCTGGTTCCAAGAAATATGTTTTTTAAAAAAGAAAATGAAACAAAAGTATCAGAATGTGGATTATGAAGCATGATTTGGTTCGAGTATCTGCTGATGCACGTGTGAACTGGGTCATAACATAAATGCTTTCTTTTCTTCCTTCCTTCCATTTTCTCTCCCTCCTTTCCTTCCTTGCTTTCTTTTCTTTCTTTCTTTCATTAGAGTAAGAGACAGAGAGACAGAGAGGAAGAGAGAGAAGCGCTCTCTACAGCCCTGGATGTGTGAGTGATCAGCATGTACCAGTCAACCGGGGAACTGAACCCATGGTCTTCTGCATGGATGCAGCATTGCTTGAGCAACGTGCTGCTGCTGCAGCACCACAAAGTGGGTCCCTAAATGCATTTATTTCAAAAAATTATTAATTCAATTGAATTTATTATTATTATTTAATTTGCTATAGAGCGCATGTACTCAACAAAGAGAGAGAGAGAGAGAGAGAGAGAGAGAGAGAGAGAGAGAAAGCAAGCAGCCAGGTCCAGGACTAAAACCGTGGTCGACCCTGTGGCAGTCCAGCACCTTAACCACCATGGTACCTGCTGGCCCCAATACATTTCTTACTGTGGGTCAAGGTCCAGAATTAGAGAAATGCTGCTGAACAACTTGGTGCTGCAAGCACACAGCAGGCAGGCAATGAACTATTCATTAATTAACTTCTAGAAGCACAGGATTTAAATGAAGGAGCAAGCTGAGAAATCATTTTGTCTCCAGTTACATCTCATTAACTCAAGCTGTGTCAGAGCATCTGGGCCTTTTCCTGCCTTAGCACACTTGGGCTGAACCTCAACTCAGCCTTCAGGCCTTTCTTATCAGATGTTTAATTACTCACTGGAAGGGTACTTCTGGCTTTTCCCTACCATGTCAGGAAGGAAAATGTGCTAGTGGAAGACTCCAAGGAAGGTGACCAATTGTCCCCATTTGCCTGGGATTGGAGTATTTGCCAGGATCAGGGATTTTTGTTGCTAAAACTGAGACAGCCCTATGCCAAAAAAGGGTAGGAAGTCCAGGGGGAGAGTAAGAGGCGGCCTGGTGAGAACCTTGGCCAGATCTGGGGAGCAGACGCTGCTGTGCTGCCTGGCGGATGGTAGCACCACAGCCTGGGCATCAGGGAAAACCACCATTACACAGAGATCTCTCTGACGGTATCCAAACAGATACAGCAAGCGCCAGATTGCAAAGCGTCTCTTCTCAGATTATTCATCAACTAATATTTAAAACAAAGGACGAAGGAAACTTACTGTGAAGACGTCATCATCACCAAGCTCCGCTTCATTATGGATGGTGGAAGATGATGTTGTCGAGCCTGAAAAGACAGCAATGTAATAAAAAGTGTTTCCAAAGAGGAGAAGTCAAACCCAGTCACTTAAAAAGTCTATTTTCATACAATCACAGTCCATTCCTCTGGCATGTGAGTCACCGGCAAGGAACACGTTAAGCTGGGAATGAAGTACTTTTCATTTATTCCTTTTTAATGGATTCTTCCCAGGATGCTCCTGAAATTAACTCTGCCTACTGCGGTTCCCAATGGATCTCTCGAAATTCTGCACTGGGCTCTAGAAAATGGGCGCATGGAGGATGTACCAGAGAGGAGTGAGCGAAGGGCCTGCCTGCTCCGCTGGGGCACGCATCCACCACAGCGCCTTTGTGACCTCAAGTTAGAACTGCCATAATCTCACTGTGTAAACTGGACTTCGTTTCTCTGGTCTTTTTATCTGCCCATGAGGGAGTTTTGAAGGAATGGCTCATAGAGTCACCTCCAGCTCTGATTTAGACACTGTGCTCTTGATTCCAGGTTGTGGGAGCCACCTTCAAAGCAGACTCCTGGGCAAGGAGGTTTCCTCGCAATCACAAGACAAGAGTGAGTTTTCTTTGCCTTCTCAGGTGAGTTACGGCTATTACTAGAAAATTCATATTCCACCACAGAACAAACTGGACTGTAGAGTTCAATTTACTTACTAGTTCACCTTTTCCTTCATTCTGGTATGCAGATCAGTTTAAATGTCCCACTTTCCCCCCAGTAGCACTGAGTCATGGTGGATCAACGTAATTGACCAAAACAAAAGCATACTGACGTTTGTCTAAGTGAAAAAGGGGAATTTATTCTGCCTCTTTTCCTTTCTTGGTTAGGTCTTCTGAAATATGTTTTTAGTACATTGGCGCATGGGGCTGGCAGGTGGCGTGGTGGTTAAGGTGCTGGACTCCCCTCATGGCTGACAGCAGTATAAGTCCTGGACCTGGTGGCTTGCTTTCTTGCTTCCTCCTTCTCTCATTCTCTCTTTGTCTCCTTGGTTAAATTAAAAACAATAATAATAATAGTAGCAAATAAAATTAAATAAAGAAATAATTAAAAAAAAAAAAAAAAAAGAACACTGGCACAGAGGCAACCCCACATGGGAAGGTTACTGGCCCAAGTCTGGAGATCTCCCTGAGGACACCAGGTACTCGTCTCCACAGACCCAGGGCTGAGGGCAGGGCTGGGTCGCAGTGGGAAGACCCTGTTGAGGTCCTCGCTCTCTCACTTACATGAAAAAGAAATAAATAAGCTTTAAAAGAACCGATCAGAAAGGGATGAAAAATACTTAAATTTCCAGTGAGGTGTTGGAAGAGGAAAAACAATTCCACAACACCCTCTGGAATTCTTATTTGGTATTTTAGGATTTTTCTTTACTCTTTAAATTACTCCAGTCAATCAATGTTTAAAGCAAAGTTAAAAAAAGACAAAATCAAAATCAAATAAGATAAGTTAGGTAAGTGTATATACAGAAAAAAAAAAGGTAAGTGAGAGAATCAAATTTTGTGGTAACTTCAGTGATTAAGTGAACACAATGCAGACGTCTATCAGTAAGATAGGTGCCGTTTCCTCTCTAAACTTTTAAAAGGTATATTTAATTACAACATTTTAAATAGTTGCCACTTATGTCAGACCCATCATGTGAGCACGGGGTTTTATTATTTCTTTTTGACTATCTCATGGGTATTGTTAATGGATTCACGTTCTAGCCAGAATTGTCTTACTACTGATTATGTTAAGTGATTTCTCTTTAGGATTTGCTTTTCTCTCTTCCACCAAATCCATAATGAAAAAAAAGTCTTCAGAACATCATTTTTTTTTCTTTTTTACTTATTTACTTTTTTGAGAGATTTTTGCTATAGAATGTGTGTGCTTGCTGGAGAGAGAGAGAGACATAAAGTGAGAAATCACCCCATGGCGGGCATGGTCATGCCACAATCCCTTCTCCTCCATCTCCTCTTGGGATTTTGGGCATATATGCACATACACCTGGCCTGAATTTCAACCCACTGGGTCTGGGACTTGAACCGAAGTTGACTATGTGGGAGTCTAGTGCCTTAACCATTATGCCACTTGCTGGCCCCAGAACACCATTTCTTAACAAATAAAACACACATTATTTTGTGATTAATTTCACCAAGTTCTGAATTTAACATGCTTTGGGTAGTATTTCTTCACAGGGCCCTGGCTATGGCTCGTGTAATGCTCTAATTTGGTAAGTGCTGAAATGGAGAATTTGTGTGTTTGCTTCTGTGGACAGTAGACAAGCCCATCAAGGGCCCTTTAGACCAGGATCAGATATGCCTACCACTCATCTAACCACAGACCAAGGCCTAACCTCAACGAGGGACCTGGGGTCAGGAGCAGCTATATACCCTGGGCCTCTGATTATAGGAGGACAGTGGGGCAGGCCTGCTGCAGTCTGGGCCAGCCACAGTCATTCTCTGTTTCTGAGCCCAATGCCACGCCAATAGCCAGGACTAGGTGAACTCTGTCAAATTCATTCACACGGGAATCCAGAACCTACCTGTTCGTTTTTTCAAAGCAGAGCTAAAAACCAAATGGGATTGTTCCTTACTCTGAAACCAATATCCTTTCCCCTGCAATGTCACTTCAACTACGCTCGTTGGATATTCTGAAAGTTTTGGCATCCATTGATCTGGCCCTAAACCCTCTTGCAGATAAACCACAAATACATAATGGCAGACTACTGGAATGAAAAATAACTTGGAGCATTTCCATAGATGCATTAAAAATGCAGCGGTGAGTATAATACCTTCTATGAGGTCTTCAATCGCTTTCCTCACTCCCCTGTCAAAGGCTCGTGCATCAGCAGGGCTTTGAAAAGTAAGTCCAAACTTCCTATTATCAACCTTCCAATGATGAAATGTTGGATTGGCTTTGGTGTAGACCAAGTCCTTTCTTACATAGCATTCCAATACCACCTGAAGGATGGAAACATACAGGCTGGTTACTTGTGGTACAGCCAAGATGGTGTCTGTTCCAGAAGTCATTGCTGGTGGCAACTCACGAAAACTTCCACCAGCAGGTGGAAGAAACCTTTGCTTTTTGACCATTCGATCGATCTTCGTTGACCCAGTCCCCTTGGATCTGTTAATCCCCACTGTCCTGGATGTTCTCCTTTACCACGCTCCTCACTATCTCACTGAATCTTCCTCCACCTGCCCTGACTGTGGGGCACTCAGCTGGGGCCCAAGTCTTGGTTCCAAGCTTACTGACTCTATGAGGGGGTCATTGTACCGGTGGCTGCCAATCTACCTCCCCCTGTCCGAGTGGGTATCTTCCCATGACTCCAAATTCAACAAGTTGAAAAATGAACTAATTGAACCTATTCTGAAATTTCTGCCACTGGTTTCCCCTCCCTACTTTCCTGTATCTGGCAAAATCAACCCCTCTCTGCTAATTCTCTCTGGCTCAAAGTCTCTGGGGTGATCCTTGCCTCTGATGTTTTTTCCATATCTTGTATTATCGATCACCAAGTCCATCTCACTTTTCCTTCAACATCTTTTATGTCAACCCCTTCTGGTCACTACCACCTTGATCTGGGTCTCTATTAATTTCACATTTTGCTTAGGAGGACAATCTCCACATTTCTAGCACTCCAGCCTCAGAACTGGCTTTAACTGAGTTCTATCTTTGAGTAGCTGGATCTTCTACCTCCAGATCACGACCCTAAGAGAACATAAACATGTCCTGAAAATGCTGAATTCATGAGAAACCATTTATTTCCCAGCAGGTTCCCACCATCAGATTGTACCTGTGTATTTGGGCCGGTTCTCCTTGTCACCTTCACTGGTTAGTGTCTGATTTCATTACTACTCTCTAATGGTTTCCTAGGAGTGTATTGTTGCCCTAATGAAATGATAAAATGTCAAGAGGTATTGTAAGTATGTTAAAACTAGCTCAGTGTCTAGCACCAGGGTATTGCTGATAAAGATACCAGAGTTTAATATAATAAAAGCATTGCAATCACAGGAACAGAAATGCCATTCTTTATTCATTAAAAAACCCCACAGTTACAGTATTAATTCCTAGACCTTCATTATAAAGATCATAATTTTCCTAAGTTTTTAAAAGAGTATTATTTATTTTATTTATTATTATTATAATTGTTGTTTAAAAAAATTATTTGCTACAGGGCATGTGTGCTCAACAGAGAGAGACAGAAAGAAATTAAGAAAGCAAGCTGCCAGGCCTAGGACTTGAACCGTGGTTGAAGATGTGGACGTCCAGTGTCTTAACCACCATGCCATCTGCTGGCCCTAATTTTGCCAAGTTGTTGTGGGTGTGCTTTTTTTTTTTTTTTTTTTTTTTTTAAAGAGGTTTTTGCCTCAGGGTGTACTCACAGGAGAGACAGAGACAGATACAGTGAGAGCAAAAGCGAGAAGTCACCCCCCAGGGGGGATGGTCACACCGCAAACCCTTCTCTTCCGTTCTCCTTCTGGGATCTTGGGCACACATGCACATGTGCCTGTGCCTGGTGTGATTTTCAAGCCACCAAGTCCGGGACTCGAACTGCGGTTGGACATGTGGGAGCCTAGAGATGAAACTGCTATGCCATCTGCTGGCCCCCAATTTTGCCAAGTTTTAATAACCTTGCTCTTGTTCTGGCAAAGCTCTGCATTTAACACAATGTGATCTTACTAATTTAGATGAAGTACAGGGCAAGAGTACAGGCCTGCCTAAATTAGTATAAATTTAAATGAGTACGAATTTCAAGAATACATCAAAGCAAAAAGAAATTAAATATTACCTAAAATATGTCCCCTAGCTTAATAAATAAATGAGAATATTCAAATTGGTATGTCAAATAGCAGTCCCAAGCAGCTTTTATTGCATTGTATTGAAATAGGACACCAGTCCCCTCACACAATTCTATTTATGATTAATTGCTTATTATGGCCATTTCTCCCTAAGAATAGAGCAATGATTAAATGTCAGCCCAGCCCCATTCCAAATTGGGGAAATCCAAAGAACCAAGGATTTAACTAACAAATGTTATCTATTTTAGAATTTAATAGTCCTAATTCCAAGTCTCAAAATAAACTTTTTGTAAAAACGAAGATTCCTAGTTTCCCCATATTTTTAGGGTGGAAAAAAAAAATGGCCTTTGGTTAGTATTTTTCAGCTTTAAAATTATTCCAAAGGTACATTTTTTTTTTTTTTTTTTTTTTTTTTTTAGAAAAGTTAAAGTAAACTAAGTCCAGTCACTTAACGTGAGGGAAGAAATCAAAAACCATCTTGTTATGTCCCTTTCAGCAAAATAAATAACATCATCTTGTATCTAAGTTTAACAACAAAAATGAGAAAGTTCAGGTGCTTTCATCTTTATAATAGATATAAACCCTTTGGAGAAGTTTTGGGATACACACAATTAGACATTAACTTAAGTAATTAGAGTCTTGTCGGAGACTCAGATTCTCTTATCTGCGTCTGCGTCCAGCCTGCTCTATCTGTTGCTCTGAAGTACATAAAGAAGCTTTGGCGGTGCACAACTGCATTGATGGAAAGAGAAGTGCAATTCCAGCAGCCCCTTCACTTCTGCTGCACATGGAAGGATGAAGATGTTGCAAGGAAAAGTACTTGCGTGACTGTTTCAGTTGTACATTGAACTCACTGCTTTTTCCATAGGTCATTACTTTTTCTGGAAGGAAAAACTAACAGAACAATTGTGGTTGTTCAGACTTGGATATCTGGCAGGTACTTTCTTCAAAATGAATAAAGTGAACCTGTCACTTTAAGGAAAATTACTGCAAGTGCTAGTTGCAACTAGTAAAATTTAAAGTGAAGGGGTGAGCAGATAGCGTAGCGGTTATGTCGCTGGACTTCCACATGGTCAACCTTGGTTCAAGTCCTGGTGGCTTGAAAATCATGCCGGGTGCAGGCGTGTGCATGCCCAAGATCCCAGGAAGAGAATGAAGTAGAAGGGACTGCAGTGTGGTCACCTCTCTGGAGGGAGTGATTTCTCACTTTCCCTTTCACTGTTTCTGTCTTTGTCTTAGTCTCTCTATCTCTTGGGTGAGTGTATACTCTCTAAGGCAAAAACCTCTTTTTCTTTTAAGAATTAAATTATTTTGGGGCTTGCAGATGGCATGGTGATTAAGAACGCTGGATTCCCACATGGTTGACTACGGTTCAAATCCTGGACCTGGTGACTTCCTTTCTCTCTCTCTTTCTCTCTTGTTCCTCTCTGGTCAAATTAAAATAAATAAATAAGTAAATGAAGTTAAATGAAAATATTTATTTATTTATTTATTTACTTACTTACTTATTTTGCTATAGGGTATGTGTGCTTGCCAGAAAGACAGAGAGACAGAGAGACAGAAAGCAAGAAACCACCGCTCTAGAGGGGATGGCCACGCTGCAACCCCTTCTCCTCCATTCTCCTCTCGGGATCTTGGGCACGCATGCACATGCACCCAGCGTGAGTTTAAACCACCGGGTCCGGGACTCGAACTGCAGACGACTACATGGGAGTCCAGCAACATAGCCATTATGCCAAGTGCTGGTCTCATGAAATAATTTTTTAAAAATTAAGAAAAAGAATTAAAATTTTAAATTTAATTGATTCATTTTCATTATTTTATTTTATTATTTTTTTTGAAGTAGACCAGAGGGAAACACAGAGAGAGATGGAAAGTGAGAAAGCAAGCTGCCAGGTCCAGGACTCGAACCACAGTCAGTCATGTGGGAGTTCAGCCACCTTAACCACCACACCACCTGCCAGCCCTAAAAACCTCTTAAAATTTTTAAGTGAAAACTAGGATTTTGGACAGTCTCTTAATACTCAGACTTTTCTAATGATATCAGCAACAATATTTAAAAATGTAGGTTTTTGATTTTGTAGAATAAAATGTGTCAACATGTAACTCAGTAAACCAACATTTTCCAGATGATCAATACATGTTGATACAAAATTAGGCATGAATAAAGGAGTCATTCAAAGTAAAAGCCCAGCAGGTGGCTTGGAGGTAAAGGTTAGCGGATCCTTGTACAACAGCAAGGAACAACAGTAGCTTGTCCACAACTCCAAGGGGGCGGGTGGACAGAGGGCTGGGCTGCCCTATCAGTGCACAGACTTCCTATGAAGGGACTGGGCCCTGGCTTCCCCAGGAAATGTGGTCCAAAGCTGGCTCCCAATGCCGGCGTGCTGCAGACTGAGAAAGTCAACTGTGGGACACTGAGTTCCACTCACCTGAGTTCTCAACACCTGGAGATAAGAAAATCTTTGTCCTTCAGACATGTTAGAGGAATTTACCTGAGGTTATTTACATAAAGGGCTTGGAACAAAATGGTAAAAGTTTGTCATTATTATGTATGAGTCCTGGTAAGACACAAATTAAGGGTCTGTATTAGAAAATTTGAAAGGCCATTTTAGGTTGAAATATTTTATGGCAAACCATAGATATACCAGGAGAAAAATATCTCTAAAAATACACAACCCTTCAGATAAATTGCTAACACAAAATAACAATAAAAATAAAATGAGGGGCCAGCCTGGTGTGTGGCAGGCTGAATCCCACAAGGCTAACTGCATGGCTTGAGTTCTGGACCCAGCAGCTTGAAAAACATGTCAGGTATGTGTACACATGTGCCCAAAATCCCAAGAGGAAAATGAAAGAGAAGAGACTGCAGTGTGGTCATCTCCTTTGGGGGTACTTTTTCACTTTCTCTCTCTCTCTGTGTCTCTCTGCCACACGTGCCCTATAGCAAATTTTAAAGAATAAATAATTAAAAAAAAAAGTGAAAAAAATTTCTACAAAAATTTTATACAAAAAAACAACAACTAAAAAATGCAAACCTTAGAATATAAAATACATGGGGACCAGCACTTGGTGTAATGCCTGTATCACTGGACTCCCATGTAGCCGACTGCAGTTCAAGTCCTGGACATGGTGGTTTAAACTCACACCAGGTGCTTGTGCGTGCGTGCCCAAGATCCTGAGAGGAGAATGGAGGAGAAGGGATTGCAGCATGGCCATACCCCCTGGGGGAGTGATTTCTCACCTTCTGTCTCTGTCTTCCTGGCAGCGAGTGCACTCACCCTATAGCAAAAACCTCTCAAAAAAAACAAAACAAAACACCACACTTGTGTTTTGAATATCTTGTTACAATGACAGACATCTTAATTAATCAGAGACAAGCAAGCAGGACGACCACACATACTTCTCAGTATCTGAGTTACAGGTGCGTGTGGAGACATTGCTGGAAAGGGAGGGTTAAGCTTTGCAATTTAGCACCAGTTCTAACTTCTGTAGCTTTTGCAAGTTTGAAGTCAGAGAAAGGAATTTAAAAAAAACAAAACCAAAAAAAAAAAAACCACCAAACCAATAAACAACAACAACAACAAAAAACCTAAGGAAAGAGGGCTGTGATTGAACATAAAGAAATCAGTTGTTGTTAAGTTAACCCACGTGCTGTAAGTCTGCCATTACCAGTTTGTCTTTCTGCCGTTCACCGTGGATGAGAAAGCCGCTTCGTCCATTGCCTTCAGGGTGCATGACCTTACAGACCCCGACGCGACTGATCCCGCCTCCTTCCTGTGGGAACCATCCCCCGCTGGAGTCATCTCTGGTCATAACCACAGCCTTGACACGCACGATATAGCTGTCACTAAAACGACAAGAAGAGTGGGGATGACAACGGTCCGGTTGCCGTAGAACACGTTTCACAATGCGAGATGACCACTGGCGAGCACTTTCCTGGACCTGTCCAAGGAAAATCTATGCCTGATAGCAACCTTAAAAGGGAGCCCATTCCCACTTTCAGGGAAAAAAACAAAAAACACGGAAACCCAATACAAAAGTAATTAAAAAAAATTTTTCAGGACTGTAATGATTACGTAGTCCACCGCAGTGTGAGTCCTGATCAGTGACTTAAAACTCACGCCAGGGGACAAGCAGTTAGCGTAATGGTTATGTTGCTGGACTCCCGTGTAGTTGACCGCAGTTCAAGTCCCGGACCGGTGGCTTAAACTCATGCCGGTCGCGTGTGCATGCATGCCCAAGATCCCGAGAGAAGGGATTGCAGTGTGGTCATCCCCCCTGCGGGTGATTTCTCACTTTTTATCTCTCTGTCTTTCTGGCGAGCACACGTGCCCTATACCAAAAACCTCTCCAAAACAACAACAACAACAACAACAACAAACAAAACTCACACCAGGCAAGTGTGCCCGCGAGCCAGAATCCCAAGAGGAGAATGGAGAAGGGATTGTGGTGTGGGCATCACGGTCCCCATGATTTCTCGCTTCCTGTCTCTCTGTGTCTCTGGGGAATGCACACACCCTATAGCAAAAATCTCTCTTAAAAAAAAGTTTTTGCCATAGAGCATGTGCACCCACTAGAGAGAGCAAAAGAGAGGAAGGGAAAGTGAGAAATAACACGGGGGGGTGGTGGTGGGGGTGTGCGGGGAAAGAATGGCCTGGTTGTAATCCCTTTTCCTCCATTCTCTTCCCCGGATTCTGGCTCGGTGTATTTTTCAAGCCACCGGTAGGTCTGAGACTCAAATGGCACAGTAAAAGCCATGTGGGATCCAGCCGCCCTAATCACTATGCCACCAGCTGGACCCAAAAGTACATTTTTAAAACTCCCAGATACCTAGCATTCCCGAGAGGAGAATGGAGGAAAGGGATTGCGGCGTGACCATCCCCCCTGGGGGGTGATTTCTCGCTTTCTGTCTCTATGTCTCTGTCTGTCTGTCTGGCGAGCGCACGCGCCCTATAGCGAAAAACCTCTCCAAAAAAAAAAAAAAAAAAAAAAAAAAAAAGTACCTAGCATTAAAAAAATTCTTGAGAGGTTTTCAAGATACCCAGACAGAATGTTCTCCAATTTCTGGATACAAGTATTAATAATAAAACAAAGGAGTTGATTACTAGAATTTGGTATCTATAAATCGAAGAGACAAACCTATTAAGAGTGTAATCGGTTTTCAGTCTTCAACCCTGTTAAACGTAGTTTACAATGAATGACCTGAGATTTCACATTTTATAAAGCTAATAATCTTATTTAGCATAGCAACAGGACACTCCACTTCCAAATCACCAATTCACCATGTGATCGTTTATATAGGTGGGAAAATATTTCAATTCAAATAACCCTTGATACATTTATAGGCTTCTGTTTATGATTTTACTTTTTCCAGCCCAAAACTTCAATTTTGTAGTAAGTTCTTTTGCACATTTGCTAAAAATCCTTTCTTCTCCAGAGACCAACTCTAGCTTCTTTTCATTCCTCACCACTTTTTTTTGAGAAATTTCTTTGGGTTTTTGGCAAGATCATGAAATTCTCATTTGCTGTTTTCTTTCTTTGGAAAGTATGTTTTACTCATTCAAACATACATTCCCATCTTATATATGCTGGGCACTGTGCCAGATTATAGGGAAATAATGACGTGAGTAATGTAGACCTCGCCCCCCCACCAAACACACACACACACACACACACACACACACACACACACTCCTCGGTTACGAGGAAGACTGTCCGCTGGCCCCAGTGCTCAGAGTCTGGTCACTACAATCACTGGAGACAGACCATGGGGCAGACCCTCTGTCTCCTGTTCCTGCTCACCTCAGTCACCTCTAAAGACAAAGCCACACAGATTTTCCATGATCCCCCATGGTCACCCTCTGCTGTGGCCCAATACCCCTTTCTGCTGCTCCCCCCTCAATTCAAGGTCCAAGATCCCCCTTACTTCCTTTTCCTTTCCTTTGACCATTTCTTTCACTTTAAAAACTTGCAGTAAAATATACATGGCATAAAATCTACCATTTTAGCTATTCGTTAAAGCTTATTTCTTTCTTTCTTCTATAAGCAAAAGAGACAAGAGAGAAAGAGAGTAAGTGGCACCCCCAATAGGACCCCAGATCCTGTGCTGTACTCCCCGCTTCAGCCCCCCCCAGGTCGTGGGCATGTATGTGCCTGGCAACTCCGGGTGTGAGCTCAGAACCTCCCCATAGGGATCAGCTGGCACAGCATCCGTTTTACCGCTGCACCACTGTCTCGCCCAGCTTTCACCATTTAAATGCGTACAGTTCAGTGGCAACAACGGCATTCTGCAACCATCGCCACCACCCATCGCTGGGCGTTGTGCATCATCACCACCTGAGATTCTGCACTCAGCAAGCACTGGCTCCCTGTTCTCTCTACTGGCTCCCCGTTCTCTCTGCCTGCCCCACCTCCCGGCAGCCATCGTCCTCCGGTCTGCCCCTATGAATTTAACTCCTCTAAGCACTTCCTGTAACTTCCTTTCACCTTCCTAACCTAAGTAAAAAATGTGCTCCCTGCCCTGTGGCAGGTTAGAAAAATAATAATAAATAAAGTTAAATAAATAATTCTTAAAAAAAAAAAAAAAAAGTGGGTCAAGCAGATGGCATAATGGTTACACGTTGCTGGACTCCCACGTAGTCGACCACAGTCTGAGTCCTGGACCCGGTGACTTAAAACTTCACATCAGGTGCGTGTGCATGTGTGCGTCCAAGATCCTGAGAGGAGAATGGAGAAAAAGGGATTGAGGTGTGGCCACCCCCCCTCCCCCCACCCCCAGGAGGTGACTTTTTGCTTTCTGTCTCTACATCCCTCTCTTTCTCTCTGGCGAGTGCACACACCCCATAGCAAAAATCTCTTTTGTTAAAAAAACAAAAACAAAAACCACGGTGCTCAGGCTGAGCCTCTGTGGCTCAGCTCACACACCACCCCCCAGGGAGCCTAGCGTGAGTACTTGCCTCTGCTGTAGGCTACTTCCCCCCACCCCAGCTCCTCTAAGCTCTCACAACTCTTCAAATCCTCCCCAGACCTGCTTCCTCACTCCTTGAACTGCCAGCAACTGTCATGAACCCTGACAAGATTCCTAGTCATATCTTTGTTAACTCTGAGGATGTTCCCAATTCCCCGACCTCACAGTGTCTGAAACCCTTCCCCACCCAACCGCCGCCATTCACACACAGCCAACTCGCGCCTTGTCCACGATACCTGCACCCGTTCAAAACTGGGCACATTAAGCACCCTCTCTCCCACTACCACCTCCGAACGCGCAGCTCCTTCCCTTCAGAGTCCCGTAATTCTCCGCAGGACCAATGAATCGTTCTACCACTTTTACCCTGTCCCCACCTCACTCAAGTTCTCATCTGATTCTGCACACAACTTAAGTACCATGTCTAGCCCAACAACTTTGCATGTGACCTCGGCATTGGCCCTGGCTTTCTTCAGTGCGATTGCTTGTCACAGCCCCAGCCACGCAAATCTTATCATATTCCTACTCCGTGCCCCCACGCGGGGTGTTGGACGTGGCTGAAGGGAAAAACCCCACACTTTACTTGGCTCATAGGCCTCATTATATAGTCACGGCCACTACCCTAAGTGGGTCCTTAAATGCCACCCAGCATCATGCTACAGTTCCCTGGTCTGTCGTCAAGGGGCCTGTGTCACTCGGCCTCTTACCTCCTCACTCTCACATGATGGATGGGCTTGCTCTAATTCCACTGAGAAAATAGCCACAGGCAGCAGAGACCTTGCACCTGCACCCACTGCCAGACCTGCTACTCCGTACCCGTGCTTGCTATTTTTCCTCCTTAAAACTCGACTCTCCACTCACCTCCCCACACTCCAACTTAGGCTCATTCTCGTATTCCATTCAGGTCTCTGGCCAGGATGATTTTTGTCAGAGAAGACATCCCTGTCCACTCTATATAAAGCAGTCCAGAATCTACCATCCCTCTTTTTCTCTCTCTTTTTAAACATTTTTGCTGGTGAGGGCTGGCAGGCGGCATGGTGGTTAAAGGTGCTGGATTCTCACATGGCCAACTGAGGTTCAAGTCCGGACCTGGCGGCTTGATTTCGTACTTTCCCTCTCTCTCTCTCTCTATCTGCTCAAATTAAAAACATACAAACAAACATGATTAAATAAATAAATAATTCTTTTTTTTTTCTTTTTCTGGAGAGGTTTTTGCTATAGGGCACGTGCACTCGCCAGACAGACAGAGAGAGACAGAGAGATAGAAAGCGAGAAATCACCCCCCAGGGGGGATGGTCACGCCGCAATCCCTTCTCCTCCATTCTCCTCTCAGGATCCTGGGCACGCACGCACACGCGCCCGGCGTGAGTTTAAGCCACTGGGTCTGGGACTCGAACCGTGGTCGACTATGTGGGAGTCCAGTGACATAGCCTTTATGCTAACTGCTGGTCTCAATAAATAATTCTTAAAAAAATAATTTTTTTTTTTTTTTTGCTACAGGGTGTGTACACTCAGTGAAAAAGAGAGAGAGAGGGAGAGAGAGAGAGAGAATCCCCTATGACAGATGGTCACACCGCAAACCCTTCTTTTCTATTTATCCCCTCAGGATTTGGGGGCATGCAGGAACACAGTCATGTTTTCAAGCCTCCAGGTCCAGGTCCATGCAGTCAGCTGTGCAGGATCTAGCTCCCTTACCCACCACACCACCGGTTGGCCCTCCATCCCTCTTGAACCTTCTAACCTTCTCACCCTGCTTTGTCTTTCTACATGCTTCTACATCAATGGGATGTCAACATCATAAGAGCAGGGGCTTTGCTCTTTTTGTTCACTGCTTTGGGTCATCAGAAAAGTCATGATGTATTTTTCTCTTTTCCTATGTAAAAATGTGTCATGACTTTTCTGATGACCCAATATATCCCTAGAGTCTAGAATGTCTGATATGGAGGCTATGGAAAAAGTAGGTTAAATATACAACACAAAAACATTTTGTAAGAAAAGTATTTGTAGGGCCAGCAGCACCATGGCACAGTTGTTTAAGCAGTGTGCACAGGGAGCTGGTCCCCTCTGCTTCTGGATCACACGGGCTAATAACCAGCCTTTGCTCTTTTTGTTGTTGTTGTTTTGAAGGAATTATTTTAACTAACTTCTCTTTTTTCCCCCTTCCTTTCCTTTCCCTTCCTTCCTTCCTTCCTTCCTTCCTTCCTTCCTTCCTTCCCTCCCTCCCTCTCTCCCTCTCTCTTTCTTTCCCTCCCTCCCCTCCCTCTCTCTCTTCTCTTTCTTTTCCCTCCCCCCTTCCTTCCTTCCTTCCTTCCTTCCTTCCTTCCTTCCTTCCTTCCTTCCTTCCTTCCTTTCTTCCTTCCTTCCCTCCCTCCCTCCTTCCCTCCCTCCCTCCCTCCCTCCCTCCATCTCTCTTTCCTCTCTCTCTCTCTCTCTCTCTCTCTCTCTCTCTCTCTCTTTGACCAGAGAGGGACAGAGTGAAAGAGAGAGAGTGAGAAAGCATGCCGCCAGCTCCGGGGACTTGAACCACAATCAGCCATGTGGGAGTCCAGGGCCGTTAACTACCACGCCACCTGCCAGCCCCTCCGGCCTTTGCTCTTCAGCATCCGATTCCTCGGATGACGTGCCTTCTCAAGAGCAGATCTCTCTGTGACAGGGTGTGTGTGGGTGGCTGGGGAGGTTCAGTGGGGGTGGCAGGAGCAGAGGCCTCCCTCCATCTCCTCCGACAACGCTGACAGTCAGCATTAACAGAGGCATCTGGCTGCTTAACACAGGCAGGGGCTAAAGTGCTGCGCTAAAAGCTGCGAGGGCTGTCTGGCTCATCCAGCTGCATGGCCGTGTGCCAGCCGCTTCCTATCTGTGCTGCACACAGCTCAGGCCCCTCACCCCACCCAGAGCAGAAACGACAATGAACTCCGCTCCCCAAAAGGTATACAGGAGGAACACTCCCTTCCTACCTTCCCTCCCCCTTTCTGGAAAGAATTAAATAACATCTGTTTAAAACAGATGCGGGGGACTTGGGAGAGGTGGGACAGGAAGGGCAGATTCGTTTTCTTAATTTGCACGAGGAAAATGCCTCTGGTATGCCTTAGGAAAAAATTTCAAAACACGTTATCCTTGTCAAAAATAACAACAAGATCAAAACAAAAACAAAAACAAAGCTTCTGAAATTGGTAACTGATACACCAGCGTAGTAGTGAGGACCTGGTGAGGTTAGGTGTGGGTCCAAACACCGAGTGGAACCCTTGCACCTGAACTTGAGCAACGGCTCTGAACGATCCCTGTCACTGACTACCACCACCCAAACGACAAAACCTGTACCATAGTCTTTAGGTGTGCTATGACTAAAATTAGCTGGACTGGGAACCTTCAGTTCAATGCGTGTGTTCCCAACATGTGGACTTATTTGTACAAGGATGACTTTCTGTCCTGTGATTGCTCGATGTGCAGAAGAGGCAGGCGACGTCCTATGGTAGGATAGAAAGGCAAAGAGAGAGCGATTTCAAAACTAGGTTAGTATCCTCAAATACAAGTTTTAGATCTCGATCGTTTATGCTCTCCATGGCTGTCTGGGCCACATTACGGAGTAAACAAAGGAGCTGCAGGAAAGGTGACCAGAAGGCAGCACCGGGCGGCAGACGGGTCAGGAGGGTGTGGCCTTCCCAGTGGCTCAAGAACCAAACCTTTCTGAGCTTCAGATTCCTCCTTTCCAAAATGAAGGGAGGATCTATCCTGCTGGGTAAAAGCAGGGACTGAGGTCACCAAATCCAGAGGAGTTTGATAAGCTGCAGGCATCATTATTTTTGCTGAAAGGCTGGCTTTGATGACAAAAACAGGTCCTTCAAACACCAGCTCCCCGCCCTTGTCACGGAGGAGTGGCTTTCCGAACTGCCCGCCCTGCGCCCCTGGCAGCGACTGGAGGGGCAGGGGAGCTGTCAGACCCCCACAGTGGGAGAAAACGTGAAATGGACCTCCAGCAGGGATCAACAGAAGTTGGATTTACGAATTATTCACCTATGGAGAGTAATTCTGGTCTGGATTCAGCCCTCTGCTCCTGCCCCTCAGCCCTGAGTGTCTTTCAGGGATGGAGACAGGAACTTTGACATCCCCCATAAATACTTCCCTCATCATCGCCAGCCCTTATCTGATTACAGGGCTCTTTTATCCTCCATTACGCTAAACAGTAGATTCGCTTCCTTTCAGCTCTTTTGCACTCTTTCCTCCACTTCACCAGACCTTGAGAGGGATTAGCCAAGGCCCCAGTCTCTCCAGCCCAACTCCCAGATGCCAGCAGTGCCACATGTAATGGCAGCTTCTCCCAGGAAGTCAGGCACACTCACTTTATTGTAACCCCTCCTCCTACCTTCCAGTCCTCCGCATGCCTACAGATCATAAAGGCTCTTTGATTTCATCAGACTATGTCTGTGGAGAAGACTGTGTGTGTATAAACTGTATGTGGGTAGGAAATGTCTAGTGGTCTTTAAAAAAAAAAAAAACAAAACAAAATATTTCAGCAGAATTAAATATGTTGAGAAGCCAAAGGAATTGTTCATGTTAAGCTGGGTGGTGGTTTTGTGGGTGTTCATTTTAAATATCGACTACTAAAGAGAATAATTTAAGCACCAATTGTCCTAGTTTTAGACCTTTATAGACTCTGAACTTTATGGACAAGGAAAAGTTATACATACTGTAGTGTTGTTCTGGTATTGTTTTTTTCTTTTTCTTTTTAGTTTTTGCCATAGGGCGCATGTGCTAATTGGAGAGAGAGATGGAAAATGAAAAATCATCCCCCCCCCAGGGGGGATGGCCATGCTGCAGTCCCTTCTCTATTCTTCTACTGGGATTTTAGGCATGCACACACATGTGCCCAACATAATTTTCTTTCTTTTGTCTTTTTTTTTGCTTGGAGAGTTTTTTTTTTTTTTTTTTTTTTTTTTTGCTATAGGGCACGTGTGCTCGCCAGAAAGACAGAGACAGAGAGACAGAAAGCGAGAAACCACCCCCCTCCCCCCCTCGGGGGGGGGGGGGATGGCCAAGCGGCAATCCCTTCTCCTCCATTCTCTCAGGATCTTGGGCATGCACGCACATGTGCCGAGTGTGAGTTTAAGCCACCGGGTCCGGGACTCGAACCGCAGTCGACTACATGGGAGCTCAGCGACATAGCCATTATGTTAATTGCTGGTCCCTGCCCAACATGATTTTCAAGTCGCTGGTCTGGGACTCAAAATGTGGTCGGCCATGTGGGAGTCCGGTGCCTTAACCACACCATCTGCTGGCCTCTCCTGTTGTTTATAAGCCAGAAGGTAGGTGCACTCACCAGGGCAGAGAGAGAGAGAGAGAGAGAGTGAGAGAGAGGGAGAGGGAATAAGCATCCCAGAGTAGGGTGTGGTTACACGGCAATCTCTTCTCCATTTCTCTCTCCTATTGAGATTTTGAGCACGCACCCACACAGGCCTGGTGGTTTCTTTTTCTTTTTTTTTTTTTTTTGGAGAGGTTTTTCGCTATAGGGCGCATGCACTTGCCAGACAGACAGAGAGAGACATAGAGACAGAAAGCGAGAAATCACCCCCCAGGGGGGATGGTCACGCCGCAATCCCTTCTCCTCCATTCTCCTCTCGGGATCTTGGGCACGCATGCACACGTGCCCGGCGTGAGTTTTAAGCCACCAGGTCCGGGACGTGAACCACGGTCGACTACGTGGGAGTCCAGCGACATAGCCATTACGCTAACTGCTGGTTCCCAGGCCTGGTGTGTGGTTTTTTTTTTTTTTTTTTTTTTTTTTTTTTTTGAGAGGTTTTTGCTATAGGGCGCGTGCGCTCGCCAGACAGACAGAGAGAGACATAGAGACAGAAAGCGAGAAATCACCCCCTAGGGGGGATGGCCACGCCGCAATCCCTTCTCCTCCATTCGCCTCTCGGGATCTTGGGCACGCACGCACACGTGCCCGGCGTGAGTTTTAAGCCACCGGGTCCGAGACGCGAACCACGGTCGACTACGTGGGAGTCCAGCGACATAGCCATTATGCTAACTGCTGGTTCCCAGGCCTGGTGTGTTTTTGAAGCTGCCAGGGCTGAGGTTCAAAACTTGCTGTTGCCCCTGTGGGCTCTGGCTTCTGTAACCACTAGGCCATGGAGTCAACCCCAAAGTCTAGTTTTATGCACGGTGGAAACATGATTTCCTGTCACTAAGTGTAGAATACTTGCTCATAGAAAATAAGAGTTTCTATTAACTACTAAAATGCGTGCTGTTTGTAAGGTTAGGTTAGGCCATGATAGAAAACAGCGGTAAGAAAAACTCACTAATTCCCACGGTAGAAAGACCTGCTTGCAAAGATGCTAGGCCTGGCAGTGGCCGACTGCCTGGCAGAGGCACCTGTTTTCTCAAGCACCACCGAGGAGGCATTGTGAAGCAGAGAAAACAGTTTCTGCACACTAAACATTTGCTTCATAAAGAAAATTAGTTTGCATGATATTCATGTTGGGGTAGATGGAAAGTGGGATAACATCACTTAAGAAAAAACTTTCCCAAAGTTATTGAACATCAGTGAAATCAGCCATGAATATACTCAGCAGAAAGTCATCTTCAAAACTGCCCTACTCCGGTGCCTGCCAGTACAGGAGTCATGTCCTTGAGCAGGTACCAACACTTTCATTTGAGCTCACAGTGCCAGGGCACTATGCTACAGAATACAGAAGGAAGCAGGCTCTTCAGTCTAATCTCCATCCTGACGGTGCTTTTCTGAGAATGTTGCAGCTAATCTTGCCTCCATAGAGTAACTCCCCCAGGATTCCAAATAGCTTGGATAGGTTTTATCTTCATTATCAATTTATAATCCAATATCTTACATGGTTCCTAAAAGGTGGCGGTGGGAGTGTGGGTGGGCAGGCCTTGCCTTAGAATGACTAGGAATGTAACCTTTGTCCAGGAACCAATTAGGCTGAAAGCCAGGGGTCCTGCTTATAATGTGGGAGTTCCAGAGGAGGTGTGAATACATTTTTCCCCCCCTTTCATTCTGTATTGGGCTCAGAATCTACAAGTGAAACCACAAGAAAAGGTTTTAGGAATTCCCACTGTCATCTTGCACCAGGGGCCAGGAAGTTCTGCTGGTCTGCAAGGTCACTAGCACCCTCTGTGTCTAAATTCCACCCTCTCCTGGAGGGGAGGTGTGGGCATGTCTACCCTCATTGTCCCAGGCCTCAGAAGAGCCCACGTCATCGCTGTGGATGCTACCTAGCTACATTGGAGCATATAAACAAACCACTCACCCACACATTTTTCTAGGCCATGTATTAGAAGGGGCTGTCTTCTCTATTATCATAAAGGCCACTTGAAGTGTAATTCATATTGCAAAATATGAATGATTATTAAATTTAAGAATTTGCAAATCATCCTATAGATCCAATTTAGCATGTCAAAATTTATTACATGAACCTCTAGTATTTTAATTTTCCTATTGAAATTTCAATTAAAAATGCACCTTTTTGTTTGTAAAGAATCATGCATTTAATTTGATTATTATTATTTAATTTGCTATAGGACATGTGTGTTTACCAGAGAGAGAGAGAGAGAGAAAATGAGAAAGCAAGCTGTCAGATATAGGACTCAAACCGCAGTAGGTCACGTGTGAATCTAGCGCCTTAACCACCATGCCACCTGCTTGCCCCCAAATACTCCTTTTTCATAAGCTGTGAACATCTGTTTTTATAAGGTAGTGATTCTGATTTCAAATATTAGAGTACTTCAAAAAGTCTGTGGGAACAATGGAATGAAAGCACAGGCTTATCTTTTTTTTTTTTTGAGAGCTTTTTGCTATAGGGGCTATAGGGCGTGTGCGCTCGCCAGACAGACAGAGAGAGACAGAGAGACAGAAAGCGAGACATCACCCCCCAGGGGGGATGGCCACACCACAATCCCTTCTCCTCCATTCTCCTCTCAGGATCTTGGGCACACATGCACACGCGCCCAGGGTGTTTTAAGACACCGGGTCCGGGACGTGAACCGCAATTGACTACATGGGAGTCTAGTGACATAGCCATTACGCTAACTGCTGGTCCCAAGCACAAGCTTAGCTTGATGCCAAAAAAAGAAAAAGAAATGCAAAGTTTTTCATAATACGCATTTTCACGAAGTTTTTGAAGAGCCCCTCATACACGCCCATACTAACATCAGTGCTGTCTTAGCATGCTATGAGCCTTTACGATATTTTCCTTTTAACCACAATTTGCTGTATATATGCGTATTTCCAATCTGGGAGTGCTACTTTACACCTTCGGGCCACAGGAGCCAGAGTAGCAGGGGCACTACACATTCGGCACAAGCTCTTGGATGCGGGGTGGAGGCACCCACCCTACTGGTGACCTTAGGGACTGGGGACGAATGGACTCTCTGCAGGGCTGTCCCAGGCGGAGGGTGCCAGGCAGTACGCCGTTCACCAGTGTGGTCTCTCCCACTTTCTTTGCTGCTGTGTCCCGTGACCCGTAATGGCCAAGAAAAGAAATGAAGCAAAGATGCCAAAGAACAAAGATGGGCCGAAGTTACACACGTAAGATTTACAAAGGCTCGAGAGGCCTTTGAGGAACTAGTTGGGGAAATACCAGCCAGCAATCGGGGCTCTTCTGATACCCACGCAGCCTGGGAGTTGCAGTGCAGGCCAGTCAGAACTGCTGGCAGTCTCCCCTACCCCTCTGGAGCCCATTTCTAGGGACAAATCTGTATGAACTATAAATGGAAGGTGGTGGTGCCGCTGGCAATGGCAACACCCTGCCGCGTTAGGAATGACCTCATGAAATGCTGAATTTCTAGTTTCCTTTTCAGCAAGATTTACATAGCTGTATTTTCTACCCCACGGTGCCTTATCTAAAGTGCCATTTTTAATTTAATCTTTAAGTTTTTATCTCCTATAGTCTCAGAAAACATAAATCCTGCACAGGAAAAGTGATTCAGCTGGATTTGATCTCCTATTTTTTTTTGGGGGGGGGGGAGAGGGGGTAAAAGTCTTAAAAATCTTTTAATTTTACTTGTTTAATATATCAAAAATGTCTTAAAGACAGAACTTTAGTTTTTAGCTTTTTTTTTTTCTTAAGGTTTTTGCAATAGGGTGTATGTGCTTGCTGGAGAGAGACAGAGACACAGAGAAAGTGAGAAATCACCTCTTGGGGGGGATGACCACACCACAATCCCTTCTCCTCCATTCTCTTCTCAGGAGTTTGGGCATGCATGCACATACACCCGGTATGATTTTCAAGCTTCTGGGTCCAGGACTCGAACTATGGTCAACCATATGGGACTCCAACACCTTAACCACCATGATACCTTCTGGCCCTAGAACTTAAGGTTTTTTTTTTTTTTTTTTTTTTTTTTTTTAACAACAAATCTTTCCTAATCAACACTGAAATTTAGTGTTTAAATTCAGAAACCACAAGAAGATTGAATATATAATATCCACGATGACTGATCACTTCTAACTGGGGCACAATAAAGATAAAAGCATTAAGGTTGTTCAACTGATACATAACCTAAAACCATGACATGGGGCAGTTTTAAACATGGGCAGCCAATCTCAGCTTTATCACCCAAAGAGGCAATTTTAGAAGTTGTGCCTAAGGCAGATTTTTTTTTTTTTTTTTTTTTTTTTTTTTTTTTTTAAGGCAGGCTCTCTGGCAATGCTTTCTTTGTCAATATAATTTCCTGAGCAAATACCTCTTGAGGTGAGTAATGCCAAGGAGAGGGAAGCTCGAATGAGGGCTGAGGTCAAACCTGGAGAGACTGGCAGGACAGGCATGGGAGTCTGTTGATGGTGAGGTGCTGGGGGGCGTGGGGTGGGGATAGGGTGTGTGTGTGTGGGGGGGTGCACGTTCAGCCAAGAAAGTGATGTCTTTTTCTTGAAATCTGAAAACTCTTGACTGTAATTCCTATTAATAGCAGAAATCCTAATAGTCCTACCCTGGGGAACCAGGGAAATGCGGACTCCTGAGCACATGCCTCTTACGTTCTAGGGGGAAGTTCTTAGCTGCCACCACCATTTCCTATCAGTCAGGAATCGATCTATACGTCGGGATAAATTACACCTTATTAGCAAGTCCTGGAATGCATTTTATATTATTTTTGCATTTTAAAACACTGCCACTAGGAAATTAAACTCCTATCACCTTCCAACAGCAACAACAAATTCTTAGATATTAAAGTAAATGTGGGCTGGCTCCATGGCCTGGTAGATAAAGCAACCAGTTCCCACATGGCCAACCCCACAGTTCGAGTCCCTGACTCAGTGGCTTGAGAAACATGCTGGGCATGTGTGCTTGCACACCCAAAATCCCAAAAGGAGTAGAGATGGAGGAGAAGGGATTGCAATGGGACAGTTTCCCATGGGGGGAGGGTGTGCTTTCTCCTGTCCTCTTCTTTCTGTCTCTCTCTGGTGAGTGTACAAGCCTTCTAACATAAATTGATAGATAGATAGATAGTAAATTTAATACAATTTTTAAAAAGTTTAAAGCCATAATTTGACTGAATTGAAGAAAGTTTAAATTTCTTCTGGGAAAGGATTTCCATTTTAAAGCCCAGGAATGAATGAATCTGCCCTGTCCCAGCTGAATGGATAATTCAGAGGTAGGCTCTGTCTTCCAAGGCAGATCTCCTTGACCAGACAAGAGTGCCAAACCCAACTGGTCACATCCCTCTGCACTCACTTCTCTTATCTACAATGTTCAGGAATCCTATCCGGTAGAGATAACTATTGAAGCCACAAGATAAATACATACATGTATGTGTGTATTTTATTATGATGTTAAATTTACTACATAGAGCATTATACACAGCTTATTTAAACATTAACAAGAATTTTTTTTGAATATGGATTTTTTTTAAGATCAGGAAATTAAGATTTCTATCTTATTAGTTCATTAACATTCATGACACCTATTAGTGATTTCTGATTTATTTTTTGGGGGGGGGGGGGTCAAAAATCACCAAGAAAGACTGATAGGTGGCGTGGTGGTTAAGGCGCTGGACTCCCACAAGGCTGACTGCAGACTGAGTTCCAGACCTGGCAGCTTGCTTTCTCACTTTCACTCTCTCTGGTGAATACATGAGCTCTACAGCAAATTAAAAAACTAATAAAAATAAATAAGTAATCCTAAAAATAAATCACTAAGACATGAATAGCTTGGATATAAATAAACTTCTTAAAAAAATAAAATTTGGGCCCGCTGGTGGCATGGTAGTTAGGTGCTGGATCTCACTGACCAGCTGCATGGCTTGAGTCCTGGATCTGGCGACTTGAGAAACATACCAGGTATGTGTGCATGCATTCCCATCTTCCATGGGGGTTGTGTTCTTGTGTTTCTTCTCTCTCTCCCTCTTTCTGTCACTCTCTGATGGACACACACCCCCCTGGTAAAAATTAAAAAAATTTTAAAAATAAAATTTATTTTATTCAAACAACGACAAAATGATTCTAGTTTTTACACACTGAAATGGTATGTCCTAAAGGGCTGAGTCTCACGGTGGTTACACGGTGCCAAGGAGACAGAGGAGTCCTGGGACGTGGGAGGCCGAAGTCTGAATCTAGGTTCGTGGTTTTGCTTTCATTTTCTGTCTGCTCTACCGAACCTAGAGTTCAGTGGCGTTCATAATTAATCACGATCAAAGGATTACCAACTTAAAGCAAGCGAAATAACCAATCCCTGAAGAACTCTTTCTTCTTCTTTTCACTCTGAAAGCAGTAATTTTCTTTGACTTCCCCTCGGTTTTATACGTCCTTCCAAAAATAGTATTTACAATCCACTTAAACCCTATAGGCCAACTAATGGAAATGTCAGATTACTAAACAAAATTAACTCTCGCCACATTAAAATGTACACGTAATAGAAAAATTGGTACTTTGTCACACAAATGGCAAAGGGAGTTGTTTAATCTCCTCTCCAATTCAAGGCTTAACATTGTAGCCCCTGAACTTCTGAGACTGACTGCCTCAGAATATTTTTGCCTTCTTTCTCATTATTGGAGAAAACAAGGGAAGAAAGGCTTAATAGTCCACATGCTGAAACGTTTAGGTATCTACAACTTCCTTTGGCATGAATTTTTTTATTTTTATTTTTTAGCTTTTTGCCATAGGGTGTGTGTGCTGGCCAGAGACAGACAGTAAGAGGGAAGCTGAGCAATCATCCCCCTGGGGGGATGGCCACACCGCAATCCTTTCTCCTCCATTCTTATCCTGGAATATTGGGTACACACACACATACATGCCCTGTGTGATTTTCAAGCCACGAGGTTTGGGGTTTGGGGTTCAAACCGCAGGTAGTCACGTGGGAGTCCAGGGCCTTAATCACCATGCCACCTACTGGCCCCTTGAAATAAATTTTTAAAATGTGGTCTTTGGTGGACGTTGTGATTGGGTTGAATGTATATGATAAAGCAGTAATAGAGGCATGCTAGTTGCAGACATGCCTCCTGGTGGGTACACGTGGGTGTTGCCCTATAGTTCTTCCAGCTTTCAGAATGTTTGGAAAATGAATTCATAAAGCGGAAGAGAGGATTTATAGTCTAAATTGAGATCAATACTAAAACTCCAAGATGCTGGTAATCGTACTGAAAGGCCTGTTTACTTTTTCTTCTGTGATCTAGGACACAGTTCTCATTTTTTACCTGCCACCTGCCCCACAAAAACAAATCATGGTCAAAGGTTAGGAAATTACTTTTCCAAACTATGTTAATACCAAATTCTAAACTTGTAGAATCCTTTCTGAGCCAGTCCTTAGTAAGGTCTATTCTAAAACAAAAGGTGGTGATGGTTTAAACCACAGGATAGGAGGAAAGTCAGCCATCATGCTACTACGGAAACAGGGATTTTTAAAAAGAATGATTTTACATTTCATTTATCATTATTATTACTTTGTAATGTGCTATAGGGCACATGTGAGAGAGAGAGCAAAAAAGAGAAAGTGAGCCACCAGGTTTGGGACTTGAACTGAGGTCATCCATGTGGAAGTCCAGGACCTTATCACCACCCCACGCACTGGTTCCCATGACAGGGTTTTTAAGGGCCTCACTATTCATATTCCTGGTGGATACACTAGACACAAATGCCCTTTCAGGTGGCAAGAAGGAATTGATTCATTTAGGTCCTCTGATTTCTAGGATTCTGCCACCTCCCTTAGTAGAGATGAAAAGTTTCACGTATGTAGAAATGAACAAGTAAAAATGTCAAGGCATGTGTTCTCCTGAAGAATCCTGAACTGCTTCTTTTTTTTCCTTTTTTTTTAAGAATTATTTTATTTAGCTTTATTTATTATTATTATCATTATTATTTTCCAGTTTGATCAGAGAGAGACAGAGAGAGAGAGAGGAAGTGAGAAAGCAAGCCACCAGGTCTGAGACTTGAACCGTGGTCGGCTATGTGGGAGTCCAGCGCCTTTAACCACCATGCCACTTGTCGGCCCCCTGAACTGCTTCTTCACTTCCCTAGTGGAGACAGGAATTGAGCTGGGCCCGAAGACAGAGTTTAGGTTTTCAGTGATGACCAATGAAGAGCCACCCGAATGAGCCATAACATCTGTTATGCCGGAAAGACGCCTATAAACCATCTGCTCTAGACCTGCCATTTGGATGGGATCCTTAAAATCCAGAATGCAGATGAAAATTGTTTAAGGTCACTGACATTTGGGATAGACCGAGGAATAAGATGCAGTTTGTAACCATCCCCGTTTTCCCCCACCTCCTTTTATTAAAAGGCCTAGTGTTGTGGGGCCAGTAGGTGGAATAGTGGCTAAGGCATTGGGCTCCTGCATGGTTGACAGCAGTTTGATTCCCGGACCCAGCAGCTTGACAATCACACTGGGTGCACGCACATGCCTGCCCAAAGTCCCAAGAACTACACGTACATTCCTATGATAACATTTCATTTATAAATTAGAACTAGTAAGAGATTAACAACAAAACAGAACAATTGTAAGCAGAGTTATAGACTATACTAACAGTTATGTCTGTGGCCTCTTTCTTAAAATATTCTATTGTACTATACTCACCTATTTTTGGACTGTGGTGGACAGTGGGTAACTGAATCCACAGGAAATGATACCGCAGATAAGGGGGGACTGGTGTATTCCCAAAATGTTTCAACTGCCCACAGACAGTCTCCCTAACTGAAGCAAGCCTCTTTCTCCCACCTCCAGTGCGAATTGTCAGCTCTACCTAGCTCTTGCTGGGTTTTGGTCAAGAGTGTTCCTATTTGGATATGGGATGGAGAAAAAAGATAGGCAAGGAGAATTCTTAAACCTGATTTGGCTTCATTCTGGGGATTGTCACGAAGGATCTGGAATAGGTCTACAGGAGTCAACCTGGTTCCCTGCTAATAAGGCTGGGAAATCTTTCACCTGAACAAGCCAGCAGACCAGCAAAAGCAAGGCTCCTGAGGCTCAAAATGACTTGTTAATGTATCAGTGGTGTCCAGTGAATGCATGGTTTACCAGTCCCAAAGTAAACGTCACTGGGAAAATGGTTTTCTTTGAGGGTTGCAGTGACAGTGAACAATCACAGCAAGTGCCAGGTTCATACATCATGAGGTGGCTTCTTGACTTGGTGACCTCACAGAGGGACAAGGTTTGACTTATAAGGACCATTTTTTAAAAAAGAATTATTTTATTTAACTTTATTTATTTTATTTGGACCATAGAGGGAGAGGAAGAGAGAGGAAACAAGCTGTCAAGTCCAGGACTCAAACTGTGGTTGGCCATGTGGGAGTCCAGCACCTTTAATCATCATACCACCTGCTGATCCCAGGTCCATTTATTTCTGAGTTATAACAAAACAGAGTCACCAATTTGGCATATGTACTTCCTTAAAGTTACTCTCCTACCATGAAAGAACTGGGCAGTAAGGAGAATGTGTAGAACAACTAGCCACCAAGCTTGCTCAGTTTTAACATGATAGTCTAAAACTGTTTTTTTTTTTTTTTTTTTTTTTTTTTTGAGGGAGTATTCTAGTTTGAGATACTCTGTCTGAAAAGAACCTCCCGGAAACGCTAAAGTTATTACCTCCCAAACTCTGCAGCCTGTGAAAGATTCAGGATCTTCAGAGGTCACTGAGACCCTGGGTGGCCAAGCTGTTGAAGTTGGCCCTTCCTGGCCGTCACCAACTTGCCTGTAGCCGGGAGCTCGCCTAAGCTTTCGAGTTTTACTGACAGGTGGCAGGATGCCTGACCAAGCAGATGCAATTCTGCTACCCTGAAGCCATGTTATTATAAACTCATCAAGTAGTAGCCAGTAAAGGCGCCCTAACTTAATGTCAGTGCAGAGGAACAATCCCCAGGATTTCACTTGCTGGTGTGTTTCAGCCACCACTCAGGACTGGTGTGCATTGTTCTGGTTCTGCAGAAAGTCACGATCCCTGAAGTGATCTTGAAAAAAGAAAGAAACTCTGTCATATGTTACAGCATAGTAATACCTTAAGAACACTGTGCTGGGGCCAGCAGTTGGCGTAATGGCTATGTCTCTGGATTCCCATGTGGTTGACCGCGGTTAGAGTCCCGAACCCGGTGGCTTAAACTCACGCTGGGCGCGTGTGCGTGCGTGCGTGCCCAAGGTCCCTAGAGGAGAATGGAGAAGGGATTGCGGCGTGGCCATCCCCCCGGGGGGGGGGGTGGGTGATTTCTCGCTTTCTATCTCTCTGTATCTCTCTGTCTTTCTGGCGAGCGCATGCACCCTATAGCCAAAACCTATCCAAAAAAGAAGAAGAAGAAGAAGAAGAAGAAGAAGAAGAAGAAGAAGAAGAAGAAGAAGAAGAACACTGTGCTAAGTGAAATGAGACAGGTACACAAAGGAAAATACCATCGGCGCTCAGTATCTGCGGTTTTTGTACCCATGGATTCAATCAAAAGCAGATACAGCCAGGCCATACCAAATGTAGAAAATTGGGAGAGCTAGAGCCCTAACAGAGAGATGCTGAAGAATTTCATCTGAATTTTTTCCTTTTCACCTATACTGGATGCTAAGATCACTTGAAAGTAATCTAGAGATGATTTAAAGTACACAGGAGAACGTTCATAGGTTACATGCAAGCAAATACTATGCCATTTTATATCAGGGGCTTGAGCATCCATAGATTTTGGTATCCTGGGGAGGGGAGAGTGGTGGCTCAATTTCCCATGGATACCAAGGGATGACTGATTCATGCCACTTACATGAGGTATCTAAATGTGACCATCAAAATAAGAGAAGCAGGAAAGAGAAATGTGGCTGCTGGAGTGGAGGGCGGAGTATGGGGGAAATGGGGAGATGAGTTGTTTGATGGGAATAGGGTTTCAGCTTTGCAAGATAGAAATGTGCATACAGGGGACCAGAAGTTGGCATAATGGCTGCGTTGCTGGACTTCCATGGAGCCGACCATGGTTCGATTCCCAGACCCGGTGGCTCACGCCAGGTGCGTGTGCGTATGTGCCCAAGATCCTGAGAGGAGAATGGAGGAGAAGGGACTGCAGCATGGCCACCCCCCTGGGGGTGATTTCTCGCTTTCTGTCTCTCTGTCTCTCTCTGTCTTTCTGGCGAGCGCATGTGCCCTATAGCAAAAACCTCCCACCCACCCTCAAAAATGTGCATATAGTTACATTATATTCATGTTATATGGGTATATATTTAAGTTTATATTTTACTGAAACAGATGCTCAACAGGGTCCTATCACTCCACAATGCCTACTCCCAGTCCCAACATCCTAGCCAGCCAGAAACATGAGTGTGTGTGAGACCAGCATGTTCAGGTCACCTAGGATCCAAACCCCTGGTCTTCACATGGCTTCCAGCACTGCAGAGTGGCACCCTGCCATAACTGCACGCATACATGCGTGTGTGTTTACCACACACATACAAGCACACACAAAGACAACCTGAGAAACAAAGAAAGGCCACTTGAAATATGTATACTAAAGATCCCCAAATTCAGAAATTTGAGGTTTAGCTAAGGAATATTTCTGTAATCCTTAAGAAGTAAACATAACCACTATTTTAAAAAAATTAATTTTGGGACCAGCAGTTAGCATAATGGCTATGTCGCTGGACTCCCACGTAGTCGACCGCGGTTCGCGTCCCGGACCCGGTGGCTTAAAACTCACGCCGGGCGTGTGTGCGTACGTGCCCAAGATCCCGAGAGGAGAATGGAGGAGAAGGGATTGCAGCGTGGCCATCCCCCCTGGGGGGGGTGATTTCTCGCTTTCTGTCTGTCTGTCTGGCGAGCGCACGCGCCCCTATAGCGAAACCTCTCCAAAAAAAAAATAAAAAAATTAATTTTCCTCCAATTATAAAAGAAACATGTCTACTGTGCAAATTACATACATCATGACCACCTTCACATCTAAGAAATACTTTTCTATGCTATGAGAACAATTAATAAATTTGCAAAAGCTTCTCAAGGGAACTGTAAAAGGAAGACCTTATTCTACAAAGATAAATGTAAATGTTGTCTTTGCTTTGGTCTTTGGGGTATATAAGGCAAATCACAAATATGAAAAAACACAAACATTTCCTTTGCTATGGGTTTTACTAAGATAAAAATGGCCTTTCTTACAAAATCATTTTTAAAAAAGAACAGAAGAAGGACCATCAATCAGATGGCATGGTGGTTGAGGGCATTGGACTCCCACATAGACAACTACGGTTCAAGTCCTAGACCTGGTGGCTTTCTCTCTTGCTCTTGTCAAATTAAAAATAAATAAATAAATAAATAAATGCATAAATACAGTTAAATAGAATAAATAAATCTTTTTTTTTAAAAAAAGAACAGAAGAAAGTTTAAACAAAATAGATTTCCCCCTAGTTGTTAGCTCTAATAAATCTTCTAATCCTCAGACCTTTGTATTATGATAGAACATTTACCATGTATACAACACAAGCAGCAGGATCCCCTAAAACACTTTTTATGATTAGTCTCTTTTATTACTTCCTTCTAGCCTCAGTTTAAAAGATCATTAAACACACAGACATTCACAAGGATTTTCTAGTAGGTCCATTTCTTCTATATTATCAGGACAAGGGGTTTTATAATGTTTTAAAATATTATTCAGAGCAGAAAAAAGGGGCTGTTTTATTTATTTATTTTGGGGGGAACAAGTTACTGCCAGATTTTGCACATTGCAGTTCTCTGGCGATGTAATGTGAACACACGCCCACCCACAGACACTAATTTTGCTCTTCACCCTTCCCAGGCAGCCTTTATGACACATGCTGTCTGTGCTCAAATTTAATGGAATTCAAGAGGCCAGTCAAACAGCAGGACCCACGGGGCCAGAGCTATGGCAGACAACCCTCTCCTCCACTGGATGAGTACAAGGAACTTGTGTTTAAAAGAAAACCACAAAAAAGCAAAACCCAGCCTGGACAACTCCAATCTGGAAAATCTTTACAAGTGCATGAATTAACACTGAAAACTCAACGTCATCCCTTGGGTTGAAATCTAGAAAGAGATAATATCTTGTTGTGATTCCTCGCACGCTGAACTCTGAAGATGATGAACTAAGTCCCTGAACTGCCCTTAGAATGTGCAGCGAAGAAGGTTCCCCTCTCATACCAAGCCCACAGATACCTTCTAAGGGCTCGAGTGCCAGCCTGGCTCTGAAGCATTTGTTTCTTCCATGGTGATCATTAGTCATGAAAAACGTTGGTGATTAAGAATCCAACTGGGGATATGCATGGCTTTTATAACGGTCCCATGTACACCCAAAGACAAATCCAGACTCAGACAACGTAACGATCTGTGAGCAAACTTCTAACTGGAAGAATGTACAGGACTAATAAAAGTCCACGTGGTTTAGTAAGAGGGTGGTCACTCATTCCATTTACTTTTCTTTTAGCCTTGCTGAAGTATTTTGGGGATTCTGTTCCTTGTGGGGCTTATGTCCTAAGAAGGTTGTCTTTGGCTTTTCTGAGCTACACAAGAAAGTTGCCATTTCCAGGGAGGTGATACAAGACTTACCTACAAGTGTAATTTATTTTGGAGAGGTTTTTGCTATAGGGCGTGTGCGCTTGCCAGAAAGAGAGAGAGACAGAAAGCGAGAAATCACCCCCCAGGGAGGATGGCCACACTGCAATCCCTTCTCCTCCATTCTTTTCTCGGGATCTTGGGCATGTATGCACATGCGCCCAGCATGAGTTTAAGCCACTGGGTCAGGACTCGAACCACGATCAGCAACATGGGAGTCCAGTGATTAGCCATTACGCCAACTACTGGTCCCACAAGTGTAATTCATTAATCTCAGCTGAATGGCAGGCAATGGACAAGAGGCAATGGATGAGTCAACCCCTTCTGTGGGAGCTACAGTCCTGGCCATGTCTTCCGAACTCTTGCATCTGCACGACAATAAATAATTCTCTCCGAATACAAGTAGTTTTAAATGTCGGTAGATGATCTATAGTGATTTTAATTAAGTCTGTTTTTATAAAATGATTACTAAATTCATAATGATTTTGAATCAGGAAAAATATTTTTCTTTCTTTGTTCATGATAGGGTATGTGCACATGCATGTGAGAGTAAGAGAGATGAGCCCTCCCCAGGGTCTGTCATCCCTCTCCTCTAGCTCTCCAGCCTTTGGGATTTTGGGTACTCATGTGTGTGCCCAGAATATTTCAGGCTGACTGGGCCAGGAATTCTAACTGTAGTTGCCATGGGGGATTCAGCTTCATCTGAGCAGCACATTACTGCTGCGACACGGGGCCAGTGCAGAAGACAATTTTAATAGGCCCAGTGGTGGTGGCTCAAGTGGTAGGGTGCTGCTGTGTGAGGCTGTAGCCCCTTGGGAGGCCTGGGTTTGGATCCTGGACCCACCTGAACAGGCTGGCACAATATCGTACCTATAATCCTGGCTAACTGGGAGGTTGGGGCAGATGATTTTGATGGTGAGACCCTGTTAAAAAATATCCCTCCCAGGGCCAACAGGTGGTGTGGTGGTTAAGGGCGTTAGACTCTCACATGGCTGACTGCAGTTCGACTCCTGGACCTGGCGGCTTGCTTTCTTACTCTCCCCTTCCCTGATACCCCACCTCATTCTGTCCCTCTGTGGTCAAATTAAAATAAATAATAAAGAAACAAATAAAGTTAAATAAAACATAATTCTTTAAAAAAAAATCCCTCCCTCTCACTCCACCTTCTACTTTCTGCTCCTTCCATTCATTAAAAAAATAAAAAAAGAAAGAAAGAAAATATAATAATTTTAATAGATGGTAGAAAGCAAGCTGCAAAGTTTGGGAAACATTGTTCCACTAAAATATCCTGGACACTAATCTCTCAGAATTCAAATGCTCTGACTGCCATCCCTCAAGAAACAGTAAAAAAGTCCGTTGTGTCAGGTTCTATCACGCTACTTGGCTTGGTTTTCATCCAAGAAGAGTTAGATTCTAAAGAACCAAAAGGGGATAGCTCAAAGTTGCTCAGACCCATAGCAATTAGCGGCTCTGGATTATAGACTCCAGCAAATCTATGAATAAAAGAAGACCCATGGAAGATGATCGCCAATAATGACTTCCCACTACAGTGGGAATTAGAGCAAGGGCAGGGCTGGGCCCAGAGTGCAAGCATTTTTAAACTCGCAGCACACTGCTCTGAGTACAGGCAGCCTCTTGTTCCATATCTATCCACTGGCCTGGGACCTCTGGTAGTGGCCATGGCTCTGTATTCCTTTTCCTGTCAAAGGGAAAGAAGGAATCGAAAAGCCATGTAGTTAACTCTGGACTGAGGGCTCAGAGCTCTTAACTGCAAATGGGCCTCTGAGGAGTGACAGCCACCATCCTAGGAGTGATTCCCACTGCCAAGTCTCAATGATCAATACAGCCTGTGTGTAACATAACCAAACAAAAAGAAATCTATGCTGCTCTGGAAAGAATTTGGACAGGCCCTGAGCTACAAATCACAGGAAAAGGAGACACGGTCACAGAAAATACAAAAAAAAAACCAAGAACATTAAAAGAAATGTTTCGATATCTCTGCCTGGAATAATTTTTGATAGGCCTCGAAGAGGGGAAATGATAAAATGGAACCTAAGCTTTCAGTGACATCAGAGAAAATTAGCTCTTGTGACTTTAAGATAGAACAAAATTAAGTCACATTATTTTTCCAACAACAAAGCGAAACCTAAGTTGATGGGCTAGCATGGGGTGTGGTGGTTAAAGGAACTATATTCCCACATGGTTCAAGTCCCAGACCTGGTGGCTTTCTTGCTTTCCTTCTCTCTCTCTCTGCTTCTCTCTGGTTAAATTAAAAAAAATAATAATTAAAAAAGATGGAATTAAATAAATAAATAAATCTTATTTATTATTATTTTTTAAAAATTAAACCTAAGTTGAGTGTGACATTCACCAAAGCAGAAAGATAGAACCCTGTTTATTACAGGATTGAGAAATATGGACTTTAGCTTAAGCGAACACTTCTTAAGCAATTTTCTTCCACAACTTAAAAAGAAAAAGTTAATAACAAGAAATATAAAAGGGCCCTCACTCTGAATCTCAAGTATTTTTTAATATCACCAAATGCTATTATTAAATATGTACTATGTATGCATATATGTGCATACACATATAAAAATAAACACTACAGATGTGGGCAGGAAAATTCTTAGCAAAACCCCCACATATTTCAAATAGTGTTCTTCCTCATTACTGTCCCCTACCATAATTAGCATGTTACAGCATAACAGGTGGCTTTCATTTATAGAATGCAAAATTAATAAAATTTGAAGATGGTCCTGTCTTCAAAAACAAAATCGGCCCTTCTAAAAAAGTGCACACCTTAATCTATAAGACAAACAGAAGCAAACCGAACAAACTCTTGTGCTGGCTTTCCAAATTACATACATTTCTGAAAGTATTCAAATAAGGAAATCGAGTGTATTTACCCAGAGTTTAAAATTCATGCTCCTCAAGGAAAACAAGTCATTGGTAATAGGCTTTACAAGAAAAGGGAAGAGAAACAAAGGCTGCCTATTTTTCCTTCTTGGTAACCCTAGAACTATTCAATGTGCCCTTGAGTGATAACAGGATTTCCCACTGATAGACTGGGCTGGATCTGTGGCAGATCTGTGGGCGGTTGTGTTACAGGTCCTGACCCAGCCATTCTGGACAGACGGACTAGGAAAGCATAAATAGTTCTGCTATAAACTAACTATAGCATCTGCCCCTAACAAGGAGGACTCAAAAAGTATCTTTTAAAAATATGAGGAGACATTGAATAGACTGTCAACACACAGAGGAATGTTTAATATGCTCAAATAAACAAGGTATGTGCCTTAACCAGTCAGACATTGTTTAAATTTAGTGAGTGCAGAAAGAGAAAGGGTCAGACAGGCAGACACAGCCTCTAAATTATGCAGAACAAGACTTCAGATCATGTGAAGGCTATAATTAAATGTTGCTACCACATCCCTTACTACCCTTTCTCCCACCTAGAAAAAGTTAATGCATGAATTCAGCATGAGCAAACTGTGATTTGCAAAAAATAACCACATTCACTCAGTAGGGGAATAAAGCCCTCTTGCAATAACTTATGCATCTTGGGGGGTTCAAAAAAGCACAGTACTGAAAAAAAAAATCCAACAAGATAACAGTTGTCATTAGACCACCTCTCTCAGTTCACCTCTGCTTATTTATTTTTTAAAGCTCTAAGCCACCCATCCTCAAGGTATACCATCTCTGCAAGCTGTTTCCTAGGCAGCATCTTTTTAGACTCAGGACTTAAAGGAGGTGGGGTAAAGCCATTTCTATCCGAACATCTAAGGAGAAATCTGTTTTCAGAAAGAGATGAGTGGATAAGAGCTCTATGTCCATCGTCAGACCAGGAGGTACCTATCTGTCCTTGCGCGTGGGCACACTCACATAGACAAACACACACACTTCGTTCTTTACAAGGATGATGTTTCTCCCTTAAAAGAAAAGGTTAGAAGCAAACACCGGGAAGGTTAGACAGAAGAGAACCCCGAGCAAATAAGGTTCATGTAAACAGTAAGCACATACCTGCCAGGCGAGGCCATTTCCTCTGCATTGTAGAGCCCAAGTACGGGGTATTTGCATTATTGCTACTATAAAGCTTCCGATAAAAATGGATCGGCTCTTGCTGACCTGAGAACCAGCTGGCTGCTTGAGAAGTGGTTTCCCCCATATATGATTCAGTCTCCTTGACAAATATACTGCATTGTACTAGATGAGTCATCCGAGGGTTAGTCCGCATTTTATAGGCCTGTTGTGTCATTACTCACATTCAACATCCTGCTTCTCAAAAGTGGAAGCTGGAAGCCTGACAGCTGACAGATGCTTTTTCCAATTAAAATAATGTTAAAAAAAATTCCTGTAAGTCAAGATTATCAATCATTGATGATAGGATGAGATGGCCAGGAAGCGAATGGCACAGCTCAATACCTGAGGTGACAGTCTGTAGAACCACAAGTGCAAATTCTTCACCCGTCCCCATTCTAAATTATTTTGTTCAGAGTTTCGAGCGAGGATCCCTCTCTTCTGAGCTACCGGTTGAATTAGGCAGAGACATGGACCTTATTGATTCGTGTATGGTGAGATATGACACATCACAATTCTGGCCCCTGGATTAATTTTGTTAGGTGGAACAGTGGCACCGCATTTATAATATGCAACTGGGGAAATCTTGCAACACATGAATCAATAAGGTCCTTCTACTGATTCAATCGGGAGCTCAAAGAGAGGGATCCTCGCTCTCTCAACTCTGAACAAAATATTTCAGTTTGAGGATGGGGATGGGTGAAGAATTTGTACTTGTGGTCCTACAGACTGTCACCTCAGGTACTGAGCTGTGCCATTCGCTTCCTGACCATCTCGTTTTAGAGAGGCATACTAGTGTGTTGGGGTGAAATAATACGTTAGCTGGGGTTTGTTATGTTTTAGCCAAAAGATGACAAGAGAGGGGTAAAGAAATGTGGCAAAGTCTTGACAAGTCGCTGTAGGTGTGTGTGAGTATACTCAGGTTGACAGGGATTTTCTCTCTTCTTTGGAATATCTTTGAAAATTTTCATAATAAAATTTTTCTAAAATGAAAAAAAAAAACCACACAACTGTATTACAGGCTCTATGATCTAATTTATACCCAAACGAGACCCTTTCTAGCTAAGTATGAAGGTACAGCATGCGAATGGGAGTGCCATTTGCACAGTAGACCAAGCAGCCCTGTGGGTGTGGGAGCTGAACTTGAAGTTGTTTTAACCTTCACAGCCTTCCAGCTTGAAGGTATGATCCGCGTGGCCTAAGGCCACCAGGAAGGTTGCATCAACCCCTTGAAAGAAGGCCTGTTACCCTCTCTTCCCAAGACTGTCTGGGACTGTTCTCTATGCTTTCTTTGAGAACACAAGCCCCGACCTCATTCCTGCGTTCAATGTTAACAGTCTGAAGGAGAGGTGACTATTTCTAGCTTCCTTATATGGCTTTGGAAACACTCCATGAGAGGTTATGTAAGTCACATCCGCTGTCCCTTACACCAACAAATCCCTTTGTAAGGTGGCACAGTGTTTGCTCAACTTGCTTAATGCTCAAATTGGGTTACTGAACCCACCCGGAGGAGGAAGGCTTTGATTTCAGGGCTGGGAACAAAACCTCCAGATATGGAAGCTCCAATGTATGTTAAATAAAACCACTGTTGAAACTACAATAGATGTCATTTTAGAAGCAAGCCATGTCGAGGCATTGTGAAAACATGAGAAATCACTGTAGAAAAGTTAAAATACAGAGGTCCCACTAAAGCCCTGAACCTTAATGTCCCTTTAGGTCTGATACTAAAGGATGGAAAGCTGTTTCAGACTGAGGCTCCCACCTCAACCAACCAGTAACTCCAATTTTCAAAGGACATTGCCTAATAAAACTGCAAACTGGCTGCAAGTGGTTGGGACAGTCCCCACCTAACATCAGATTACACCCTGACTGATTTGGATTGTGTGTGGGTCTGAACTGAAGACTTCTTTGCCTTTGATGCATTCTTTAAAAAAAAAAAAAAAAAAGAATGATTTATTTTTATTATTATTATTTTTAATTTGCCCAGAGAGACAGAGAGGGTGGGAAAGTGAGAAAGTGAGCCGCCAGATTTGGAACTCAAATGCCATTTGGGAGTTCAGTGCATTAACCACCATACTGCCTGCTGGCCCGCCTTTGACACATTCTTTCCTCATAAGGTCTGCAAACGACAGGCTTATCAAATGTTCCCTTGTGGGCCAGGCCATGGTGTGGTGGTTAACGCAGCTAGATTCTACATGACCAACCACATGGTTTGAGTCCTGGACATGACAGTTTAAAAGACAACTCCAGGCGCCTGTGTGTGTGCACCCAAAATCTCAAAGAGAGGGAGAAATGGAGGAGCAGGGACTGTGGCATGACCATGACCCGTGGGGTTGCTTTGCTTTCTCTCTCCCTTTCTCTCTTTCCACTGAGCACATGCACCCTTTGGCACATTAAAAGAAGAAAAAGTTCCTTTGTAATTTTGTAGCCCTTCACATACTCGGAAAGCATAATTTACCTTAATACAACAGGAAGAAATAGGGGGATTAATAAATTCTAGTTCAATTTTAACTGATTTCTCTAAATATTTTCAAGAAACAAATCCATATTTTGTATAGAACTTTATGATTCAGGTTTCACTAATTAAAAGTACAAAAAGAGGGCTGGCCCCATAATGTAGTGGTTAAGGCCTATCATGGTGTGAATCCCGTTGGCTGGAAAAACACTGTCTTGGGCACACACACCAGTGCATGTATATGAATGTCCACAATCCAGACAGGATGGAGAAAATGAAACAGAAGGGATTACAGTATGACCACACTCCATTGGTGGGTGCTTTCTCCTCTGTCTCTGGCTAGAGCATGTAAACTCTAGCAAAAACAATCATCAAAACAAAAAATAATAGCAATAATGTGTGCACACAAATACAGAGATGGTGAATAAGGCAAATGTCATAAAATGTCAACAAGTAGGGGACTAGGTATCAGAGGAACCCTTCATACTATTTGGGCACCTTTTCTGTTAAGTATAAAATATTTTAAAATAAAACTAAACACAAGAAAGAAAGTACATAAATCTTGTTACCAACAACAACAACAAAAAAACAAAAAAAAACAAAAAAAAAACACAAAAAAACACCAAAAAAAAAAACCACCCCAACATAATAGTTGCTATTGCTGATAAATCTACCCATTTAAAAAATCTTAGCCCATAAAGAAATTTACCAAAATGTTACCATGGGGAGATGTTTCTGGGTTAGAATTTCTAAAAGGGCGTTCCTACACATGTGTGTGAACATGTAATCCAGAACATTTGGGAAAAAAAATATTATTATACCCTTGCGAATATTGTTTAAATTTGTCTAGCTTTGTATTTCCCCCCAATTTTTTTTTTTCTTTTTTTGGAGAGGTTTTTGCTATAGGGCACGTGTGCTCGCCAGACAGACAGAGAGAGACAGAGAGATAGAAAGCAGGAAATCACCCCCCAGGGGGGATGGCCACGCCGCAATCCCTTCTCCTCCATTCTCCTCTCGGGATCTTGGGCACGCACGCACACGCGCCCGGCGTGAGTTTAAGCCGCCGGGTCTGGGACTCGAACCACGGTCGACTACGTGGGAGTCCAGCGACATAGCCATTACGCTAACTGCTGGTCCCTGTATTTCCCAAATTTTTGACCATCCCACTACCTATTACCATCCTGATGAAACTGAGGAAAGAAATTTCGGGAAGTACTTCTGGAGGTGATGGGATATGAGATAGTTTTTCCTGGTCTGGGACTCAACCCACAGTTGGTAATTTGAGAGTCCACTGCTTAACTAGCATGTCACCTACTAGCCCCAGTTTCTGCTATCTTTTTTTTTTTTTAAGACTTTTGGGACCAGCCGTTGGTGTAATGGCTATATCACTGTACTCCCATGTAGTCGACTGTGGTTCGAGTCCCAGACTTGGTGGCTTAAACTCAGACCGGGTGTGTGTGCATGCGTGCCCAAGATCCCAAGAGGAGAATGGAAGAGAAAGGACTGTGGCGTGGCCATCCTCCCTGGGAGGTGATTTCTTGCTTTCTGTCTCTCTCTGTCTTTCTAGAGAGCACAAGTGCCCTATAGCAAAAACCTCTCCAAAGAAATAAAAAAAATTTTTTTTTTTTGCTATAGGGTGCATGTACTTGCTAGAGAGAAAGAGAGACAGAAAGCGAGAAATCATCCCCCAAGTGGGGGATGGCTACGCTGCAATCCCTTCTCCTTCACTTTCCTCTTGGAATTTTGGGCAGGCACGCACACATGCCTGGTGTGAGTTTCAAGCCTCTGGGTCCGGGACTCAAACTGTGGTAAGCCACATGGGAGTCCTGCAGCATAAGCATTACATCACCTGCTGGTCTCAGTTTCTGCCATCTTTAACGAATATTTTTATTTGGTCAGTCTGTATGCTAACAATCACTACCAATCAGAAAGCAACTTAGATGACCTGATTATCTGGTCTTCTGACGTCCCAGAGTGCCCATGTCAGCATCGGTAGGGGCACCTGGGAGCCTACACCTGTGTGTACAATGAGTTGGCAGCACCTGCTAGTGTTAGCCTCCTGCAAGAGTTGGCTGACCCTGGACAAGGCATCCCAAGGAGTAGTAGCTTGCTCCAGGTCCAGCTCCCCCTCATTTTCAAATCTTAGAACCAGCCTGCATGTTTTTTGCCTCTGAGCTCCCCAGGCCTTCACATACTCATTTACGTCCTAGCTGAACTGGAAAGCAACGAAACAAGAGGTCAGTGGTGCAGTGGTAATGTAACTAGACCCACACGGGAAAGGTCCTGGTTTGTACCCTGGGACCTCCCTAAATTCCTGGCATGCATGCATGTACCTGGGATTTGGACTGAGACTGGGGGTTATCTGGATATGAAGACACTGTTGGGGGTATCCCTCTGTCTCTCATGGAAGAAAAAAATAAACCTGAAAAAAAAAAAAAAGAAAATAGACACAAAACCGGCCTGAGGAGGCACAGCAGATTATGGCTTCCAGTTTCCTATAAAAGTTTTAATGGACTCTTGTTTATAAAATTCTTCACATGGGCTAGCTGGTGGCATGGCGGTTCAGGTGGATATCCCAAATGGCTGACTGTGCAGTTTGAGTCCTGAACCCAACAGCTTAAAAAACCTGCCGGGGTGTGTGTGTGTGTGTGTGTATGTGTGTGTGTGTATGTGTGTGCATTCCCAAAAATCTGAAAGGAAAAATGGAAGAGAAAGGATTGAAGTGTGACCATCTCCCATGGTCATCTCACTTGGCTACTGTCAAGATCTAAAAACAAACATGGATATTAAAGATGGATATATATATATATATATATATATATATATATATATATATACACACACACACATACATATACACACACATACATATATATACACACACATACATATAGATAGATAGATAGATAGATATGGATATAGATACATAGGTTGACTATGTAGGGCAGGGCATGAACTTGGAGTAAAGCTTTCTTGGTACAAAATTCAAGCCTTGCCTTTATTTATATCACTTAACTTCTTTAAGCCTCTATTTCCTTATCTATAAAATGGGTATCTTGGGGCCAGTAGGTGGCATGGTGGTGAAGGCAATGGACTCCCACATGGCCGACCACAGTTCGAGTCTCAGATCCAGTGGCTTGCTTTCTCATTATCACTCTTCCTCTTTCTCTCTGGTGAAATGGAAAAATAATGATAATAAATAAAATTAAATAAATTAAAAAATGGGTATAGTACCATTAATTTTCGAGGTTTGTTTTGAACAGGATAACTGTAATCATTCTCAAGTACTTAGCATAGGCCCTGACAACATACAGAACATTCGCTGGTTTATGCAAACAACAACAATGAGGATGTTTGTGAGTTTCGTGAACTGAGCCTCGTGGGGCGGTCACATTATGGCCAGCCACCACATGGGTCTGTTTACATACTGTCTGTCTACGACTGCCTGTGAGCTACAAAGGGAGAACTAAGCAGTTGTGAAGAAACCATATGGTCCTTAGAGTTGAAAGTATTTACCATTTGGACCTTTATAGAGAAAGTCTGTCGATCCCTGGCAATCAACATTTGGAAGACAAAGAAACTGGTCTTTTCCCTATGGAAGTTTTGGTTTTTAGACCCTTATTCTGCTTAATGTCTGACTGAGAATCAGACGCCCAAGTGCTATTCAAGGTGATTTGGTCCACATGAGCTGTAAGCTCACTTCCCTTTCAGTGCAAAGCACACACACAGCTCTCTGTCCCATGGTGGGTGGGGAAACCTACAGAGCCTGGAGCTGTCTATTGGTATTCCCGCCTTCTCTCTTTCCTGACCTGCCCACTCAGAGGGCCTCCCATATTCCATAGTCCAGTGACCCCTCAGCTGGAATGTGTGAGTCCACAGCCACACACTCCCCCCACAAGTCACATCTGTGCATTATGTAGAAACCACATGTGTCCCCAGAGCTTGCAGCGAGAGGTGCAAGATGATCTGGAAGAGGTATTCAGGAAACCGAGCAAACAGACGTGAAGGATGCTTTCAAGAAGGTCGGAAAGTCACATGCAGGATTCATAAAGCAGCAAGGGGCCTTCAGGAATTAGGGTTACAGCGCCCGTCACTGCCAAGAGCCCTGCAAGGAAACTGAGGGCCAACATAGAAAGTGAAGAACACGCCTCAAAAGCAGGTCCCAAGACACATCCCTGCATCCAATTGTGCTGCCTATTTCCTTTGGCAGGAATGCTTGTTTATTTGGAGAAAATGAATCCACAGCATTAATGGATAATGCAGGTGAAGGGACTCCTGGGACCCATCTCTGGGAAGCAAAATTTGAACAAAAGAAACCATTCTAACTGCTTCGGTTATGTTCTCTGGGAAAAAATGAATCGTCTTAGTCAGCTGTTCAGACACAGATGAAATCCGGGGTGCACTTAGATATGCACAGTGTACTTCTGGGGTGACTTGTGGCTGTACTGGCAAACACCAACATGCTTGAGCAGTCCATCCAGGAGAAATGCCTATGTTAAATACTAAAGGGAGGCGCCAGGGGTGGCACAGTGGTAACTCAACTGGACCCACCTTGGAAAGGTCTTAGGTTTGTGTCCTGGGACCTTCTGGTATATGCCAGGTATATGCAAGTGTGCCCAGGATCCAAGCCAGTCGAGACTGGGAGTGAAATGCTGCACGAAGACCCTTTTGGGAATGCCTATCTCTCTGTCTCTGTTTTTGTGTCTTTCTCATGGGAAAAAAAAAAAAAAAAAAAAACTAAAGTGGCTGATGACTGCTGGTCAAGGAGGGGTGGGGAGACAGATAACGTGTATTGTTACCTGTTGAGAGCAGGGTTTCAGTTAGTGCACATAATGACGAATCACACTTTAAGCCAAGTCAGTTCTCAGCCATGTTTCTTCAGGAGTAACTGGCGGGGCCAACAGGTGGCATGGTGGTTAAGGTGCCGGACTCTCACATGGCCAATTATGGTTTGAGTCCCAGACCTGGTGGCTTTCTTTCTCATTCTCCCTTTCTTTCAAGTCAAACTTGAATAATAATAATAAATTAAAAAAAAAAAAAAGAAAAGAAAAGAGTAACTGGCCAGCATGAAGGGTAAAATAAAGTTCTCTCCAAAGCTCATGGTTAATTTGGGGATGTTTAGCCTGATCAGAGCCAGAAAACCTATACGGATGAAAGGTAGCAAATTACTCTAAGCAGGATGACTGTTTATTGTTATTATTTTTTAAAAATAAGAGACCTATGATGTGGGGACCTTTCAGAGTTAAGATTGTGGATTTTCAGCCTAGGTTCAGGTAAAGGAACTCACTTTCACCCAGTGCTTACTCGGTGTGGGGTGCTCTGTATGATTATGTCATCTCTACAAATTCTGCTTTTAGTCTGTGTAAAGGAAAAATAGGAAGCTTAACCAGTAGGCGAATTCAGTTGCATAGCCTGAGTTCCTCTAACACAGTATGTTACACACCATGAGAGAGGCTCATGAGAGAGGGAGAAGGTATCTAAAATATTGAGTTGTCAGAAAAGTCATGACCTATTTTTCCTACGTTTTTCGATGAGAAAAAAACCACGTCACGACTTTTTCAACAACCCAGTGTATTAGAAGTATGGGAAAGTCACTCTGGGAAATGAAGGGCAGAGTCAAGGGCTGGATTAGCAAGGAAAAGGGAATGGCTAAAGCATTCAGGATGCTGGTTACATGGCTGCGTGTGCGTAGAAACATTTCCCCTTCAAGCCTGGAGGTGCTGAGGCCAACCAGGGCAAGGTGTGGCTTCTTCAAAGACCTGGGCTACAGGGAGTAACCAAACCTAGATCTAGGGGTGGGATTTTAACTTCAAGGGATGGGACTGGTTGAAGACTTGGAAAGCAAATACAGGGAGTGCCTGAGGTGTGATCATTTCATGTATTAAGCACCTTCCGGGGAGAACAATGAGGTCTGCACTTGAAATCTTCCTTAAGGTGCGCTCAGACCAAGACAATCACTGCACAGACTAAGTGTGCGGGAGCCAAACCTGCCATTTGGCACAGCTCAGTCCGCTCTGCTGTTTCTTTACCTCCAGGTGCAGTCTTCAGGAGAGAACTCTATCACCCACCTGAGGCTGACCACAAAAAAACTTATCGAAGACAATGGTAGCTTCCTAGCTAGGCAGACCTCCCATGTAGACATCATCTCTGTTTTTCAGATGGCTATATGGATACCCAGCTGTGGAAATGGAACTCTCTTCTGAGAACTGTCAACAATACTCTTTAATCACTCACCTACAAAAATAGCACACAATGAATGGAGTTATAAATCCTGCAAGTTCATTCTTATTAAGAGGCAGTAGCTTTCCTCTGGTTTTACCGCTAGTTGTATGACCTTGGACAGTTACTTAACTTCATTTCTCAGTTTCTTGCCTAGGAAATGTCGGGTTTAAACTGGTTTAGTGCTTGAAGCTCCACAATTCTATAAGGAAAGAATTGGTAACTGCTATGTGAGGAAAATGCTTAATAGCGTAAGTAGCCAAAGACAAAGAGGGGAGTGGAAAGAAAGCTGGCAATATTGGCGGGTCAGGACCAGGGGATTAGGAGGAAAGCTATGCTCCTGACCCCAGATCTAAGAGATCAGACTAAACTAACATACCAGTCTGAACTGACGCAATCTCACTCCAAAGCTAGTACTGGCTTTTCCTTATAAACAAACGTTGGTCAATGGCAGCAGCTAATGTCAACTTCAGCTATGCTTGTGTCATGTGCAAGCGGGGAGCCGGAGCCTCGGAACTACCAGGACCTTTGCCTCTCAGACCCAAGATGAGGAGATGGAGTCTAGCACACCCTCTTTTCTGTTTTCATGGCAATCAGTACCACAATTAGACGATTTTGCTATGTGTCAGCTTTGGCACTGGGTTCGAGAGTCTTGAAAGAAGGTATGTTCTTTTTGTTTTTCACTGTAGTAGCTTGGCATCTGGCATCTGGTAGACTGGATAGCCTGGGTTTTTCTCACTCATTCAAAAGACAGATTAGCTTTATGGGCTTAAGTAGAGGGTGGAAATGAAGATTATGGGGAAAGGAAATGAGAGATCAATGGTAGCAAACTTCTGTAGTGTGTATTTTTCCTTTCATTACAAAAAGTGACAAATTCACTGTAGAAAACTTAGGAGATACAAAGAAAAACATTCACCTGAAATGATATCTAGAATTTAAGTGGTGCAGGCATCTATAGTTATGTGACACATGTTGGCTAATTTAAGGTACTCTTCATGGTTGTCTGAACCCCATTTAAAAAATACCTGGGAAATCATATTCCTGTGTTGTGTGTGTGTGTGTGTGTGTGTGTGTGTGTGTGTGTTATGAGAGTTTATTTATCTATTTATTTTTGCTATAGGATGTGTGCGCTTGCTGGAGAGACAGAGAGACAGAAAGCAAGAAATCACCCCCAAAGGGGATGGCAATGTTGAAATCCCTTCTCCTCTATTCTCCTCTCATGATCTGGGGCATGCACACACATGCACCTGGCTTGAGTTTTAAGTCACCAGGTCTGGGACTCAAACCACAGTTGACTACGTGGGAGTCCAGCAATGTAACCATTATGTCATTTGCTGGTCACTCTTTTTCTATTTATTAATTCCTGATAAAAAAAAAAAAGGTATTGTGCATAGGGCTTAGGAAGATTTTCTTTCTTCTGCTATATTTTTAGCTCCCCAGTCATACAAATAAAAAAAGTATGGCTTTTGCATATTATGAACTTTAGATATTAATGAAGAAACTAGAAGAGAAACCAAGAATTCTAAAATGTGTCATGACTTTCCTGATGACCCAACAGTTCTTTTTTTTTTTTTGGAGAGGTTTTTCGCTATAGGGCACGTGCGCTCACCAGACAGACAGACAGAGAGAGACATAGAGACAGAAAGCGAGAAATCACCCCCCAGGGGGAATGGTCACACCACGCAATCCCTTCTCCTCCATTCTCCTCTCGGGATCCTAGGCACGCACGCACACGCGCCCGGCATGAGTTTTTTTAAGCCACCGGGTCCGGGATGCGAACAGCAGTCGACTACGTGGGAGTCCAGCGACATAGCCATTACGCTAACTGCTGGTTCCCGATGACCCAACAGTTCTCGGCCAACCACACATGACACATGAGGAAAATAAAGCCAATGACCAAGGCCCTTGTTCAAATTTAGTTGTAGGAGCCAGAACTGGGCTTTAAACTTCTGACTCTAGGCTTACTGTTCCTTGTTAAGAATTAGCCACCCAGGTAAAACAAAAATCATCTCTAAATTTTTTTTCCTCTCTTTTGCCAGAAGGTGCATGTACTTGCCAGTGCTAGAAAGAGAGAGATGGAGAGAGAGACAGTACCTCCCAATGTGGTCATGCTGCAATCCTTTTTCCTCCATTTCTCCCCCCATTGATATTTTGCACATACACAAGGGCATGGCATGCGTTTCAAGCTGCCAGGGCTGGGATTCGAACATGCAGATGATCATGTGGGATCCAGCTCCTTATGCACAAGGTTTAATTGCTATGCTATGGAGCTGGCTCTGTCCATAAATTCTGTCAATGTCAATTTCTGGCTGCCGAAAAGCAATCGGAGATCTTTCCAAAACAAGAAAAATACATGACTCTGTCTATGACACTCACCTGGACTACAATTATCGGGTGTCAGGTTAAAGAAATCATCAGAAGAGCAGCCAAAGTTGTTCAATAGTTTGAAAGCTCTTTTTGGCTTTGCCATAAACAGTTTAATTCAGAAATTTAAAAAATGGATCAGTGAACCTTAGTAGGGCTCGCTGGTCAACAGAAAGGGAAACTATGAGGTAAGGCCCACAGACCACTGACGTTAGCCCAACTTCCTTCCAGGGTTCACCTGAATTCAGCACAGGAAAGGCACGTTTGGAAAGCATCCAACTTGTTTCAAGTAAATCCTTCTCTCAGGAATGCCGAAGAGTGGTCAGGATAAAACTTGCTGGGGAGGGAAGGGACAGAAGGTACCCAAAGCAACTCACCCAGAAAAGAACCTTGCTCTGTGTGGTAGTTAAGAGAATCCCTTCCATGGAAGTCTCATATACACATAGTTACCTTCCAAACTCAACAAGGCACACTCACTAGAGGATAGAAGAACCGAACACATTTTTTAAATGCAGCACCTTTGCCTCTGAACGAATACATACCCTGGAGTTGGTCAAGATTTAGGGACCCTTGTCTGTGTCTCTCTCCTGGTACACGTGCCTTACCACCTGGGAAGTAACTTGAGCATTTAAAGATGCAGTAGATATTCATCTTTCGACAGTGCTAGCCACTACTTCACCTGGTCCTCCTCACTATACACTAGTCCTTCCCAAACTGCAGGAAGAGGTGAAAGACTGTGTGCAGGTCTCTTACAGAACGTCCCAGCGTGGCAGCTATGATTGCATGTGACGTTCACTGTGTGGACAGCTCTAATCAAAGAGGCAGAGACCTGTGAGGGTGATATGAGCCCCCCATTAAACCCCAACCTGATTAGTACTCACCCCCAGAACAGTACTCACGGCAGTACTTCATCCAAGGAGGGATTGATGAGAAGGACTTATCCACTCTCATCACTTCACTGCCATGTAACAAGACAGTTCTCAAGGTTCATTAAAGTAATTCTCAGCAGCTAAGAGGAAACGGACGGGGGAATGGACGAGTGGGGGCTCCACCTAGTTCATAGACTAAAACCTGAACAGTACTGCGCAAACTGAAATAAAATAGAAAAGGTACATTTGTGGCAGAGCCAAGAATAGATCCTGAGTGTCCTCGAATTTCATCTTTCAGAACATTTTTAAACAAGGTTCACTCCCACATGTTCTTCTGTGTCAAGTCTCCTCAAAGATCCTCTCTGCCCCTTTCTCCACTCAAGAGGGAGAAAAGCGTTCCATAGATTTTGTTTGTTTCTTGTAAGCCCTGAAGGAATTGTCCCCGAAGCTAAGAATGCACTGAGAGTGAAGAGCAAGTCTTAACATTGGAACATTCCAAAGCTTCTAGGGTGGGACCAGTTCAGCTTAAAGGGATTTTGCTACCACTTAGTAGAAACTGGAAATAAACACAAACACACAGACAATACGGCACACAGGATGCCAACAGATAAGCTAAAGATGGCAGGAAGAAACTAGAGTGGGAAAGGAAACCATGTTCTTGCTGCCTCCCAGGTTCTCTTGCCATGCCAGTTCCTCCAAAGGCAGCAGCTGACTATGCTCCGAAGACAGCAGCTAATTAATTGTGACACCTTTTCTGTCCCTTAGAGCTGAACATTAGATGCTGGTGGCTCAGTTTATATTCTGGGGTCAGGAAGGAGCAATGCCCACAGGCTTCAGAATAGAACCAAATATGTATGTATAATCTGCGGCTGTGCAAGACACCATGGGAAGGAAGAACAGGGCGCATGTGCTGTGGGCTGTCATGGCCTCACTGGTCCATTTCAGAGTAGACTCCAGGATGTGCAGAGAAGCAGAGGTCAGAAGCGTATAAAACAAATTAGCTAGGGTTATAATAAAGCCATCGATGTATTTGTATAATCTAAGTATAGATATATTTTTTATTTCATAAACTGTTTTGTATAGGTGACACATTTGATTTATAATCAAAATATTAGTAGATCTACCCAACCCACATCCCGTATGCCCCATTTCTTTTTCTACCTAACAAGCCAATAGTAGCTACCTTCTAAAAGTTTTTTCTGTGTATCTTTCCAAGGTTTATATAACTATAAGCAAATATAAATATGTATTTTCTTCCTACTCCTTTTCACAAAAATGGTGGCATATTATCCACATGTTCTGGACACTGCTTTTTATTTCTTGATCTTTTCAAACTGGAACACAGACAACTAAATCATTCCCTTTTTATGTCTGTCCAATATTCCATTATAAAAATATAACATGATTTATTTAGCCAGTCTCTTATTAGTGAACATTTAGGTTTCCGCAAACATTTTGCTATTTAGAACATCCTCTGGCACCAGCAGGTGCTGTAGAGGTTAAGGCACTGGACTCCCACATGGCTGACTACAGTTTGAATTTCGGATGCGGTGGCTTGCAATATCATGCCGGTTGTACGTGCCTGCCCAAAATCCCAGGAGGAGAGTGGAGGAGAAGGGATAGCGGCATGGTCATTCCCCCTGGGGGGTGATTTCTCACTTTTCCTCTCATTGTCTCTCTCTGGTGAGTGCACATGTCCTATGGCCAAAATCAAACAAACAAACAAACAAAAAAACTCAAAACAAAAACCTTAAAAAAAACAAAAACAATCCTTTGGGGGAAAGAAGGGGGCACAGCGATAAAACACGACACTCTGTGAGGCTGACTCACATGGGAAGTCCAGGTTTCCGTCCAGAGACCTTCCTGCACACAATGGGTAGCCATGACAGGTCTGGCTGAAGCTGAGAGTGGATCATGGTGTCAAGACCCTCTGAAAGGGGAACCAGCAGTTAGCGTAATGGCTATGTTGCTGGACTCCCACGTGGTCGACCGTGGTTCGCGTCCCGGACCCGGTGGCTTAAAACTCACGCCGGGCGCGTGTGCGTGCGTGCCCAAGGTCCCGAGAGGAGAATGGAGGAGAAGGGATTGCGGCGTGACCATCCCCCCGGGGGGTGATTTCTCACTTTCTGTCTCTATGTCTCTCTCTGTCTGTCTGGCGAGCGCACGCACCCTATAGCAAAAAACTCTCAAAAAAAAAAAAAAAAAAAAAAAAAAGACCCTCTGGAAGGTGCTGTGTCTTTCTCTCTCTACTCATAGAAAAAATCAATATACTTTAAAAAAATTCTGTGATGACTACCTTATATATCAGAGTTGCCTTTACATATCAAGATGGTTATTTACTGCTCTATAACCACCTGACCGCAATACAGAGAAAGACAGACGAGGGCTAGCCTGTGGCATCGTGGTTAAGGTAGCTAGCTGGATCCCACATGCTGACTGCATGGTTCGAGTCCCAGACCTGGTGGTTTGAGAAACATGTCAGCTGTGTGTGTGCATGCCTAAAATCCCAGCAGGAGAGAGAAACGGAGAAAGCACTGCAGTGTGCCCGTTCCCCACGGAGGATATTTTCTCACTTTTTCTCTCTGGCAAGTACATGTGCCCTCTGGCAAATTGAAAAAAGAAAAAAGGAGAGAGAAGAAAAGTAAAAACTGCAGGTCTATAGGAAAATGAGATTTTGACTTGCTGGATTAGGAAAATGCATGATGCATTTTCCTAACGGTAGGTGCTCAACAGATACTTGTGGAAGGCGTGAGATAGAGTTCACTTGTTTAGGTTGCCCGTTCTCCATCCTTCTCTTTCTCCTGCTGACCTCCAAAAGCCTCATCACCTATTCAGCTGGGGCCACCCAGGCATCTGCCCTTGAAGAAACTCTACCAGCATTTCATCTCCCAGATGGAAGACACTGAGTCAAAGCAGTGGCTGGTGCCACCTACAAGAGCAGAAAGTAACCCTCTCATTCCCTTGTCATTATCTGGCCCTGAGCCCAAAGGTCCAACTGGACCACCGAGGGCCACAAAGTGTCATCTGCATTCCTAGAACCCCCTTAGGGAAGCAGGCAGCAAAAGTCCCAAGAGACTCCCCCAGTAAGTGCCACAGCAGGACCCCTCAGCAGAGCTGGAGAGGAGACCAGGAGGCAGCCCCAGTCCTTCCCAGCTACAGCCTCCAGCAAAGGAACAGGAAATTCTAAGCTGTCCATGGGCTGACTCATACTCTCTTTCCACAAGCATCCTGAAGGTTCTATTCTAAGTTTACCAAAGGGAACATGCCTTCGGGCAGAAGCAGAGCACAGAAGTGGTGGTGACGGGGGCCACAATTAGCATTTCCTCTGTAACGTGTCAAGGTCCAGCAGAAGGGTTAAGGAAGGCAAGGAGTGAGACCATCCTGTAAGCGTCAGCTGAGCCAAACGCCATTTACAGGTCTTTGCAGAAGTGCATATGCATCATTACCTGTGCGTGTACACAAGGACAGTTTAATGACCTGGGGTTAAAGCCAAGCTATTAAAAATGAAATATATTTGTTTGGGCCCTAATTGGAACAAACCAAACATGTAAAAGCATTTTTGAAACAAATTGGAGAAAAATGAACATAAATTTGGTATTATCTGAGGTTTGGAATTACTGTCCTGTCAACTTTCTTAGGTGTGATAATGGTATCATGGTTAATTTTTAAAGTCCTTACCTTTTAGAAATGCTCACTGAAATATTTATAGTGAAGTAATGTGTCTGGGATTTGCTTTAAATACTCCAGCCTGGGGGCTAGCAAATGGCATAATGGTTACATTGCTGGGCCCCAACATGGCTAATCTCAGTTTGAGTCCTGGTCCTGGTGCCTTTAAACACGCTGAGCATGTGTGCATGCGTGGCCAAAATCCCAAGAGGAGAACAGAGGAGAAGGGATTGTGACGTGGCCATCCCCCCTAGAGGGTGATTTCTCACTTTCTGTCTCTCTGTCGAGTGCACGCACCCTATAACAAAAATCTCTCTTAAACAAACACACACACACATACACACACACACACACACCTCCAGCCCCCCCTTTCCACAATAAAGTGTGTGATGGGTGGAGGAGACATGAATGACAGCTGGGTGATGAGTACATGGGGGGCATTTTATTATTCTTTGAACGTTTAAAATCATTTTAGTCTATCATGTTACTAGTAATGGAAACACCTGAGACTAATTTATAAAGTACAGAGATTTATCTAGCTCACAGTTTGGGAGGTCCCAAGGTTAGGGAGCTGCACTAGATGTAGGCCTGCCTGTTGAGAGTCCTTGGCTGGCACAAGGCATCGTAGGCATGGGCAAGCACAGAGCAAGGGCATGCATGTGTCTGTGCCTCCTTACAGACCCTGAACATACGGTAGTGGGGGATAATGGGGGGGAATGCACATTCTGATCCTCATCTCTCAAAAGCTCACCTCTCAACACTATAGTTAGATTACATTTCTATCTTCTTAATATCATTGCAATGGCTCACCAAGTCTCAGCATGTCAGTTTTGGGGGAGATTCACTTAAACCATAACAGAGTTTCTTAGTAAGAAGGAAAAAAGGCTTTTACCAATGGCTATGTGTGACCAAGACCTCACTATTGACCAGAATAGGCAACTTACCCCTGTGGAAATGGCACCCTTCCCTGGATGATCTTCAGATGATAGAGTTAGTGACTATACAAAAATAAATCAACACGGTAGAGTTTTTATTCCAACAACTATTCCATCAACTAACCTAGTTCTCAAACTTGCCTGGACACTGAAATCACCCGGAAGATATTTTATTAGTCTTAAATTGCCAGAGGATTGTGTGCTATCCAAAGGAAGGAGAAGAGCACTCCCCAATGGGGTATGGTCAGGATGCAATTCTTTTTCCTCCATTTCTCTTTACCATCAGGATTTGGGGCGTGGCCAATCTATTTTCAAGCCTCTGGGGCTGGGATTTGAACCACGGTTGGCCACATGGGATCTAACTTCCTTAACCACTGCACTACAAGGCAGACCCAAGGTTGACTTTGAATTAGTGCCTAATTTAATTGTCTGGGGTGCTGCCTGAGTTTCTAGATTTTTAAGTTACAGCAAAGGTTCAGCAAAGTTTGTGAATCATTGTTTCTTTCTTTTTTTTTAAAGGTTTTTTGCTATAGGGCGCCTGTACTTACCAGAAAGACAGAGAGAGACAGAGAGACAGAAAGCGAGAAATCCCCCCCAAAGGGGATGGCAACGTCACAATCCCTTCTCCTCCATTCTCCTCTCGGGATCTTGGGCATGCACACACATGCGCCCGCCGTGAGTTTTAAGCCACCGAGTCTGGGACTCAAACTGCGGTGGGCTACATGGGAGTCCAACGACATAGCCATTAAACCAACTGCTGGTCCCATGAATCATTGTTTCTTGAACCCACCAAGCTGGTTCAGGAAGATGTCAGAGGTAAGTGTGAAAGGGCAGTGGTAGCTGGATGCTCTCTGCTCAAGCTTTCCTGAGCCCCTCTTGGTCAAACGATCTATTTCTCCAGATGCCCCAAGTCTGGAGTCCAGGCTAAGCTTCCCTTAATTACTGGTGCAATCAACGATGACATTAAGAGCTATAGTGAAATTAGGGACGCAGTCGATTTAAAACCAGATGCTAGGTCTTCTTTAAATCCAGATGGAAGGTGACCGGTTATTAGTATCGGGATTGCAATTCCTATCAAGCATTTCACTGATCCTCCCACCTGCACATTACTAATGTGTCTTGTGCTGAGAACAGCCTATGTTGGCTACAGAACTCCTGTTTCAAGAGGCAGGGAAATTTGTTATAGCTGCTGAGTGCTGGAGCCTTAACAGCTGGGCTTAGACAAGCAGAGAGGAACCAGAATTCTCCTTTTAGCAGTGCAAGCCTTGCTTGCAAAGACTGGGGAGAGTTTCCTGCGGCAGGTGGCATATTCTGATGTACAACTGCAAGCCTCTCCCCATTTTCTTGTGGCAGCAAGGTTAATTCTGGGTTTCATTCTCAGAGCCGTGGGAGAGGTAAAAGAGTTTGCATCTGTTGAGGTCCCTCATATATACCAGGGGACTTCAAAAAGCTTGTGGAAAAATGGAATAAAAGTACAAGACTATTTTGGTGCCAAAAAAGAGAGAAATATATGCATGATTTTCTTCATAATATGTGTTTACCAGAAACTTTTTGAAGATTCCTTATGTAACTCCTCTGACCTCTCACAACAACCCTGAAGTAGCATTGTATTCCCATTTTATAGATGAGAAAGTCAAAGCCCGCACGATCTTAGTTGCTGACTAATTGCTGAGTCAACACAGCAATAGAGAGCTGAGCTGGAATCTGACCAGTCAAACTCCAAAGTCCCACCTTCTTTTCACAGCTATCTCCTCCAAGATCTACTTCCAGACAGACTGAACGTGGCACCTCTCCTTCCCTTCTGTAGAAAATAATCTGAAGGCTGCTTGGTCAGCTTGCCCTCCTGAATGAACCTATTAGTCATCATGAGCCTGAACCCTTGAACTGCCATCATTTTCCATGGGGATATGCAATCTTCCTCCACCCAGGTGAGCCCTGCTGGGTGTGGCTTTCTAACTGCTCATGGCATCATGCAAGAGGGTGAGAGCTTCTCGCACGCTCAGCTTAAAGTCCTTGCCGAGAGCATTCCCTTAATTTGGAATTCTGTTTTGAACTTTGAATATCACAGGGCATAAACAGACCTAGCATGCATGTTGACGTAGGTCAAAGGTCAGGTTTTGGCCTCTACTCTTCCATTACATGGCACCTTCTCTGCTACTGGCCCCATTCACAGAAGCACAAGCCCCAGATGCAAGGCTGACTCAGTATTGGTGTTAATATACCAAGTGAAAATACTGCTAATTTGTACTCTAAAAACTCAACCTTCCTGATCTTAATCAAGACTGTCCACTCACCACAAACTCCTGCCTTGAAAGTTTTTGCCCTGGGGACCCTACTATGTTTCAAAGATGCTGTCTTAAATCAAAAGTTGCCTGGATCCTATTTTCTAGAACCGCCTTCAAGGCAAGCCTTACAGTGAACGAGAGCCAGACATTCAAAAACAAAACAAGAGGCCAGACTGTGGCCTAGTGGCTAGGATGGTTGGAGCCCACATGGCCAATCTTGCAGTCCAAGCAGCTTAAAAAATCATGCCAGGCATGTGCCCCTACGCGCCCAAAACCTTCACAGGAAGGACAAATGGAGAAGGGATTGTAGCATGACCATCCCCCATGGGAGTGCTTTCTTTTCTTTTCTTTCTCTTCAGCACACGTGCCCTCTGGCAAATTAAAACAACTAACCAAACCCCCATTCTTATACGTTAAGCATCACTTTTTAAACTTATAGTGGTTCGATCAGCAGAGCTTATTACCAATTTATTCATCAAGCTTAGCACTAATGAACTTACAGCCGGTTCCAAATTTAAAAATCTACCTTCACAAGATACTTAATATTGCCAAGTATGGGGCCAGCAGGTGGCATGGTGGTTGGAGTACTGGACTCCCATATGGCTGATAGTGGTTTGAGTCCTGGACATGGCAGCTTGTTTTCTCACTTTCTCTCTCTTTGTTTTTCTCTGGTGTGTGCACATGCCCTATGGTAAATTTAAAAATAAAGATAATAAAATTAAATAAATAATTATTTACAAAAATATTGACAGGACCAGCAGATGGTGTAGTGTTACGTTGCTGGACTCCCACATAGTCGACTGCAGTTCATGTCCTGGAACCGGGGTTTAAAACTCACATCAGGTGTGTGTATGCACATTCCCAAGGTCCCAAAAGGAGAATGGAGGAGAAAGGACTGTGGCATGGCCATTTCCTCTGGCAGGTGTTTTGTCATATTCTGTCTCTCTGTCTTTCCAGTGAGTGCACATACCCTATAGCAAAAAAATTCTCTCCCTAAAAACAATTTAAATAAATAAGTAAGTAGCCAGGTATGGCCTCTAGTACTTCTTTTATTTCTTCTGAAAAGACTTCCGAAAAGTCTTCTGAAAATGTCTTGAGCAAATAGCTGCAAGAGCAAGATGAGAGTGGAGTCTCCCAATGTGCAATGAGGGCTTTGAGTGATACAGCATGCAAATAGAAAAGTGCGTGTGCAGATGCAAAGGTTCATGCTCTGGTATGTTTGCCTTAAACAACAAAAAGTCCAGCCTCATGTATCTTCTGTTACATTTTATGTGTGTGTGTGTGTGTATATATATATATATATATATATATATATATATATATATATATATGTATATGTGTGTGTGTGTGTGTATATATAACATATATAACATATAACTATGGTCCACCATGTAGCAGTAAATCCTTCATGATAATCACAATGAAATGTGAGTTGACATTGACCTGATGTGTCCAGCACACTGCTTTTATGTGCTCTGTTTAATTCTCACACTTGCTCTCTGAGAACACTTAGTATCCCCACTTTAGAGCTGGGATAGTGCCATCCACAGAACGAAGAACCCAACCTAGGAAGCCATGGAGAGGTTTCAGCTCTCACTCCAGAGCGCGTGGCTCTTAACTCCTGAGCTTATCTCCAAACCTTACCAGCACCCTTTCTACCAACACAATAGCTGTAGGATGTCCTGGACAGGCCAAATTGAACCTCTTTCCAGAAGCCACGGGCTCTTCACTGGATAAACAGCCCCGTGGGAAGAAGCTTCTGCAGCACATAGCAGTTGAAAAGTCATGCAAGAGGGCATCCTCCCCGCAAACTTCAGGGGTGCTCGGAGCTCCTCCGCTCTTAGCTCACCTGGCTCAGCAACCCAGAATCTAACCCCCCCTGGTGTCATGTCCCAGCCTGCACCAGCAGCCGTGTTGATGTCAAAAAAATGCTTGTGCGGAATGGAACCTAAAACGGCTGGTCTGGGCAGCGCACCATAACCTCAACTGTTAAGAACTCGGGGCCACACTGGCCAAGGGTGTTCCCTTCCCCATTGATTTCTAGCTGGGTTCACAGGCACCTTATTTACAGTTTCTCCATCTGCAAAACAAGGAAATAAGAATGTCTACCCTGGGGTATTTCAGAATTGGTTACTTTAACTGTACATGTAAAAAGGAACTTTGCACAGTGCCTGACATGACAGCTACACAATTCAACAGATTCTTCCTGGACCTCTGATGTCAACGTGAAACTCCTGGCAACAGGGAATTATTTGGGGGTTTCAGACACCAGTGGAATCCCCCCCCCCTTTTTTTTCCTGAAATACCAGCCTGACCCTAGGAGGTTGGTGGCTGGTCTATACTTCTGAAAGCAGGAGTTTCCGAAGCTTCGCGTCCACTTCGTGTTTCCCCAACACTTTTACACTCCAGAGGGTGGGGGGTGGAGGAAGGGGGAAGGTGGTGTGAAACAATGGCTTTCCAGCCTTGTCTGCATAGCTCCTGAGATGACCCTGCAGAGAAAGCACTGAAAGGCAGCTCCTGGAGCCTGACCTGGGGGCTGAGGAACAATCTAAGCAAGAAAATAAAACAGAAGGATCAGCCCCTCTGGACAACACCACGCCCCACTCCGCAGGTCCATGCTGTCAGAAGGGAAAAGTTCTGATTTTGAAAAGATGGCTTCTAAAAGGAGGCCAGGCAGTAGAACAGGCTAAGGGGGTAAACAATTAAGCCAAAATTAACCCAGGAAAGATGCTTTTGAAAGGATTTTTTAGAAATCCTTGTTGCTGGTTATTAAGTTACTAACTTTTCGCCTAGAAGCAGGCTGTCCCACTCACAGCCCTAGGTAGAGCTGGGTCACCCCCTCATCAGGCCACCAGGAAGAGGAGCCTCTGGGAAAGCCTTTGCTTCAAAGCCAGGACTGGTGGCTGAACTGACAGCAGAGAGGAGCGGTACTGTCTATAGAAATGCAACTCGAGCCACAGGCAGCATATACAACTTGGTGTTTTCTAGCGGTCATGTTAATAAATTAAGAAACAGGTGAAACTGATTACCACAGTAGAGTTGACGCAATCCAGTGTGTCTACAATACTTGTTTCCACAAGTAACCTGAATGGAACAATTACCAATGAGCTATGACATCCCCATTCTCTAAAAGGCCGCTGGACACGACACGTTTGTGCCTAGAGCACACGTTGGCTCCCACTACCTGGCTAGTGGCTATGATTCGGTTGGTGAGGGCTGACGGGCCCTGGCACAGTAATCCTAATGGAGTCACCTGGGTCACCAAGGGGGAGGGGTGGGGCTTCATGGTGGTGCTGTTTGTAAAATGTGGCATCCCAGCCCCACCTCCCAAGGCCTCAGTAAAAGGCAGTTGGCTTCTCTCCAAGTTCCGCTGCGGCACAAGCCGCCACCCACGCAGCCTGGTCACCACCGCCTCTCTGCAAGAGTCATACAAGGAGGCTTACGTTTTAAAAATACCCACCAGCATGCTAGCTTGAGATCTGTAAGCACAAAAAGTAGGAGAGCAAGGAAAAGGCTCCCAGGGGCAGGTGGACTGGGGCTGATGGGTAAAATGCCCACGCCTACTTCAGACAAGCGTGTCTGTCTATCAGGTCTAAACCTGGCCCGAACTTCAACATGGCTTTTCTCTCTTTCCCTGTGCACAGTTACAAGTGCCAGGTACACTCGAATCCCCTCATCTGTGAGGGCAGAGGCCCTGTGGGTAGTTGGAAGATGTTGTAAAAGCAATGATGGTCCAGTAAGGGGTATTCTGAGTTCTTCAAAGGAGCAGAATTTCTTCAGCTGATATTCCCCCCAAAGTATTCTATAGGGCATTTGCCTGTGTAAGGCCCGCTGCAGCTATCACTTTACTTCCCTAGGACTCTGGCCAGAGAGAAACCAAACCGCCTTTAACCTGGAGGACGTGGGTCGAGCGCGCCCACCAAAACCCACTGAAGGGACCCAGCCACAGCGGTGCAGACAACAGGAGCGCTGCTGCGAGCGGGTGAAAGCTACGTGGGAGGGCTGGGCGTTTGCTTCCCAGACCGCCTGAGCACCCTGGGTGCTCCCACCAGCCTGGATGGCTGTAGGGCTGCCGAGAGGATCACAGCTCGAAGATCCTGTCAAGGCTGCCAGTCTCTCAGAAGATAAATAAATAAACACCACTTTAAAAAAGCCACAGAAGTCCATTCCCCATTACTACTTGGGTGTCTTATGTTCTAGGATAAGCCTTTAACGGCCAGCTTTCCTCTCTGGGTACCTAACAGAAATCTCTCAAAAGAAAGTCAGACATACCAGTATGAAAAAGTTCTCTTATCATTTGGAGAAAATAATTTAGAACTGGGTAGATAAACATGTACAGGAAATACTTCTATAGCGGTCTTGATCCTCTGAAGATTAATAACCCACGGAACTGGAGACCAGCCTCAAACTCAGAGGAAATAGGCAAGTTATAAAAACAGGAAGAACGGGAAGTTTATTTTTGGATGAATATTTGTTCTAGGGAAGCTCTTGATACTGACAAAAACCTTGATCTGCAGGTCATTTGCTGCAGCTGAGCAGCTGAGTGCATGTTTCCACAAGCTGTCCCACCAGAGATTTCCGGGTCTTTTTGGAAAGGGCCTCGCCCTGCTCCTGCAAAACATCTGCCTTGCTGTCACTGGCTTAGGGACTCCTTTCTACTGCATTCCTGTTGGTGTGCAAGATCTCCAGCCTCACTAGAAACCTCAGCCATCTGCGATACCCTCTCAGCTTTCAGTCCCAGTGCCCAAAGCCAGCCCTATCTCTACCGGGTGTGTGAACTGTCGCTCTTTGTATCCACATCTGCCCCACTGATGCATACAGACTCCCTCAGAGGACTGCTGGCCTCCTGGTCTCACCAGCTTCCAGTGTTCCTTTGACCACCCCTGTCAGCGTACCTTCCCTGGCTCCCTACTGCTAACGTAATAAAGCCAAATGCTCTCAACCTTGCTGGACAAAGTTCTTCACAATCCAGCCCAACCCACCTTTACAGATCCATCTCCATATGCAGGACGGGCTGTGTGATTTGCAGGGCCAGATACAAATGAAAATAATTTATGGGGTTACATTTACTTCAAAAATTATTAAGAATTTTAAGATGGCAACAGCAGAGCATTAACCCAAGCCTGAGGCCCTTCCAAGTGCGAGGCACACCATTACAACATAGGCTGCACGCCCATGAGGCCAGCCCCTTCCCTACATCTCCCTCCTCAGACCAACCCCAGAGACAGCAGATGCCACTACTACCGAGAAAAATCCTCCTCCCCCTCCTCACCCTACTGAACTCCCCCTTCCCCTCAAGCAAGTCTTCAAGACAAGGAAACTGGTTTCTACCCTTTCAGGTCACCCATTTGGATGCTTGACCCCTAAGCTCTGACCCTGAGCTATATGGATTATTATTATTAGTTTACCATCTCTTTTCACACTTCAATTAGACCAAGAGCCCCAGCACTGCTCTTTCACTGGTTAGAAATTTCTGTGCCCTCCCTTCTGCCTGTCTAGAACAAAACTTGGCACAAACTTGGTGCACACACAGTAGGTCAGCTATAAATTTCTACTGACAATTCACTAGCAATTTTGCTTTCCACCTCTAACAGACACTTGGAAAGCCTCCTATGACCTTGCCAAGTGACAAGCTAAAGGAAAATAGACAATTTCCTAATCTTCCTTTTAGATAAGAGGAAAGTCCGTGCCTACAGGAGCATTTGAGGGTGTCTGAACAGGAACTCCCAGTAACTGCCATTATGCTGCCCAGACACAAAGGGTGCCATGTTGACTTTGGGCTGCAGTCTCCCTTGTGGCCAGTGGGCGCATTTGGGGCATGTCAGAGAGCGGGGACTCAGGGGACTCTACATTACCCTCTCCCATTTTCCTCTGCCTCACATAGGGCAGTACTGGGAGAAGAAAAGGACGATTCCACTAAAAAGTCAGATAAGGACAAGAACCGTGGTATTTCTTATCTAGAAACTTTGAATAAGATCTCATTTCCCTAGAAATGAGCTTTTCAGGGAGAATAGTTGTAGCCCCTCAAGTGTCCTTTGAGCAAAGTGTCCTTTGAGCAAAGGAGCAGGAACCAGAAGAGATGGGCAACAACCATCAGTACCCCTCAGATGCTGTCCTGCTCTGTTATTTTTTTTAAGAGGAAGAAAAACATTGGAGCTCTCAAATAGCTTCCTAAACATTCAGGCAAAGTTGATTTTTCCAGCAATTGTCCACTGATCATGCCTGTCTGACAGGTGGGAGGGGTGTGAGGGGAAGAGGAGGACGATGTTGTTTAATAAAGCACAGGCATTCATTTGTGCGCCCTTTAATGTCAAATGGACCTCGCCAAGTTTAAGGAACCTTCCTACCCCACAGGCCATTTATAAGGAACAATAGTGGTAGCAGCCGCCAACACTTACGGGGTGAAGTATTCACTCGGTGAGGGCCAGGGCACTTACTCTCTGTACATGCTTCCTTGCTTATCCTAGAATGGAAGGTCACTACAGACTATTCAAGACCCAGAGCAGTGCTGCAAGCCTAGTAAACTCTTCATGCAAGCATGGAGTTGTCCAATAGATACTATCTTCATCCTTTCAGTCGGGTTATCGTTTTATAGAGGAAGAGAGATCAAGTAATGTGCTTGGGCTGTCTGTCTAAGGAAGGACATTTTAGGTGCGGGCTTTTCAGTTGTCATTCTGTTTATAGCACTTTGTTGTTTCAGAAGTCCTGGGCAAAAAAGCACATTTTACAAGCTCTGCTTTCCAGACCGTGCTTTCCCTGCCACATTTTACCTAGCTGTCACACTCAGGAATAGTTTTCCACACAAGAGTCCCACCCCCCTTTTAAAGTTGAAGCTGGTTTTAAAGTTGTAGAAAAATACTTCAGTTATAAAGCACTGGGCAAACACCTTGATCACCTAAATCCCAAGGTGAGGGTCACAGGGGGCGGGGGGTTCCCTCTCACTGTGACAGGGTGAGTTTGTCAGGAATATCTTCAATGTCTTGCGTGGTGAAGGTTGTGTGGTAGGTGTTCGATTGATGTTGGTTCCCTCAGTTGTAGCAACAGAATACTGGCTAGCTAACTAGAACCATCTCCTCCACATTTATACTTGGGCTCTTAGTTGCACTATCTCTTCTTTAAAAGTAATTGTTTTTATTTAATTTTATTTATTATTGTTACTTTTTAATTTTACGCGCGCGCGCGAGAGAGAGAGAGAGAAAGTAAGCCGCCAGATCTGGGACTCAAACCATGGTCAGCCATGTGGGAGTCCAGTGCCTTAACCACCATGTTACCTGTGGGCCCCTGCACTATCTCTTTAAGGATTATTGCCATTGTCTCCAGGGATGACCACTGCCAGGCATCTCACTTCCATAGGTAATACGTAACTCTGATCAGCTAGTTTTCACACAAAATACGGCTGAACACATCCATATGTCGGTTTACCTAGTGGATGATAATGGCCAAATATATTCAATTCTGATACTAATAAAAGAAAAAATAATATGAAAATTTCAAAACAGACTTGTAAATCCTTCTAAAAAACGTTTTTTTCCTCTTATGAGAGAAAGATATAGGTATTTCCAACAGGGTCTCACTGTGAAGTATTCTTCCTTCCCCAATCCCCAATTAGCTAGGACTACAGGTGCATGCACCTGTATCTAACATGGTCCGGTTGGCCGGGTTACCAAGCCCAGACCTGCGGCTTCCAGCATCCCAAGCAGTGGTGCTGCCTGTATACCACTCGTGGCTGGGCCCAAAATCATGTGTGTTATTAATAGGATCTATGTTGGAAAGATTAAGTAACTGTGTATATTAACACCGTTTACATAATTTATATAGAAAGGGAACTTACAAACACTGAAAAACTAGGGAGCATAAATATCTAAAAGGCACCATGATTGACTCATGAGGCTTAAGTCAAGGTTTAGTGCTGCAAACAGAGGCAGGCAGCACCTCACCCACAACGCTGTGTTCAGTCACTTGTTTCAATGTGTTTGAGGGAGACAAAAGTTCAACCTGAGTGAATCCAGAGCTTATGAAACTCTGAATCTGAGCCCTGAAGGTAAAGATCGCGTGTCTCCCATTAGAGGCAAGGCCAAAGACATTATCAGTGCCCAACAAACGACGGTGAGGTAATACCAGCCCAGGGCGGCATGTGGGCAGGGCCACCTTGCCCGCCCCATGCTTGGCTCCCAGCTAAGTCCTTGCTCCCACTCAAGCCTGGGCCTTGCGAAATTAACCAAGGTCCGTGGGGTTATGGTTCCTTTTGTGGTGACTCCTCGAGCCTGAGAGAGCAGTGAGGACTCTGAGGGACAGCTTTACTGTTTGCTTTTGTGTCGGTGCCTGGCAGATGTCTACTCTCTTTTCTAGGGGGTTTACTAAAGACCTTGGGCTGTTATCAATGAGGCAGGAAGTCCTCAGTTCTCTCTGATAACTACCGGAGCAGAAGAGGACCAAGAGGGTGTGAAAAGACACTTTTTACACACACACACACACACACACACACACACACACACACACACCAATATACTCCTGTTGTGTTCATGAGCATTTCCTAGGTCTCCAAAGCAAAACTCAAACTCAAGGCATGTGGTCCACTATTAGAAAGGTCCCATTCTCTAATGAAATGGTCTCTCTCAGCCTAGCTCCTAGCTTACCACGCCCCAACCCAACCCCCCATATTCTCCTTGGCTTAGGATAAATTACTCTCCTGGGCAGCCACACAGGCTGCCAATTCAACTAAGTATCCACAGGCAAAGCAGGGGATTCGTCAAGATTTAGTAGGTTCAGCAGGTGTGTGCAGGGAGAGCCTGCGTTTCTAACGACTCCCAGTGACGCTGGTCTTGGGGAGACAGCGTGGGGTGGGTGGGCTCCATGGACTTTGGTGCTCTAGAAACCTTGATGAGCAAGCCTATCTCCTGTCTCTGGCTTCTTAGGCTCCCAGCCCTCTCCTCTGAAGGATGAAAGGCCGTTCCCTTCACAGCTCTGTCCCAGCATCTGGAATCCACCTGGCCAGGCCAGAGGGCTCAGTTCTCCCCTGTTCTCATCCCAGCAAATACCACATTCCCTTTCCAGAGGCGGCAGTACAAAGGCATGTTATTTTATTTTATTATTTTAAAGAAACATCTTGCCTTGGGAAATATACTCTTTCCTTTGAGCACTCGAAATTCTAAAACACTCAACTTTTACAACTGAGAAAGAATTTAGTTGTTCTTCGTTAGTTCTCTTCTTACCCCCTAAAAGAGTATATTGAGGAAGCGAGAGTGACACACACTTTTGAGAGCAACAAAGATTCTCTGGAACATCACACATGCGGTCCAATTTCAAACTTTGTTTTAGATTAAACATCATAGTCCCCACAAAGAAGTTAAGACTGGTTTGTTATTTGTCAAATTAACAATTTTCTAAGATTAAAAAGCAGAAATGTCTCCTACATCTAAAAAGAGTCTCCAACACCTAAAAAGAAATGCAGATTGGTGCCTCCACCTCACAGGTGAGGAATGCCAGTGCCCTCTCATTGTTCAATTAATGTGACAAAGCAAACAATTAGCCAGAAATTCTGGCACAGTTCTCAGAAATGCTGACAAGTTCAGACAATAGTCAAAGGTATTTCTTTTTGATACAGAAATAGAGTTGCTCTAACTTGAATGACGGCTAGGAAGATCTTTGCCATACACAGATTTTAAAGGAACTGGAAATTTTGCAGGAGCGGAACTGCATTATAAGAAAAAAAAAAAGGAAAAAAATTTCAACCTGGAGAGTAATGTAAATTTGTTGAAGAAATGCTTAAAACAAGTAAACGAAATGAATAAATACTACCTGTTATCCGCCACCCAGAGATAACCACTGTTACAGAACAATATAACACAGGGATCTTTGCTAGGCAAAGCTGAGAGTGAATACCCTGACATATATCACCCCCTTCCCATGTACAGATTATTCTTGAAACCTGCAGAGTCCAGACAACATATGCAGAAATGCCTGACGGTCTGAGCAGAGGAGCCAAAATCACCTTCAGAAAGGAAGATGACTGATGAGCCAGGCTTGGCAAATAAAGGAAAAGAAGTGTTTCCAGAAATAACCAAGGCTGCACCTGGACCCAACCCTTGCCACAAGATCACATGGCAAACTGAAAGAACCCTATCACAGAGGCCAGTCACTCTGCTATGGAAATCCCCACCCAGGGCTCCCTCCCAACAGGGAGAAGATGTTTCCTCTGTGCAAGGTCAAAGACAGTCCTGGCATGACACCCGGGCTGGGGTGAAGCAGCAATTAAGTTGAGCCCAGTCACCTCAGTGGCCTGGTGTGGTCAGTAATGACATAATGAGCTGGGGCGGGGGAAGGGGGGGCAAGAGGAGTGGTTGGAGTGTAGAATCTATAAAGATGCAGGTGGTGGTCAACAGCCCAAGTTCTGGATCCAGACTGCCTGAGTTCGAATCCAGACTCTGAAAAGACCTGTATGACTCTGGGTCAATTACTCAAGTTCTCCATGCCTCTGTAAAGGAGGATAATATTATAGTACTTACTTCCTAGGGTTGTGATCATGTCACCAAAGGCATTTACCACATTCAGAACAACATGAGTACGTGTAAGCACTATTTAAGCTTTTTTGCATAATAATTTTTCCAATATTTTCTAAAATAAGTCATATTAATTTTATCATCAGAAAATCTGTTGCCTGACTACCTGCTTTATCATGTTTCCTTGGGTCCTTCCTACCAAATGGTATGCTTCATCCCATATACGCACATAGTAGAGGGACCAATCATTCAGAGTAGGACTTTCAATGATGAAACTAGGGCAGTCCAAGGCAAACTGGAACATCAAGTCACAATGTATATATAAAAGAATAAAGAAAACACGGGGGCCAGCAGGTGACGTGGTGGTTAAAAGGCGCTGGATCCCCACATGGCCAAATGTGGTTCAAGTCCTGGACTTGGCTGTTTGCTTTCTCACTCTCCCTTTCTCTGTCTGGTCAAAATAAAATAATAATAACAATAACAATAATAACAACAACAAATAGAATTAAATAAATAAATAAATAAATAAATAAATAAATAATTCTTACCCCCCCCAAAAAAGAAGAAAAACAGTAATCTTGCTTATAATACCACAGCGCAGAAATGACCATGACCAGTACTGACATTCTGATATAGTTCTTGCCGTTCTTCAGCTATGCGTGTTTTAGATAAAATTTGGATCTTATTATGTAGGCACAGAGTTCTGTATCCTGTTTTCACACAATGTTGTATTCTCCATATTCACAGCAATTCCTTGAAAAGACTTTTCTGAAGTGATATAATACGTGGATGTTCCATGTGGCTTAACTATCCCACCAGGTTCTTATCAATATTTTCACCCACAAAAATTTAAACATTACTGCCCAGGAATGTGTTTTCATCTGATTATTATTTCTGAATGTCAAGAAAAGGAACTTTTAGATAAAGAGGGTGACCTTAAAAACCAAAAAAGTAATACAAATTACTAAATTGTTTTCCAGAAAATGATGCACTAAATTGTACTCCTCACAGCAGTAAATGAAAAAAGCACTCCCTTATCAAAACCACACCAGCATTTAAAGGTATTTTTTATTAGAAAATAATAGGTGAAAAATTATTATGTTTTCATTGCATTAGTTGAATAATTTGTGGGATTAACTATTTTATTCAATGTTTACCCAACTATATTTTTCTCTTTTTACCAGCATTTTTCTAAGCATTAAACTGTCTATGTTTGTTTTAGTGTCTCTTTTTGTAAATGCCAAAATAATTCATAGTTGTATATTAACTTTTTATATATCATAATTGAGGCAACTTTTGTTCATATTTGTTAAATTTATCTGTGATGTTGTACAAACTTCAGTGTGGAAACTTACCAGTGATTTCCTCTGCAGTTTTTCCCAATACTTTTATGCATAGACCATCTTCCTCCCTTTAAGACAGAGGTTCAATATGCCCTTAAGTGTGTCCTCTGGGTTTATTTATTTAAGGTTTTCATTTTTTAAAATATTTACCTCATAGTATTGAAATACATGGTGAGATGAGACTCTACCATAGAAGGAAATCATAAACTCCTACTACAATGGAGTTGTGTTGAAATGAGGAAATTGTTCGAAATTAAATCCACAGGATACAAACTGGGGATCTGTACGAAACCTAGGCTCAGTAATGAATCAGCTCATTAGAAAGCTGGACTTGACAATGAAGAGGATTCATCAGCACATGCCAGGGACACAAAGTTCCCCTCCTCCCCCAAGCCCTTGTCTTCCTAAGACTTGTTGGGTTGTTGGGAAGAGAGAGGACAGGACAAGGGATGGAAGCAGATGGCAGCACAAATTGAGACGGGGAGGATCAGCAGTCCATCTGACCTCCATGAATGGGAGAGTCTACCTGCCACTAAGTAACAGGAAAAAAGGAACTTTGAAAAGCCTGTCAGAGTTTAAAACAGATGTGTCCCCATTTCCTGTTCAAAAGGCAAAAGATCATGGAACTAGCTGTTTAATATGTTTTTTTATAAAAAGTTATTACTACAGAGATTAAAAACAAGGTACTTTGTTTTCCAAAATAATCCTAACTGTTGAATCCAACCACTTCTAAACACCTGCATATGAAAGTGGTATTATCATGGAAAACTTGGTGTCAGAAACATGACATCTCTCTCTAGCCTGCCCTTGCAACAACTCCTACTTCTTTCCCCAAATCCAGAGCTAAAAAGTGCAATTTGGGGACCAGCAGATGGCATGATGGTTACATCACTGGACTCTCACGTAGTCAGCTGCGGTTTGAGTCCTAGAACCAGCAGCTTAAAACTTATGCCAGGCGTAAGTGCATGCAGGTCCAAAATCCCAAGAGGAGAGTGGAGGAGAGGGTACTGTGGCGTGGCTCTTCCTCTAGGGGGTGATTTCTTATTTTCTGTTGCTCTGTTTCTTTCTGTCTTTCTGGCAAACACACATGTGCTATAGCAAAAATCTCTAAAACATTAAGTGTGATTTGACACAATATTTGGTTATTAGATAATAGTAGCCCCACCCCGACCCCCATTGTAAGTATAGTCATTATAAAGAGATTTACCACCCTTCAGGCCAACAACCAAGCAAGAATCCATTTTCATCTGAGATAGGCCTGGCCCTGCTCCTTTAACTAAAGAGCTTCTGCTTGAAACGTTTCCTTTCCAACCCAACACCCAAGTGAGGTAGGGTGATCCCTATCTTCTTTCTGTCTCTGTCTCTGTCTCTCTCCTTCTCAAAATAGATATATAAGAGGTGGACCTGACCCTGCTCCTTTCGTGTAGCGCATATGCACACTGCGCAGTTATTCATTTTTTTGTCTTTTTATTTAAAAAGAATTTATTTTCTTTTTTTATTGTTTTTTCTCTTTTCTCTCTCTCTCTCTTTTTTTTGTCTTTTTCCTTTTGTTTCTTTTTCTTTTACCAGATTTTCTCAGTTTGCTTCTCAGCTTCCACATGTTGAGTGTCTATACAGGTCTAGGTGCACAGTAGCCAAACATCTGAATACTTTTTTTATTTTTGAGAGGTTTTTGCTATAGGGTGCGTGTGCTTGCCAGAAAGACAGAGAGAGACAGAGAGATAGAAAGCGAGAAATCACCCCCTGGGGGGATGGCCACGCTGCAATCCCTTCTCCTCCATTCTCCTCTTGGGATCTTGGGCACACACTCACATGCGCCCGGCATGAGTTTAAGCCACCAGGTCCAAGACTCGAACAGCGGTAGACTACATGGGAGTCCAGCGACATAGCCATTATGCCAACTGCTTGTCCCCATACCTGAATACTTTTAGGATCATAGAAAACTTCAATTTTCACTGAACTGCTACAGAAGGGGAGAAACTCATCTTCATAAATTTGAACTCAATTCTCTTTCTGTGCATACCATGTTGCAAAACACAGTAGTAGAGGAGAAATTGGCATAGAAGTACCTCATAGTAAAGTGAAGGACAAGAACTTACAGTTATAGAAACTTCCAACAAATTAGCCAAATGTTCATATACCACCAAATCACTAGAAGTCAGAGAGGACAGACTGCAGAGTGATAAGCAGTGAGAAATACAGAGCAGCACAGAGAACACAGCTCATCTCTTCCCACATATCTCTCAATTCTCTGTTGAAACCCCACAGCTCAGCCGAGGTGCATCTATTGTTTAGAAACTGGGAGACCTTTGTAATATCCAGTTCCATCAACAAAAGGGCAGTTTGCTTGGTAAGCATCAGGGAAACAGAACGGCAGAGATATTGCAGGTCATCTCCTCCTACATGCCTCTAATACTCAGAATTGACTCCAAGAAAGTAGGAAGAAACATATAATCCATCAGATGACCAGAAACCACTACAGAGGCACAAGAAATATGAAAACCAAGAAAATATCTCTCCTCCAAGGGAGGAGATCCACAGATAGTACTATCCACAGATAGTACAATGGAACTTGTGGAAATGTCAGATAAAGAATTTAGAATATTCATAGTGACAAAGCTAACAGAGATGCAAGCCAAGAGAGACAAGAAACTCCAGAAGATGCAGGAAAAAAGAGAAAATGAGTTCCAGGAAGTGAGGAAGTTCATGCACAATCTGAAAGAGGAAATACATACCATATGAAAGAATCAAACAGAACTGTTAGAGATGAAGGCTGTAATATAGAAAATCAAAACCTCCCTTGAAAGCATTAAAAGCAGACTAGGTCACGCAGAAGATCGAATCTCAGATGTAGAAGACAGAACCTCTGACCTAGAAAAATTCACCCAAAAGACTGAGAAAATAAACCCCCCAAATGAGAATAATGTATGAGTAATACTAGATGCCATTAGACACCCAAACATCTGGATAATCGGTATCCCAGGAGGTGAAGAAACCAATAAGGGCATTGATAATCTATTACATGAAATCCTGGAAGAAAACTTTCCAAATCTAGAGAGGTATTCAAATATTCAGACCCAAGAAATACAAAGAACCCCATATAGAATCAACCCAAGAAGATCTTCTCCAAGGCACATCATAGCTAGATTGACCAAACCACAGACAAGAGACAAGACACTAAAATTGTCAAGAGAGAAATGTCAAGTTACTTTCAAAGGATATCCCATCAGGCTAACATCAGACCTCTCATTGGAAACAATGCGAGCAAGGAGAGAATGGGAAAATATATTCAAAGTGTTAAGTGAAAAACAATTTCAACCAAGAATACTATACCCAGCAAGATTATCCTTCATATGGGAAGAAAAGACAAAAATATTCTCAGATAAACAAAACCTGAAAGAATTTACCAACACCAGGCCAGCTCTCCAAGAAGAGCTAAAGGGAGTGCTGGTACAGGAAAACTAACGTCGGACACACAGAAATAAGAGTATAAAAAAGAGCCAAGAAAATGGTCAGCCTAATGCTAGGGACAAGTCCAGAAATAATAATAATAATGCAGAATGCTAACTTCTAGTATTTTTTCTTTATTTCTAAAGAATTACTTTATTTAACTTTATTTATTTATTTTAATTTCACAAGAGAGGGACAGAGCAGAGCGAGATGGAGAGGGAAAATGAGAAAGCAAGCTGCCAAGTCTGGGACTCGAACCGTGGTTGGCCATCTGGGAGTGCAGCGAGCGTCCTTAACCACCACGCCACCTGCCAGCCCCAACTTCCAGAATCAAAATGGAAAGATCAGACCACAGTAACACTGCAAATTGAACAAAAGATAAATTAATCATATGAGACGGAACTTGTAAAATAGAATTCTATGACTTTTGACTAAAACATTACTGATTTTCTTCTATGGTTTGTCTTCCAGATTTAAGGATTTTGTTTTGAGTTGTTGATAGGTTCAATTTGTTAAATTCTTTTTTCTTTTTTTTTTAATTGAAACAAACTTTTCTCCCTTTCTGACCCCTTGGCAATTGGAAAATATTTGTGAATATTCTTATTTTGTGGCAGAATGGTTATTTACTTAAGTTCAATAATACAATAGTATCTGTTGCCTTGCATCAGAAATTGAATTCTTTTAGGGCTTTGTGCAAATAATAGACCAATTGGAGACTAAGCTTGTTTTGGTGTGTGTGTGTGTGTGTGTGTGTGTGTGTGTGTGCGCGCGCAAATAAGTTAGTTTATACCTCTCTTTAGTAAAAGGGGGAGTGGAGAAGGAAAAAAAATGTTTCAGAAGAAAATTATAGTGCACGGGACCAGCAGTTAGCCTAATGGCTATGTCGCTGGACTCCCACGTAGTCGACCACGGTTCGCATCCCGGACCCAGTGTCTTAAAACTCATGCCAGGCGTGTGTGCGTGCGTGCCCAAGATTCCGAGAGGAGAATGGAGGAGAAGGGACTGTGGTGTGGCCATCCCCCCTGGGGGGTGATTTCTTGCTTTCTGTCTCTCTGTCTCTCTCTGTCTGGCGAGTGCATGTGCCCTAGAGCAAAAAAAAAAGAAGAAAATTACAGTGCACTTGTCACTAGATTTTGGCTGTGTACATATTTTTAGTTTAATTAAGATCTTTTGTGAAACAATAAAATGTGAAAAATAAAAGGTTTAGTACTGGAGGGGGGGAAAGGGAAAGAAAAAAGTAAAAGCACGTTTAATTGATAAAAACAATGAGAAGCTATTTGCTAATGATTATGTATCTATAGTAGTATCTTTGTCTTGACTGATATGTATGATATTCATGCAGGAAAAAGAAATGTTGTGCACTGTGAAGAGATGTGTGATTAAATGTAAATAAATAAATAAGTAAATACAATTTAAAAATAAAGAGATTTATCAGAAGATTTATTGGTCCTCCTGGTCCGTGGCCCCTTTCTCCAAACGACTCTCAGATGTTCTCTCATACTAGGAAACATAAGAACTATTCTTTTTGGAGAACTCATTTGACCATTCAGTAATTGCTATGGGCAGTAGCAGAAAGCCATGATGGAAGTGAGAGAGAGCCGGGCTTCAGTCCGAGTTCTGAACACTCCCACTCGGGGATCTTGAGCAAGTAATTGACCTTCTGAGGCTGGGTTCCTCATCTTGAAAATAGGAAGAAAGTAGGGCCAGGAGGTAGCACAGTGGTGACATGACTGAACCACAAAAGAAGGTCCTGGGTGCAAATCCCAAGGCTCCCCTGTACACACTGGGATCCAGACCAACCAGGACAGCAGGCGGACTGCAGAGTCAAGACCATGTTAGGAATGCTGTCTCTGTCTCTGTCCCTTCTCTCTCTTTCTCTTCCTCCAAATAAAGAAACTTAAAAAAAAATTAAATGAGGCTAAAACTACCCAAATAAGAAGTGCTGTGAGGACTACTAGGAATGTGTGAAAAGGCAGAAAAACTGTAAAATGTCAACCCATAGTGGCTACCACTTGAGAAAAAGGCCTTCCCTACGTCTTATGCATCCACAGATGCGATGTCTCCCTCTTAGAGAAATTTTTTAAAAGTCCAGCGAACAATTTAAATTCTCATTTCCTCTCAGGTAGCTAATCTGCTAGAAATAGACCAACCACCAGTTCAACAGCTAAGCAATTACACATCATTAGTTTCAGAAAGATGATGCCGCAGATGAATCCCTGCTTTTAAAATTCACAGGCATCTGGCGAAGGATACTGCTTTTAGAGATCGGCCACAGATAGGGGTTGGCCACAGGCGCCCTGCACCGGCCACTTGTCTGACTGAGACCAGGAGACAGTTGTGAATGGACAGGAACAAGGGCTTAATGGACCTTCTATTTGAAAGCAGCCTCAATAAATGCAAAAACTGAGAATTGCCTCTGGGCCAAATCTGACTGCAGGAGCACACACTTCCTTATCACAAAGGATTTCACTGACATGAGAAGAAACATTCACCTGGGCCCTTGAACTTAAAGAGGAGGACCCACTCTCTGGCCTCTCACTGGGACAGGGCTTCTTCCCTGTGCCTGTGCCTACCTAGGCCCCACGCCTACCCACATTCCTGTCTGGTTTTGATCCTAAGATTGTTAGGAGCCATGAGTGGGTATTGCTCTTGGTATTTCTATTGATATTTCCCTGGATGCCAAGCCCAGCTGTGATCACAGCAGGAGTCACAGAAGGTGGCAATGCAAAGGGTCCAGATATTCAACTTTAGCCCACGCTTTTTTTTTTCCTTTTGTAAAATGAAGAGAAAAAAAAAAACACTGTATGGTCAAATTATGTACTTTCATCTTTTTGTTATGGAAATTTATGCCCATTCAAATGACTTTTATTCTTTTTTTTTGGGGGGGGGGAGAGGTTTTTGCTATAGGGTGCATGAGCTCTCCAGAAAGACAAAGAGAGACAGAAAGCGAGAAATCACCCGCCCTCCCCTGGGGATGGCCACACCGCAATCCCTTCTCCTCCATTCTCCTCTCAGGATCTTGGGCACGCACGCACATGCACCTGGCGTGAGTTTAAGCCATCGGGCACGGGACTCGAACCATGGTTGACTACATGGGAATCCAGTGACATAGCCATTACGCTAACTGCTGGTCCCGACTTTTACTCATTTTTTGAATGAAGGAAATGGGAGATGGCTTCAGGTTGGGTTTGACTCTAGCTCAAGAGGAAGGGAGGAGCCAGCAGGTGGTGTAGTGGTTAAGGTCTCTGGACTTCCATATGGTTGACTGCAGGTTGAGTTTCCAACCTGGTGGCTTGCTTTATCACTTTCCCTCCCTCTCTCTCTCACTCTGTCCCTCTTTGGTCAAATTTAAATAAATAAATAAATAAATAAATAAATAAATAAAGTTAAAATTTTTAAAAATTTTAAAAAGAGTAAGGGATACCAGACATGTCCTGGGCCCAGGATTTGCCACATTCAGTGATCTCTCTTCCCCAGCCAGTTCCTCCTGAAGTATCAGCCCTCCAACTGCCTGTTGTCAACATGTCCCCGCTTGACCTCTATCACTCTAGCCTCAGATCTAAGAGTTTAGTGATTGGCCCCCTCCCTGGCCTCCATACAGTCTCCCCTTACCAACTTTAACCCTCCACAGATTTCTTTTCTCCTCCTTTTTTTTTAAAAAGAAATTATTTATTTACTTTTTATTTATTATTAGTAGTATTACTTTTTGAATTTGCTGGGCTATGCACTCACCAGAGAGAGACAGAGAGAGGGAGAGAAAGAGAGAAAGCAAGCCATCAGGCCCAGGATTTGAACTGCAATAGGCCATGTAGGAGTCTGGCACCTTAACCACCATACCACCTGCTGGCCCCACCCTCCATGGATTTCATCCCTCATTAATCCAGCCCTGACACCTGCCCTGAGCTCAGGCCTTTTTGCCCCATCTGTGGACACCAAGTCCCAACCTACCCCCCAAGTCTGTCTGTGAGTTGAAAAGGAAGGGGTCTCCCTCTCATACTCTTCCATTCTCTGGGGTTCTTCCCAACACCAGCCCCTGTGCAGTAGGAATCAGAGCCCTCTGCTACTGAGCTGTCTCCCTCAGTTCCTCTGGTAGAACCCCAGCTCTCTCACATCCCTCGCTTCCTTCCTTTCCACACATCCACTGAATGTCAGCTTCCTGGGGTGGCCTGCCTTACTTCTCTTCCTCACACTGGATTCCAGGTCTCCTACATCATTTAACCTTCCTCTCAACTGGTACTCAGTGTCCTTATCGGTAAAGGGGACATCAACCTTACCCACGTAGGTCTAATGAGGTTGGTGGCTGGTATATAGTGATTAACTCAAATTTTTTTTTGCAGTTACAGTTGGAAGCCCTGCTGTGGCCATGTCACACCCCACTGAAAACCTTCAATGGTTCCCTGCTGCTGACAGAGTAATTAACTCAGCCCTCAAGCTCCCTTTTTTTCTACCCAAACCTCTTTTTTCTAAACTTTACTTCTTCAAATGACTCTTTTTTTTTCCCCTCAAATACCTTTTGATGTACTAAATCTGCTCTAGCTTAGAGGCTAAAAATTTGAGATTTGGAATCAAACTGTCTTGGATTCAAATCTCCACTCTCCTTACTCACGAGCATCCTTGGACAAGTTATTTAAATGCTCTAGGCTGTGGTTTTCTTTATAGGGAAAAGATTGCTATGAGGATTAAATGGGTAACGTGAGTGAAGCCTCAGCCACATGCCTGACACTCGGTGGGGAATCAATAAAGGCTCATCACTCTTTCTTTCTATTCTATACCCATTCCCTTGCGTTCCAGTTTCTATGCTGGACCTCTGCCTAGAACAACCCTCTCTGCAACCTAAAGCCTTGAAAGCTCAACTAAAATGTCACCTTCTCCAGAAGGGTACCTGAGACCCACCCATCTAAATAGTCTCCTTCCCCCACTAAGTACCTGGGGCACACTGAGTCGTTCTCGGGCACTTGAGAGTGAAAGCTGCGTGAACTTGCCTCACGTCCTATGCTTGAAGGACAACATTTGTGGACAGGCCCCATGTCTGATTCATCTTTGTGTTCTCCACAAGGTCCTGCATATGGCAGAAACTCGGTAAATATTTGCCGAGTGAAAGAACAAATTTTTGGAGGAAAGGCAAGAGAGAGTTCCAAGCTTTGAAGACTAAGGAACCGGCACCGCAGTGTAACTGAGTGACAGGACAGAGATGGATCTGTCCCAGGACACACGGAGAAGTAAAGAATTTTTTTATTTCAAAGGAGCACTGAAGCCAAACTATACAAAGTAAAGTGAAATCAGCCTTCTCCTGTCTACTCCAAGTGAAGCATAGCTGCCTCTCCACAGCCCAGGGTGGCCGCCATTTTAAACAAATAAGTCACGCTGCCTTTGGCGCAAACAGCCCTCGATGCCTCAGTCCTGAGGGGAGGGACTCTTGTATACGCTGCACTTGAAAAATTAGATCGTTGATCTCAAGAAGCTATTCTAAACTTCTAACGAGGCCTGTCTGCTTAGCAGTTCGCTTCTTAAAAGCATGTGTTGGTACCAAGTACAGCTGCATTCTTAATCACTTACACCCCACAACCAACTAAAGATAGCTTGAGGAGGTCTGCCATATGCCAAATTCTTCTTTTAAATAAGAACACAGGAACCGTTCATGCAGGAAAAATTCAGTCGTGGCCATCAGAAAAGGGAAAAGAAAAAAAGGCCTGACTTTCTTCTCGTTTTGAATGAAATACTACTGTAGAAGGATCCTGATAGAGAAATAGATGCACAGTACCATCTTGGCACTAGGCTTAAATGATCTGTATGACCTAGCCTGAGACCCCAGCCCCACACTGACTCACAGATACCCTGAACATGACCCAGGTCTGTCAGCAATCAGCCAAACACAGCTCTAAGTAATAAATGCGCCTTCTTTGCCACCATCAGGAACAACAAGCAGCATTAACTTTTTTCACTGGCAACCAAAATGGGTTGTGGCTTGGGTCATCTCTCTTGTCCTTTGTACCTAAACTCTATTAACCTCTCAAGGCAAAACTCAATTCCATTCTCTTTGGAAAGCTTGACTGTCTGAACCAAGATAATATCCCCTTCTCGGCATCAAATTCTTATCATCTATTTTGACACCATTTTTGGAGGAGGTCTTTACTCATAATACAAGATAACATACGATTATATTTAATTTTCAAACCTAGGTCTTTCTATTTAGCCTCCCTGAACACAGGAACCGCAGCTTAGCCAGCTTAGATTTCTTCAGACATTATCACCTCCTCAAAATCACTTGACTGACAAAGCTATTCTGTGTTGTAAGGTGTGCAGAGGTGATAATTCTCCAATGAAACTACAGACACTCGACCTTTCTAACATCACACTGAAGTTTAGCTCTCTTTTATCATCTGGCCCCTCCACAATCCTCCTTCTCCCTCCTTAGTTAAAACACATTTTATTTGTCTTTTAATTGCCAGAGGGCCTGTGTGATGACCAGAGAGAGAGAGGGACAGGGAGATAGAGAAAGCATGCCCCAAAGGGGCGGGTTATGCTGCAGTGCCTTTTCCTACATTTCTCCATCCTGTTGGGATTTTGGATTCATGCTCACCCAGTGTGCTGTTTAAGCCTCCAGGTTCCAGATTTGAACTGCTTGGTCGGCCACATGAGATCTGGTTCTTTAACCACAAGACCATGAGGTTGACCAGGAATTTTTAATTAATCCAAGATTTAGTGATAGACTGGTATGATTTTACACACACACACACACACACACACATATATACACACAGACATATATTTCAAGTTGATTCTGGGATAGTCTATGATTATATTTTCTTTCTCATAACTTTGTTTTATTTGTATATTAAAAATGGCCAGGGTTAGCACGTGGTTAAGGTGCTGGACTCTCACATGGACTGCGGTTCAAGTCTTCGACACAGTGGCTTGAAAGTTGTGCTGGGTATGCGTGCATGCATGACCAAAATCCTGAGAGGAGATTGGAGAAGGGATTGCAGTATGGCCATCCCCTCAAGGAGGTGATTTCTCACTTTCTCTCTCTCTGTCAAATGCACAAATCTTACGGCAAAAACCTAAAAGAAAAAAGAAATGCCTTGCACACTGCTGTGCCCTAGTAGTTAAGCAGGCTGGATCACACACGACAGACCAAAGTTCATATTCCAGCCCCAATGGCTTGAAAAACATGTTGGTATATGAACTTACATTCCCCAAATCTTGACAAGCTGGTGAGATGGTGGAGAAGAGACTGTGGTGTAACCACGCCCCATTGTGGGGTGCTTTCTCCCCTTCTTTCTCTCTATGGTATGTGTGTGCACCCTCTGGTAATTAAAAAAAAAAACCTCCAGAGCCAGCAGGTGCAGAGTGGTTAAGGTGCGGGATTCCCATGTGACTGAATGCGGTTCTAGTCCTGGAGCTGGCAGCTTGAAACTCACACTGGGCACATGTGCATGCATGTGCAAAATTCCAAGAGGAGAACAGAAGAGAAGGGATTGAGGCATGGTTATCCCCCACAGGGTTGATTTCTCACTTTCTGTCTCTGTCTTGCACATGTGCTCTACAGCAAAAATATTTCTGAAAAAAAAAAAAAAAAGCCACTTTTTAAATTTTTGCATATCAACTACTATGTCATCGACAAATGGGGCCAGAGTTGAAACTCAATCTTACGATAGCATTTTTGAATATGGTGCTGGGACTTCTTCCCTTTACTTCTGTCCCACGGTAGAGCTGATTTCCTAGATTTTATGGTGCTCTCTCTCTCCCCTCTTTTCTGCACTGCCCTGATGGAAGGTCCTTTCACTTTGTTTTTGGTTCAGTATTGCATCTGGAACCTCAGTCTTGAGGATTCTGCAGCGCAACCTCCATTGATCCCACCCACAGTTTTGTACCACCCACCCTGGCAGGCCGCTCGATTCCAACTTTCTCTGAGCTGCTAAATCGGTATTCATGCACTAGCACTCTATCCTGCAAAATTTGGTTGATATCTTAGAGATTTCTGGGTTTATACTGTTTTTTGTTCCTCATTGTCATTTTATTAGAGTTGCAAGAGGAAATGAAGATATATACAATTGTTTAGACCGAGAGAGGGAAAGTGTACCAGAAGTCAAGGACTGAGTGCTTACAAACACAATCACAAGGTCAGTGGCCATGTTTTTTCCCTGCTTGCATGAAGTACAGAGCCGTATAAGTAATGAGAGCTTAAGAAGTATTTGTCAATTATAGCTGGTCAATAATTTAGTTAAGTACACGCTAATATCTTGATCACTCATATTATAAATTGAAAGTAATCAGAATATTAAAAATATACACTGATTTTGATATTTCTTAGGTAATTCTTTTTAACATTTCATTCATGTCTTTCTTTCACGAGCGAGCGAGAAACAGCATCTCCAACAGAGTCCCAGTGCTGCAATCCCTCCCCCACCTTCCCAACCTCAGCGATCCCTGGATAGACACACACACGCCCAGCATTCTGAGGGAGGTCTCTGGACACAAACCCAGAAGCTCCCCGAGTGGGTCAGCCTTAGAGTATCACAATTTACTGTAGCACCAATGCCTAGCCCTTTCCTCGGGTAACTCTAAAGGCATACAGGTTTCACAGCAATGTGAACATCACCAGTAAAATAAGGTACTTTATTCAGGCTTGTCCTTGCAAGGCCTCATCTTCTGACATTCTCTGGAAATTGCTTTTTTTCTTCATGATACAACAAAACAAAATAACCACTAGGAATAACATTATTTTAATTATTATTATTATATTACTTTTTACCAAAACAGTAGAGAATAAATGATAATGCTAGTAGGACTCTTTAGTTATTTGCATTCCAGATATTTATTTATTCCATAAATATTTAAGAATCTACTTACATTCAGGTACTTTCTAGGTATTATTAATATATACCAGTGAAAAACAGGGACCAGCAGTTAGCATAATGGCTATGTCGCTGGACTCCCACATAGTCGACCGCGGTTCGAGTCCCGGACCCGGAGGCTTAAACTCACGCCGGGCGCGTGTGCGTGCGTGCCCAAGATCCTGGGAGGAGAATGGAGGAGAAGGGATTGCGGCGTGGCCATCCCCCCTGGGGGGTGATTTCTCCCTTTCTGTCTCTCTGTCTGTCTCTGTCTGTCTGGCGAGTGCACGCGCCCTATAGCAAAAACGTCTCCAAAAAAAAGAAAAACAAATGAGGTTCTTGCTCACGAGAAAGGACACAGACCAGGGGCCAGCCAGGTGGCATGGTGGTTAAGGCAGCTGGATTCCACTGGTCAACTTCTTAGTTACAGTTTTGGACCCAGCAGCTTGAAAAACATGCTGGACACGTGTGCCCCAGATACCACATGTGTGCACGTGTTCCCAAAATCCAGTGAAGAGAATGGAGAAGGGATTACAACTCGAGCCAACCCCCTTGGGGGTAATATCTCACTCCCCCTGTCCCCCCCATCTTTCTCTGGTGAGCGTATGTGCCCTATAGCAATACTAAAAAAAAAGATAAAAGTTGGGACCAGCAGTTAGCGTAATGGCTATGTCGCTGGACTCCCACGTAGTCGACCGCGGTTCGAGTCCCGGACCCGGTGGCTTGAACTCACGCCGGGCGCGTGTGCGTGTGTGCCCAAGATCCCGAGAGGAGACTGGAGGAGAAGGGATTGCGGCGTGGCCATCCCCCCGGGGGGTGATTTCCTGCTTTCTATCTCTCTGTCTCTCTCTGTCTGTCTGGCGAGCGCACGCGCCCTATAGCAAAAACCTCTCCAAAAAAAAGAAAAAAAAAAAAAAAAAAAAAAAAAAAAGATAAAAGCAAAAGAAAATAGAGACAGACCATAAACATATAAATCAATAGACAGTGACAAATATCACATAGATTTAAAATTGGGTGACATAAAAGGGGGTGACCTGGGTCACAGCAGGCATCTCAGAAGAGTTGACATTTAAACTTGTATAGGATCAGGAAGGAAGCCTGTGATGAAAAGAGCAGGGAGGAATAGCATTCTAGTCAGAGGAAACGAATACAAAGACCCTGAGATAAGAAAGAGCTTCTCGGGCTGGCAAGAGAATGGCATAAGATGAAGAGAGTGCATGATACAGGCTAAGACAAGGACGGGAGATTGGTAAACTGGGTCAGGAGTCTACATCCCATGGGAAATTGCTGGAAGGTTTTGAACAAGGAGAAACATGAAGCAACGTGGTTTCTATAAAGATCATTTGGCTACTTTGCAGAAAACGTGTTTCACAGGAGTGAGAATGAGGTGGGGTGCCAGAGGGCGACAGCCACAGTTCAGGTAAGAGATCATGGCAGCTTGACCAAGGGAGGCAGCTGTAAAGAGAACAAAGGGCGATTGGGGCTGTGTTGTGGAGGAACAATAGACAGCATTCCTGGGTTAGATATGGACTGGTGGGACAGGAAAGGGAGAATCAAAGATAATATGGAATTGGGATCTACACTGAGTCGGTGGTGCTATCATTGGTGAAGACAGGGAAGGCTGGGTGAGTGGACTGCCCCCTATGGTGCACGAGAAGTTCTCTTTTGGACATTTAAGTTGAGATTCCTGTTAAAACATCCACATGGAGATACTAATACAAATTTGGAGTTCTGGGAACAGCCAGGCTACAGAAATCCATCTGAAAGTCATCTGTACACAGATGGGAGTGAAGTCACAGAACTAGATGCCACCTACATGTATCTGGAGAGAGAGAGAAGGGAGCAGGTTCGAGCCCCTGGGGTGCTCCTGTGCTTTAAAGCGGAGAAGCCTTAGTAAAGGCTTAGTTATTCCTTTCAGAATTCACCATGGAATCCTAGCATATGAAAACAAGCTAGAAGTTAAATGTACACCTATATTATTGCCTTGAATTAGATTCATGTAATTCCATGAAGCAGCTGAATCAAGAGAAATTTTCTGACAATTTAGAAATTAAAATTGGGATGAGCAGATGGTGCAATGGTTATGTTGCTGGACTCCCACTTAGTTGACTGTGGCTCCAGTCCTGGACCCAGGAGCTTAAAACTCATGCTGGCCACATGGGCGCGTGTGCCCAAGATCCCAAGAGGAGAATGGAAGAAAAGGGAATGTGACGTGGTCATCCCCTGGGGGGTGATTTATCGTTTTCTGTCTCTCTGTCCAGCGAGTGCATGTGCCCTATAGCAAAATATCTCTCTCTCAAAAAAAATAAATAAATAAATAAATAAATAAATAAATAAATAAAACCAATAGACTTGATAAACCAGACAGTCATAATTAAGGTTTTACTTTTGCAATAACTACAGAAGATCTGCTTGATAATAACCAAAAAAGGGTTAGACAGTGATGAGCACATTTGGTTTAGTGGAGACATAGAAATGATCTATCATGTTTGGGGCATTTTACAGTTCTGCCAAAGAATTTATTGGCATACTCTACTTTTAGCCAACAATGAGCCTAATAACACCTGATTTATATCCAAAGGCCAAAATACATTCCGAAAAGCCAAATAGAAGGCTTTGGACTTCACTCAGGGTCCATAGTGAATCTTAACATGTCCAAGTTCAGGAGCAGCTGCAGAGAAAGTTGGCAGTACTGTATTAACCCTGTGTAAACCCAACAACAGTCCTCCCAAGGAAAGAACTGTTTTCAGAAAGGATTGAGTATAGACAAGTCAACATTTAGATTAGTATTCTCTAGAGGTCTCTAGAACACAAAGAAAACCATCAAAATACTAAAGACAAATCGAAGTCTTACTACTCAAAATGTAGCCCAAGGAGCATACTCTCCATAGGAAGGCTCAACAGAAATGCACTCTCAGGCCCACACCTCGGACCTGCTGAATGGTAATGTGAAATGTAGCAAGATCCCCAGGGATTCATGTGCGTATCAAATCACTGGTCAGAGAAGCCTAGATCTCAGACCCAGGCTTGATACTGTGTAGTCTGAGTGATGATCAGGTGACTATAATTCTCAAAACTCAATACACAGGAGCAGCAACATAATCACTTCCTGAAAAAAGAATATTCATGTTAACAATCCTCCTCCTTGATTGTTTTAAGGATTGTGTGTAGGCAGGCAACCATGTTATGTAAAAGTAAGATCTGTAATCAAATATACTCACAAAGTTAACCACATGTGTTAAACCCCTCAGCGAACTGTCTGGTAATTATGTATAAGCACAAGTACATATATATATATACTATTTGTCTATGGTCAAACTAAGTTGTTTTTAAAGTCTCTCGTCTCTTTATTGAATGGCTAAACAGTCTTAGTAAGGACATTTTCTCAGGAAGTTTTCTCAAGGAGCACATTGAACTTAATGAAGATATTCATTCATACTGTACTCTATCTGTTCATTCAGCGGATGCTCCTTGAGCCCCTATTATTCCAGGCACTGAACTCAGCAATGAACAAAATGGGCACACGCCCTGCTCGCCTGGAACCAAACCCTTCTGTGAATGGAAAGAGGGGTCCGAACAACAGAAGCTGGGTCTCTGGAAGCTGGAGAGTTGAGACTCCCAATTTTGGGTCATAAGATCAGGAAGAAGCCACCTTGCAGGCAAATGGTGCAAAAACTATGGGCCAGTTTCTTTTCTTTTCTTTTTTTTTTATAATTTTATTTGTGACTCTGTAACAACAGGGACAGTATGTTTTTTTTTTTTTTTTTTTTTTTAATTTAACTTTATTTCTTTCTTTATTTAAATTTTACCAGAGAGGGACAGAATGAGAGAGAGAGGGAATGTGAGAAAGCAAGCCGCCATGTCCGGGACTCAAACCACGGTCAGCCATGTGGGAATCCAGCACCCTTAACCAAGTGAGGGGCCCAGCTCAGTCATGCCAGTACCACTTCCCTGTCACAGAGAGATCACCCTTTCCCCTCTGCCAAAAAAATCCCTTCTGCCCAATAACACAGCAGGTGGCCCTTTCTTAGGCCACTTAGCTCCAGGCATCTGTTTCCTCACAGACCTTTCATTCTCACTCTGCCTTCAGTCTTGTGGCTACTTTTGTTGGGTATGTTTTTCTTCTGTTATGCAAAATGTCATAAATAGGATTAGAAGTGATAATTGTGATAATAACAACAGCTTGCTAATATTTACCATGTGCTTTCTTATATACCAGGCATTATCTAATAAAACTGTATACACATCAGTCAGTTTTGTTTTGTGTTTTTTTTTTTTTTGGAGAGGTTTTCGCTATAGGGCGCGTGCGCTCACCAGACAGACAGAGAGAGAGACATAGAGACAGAAAGCGAGAAATCACCCCCCAGAGGGGATGGTCACGTCACAATCCCTTCTCCTCCATTCTCCTCTCGGGATCTTGGGCACGCACGCATACGTGCCCGGTGTGAGTTTTAAGCCACCGGGTCCGGGATGCGAACTGCAGTCGACTACGTGGGAGTCCAGCGACATAGCCATTATGCTAACTGCTGGTTCCCAGTTTTTCAGAAGAGAAGACTAAGACTTGGCATTTATAGAACTGCCCCATCATATGACTAATCAATGGCAGAACCAGGACTCAGATTGCCTTCTTATACCACTTTCCAGCTTGATAGACAAAAGTATAGAGTTGACATAAAAATATTGATAGAGGAAGTAATTTTCTAAGCCGTTACTGAAATGTCTTTTTCAGCTTTCCTGTTATCATTCAAAAAAACAGTAGTTAACAATGGCCGGTTGCCATAAATCAGTGTTTCTTCTTGCCTAGATCTTATTTCACTCTGACCCCAAATATTCCTGGCTAGAATTCTGAATACTGATCCTTTTCTTCTCCCACCACGTACTTGCTACCAATGTAGCCAACTGTGAATGACTGTCCAAATGAGCAGATGAAAACTCTCCCAATTAAGTCCAATACACATTCCTGAACCCAATGGGGCTCTAACACCCCCAGAAGATTAATCAGCACCATAGAGCTCTTGAGAAGACAAAGGCTACTTTGTGGGAGTGATGCTGCTCTGAGATCTTCTCTTCTGTGGTTACACCTCATTTTATAACAATGTTCAGACATTTGGTTTGAGCAAGTATAGTAATTACATTTCTCACTTTGAACTAATTTAAGCAGCTACATCTGAGCTCCTCCACAAGTCCTCAGGCGTATCCTCCCTCCTCCTCCCACCAGAGCAATCCTATTTGAGAGGACCCAGGGCCTCTTTGCTAAGTGACTCTTCTCCCTTTCGGTCAAACACTCAGTAATTCAAACTATTCTCCAACTGACCCTTTGGCAATGGAGAATACATCCCCACCCTTTTTTCTTGGCATGAACTTGGAAGAGCTCTGTAGCAAAACAACCAGGTCAACTAGACTCTCCCATGACCCAAATGTGTGAGCTGGGTTTAACTTCCCAGGCCTCAGTGTCCTCCTCTGTAAAATGGCACTTCTGGCCTATATGTTGTTGGTGGACATGGCTTCGGGCTGACAAAGCTATACCAAAGTTAGAAATGCAAACCACCCAAGGCATTGGGTCCCTCCAGCGCCCCAAAGACAGTTCAGGAGGCAGAAAATCCCATAGCCTATGCCCGGCAGAGAAAATGATCAGGAATTTCCTAATTCTCTCCATTCAAACCTACCACTCGCAAACCTTCCAATCCTCCAATCCCCTTCTTCTAATTCAGTCTTCAAAGTGGTCAAGAATCACTCATTGACATGTCAAAAGCAGAAAGAAGCACCCCCCCCTACCCCACACACACACCACCACCAAATCAAAGAGCTTGGTTATGCTAGGTGAGACCCAGGGTTTTATTCCCTCATGTCTGCACACCAAGTTTGCATCTCAGATTCCAAGAAGCACTCAGAAAGACAGGGACAAGGGGCCTAACTGGTTATGAAAACGAAGTCAGTCACTGTACTCTCTGTGTGCCACATTTGAGACATCCAGAGATTTCATCTCTAGAGAGTTTTTCTCCTTAGGGGGGAGATGTAAGATTGGGCTCAGGAGGCAACACACACCTTACTTTGCTTCTGCTTGGCAAATCAGACGCAGGCCAGAAAGAGTTAACATGGAGTTTCCCTTTCCACCCTTGCTGGGAGTAACCTGTTCCACCAGAAGGGAGCTGCCACATCCTTAGAGATAAGATCCACCTTCTTTGAGAGCTCAGACCCCAGAGCGATGCTGGGCCCTGCACCATGGGGCCTGACCCAAAGGCTCCCGAGTTACTGGACACTACACTCGGGGCAAAGGACAGTTCATTCTCTTTTTCAAATAGGGCATTCAGCTCCTTGATTCTCGGCTGAAAGTTCCATGACAGAAAGCTAATGTGAACTCACAATGAGAATACTCCCAAATCACAGAAACTTAACAGGAATTTGAGATGATCTCTCTCTCTCTCTCTCTCTCTCTCTCTCTCTCTGTGTGTGTGTGTGTGTTGGAGTTGGGGAGATGATTAATACCTATGCCTGAATTCGAAGAAAACAACATATGCCGTGAAGAACTATCAAATGACAATCTTTAGGGCCATTTAATGATTTACCAAGATTCAGCACTCAGGGCCTCTGACTTGCTACTTCTATATGGCCACAAATGCAGGTGAGCAGCAGGCAAATCCACAAGGCGGGTGCCTGGCAGGCAAAGTGGGGGTGCAGGGGCGGGGAGAATGCTGCCATTTAAAGCTATTTTATGCCGAGTCTTTGTGTGCAGTGACTGTCACACACACTCCCATTCACGTGATTGGGAAATCTAGATTCCGGTGTCTGGTTTGCTTAAATCAAAAGCTCAACTGTGTTGATTCTCTCTGGTTGGATCGCATTGTCCTTATACCTGTGAAGACACTGTATCCACTCATGCTTCACCTTGTGTGAACAGTGGCAGAGAGAAGGGAAGGGGAGGGTGGTGCGCAGGTAACCTCCCCGGGGTTCCATCTGGAGGATGCTTCTCTCTTTGGCTCAAGGGTATCTTAAAAAACTACAAACATGGCACAGCACAGTGCTCTAGTTATACCTTCACTTTCCAGAACAACAAAAATATCAACAGCTGGGCAAGGAAGCCAGGAGACTAAATAAAAGGGCAGACAAAAGAATGGTGTCAAATGATTATGAGATGGTCCCCAATATGCCTCTAACCCAGGCTATGCCCTCTTTCCTCATCCTGTCCTTTTCTCCCTCCAGGACCCTTTGCCACTCAGCATGGTTACAAATCTATGAGACTCTTAATATTCCATGAGCCATACAGTAGGTGGTTCTAGGTCTCCCAGGCCCATTAACTTGGCTGAGACCGTATTCAGCAGTCTCTGTTTTCAGCCCCAGAAATAGTTTCTCACAAAGCCAGTCTCCTGGGTCTCTTTCCTTTCTTGCTGGTTCTATCTTTCAAGATGCTTAGAGAGGAGCAAGATCCTTCCCTTCTGTGTAGACCTGGCTCTTTCCACAAGGCTTTAGGCTGAAACTGCTTTCCTGATGCCAGTAACATTCACCTGGCACGCTCTAGGCACCTCAAATGTGCCAGACGCTGCAGCGGCCACTTGCATGTGCTGTGCCTAATTTCATCCTCACAAGTCTCTTATTATTCGTCTCATTTGACAGATGAGAAAGCCAACGTCGGGAAGGTAAATAAGCAATATAAGAGGCAGTCAGAGTCTGAAACGAGCTCGCCTGCTGGGTTTTTCGAGGCTGTTTTTATGATGCCAAGGCTATTCAGCTATTCCTGTAGGAGCCTGCCCTGTCCAAGTCATAAACATCCTCTCCTGTGAGCTGGACACAGAGCTCCAGGCAAACTGCTCTGACCAGAACCTGAGCCTTCTTACAAGGTCCTGAACCCTATCCCCAGGAATCCGTCAGGGATGTAGGAGGATGCTCTTCCTCACTTCATAAATATTGTTTTAATACTGATTTTCATCCTAACCCTTATCTTTCAATCCTCACGCTATGCGAGACCACAATTAACAGTGGGTATCTCAAAGATCACAGAAGCCATTTATAGTTCGCTTCCTATGAGGTCCTTAACCCAGACCTGTTAAGCACATACATCATCTGACTTAACACAACAGCCCAGAAAAGGAGGCGTCAGGATCCCGTTTTCATTTGAGGACACTGAGGCTTTGAAAGTTTCAGGTATTTTCCACCTAGTCACACAGCAGACTGAAGTTCACACCTAGGTCTGTCTTTGTCTAGAGATGCACTAGTCAACACAGTAGCCAACCAGCCACGTGGGGCTACTGGAAATCGGAACGTGCTGCCAAGTGTAAAATACACACTACATTTTGTAGATGCAGCACCGAAAGAACAAAACACGTATAATACTTCGTCAATGACGGGGCCATCTATGGTGGTGCAGTATAAGGCAACATTCTGTGATGCCGGACCAATGGGAAGGCCCTGAGTGCATGTCCTGAGGCCTCCCTGTACACCAGGTGCCTGCGTGCCCTGATTCAGGCTGGCTAAACTGGGAGTGGACGGTGGCATGAAGATCCTGTTGGGGGTGTCTCTCTCATCAAAGAAATAACAATAAACTTTAAAAAATAATACTTAGATATTGATTAAATGTGGAAAGTGATAATTTTTGGATATACTAGATTCAATAAGATTAAAATTAATTTCTCCTGTTTTTATTTACTTTTTATTTTAACACCACCACAGAACATTACATACACAGCCGGTGTTGTATTTCTATTGAATAGCACTGGTCAAAGCCTAAGGCTGTCACCGAGTCCTAATGCCTCACTACAATAACACAGCACTGGGACCAGCAGTTAGCGTAATAGCTATGTTGCTGGACTCCCATGTAGTCGACTGCGGTTCGCGTCCCGGACCCGGTGGCTTAAACTCACGCCTGGCACTTGTGCGTGCGTGCCCAAGATCCCGAGAGGAGAATAGAGGAGAAGGAATTGCGGTGTGGCCATCCCCCCTGGGGGGTGATGTCTCTCTGTCTGTCTCTCTGTCTCTGTCTGTCTGGCGAGCGCACGCGCCCTATAGCAAAAAGCTCTCAAAAACAAACAACAAACAACCACAGCACTTAGCAATTTATATCTTGTGCACTAGTCAAAAAGAATAAAGCCTCCTTGATGACCTCACTTCTAGTAATAAGAAGTTTGTTTCTTGATGAAAACTTAAGAATATATATGCTTTTTATTTTTCAGAGATACATTTTTTTTTCTTTTTGCTATAAGGTTGTGTGCTTGCCAGAGACACAGAAAGAGAGAAAAGCAAGAAATCACTCCCCGCAAGGGAGGTTGGCCATGCTGCAATCCCTTCTCCTCCATTTTCCTCTCAGGATTTTGGGCACACACGCCCATGCACCCAGCATAGTTTCAAGCCACTGGACCTGGGGACTCAAACCATGGCTGGCTATGTGGGAGTCTGGTGCCTCAACCATCATGCCATCTGCCAGCCCAAGAATAATTTTAAATAAACAAAAAGTCTAACTTTATTGCAGGTGCCGAAGGATCTGCAAGTGGCCGACTGGGGTCTGTTCCTTCCCCTACCCACAGTTCACGGCACTTAATTATACCTCTCAGGCAGAATCCCCTTTTAAAATCACTTCTTGTGCTCACCATTCCATCTCTTAACCTCACTACGAAAAATGGCTCCCAAATCAAAAGAAAAGTTAGCTTTTCTCTAAGGACAAGGCTTTTATATGTAAGTTAGGCTGAAAGATATAACGTACAGGTTCCATGGCAAAACTAAAAGAACCTACTATACATTTCATCTAGATGCCCTTAACCGACCAATACCGCTAACACTAAGGTTTTGTTGTCTTCCCTTGCCTCTCCCTTCCTTTCTTTTCTTTCTTCTCTCTCTTTCCTTTTTTTTTCTTTTTAAACTTGAGGGTTCCTATACTCACCAAAGAAAGAGAGGAAGGGAAGAAAGCACACCCTGTGGGTAAGGGTCATACTGCAATCCCTTCTCCCCCCATCTCCCTTTTTTTGAGATTTTGGGTGCACACGCACATGCACCCCGTGTGTTTCTCAAGCCTCCAGTTCCACGACTCAAACTGCACAGTTGGCCATAAGGGATCCAGCTGCCACCAAGCCCAAGGATTTTCAATTTTTACGTCATAATAATAATAACTAGCTGCAGCAGCTAGCTTTTTTTCTTTCTTTCTTTTTTTTTTTTTTTTTCTTTTAAGGTTTGCTTTCCATGACCCAGGCTCTGAGCTGAACATCTGACCACATTATCTCATTTAATCCTTCAGGAGTCCTGAGTTCTCGGAGGAATTACTCTTTGGAGCCAGGCAAGACTCAGACATAGCAGGCTCTAAAAGCAACACTGAGGGAGACTGGTCTCCCTTTCTGTCTTCTTTAAAATGTCTGTGATAGCTCCCTCTGCTTAAAGTGGGACGGAGACTCAGTCAGTTGCAAAAGGGCTAACATGGCATCATTTAATAGTTACTTAGATTACATACTTTTAAACAGCACTTCCACACGATGACGTGACAAATGGCATCTCTACCTGCGTGCTGTAATGGGCCACACATGCATAGGTTGTGTGAAGTAACTGGCTTGAAGGGACTCATAAAACTAAGCTGCAGCAGGGGACAAAAGCCAGGGATGGAATGTTGGCCCCAACAGCTCACTTCCTTGCCTTAATTGGCTTCTATCTCAGTGTTAATTGACTGAGTTAAGTGCCTTTCACACAAATCGAAGAAAGCTGACCTTTGGAGCGCTGGTGACTTGTTGGGTAAATATGTCTTTATGGGCTTCATAAAATGCAGATTGTGTAAACACATGCTCAGGAACTATTAAAAACACTGGGTGGCTAGAGAAAGGCACAAAGGTGGCCTTCAAGACTCTGGAGTAGTCGGTAATTAGACATTTAAGAGAATGAACATCAAGGATGTAATTATGATTTAGGAAATAGGTCTCAAACTCTGGCTCTCCAGCAGAGGAATCTCCTGGGGATCATTTCAAAAATGCAAATTCCCCGGGCCCTACCCCCACAGAGGTGATGCAGGAGGTCTGGGTGGACTGCAGAATGTATTTTAACAAGCCCTCTTAAGTATCCTGACTCTTGAGTAGATAATGGTGTATCTTGCACCAGTTTCAAGAAACAGTGCTTTCGGTGCTAAAAACAGCTCATTCACCTTTCCCTCTACCAAAGAATACCTCTCGGGGAATACAAAAGACCAGAGTCCTACACCTAAAGGTGGAGCGATCCTTGGAGCTGCCGAGTACACCGAGAGTCAATAAACTGCCTAGCCAAGTGACCATGGTTGCACCAGAAAGGCTTTCTCTTTTGCCTGCCCCTTCAAGGAGAGGGATGTTTGCTCTTCTAAGGCTCAAAGTAGCTGGTGGTGACCAACATGTACATTAAAAAGAAAATCAGGACCAAACTGTGAGCACAGTTGGTAGCAAACTGAACTGCAGCGCTGGAAGCCACACGGCCAAGCACAGTGTGGATCCCCGGTTGGCCTGAAAACACATGCATATGTGCCTACGGTCCTGACAGATCGGAAGGCTGGGGAACAAGGAATTGTGGCATGACAAGACCCTGTTAAGGTGCCCCTCCCTCTTTTCCTCTCTCCCTCTCATGCTTGCACTAATGTGCTCTCTACCACAAATAAAATAAACTTAAAAAACAAAAACAAAACAAAGAAACAAAGAAAGAAAAGGAAATCAACAGCTGCAGTATCTTGCACTGGGAGCATCCATCCATTTTCTGTGTTAACAGCCTGGTGAGCGTGGCTCCAAAGCCACCCTAGACTGCACGAAGAGAGGCCAGTACCCACTGTCTGAGAGGCTGTGGTCTCTGAAACAAACAAACCAACCTTCAATTTTGTGTCCCTGTTACAAAGGGGTGGATGCCCACTTCCACTGGTCAGGAGACTGGAATGATGTTTGGCCAGCCCAAGGGAGCAAGCACTCTCTTAGTCTGCAGGACAAGCAGGATACAGAGAGTCAGTTGTTACTGCTGTGGAGTGCAGTGGTTCCACAGACTCACTGACCACCGGGCTGCATGGCCACGTCAGTGTGCATGTGGGAGCAGGGTGTTCCTTATCAAGGATGTGTTGAAGCAGAGCCTGAAGGCCCATCCCATTTGGTGTGGAAGTACAAGGCATACCGCTAAGCTCTCTTAATCTGCAAGATTTTTGGATCCAGTGTCTCTGGTAGGGTTGTGTGTGTCCATCACAAATGACAGAACCCCAAAACACAACAGGGGAGTTCATCGCAACCTTTGTTTTTTCCTACTGACGTAAAGATGGCCAAATCAAGTATTAAATGTGATGACTTAAGTAGTCCCAAGGCCAGGAAGTGTCAAATCTATAAATAGCTTACAAATGAGTATAAATTTTCAACAATCAAGAATGAGCACTTGTTGGCAAGAGTTAGTATGTCGCTTTATTGAAAAAATCCACCAAAACCTATAAATTGTTAATATTCCAACTCTAGGGGTATGCCACCTCAGAAATGCTAACAAACCAATTTATACTCGCGTGTTACTAGCAAAGCTACCTAAAGAAAGAAACATGGAAAACATTTTTAAAAGGTGGGAGGTACGCACTAGTATTTTCAAAGAGTGCGTCCCTCCCCCCAGGCATGCACTGCAGCACACATGTATTCTCACACATGCTGGTTTGAATGAAGTGATTCTTCATTTCATCTGCCAGATTAAAAAGCCTCCCATCTCCAATTAAGGGAGAGGAAGAAGGGCTGACTTGCTTGTTTGGTTTTTGGAGGTGCGAGAGTAGTACACCTCACATTGCCATCCCACAGGACTGCCATGACCTCTGTGGCCAGCTTTCTTGCTGCCCATGTGTCTGTGAAGCACTTGGCCAAGGCTGAATCAGTGTTATCGGGGACCAGTCTCCCTCCCTTCCACCTTGGTCTCCCCGAATGTCCGGGAAGGATCATCAACCTCACCACCCACATTCAAACCCCAGCTCTGCTATTAGGTTACTGTGAGGTTGTCCAGACCTTCTAGCCTTTCTTGTAGGTTCCAACCTCTTGTCAAGACACACCAGTATAGAAAGAAACACACGTGCTCAGGGAACTGCAGGAACCTCAAGGAGGTGCACAGCCTTGGGTCCCACTGGTCTAATCTCAAAGTTCATCTGTCTCATGGGGACCAGCAGGTGGTGTGGTGGTTAAGGCGCTGGACACTCCCACATGGCCAACCACAGTTTGAGTCCCGGACCTGGTGGCTTGCTTTCTCCCTTTCCCTCTCTCTTGCTTTCTGTCTCTCTCTGGCCAAATTAAAATAAATGAATGAATAAATAAAATTAAATAATTCTTAAAAAAAATGTTCATCTGTCTCAAACTTCTGTGAAGGGAGCTTTTTGGGGGGGGCTAACAGGTAGACAGAAGAGGGGAGCATGGAGAACTAGGTGGGATGGAGTGGGAGCTACAAATCTATAAATAAGGATGCAAACAGGAGGTAGGCCTCTGAGAAGCATAACCAGGCGGTGGTATTTGGGGTTCCATTTTGTTTGTTTTTTTCCTCTGGAGAAAAGTATTTCTCTGGGTTCTTAAATTATGACTTGACTTTGCCTCATTAGAAATTTTTTTAGGGCCAGCAGGTGGCATGGTGGTTAAGGTGCTGGAGTCTTACAGAGTTGACCACTGCTCAAGGTCTGGACCCAGTAGCTTGAAAATCATGCCAGGCACCTGTACATGTGAGTCTTGAGAGGAGAATGGAGAAAGGATTGCGGTGTGGACAATTATGGTATGATTTCTCACTTTCCCTCTCTTTCTCTCTCTCCAGCAGGTATATACGCCCTATGACAAAAACCTAAAAAAATTTTTTTTTTAATTTCTGTGGTAAAATATACATAACAAACTTTACTACTTTAACTATTTTTAAACTGTACAGTTTGGTGGCATTAAGTGCATTCACATTTATATGCAAGTCTGTCCCACTGTTAAGGTAGTGAAACAATTTTGGGGCCTTCCCCACATTTGCATGTGGTACCCCACTTGTGGGTGACAAGCTGCAATTTTAAAGCCTGGCAGTTTTGGTTAGCGACATCTGTTTCAAGTCTATGTATTTCATGTCTAGGTAAAAGTTTATGATACTTTGGCTCTGCTTTCCTTTAAATGCAAGCAAATACCGAGCCCATGTTAGCAGAAGTTTGTCAAAAAAAAAATCAAATTCAAGGAATTATCCCTGTTCCCTGTAAAGTTATTGGCTCCGCCCTAGCTCCCCCCCCCAAAAAAAAAAGGGCAAAATTTCAAAACATTCTTATATTTACCACTTTAACCAGTAATATAGCTAAATTCATATCCTAAAGGTACCTGTGTTACATCACTGGAAAAGTTCTGAAAAAATTAATCATGCTTTTAAAGTTTCGGCCAAATCTTTTTAAAAAAATCTTTAAAAATAGTTGTAATTCTGAATAGCTGTAGCTGATTTTTTTTTGGGTGTTTTAGAAATTTTTTTAATTAAAAAAGACCTTTTGGATCAACAATTAAAATGAATTTTTATCGTCTCTTATGATCTCACTTTACATGTTAACATCAATGTGGTATACCCCTCCCTGGGAAGTTAGCAGTTATCTAACCTGAAATGAGAAAAAAACTAAAGGCAGGCAACACTGGAGAAGGAGTGACATTCCCCCAGTGGGTTCACTGTTACAGATGTCAGTCACGTTTTGAATACTTCCGGCACGACTGGTCAGGAGACATTAATGGGCAGTGGAGAGGCAGGCAGAGCTTTAAAAAGAACAAATGCTCCCTGGTCAATACGTTTAGGCTGGTTGCAACCTTTTAGGGTAGGCTGGGTGTTTTCCCTGTCCAAGCCATGATGAGTCCAAGGCATAATAGAATCTCCTAGAGTTTTTAAATCCTTACTTGGGAAAACAGGAGGATGAGGTGAAACTCAACTGGCCTAGGGGTAAGAAAAGTTAAGAGTGGAAGGACAGAGGGCATTGTTTCCTTGATGGCAACCCCAGTCAACCACGGAATGCTCTACCCTAGGGCCTCTAGTTATGTTGATCAACTGTCCACAGTAAGAGAAGAGGGGGTGCGGGGGTTGTTTCAGGCTACATGCCAATCAACAAACTGTCCAGGGAAGTGTGGGAGTGGGTGACCTGTGTCTAATTTCCCTGGTCAGTGTTGTACTGCTGGATCCTGAACCAGTGGAATGTGGAAGGGGGATGTGCATTTATAACGAAACCACCTCACCTTCTGGGACCACAAGGGACACTATGATGACAAAAGGAGAAGGGCTGGAAGCCCACAAGCACATTTTTTTTTTTTAAATGAAAAATCCTAGGGCCAGCAGGTAGCATAGTGGTTAAGGCACTGGACTCCCATATGGCCAGCTTTGTGGTCTGAGTCCCGGACCCAGTGGCTTGAAAAACACTAGGGCACATGCGTACACCGTGCCCAAAGTCTGGAGAGGAGGATGGAGAACGGAATGGAAGTGGCCATTGCCCTTGCAAATCACACCCAGGGGGATGATTTCTTACCTTCTCTCTCTCTGTCTCTCTCCAGTGAGCACACTTGCCCTATAGCAAAAAGCTAAAATATGAAAGCTACCTAGGGACTCAAGGGGTAGACTCAAGGGGTAACACATGGTAACAATACTGGACCTGCATGGGAAGGTCCCAGGTTTGTCTCCTGGAACCTCCTTGTCCGTGCTGGGTGCATAGACATGTGCCCATGATCTGGGCTGGCTGGGCTAGCGAATCACTGCTGCGGTGATATCTCTCTGTCTCTCTCTGGTGGAATAAATAAATAAACTCAATTTTTTAAAAAGAAAATGAGGGCGGCCAGTAGGTGGTATGGTAGTTTAGGGTGGCTAGATTTCACATGGCGTACTATGCGGTTCAAGTCCCAGACCCGAAACACACCAGGCACATGTGTATGGGTGCCCAAAATCCCAAGGGGAGACTGGAGAAGGGATTGTGGCACGATCATCCTCCCTGGGGGTACTTTCTCTCTTTCTCTCTCTCTCTCTGTCTCCAGTTAGCGCACATGCCCTATAGCAAATAAAAACAAACATACAAAAATTATAAAATAAAAAGAAGTGGGTCAGTAGGTGGCATGGTGGTTAAGGGTGCTGGACTCCCACAAGATCAACCGCAATTCAAGCCCTGGACCTGGCGGCTTGCTTTCTCACTTTCCCTCTCTCGCGCGCTCTCTCTCTCACTCTGTCACTCTCTGCTCAAATCAAAATAATAAATAAAACAAAGTTAAATAAAATAATTTTAATAAATAAATAAAATGAAGAGAAGCTTCTTAGCTTTACAAGCTGCAAGAATCTTGTTATCTCAAGTAGAGTCTTCACTGAAAAATAGTTTCAAAGCAGTACTGAGAAATGGATCAAGTCTCACCATAGCAAAGTGGAGGGTGGCTAGGCTGTGTGAGCCTGCGGGCTCTCAGGGATCGTGCATCTAGGTTTTGAGGACTGTTTCTTTTCTTCCTCAAGCCTAGGTTTTTACATGCCCTCAGCCATGACAGTCGCTAGCTGTGTGATTCAGTACATGGGAAAATCTTGACTTTATCTGGAGCTGACCTACTGGGCAGTGGCCTTACAAAAACTTGAGAAGTAAAGAGCTACCATAAAAAATGGCAGTGGTGGTTGGGACGGCTGGAGCCCACATGGCTGACTGCACATTCAAGTCCTGGACCCAGCAGCTTGAAGAACATGCCAGGCATGTGTGTGCATGCCCAGAATCCCGAAAGGAGAATGGAAGAGACTGCAGCGTGGCTGTCCCCTGAGGGGGTGCTTTCTCACTTTCCCTCTCTTTAGCTCTGTCCCTCTCTCCAGCCAGCACATATGCCCTATAACAAATTAAAACAAAACAAAACAAAACCACTCATTTTATGACCCGTCAGTCAATTCCTCTTTCCTGCTCTTTGCCATAACATAACAGCACCTGTTGGCTTATCCGTGCAAGCAGTTCTCACAATAATGTGCCAAAACCACCACCCTGCCCATCCAGGCCGTCACCTCCCCCGCCCCCCAGGGACCTGCATATCAAATATTACTTCCTGCTGTCTATGACCACACCGCCTTGGCAGTTAACATCAAAAGCAAACACATGGGGAGAACAGAAGGCACTAGAGTTGGGAGGAAGAACAAGCATAGGTAATGTTTCAGAAACTTTTTTTCTGGTGCCCACGTGCAAAAACCTGGGAACGTCTCATGAATTTCAACTGTTCATCTACGGATTCAGCCTCTCCTCCCTCCTAGGATGCTGAGCTGCTGTCCTTTTCCCTGCCTCCACACCCAATCCTCCTGTACCTGCAAAAAGACAGGTGGAGGCCATACCTTAGGGCTCCTATCTGCTATCCGCAGGCAAGCACATAGAACAGGGTTTGGGAAATTCATCTATCTCCACTCCGTATAGGGCAGGACCGAAGTGAGCAATCTGTTCAGTGTTGCTGGTTCAACGTCTACCTGGTAATTAGGTTCCACCATCTTCTTCGGTCTCCTGATGATTCAACAATTCAAGAGCAGCAATTGTCACGGATATTTAACACAGCACCGCAGTGGGGACTGGAACCAAGGCCATATGACATCTTGCTGACAATGCCCAATCCACCAACTAGCTATGTGACCCTCGCTTAGGGCTTCAAACTCTCTGGATTACATTTATTTAATAAGTCAAAAAGGAAACTGAGCCTGTATTTTCCTAAGATCCTCTCTGGTTCTAGAACTTTACATCGGTCATAACCATTTTGCTCTGGTAAGGAAGAACAATGCATTTACCACTTCAAGGAGGGTGATATTTCATTAATGAGTGCTGGGAGAACCAAACAAAAACCAACACATCTCTTGGTAAGTTATTTCTAGTCTGTTTGTCTGATCTACAAAGTATTTATAAATCACTTAATTTTGTTCTGAATTTCACAGTTCCCTTGATTATCTTCCCATATATGTAATGACACCCATTGGAACACAGCTTTCTACATCTAAGCCCACCAAATTTAACTAACACTGCAGAGAAAAGTCATGCCCAGATGTAGCAGAGACACAATCAGTGGTCTTCCTGACTTCGGCCTAGCCTGCAGCCTCTAACTATTATGATTTTATTAACTTATCGCCTCATCACGTCTTTCCTTCAAAATCTCAATCAGTTCCATTTAGCCTAAAGAACAAAAGTCCAAATGCCCACTCTGTCAGCCTGGAACTCAATATTTTTTCAGAGTCAGCCTTAGCCAGCTCTACCAGGTCACTCTCCCATCTCCCCTAGCATGAACTCAGAGGGAAGTGTTCCAGCCTATGGAAGAAATCTGACCCAAAATGCCACCCACCCCAATACTGCTACTCCTCTTCAGAGGCCTTAGAAAATCATCTCAAGATCTCCTTTGTTGAAAGTAAACTCTGAAGGGCCAGCAGGTAGTGTGGTGGTTGAGGCACTGGACTCCTACATGGCTGACCACGGTCCAAGTCCTGGATCTGGCAGCTTACTTTCTCACTTTTCCTCTCTCTCTCTAGTCAGATTAAACAATAAAAATAATAAATAAAACTTAAAAAATAAAAAAGATAGAAAGTAGACTCTGCCCTGGCTGGTGTATAGGGATGTGCATTATAATTTCATCTTTATAGTTTTCTCTACTTAAAAAAAAAAATGGTTTATATAATGAAAGTTTTGTTTTGTTTTTAATTTGCCATAGGACTCATGTGCTCACCGGAGAGACAGAAAGAGGGAGAGTGAGAAAGCATCCCTCCAGGGGGGGGATGGCCATGCCCCAATCCCTTCTCCATTTCTCCTTTTGAGATTTTGGCACCTACCCATGAATGCATAAGTGCCTGGCATATTTTTCAGACCCCAGGTCCAGCTGTGTTCACCACCACACCACTAGCTGGCCCAAGTGTGTTATTTTTTTTTTTTAATGGGAACTGTCCTTGCAGTATTTGGAACTAGAAGAGTCCTTCCATGTCATTTTATTATTCAAGGGTTTTGAGAAAAGGGAAGCTCAGTCTAGGATGCCCACCATCTTGATGAAGGCTATACAGTAGGTTAGTGGCAAAGGCAGAGTGGGGACCTGTTGCTTAGACACAGCAACCAGGGACCCACCTTCTTTGCTACTTGGCGTCCATCCCAGAGCTTCCCACACAACTAAGGAGCTGTGCACCGTACAGAACAGGTATCTGGATAAATGCCGTCTATAAAAGTGAAAGGCAGGGAGCACTGAGGAAAGACTCACTCCCCTAACTCTTCCTCCTTTCATCAGAAGACCTCTCTTTATACCCAATCTCTAGGGCAGAGGTACCCGTTCATTTTCAACTCCTCCTATCCACCTCCAGCTGAACCTGTCCTCCACTCTCCCTCAGACCTTCCACCCAGTCTACTCTCGAGTACAAAGGTGTCTGCATATTCGTCCCTTGCAAAGAGTGACCACATTTATATTCTTACATCTGGGATGAAGTTTGTACTGATGATCCTCAACTTTCTAAGTATAGGACTCAAAAATCCAGGAACCTGTCCCCTCTCTAGGGGTTATAGTTGTATTGTTTAATAACTTTGAGAAAAATATAAAATGACAAACATCCATTGTGAATTTAGTAGTTTTTAATGATGTATTGCATATAATTACATAGAGCTGCATGTATAGAATGTATGAAAATAAGTGTGATATATATATATATTAAGTATTCCATTCACAAACAACAGTTAAGTGCATATGGGTTTCCAGTCATTTGTTTGGGAACTAGTGAGCTGGTAGTGTTGATTCAAGACTTGCAGAGGAGGTGTCTAAATGCTGGGGAAGGAGCTTATGTCTTACTCAGCTTCTTCTGAAAGAAAAAGATGATAGACTAATCAAGATACAACCAGAACTACAGTTAGATACAACCAGTTAGATTATTTCAAAAATTTCTCATTGTAACCACCTCCATTTTAGAGGTTATTCACATCATAAGCTTTCAAGTTTTCATGCCTCTTCCTGGGTGAACAAAGGGTCTCTCACTTATTTCAATCCTGCTCTCTTCTTGGCTTTACCAGCAATGCCCTACTCCTATTCATATTCCAGTCTCTTCCCCATTTCTCACCAGGAATTATCTCTAGAGTAGGCTCTGACAAGTGATGGATCATTTGCATTTTAACCCTATTCAAATGTGGGTAAATGGCTTAATATGCATGCTAATATTCCATCATTATTCCAATTAAGGAAACTATTATGATAAAGTGTTTAATCAGGAGAATTAGGGAGAACTCCAGATACCTAAGATTAACCTCTAATGGTCTTGACATTCATTTCATTTGAGTGCAATTTGTCAAGCAATAAGCAACTCCCTGCTTAAGACTTTTGCTTAGGCACGTGGGGATTCCTGATAAGACCTAAAAGCAATTCATTTCCTAACTAGATTGCTGTCTAAAAGAATAAACTAAAAGTACTACAATTTAAATACAATCAAATCCCCAAGCAGTCACATTCCAAGAGACTTAAACATCATCATCTTGATTCCCAGTAACAACAATGCTATCCGCATCAGAAACAACACAACCACTTCCTCTTTCTCTGACCTTCTCAGTTTAATTACTTCCTGTGATTTCTTCTAGGGCTGAGCCTGCAAGCTTCCCAGGGCAGCAGGCTTTCCTTACATGACTGATCTGTCTGGAAGGTACAGAATGCCAGCTGACTGTCAGACATTACACACAGTTTTGGGACTTCACACATTTCTTTTCAAGTGATGGATCTCTTAGGCTTCCTGGCACATAGAACTTTTTTCAAGCCGTAGGGAAAAAAAAATTCTCCCAACACTTTCTTACCTAAAATCAAGCTACATCTCAAAGCTGGCAATTGTGCCAGGGATGGGGAAGGGAACTTGCTTGATAACATCTCTCAATGTATAAGCACCACCTTCTTGTCCAAGAAGCTTCTCCAGCAAATAGATTCCATGTAAAGTATGCGAGGTAATTTTTCTTTTTTGCCATAGGTCATGTGTGCTTCCCACAGAAAGACAGATAAAGGGAAAGGGAGAATTCACTCCTCCCCTCAGGGGGAATGGTCACGCTGCCATCCCTTCTCCTCCATTTCCCTCTCAAGACTTCAGACACGCACACACACACACCTGGCGTAATTTTCAAGCCACCAGGTCTGGGACTCGAACGAAGGTCAACTATGTGAGAATCCAGTGCCTTAACCCGTACACTACCTACTAGCCTGTGAAGACAACTTATTACGTTTTGGACAGTGAAGACAAACTATCATCACAGCCATTGATAGATATGCCCATGAATCAGCAGTACCATCATTACCAGGGAGTTTGTTAAAAATGCACAATTTTATACCTTACGGAATCAGAATCCTCATTTTACCAGATTTCCTGAGGTCAACCCATGGCTCCTGTCTCAGCTCCATGAGTAGCTGGGACTACAGATGTACACCACAGCACCTAGCTTTTCAGGGTGTGCCAGGAATCAAAGCCAGGCCTTCCACTTGACCTCAGCCTGTGGAGTGACAGTGTCCAGCATGGGCTATGGTGGCTAGGCTGCCAGTTCAAGTTTGAGACATACCAATAAAGGATCCACCTTTCAAAACAACTAGGCTAAAATACATGTCCAGGTGAATACGTTCGTCATGGTGCTCACATGTTTTCCATCCATGGCAAGATGGCTTGCTCTCTTTCCAAAGCAAGTATCTGAAGAGCTGCTGTTTACATCTCAGATCAGAAAAAGTCACCTTGGTTGATGGACATTGGCTTCCTAGTCTACAGAGCTGAAGAGGAACACAAAGAGATGCCACCTCACCATTCCGGGTATTTACAAGGCTCTAGGGGAGATACAATATTATTGACACAATGATAATTTAAAACAAGGTATACAACACAATTTTTTTATTAAAAAAAAAAAATAGAGGCCCTATGAGGTTATGAAACCTGTCATGAATCCTGTGGGATTTGAAGTCAAAGGACCTGGGTTAAAAATAAATCCTGCTCTGTGGCCTTAGGCACCACATTTAGCCTCTCAAAACCCTGTCCTCACCTGTAGTGTGTGGATGTTTGACTGTCAGACGTATTCCATCCAGATGTGGATGTGCACCTGCAAGTATGTACAACACAGTCTCCTCACACTCCCTCTCTCACACCTGAAAAATGACTTGAAGAGCTTACTTCTCAGGGGATTCTAGCAAGAGCACATAGGTCCTTTAATAATCCACATCAAGAGTTCCTCCATCCCAAATCCTGCACATTCATTCCTAGCTTGCAGCTCCAGGAAGGATGGAGAAGAAAGGAAGGGAAGAAAAGGGAAAACTCTAGCAATCAATCAGTTAGTCAATCAAGATGCTGTTGTCCTCATACCAGTAGAGTGTATCAAAGTGTCTAATACTCAGAATGTCTGACAGAGTCAATGTTCTTTATTTGCAGTAAGTGAATGGCACGTTGCTTCCTGTCCTCTGGCTGCACACCTACTGTTGTTTACTGTATCTAATAAAATAATGTATACATGGTGCTGCAAGGGGGGCCCAAACTTCTTTTTTCGGTCTTTCTTTTTTTTTGGCTACAGGGCTGAGTGTTAGTGGGGTGAGAGAAAGTGAGAAATCACCCCCACTTCCCAAGGGGGATGGCCATACTGAATCATACGGAACTCCTGTCTCCTCTATTCTCCTGGAATTCTGGGCACATGCATCTGACATGTCTTTCTTCCTTTCTTTCTCTCTTTCTTTGTTGTTGTTTGTTGTTGGTGTTGTTGTTGTTTGCCATAAGGTGTGTGCGCTCACTAGAAAGAGAGAGACAGTGAGAAAGAAAGTTAAAAATCACCACTGCACCTCCACAGGGAGTGGGGGAGATGGCCACATCGCAGTCCTCTTTCCTCCATTCTCTTCCTGGGACTTTGGGCACGCACACACATGTGCCTGGTATGATTTTCAAGCTGCCAGGCCTGGGACTCGAACCATGATAGGCCACATGGGAGTTCAGTACCTTAACTACTATGACACCTGCTGGCCCCATGGTATGTTTTTCAAGCTGCTGGGTCTGAGACTTGAACCATTAAGACAGCCATGTGGGGCCCAGTTGTATTATCCACAACCACCTACTGGTCCCCCAAGTACATCCTTGAAGAACTCAGGTTCTTTAGATTCAAAGTCTACTACACTCCAAACTGACACCTACAATCTATCAATAGTATACTCTAATTTTCTTAGTATAAGACTCTAAGAATAGATAATAAGGGCTTCAAAGCTGGTTAATTAAAAAAACAAACAAACAAACAAACAAACAAACAAAAAAACAGGGACCAGAAGTTGGGATAATGGCTATGTCGTTGGACTCCCATGTAGTCAACAGTGGTTCGAATCCCAGACCCAGTGGCCTTAAACTCACACCAGGTGCAATTGCATATGTGCCCAAGATCCCAAGAAAATGGAGGAGAAGGGATTCAGCGTGGCCATCCCCCCTGGGGGAGGTGATTTCTCATTTTCTGTCTCTCTCTCTCTCTCTTTTTCTGGTGAGTGCATGTCCCTATAGTGAAAACCTCTCAAAAAAAAAAAAAAAAAAAAAAAAGGCTGGTTTACAAACTACAGGCCCTGTATAATACAGACCAATGAATGAAAAGGCAACTATTAGGCCTCCAGGGCTCAAAGGGAGAAGTTGGACCCATGCACACCATCTGAGCAGGGCGGATTTGCTTTGGAATTTTGAGCCTGAGAAAAACCAGACTTGACTTAACCTTTAAGCAAAGGAGAGAAACTTAATAACTATATTAAGACTACTATATTCACACTTACACAGTTTTTAAAGGTCTGTAAAAATGAGTAGAATCACCAGAGAGTTGATGATCATGTTACTCTTTGGTCTAGCTCTGCATCTGTATCCTCACTGCTTCATCTACTTGATTCCTTGGCTGGAAATACCACACAAAATACCAATGTGGCAGGCAAGCAGACAAAACAGAAGCCAAGGTACTCCTAAGAAAACCCTAGGCCCTACCCATCCCTACCAAGACTATTGATTTTTGTTTTAGAAACAATCTGAATGCTATTGGCAATAAGATTTCTAGATTACAAATTAGGAAGAGAAGGACTGTCAAGGGAGTCAAGGATGCTATGGTAAGTAGGTACACTGACAGTCAAAGAGCTATTAAAGTAAAAATCTCAAAAAGCACAGCTAACTAAGGTCACTGAGCCAACGACCAGTAGTCAGTTGGGCATTACTGATCTACACTGCCAAGACTAAGGGGCTACCCTAGAGAAACCTGAGGGGCAGTACTGAAAAGCCTAACAAGACAGCAAAATATGACTTCTAGGCTCTAATTCTCTCCCACAAACTCCTCTAGGACCCTTGAGTAGGTCACTTCCATTATCTTATGTGTAAAGGAAAAAGTGTTTTCTGTCTTAAATGGCGTGATGCTAGGGAACCAGCAGGTGACATGGTGGTTAAGGCGCTGGACACTCCCACATGGCCAACCACAGTTCGAGTCCTAGACCTGGTGGCTTGCTTGCTTTCTTTCTTTCTCTCTGTATGTCTCTCTCTGGTCAAATTAAAATAAATGAATGAATAAACAAAATTAAATAATCTTTTTTTTTTTAAAAAAAGTATGATGCTAAAGAAGTTCATGGCTGCTCTCTACCTTGTAAATTCTGCAATAAAATAATACCCCGTTAAATGACATGAGACATACCAGAGGTGGATGGGTGCCCCTGAATTCCCAGTTTACCAGGTACCACGCTCAAATGCTTTACCTATGCTATCTTGTTTCCACTTTTTAACAGCCTATGGTTTAGGAAGCAAAATGGACCTCCTCTACATTAACCCAGGGCTCATGGCTTAGGATACTTCTCAATCAGTGTCGGAGCAGAGGGAGGGTCTGATTCAGAAGGCTGTTTCTTTCACCACCATCAGGATAGCCTCCCCTTTGGTAATTGTAATTGTGAAGAAACAACAACAAAACCCTCAATGTTTGTGAATAATGGTTAAATTTTTATATAAGCTAAACTTTTTTTAAGTTAATAAATATTTACTTGAACCAATCAACAAATACTTGCAGAAAGCCAACTATGTGCTCAGCACTCTGCCAGGCCATGGGTTTAAAGGTTAGTAAGATATTTTTTCACTTAGAAGGACCCATGGGTTAAGCTCCTCCAGTGCATTCTCGTGGAGGCCCAGAGGGATGTTAATATAAGATAAAATATCTGAAAAATCAGTGCTGGTGGCCAGAGCCAAAGCAATGCAAAGAAAGAAAATGAGAGGAATGAATAATAAAAACAGGGGACAAGAAGGTGATGTGGTTGGGGGGCTGGATTCCCACATAACTGAGGTTTGAGTCCTGAACCTGGTGGCTTGAAAATCACAACAGATAGATAGATAGATAGTTTTTTTTTTTTTTTTAATTAAAATAAAAAGACAAAGATCTCATTACCAGATAAAGACAGACAATTTAAAAACTGAACCCAATAATTAAAGTTTTAAGGAGAATTTATGAACGGACCACAAGGAATATATCTAAGAACAAATACAAATAGATTTAAAAAGTCATTATTTTAGGATATGAAGGAACCAATGTTACACATTTTAGAAGATACCTGTATTTGTTTTGATGTATTTTATTTGTAGGTGTGGTGGTTAAGGCACTGGACTACCTACACGGCCAGCCGCAATTCAAGTCCTGGACCTGGTGGCTTGTTTTTCACTTTCCCTCTCTCTCCCTGGTGAATTAAAAAATAATACTACAGCAACCAGCAGTTAGCATAATGGCTATGTTGCTGGACTCCCATGTAGTCGACCATGGTTCGAGTCCCAGATGCAGTGGCTTAAAACTCATGCCGGGCGCGTGTGCGTACGTGCCCAAGATCCTGAGAGAAGAATGGAGGAGAAGGGATTGCGGTGTGGCCATCCCCCCTAGGGGGAGGATTTCTCACTTTTTGTCTCTGTCTCTCTGTGTCTTTCTGGCGAGCACATGCGCCCCTACAGCAAAAAACTCTCAAAAAAAAAGAAAAAACCAAATAAATAAAATTAAATTTAAAAAAAAGAGAGGAGGCCAGCAGGTGGCATGGTGGTTGAGGTGCTGGACTCCCACATGGGCCATCTATGGTTCAAGTCCCAGACCTGGCAGCTTGCTAATAATAATAATAATAACAATACTCAATAAAGTTAAATAATTCTTTAAAAAAAACCCATCATGGTTTAGCCTTTACTATGGATAAAAAACATTTCTAACTTATAAAGTTAATTATAACTATATCGTTAAGAAAAAAAAAGCCCAATTTATTTTAAAGAAAACAAACCAAAACAACCAACCATACACCAAAACTTCCTGCTCGGCCTCTATTATCACGTTGTTCCATTTCTGAGGATTCTGCTGTTAGGCTGTGTATTTGCGCTCAGACAGCAATACAGGAACTATGCCAATATTGAAGTTCCTCAGCACAGCTGTCTCCAACTTCAAGTGTTAAGAATCTACGAGAACCCTGCAGGTATTGCAAATTGTTAGTCTTGTGATTTCTGCAGAGATTTTCCTGCAGAGCAGAAACATCGGCCTGTCTTACTATGTTCAAGATCTATTTCTTAGTCCCCACAACAGTGATTGGAATCAAAATGGTTTTGAGTTGCCAGTGACAGATTACCACCACCAGATAGTTCGGCACCCACTTTCCACAAAACACACCAAGGGCTTCTTGTGAACATGGTGAGTTTCTTGGAAGGAGGCTTATATAGGCCCTAAATTAACCAGAGACAACAACTGTAATTATTGCGTTAGTCAGTAGGGATGTAACAGCATTTTAAAATAAGTAAATCCACTATTTTGCCAACAGAAACCCTAGTGTGCCCAATATTATTAGGCCAATATCTAGGAAAGCAAGTAATCCTAAATCCAAAAAGCTCATATTCTGTTGCAGAATCTAACGGGGTATACCCAACTTTAAAGTGCTGGGGGCAGGCAGGGGGGGTTACTATAAAGAGTTCTGGGGCCAGGCAATGATGTGGTGGTTAAGATGGCTGGATCTCACTTGGCTGAGTGTGGTTTGAGTCCCAGACCCAGTGGCTTTAAAAGCAAGCCAGGTGTTTGTGTGTGCATGTCCAAAATCCCAAGAGGAGAAGGGAGGAGAAAGGATTGTGGCATGGCCATCTCCCTGGGGGAAGGGGTGATTTCTCTCTCTCTCACTCTCTCACTTTCTCACTCTAGTGAATGCATGCACCTTATAGCAACCAACCAAACAAAAAGGGGGAATGTGAGTGAGGTGGGAGAAGTCAAAGAATTCCTCCCAAAAGGAATGGCCCAAGGCTAGCTGAGAAATGAGCAGAATTTCACCTTAGAGAAGGGAAAAAATGGGTCCAGCAGGAGGCATGCAGGTTAAGGCAGCTGGATCCCATATGGCCAACTACACAGTTCAAGTCTTGGACCCAGTGGCTTCAAAATCATGCTGGGACCATGCATGTGAGTGCCTGAAATCCTAAGAGGAGAATGGAGGAGAAGGGATTGCAGTGTGGCCATCAGCCATCCTCCCAGGGTGGAGGAGGGGGAGGGGAAAGGGAGAATCTCTCTCTCTTACAAGTGCGTGCCCCAAAGCAAGCAAAATAAAAAAAGAAAAAAAGAAAAGAAAAAAGACAAAAAACAAAAAAAAGAAAAGAAAGAAGAGAATTCCAGAACAAAAAAACAAAAGCAAGATTGTCGAGACACTTTTTGTATACTTTATTAGTAAAAGGAGCAGGAAAGCAGAGGGCAACAGTTATAGACAGGTGGTAGTATTCACTAACTTCCCCATGGAAATAAACCTAGACCACCACCAGATGGTTGTTCAGGTCTGCCGCTTAACTAGCTGTGTAGCCTGCTGTAGGCACTTCATACTTGAACAAATCCTGGTTTACAAAGTCCTTGAGGTTGTCCCGTGTTTTTTTGTTTTGTTTTACTTCTGAGATTTTCTAATGGGGCCTAATGGTGGTGTAACAGTAAAATGCTTCTCTGCAAGGCTGCCCATATGGGAATGTTCTGGGTTTGTGTCTAGAGACCTCCCTGAACAAGGAGGCTATGCAGAGGCCCATGACCAGGGCTGACTGATGTGAGGGGTGGGTGTAAGTGGCAAGATCCTTTTGGAGGGTGCTGTCTCTGTCTCTTGTTCAAAGAAGAAAAAAAACAAACTTAAAAAAAAAATCTTCTAATAAATGGATCAAGATTCCAATGCTGCACAAACAACTCCATGTTTTTAACATTTAAGGATTCTACCCATGTAGAGTAGAAACAGATCTCCTTTTTAAGATGAATGCAAAAAGAAAAAAAAATCACTTCTTATTGTATCAGTTTTCATTTCTACGGTTATTTCAATTAATGCAGATCTAACACTGCAGTAATAAGCAATTCTGAGTTCATACTGCCCTCATTCTAAGGTGTAGTACAGAGTTCTTATGCCCAAATTTATTTAAATTCACTTTAATTTGGTATGCCTCTCATACCTCACAGCATTACTTGGGAAGATAAGTGAAGTGAGAAAAATGATGGCAGTGACAGATTGTCACCAATTCAGGTTTACAGACAGCAGCATGACTGGCAGAAAGGAGGTGAGCTCTAATGTCAGAAGACTAAGGCTGGATGCCCTCTCCCCCTCACAGTGGGTAGTTAGAAGCACATTCTTCTCGCTAAACGAGGTTGCTGATGAGCTCAATGCTAGCTCCTTCAGTTACTAAGGTATGACATTGGGCACACCACTTAACCTCTCTGCCCCTCAGTTTCTTCATCTATACATGGGGATAACAATATCATCTATCTCACAGGATAGTTGAAAAGACTAAATGAGCTGTGTTATCCTGCCAGTCTAATAGCCTAGTGGTTAAGGGAACCAGGTCACACATGGCTGACCACAGTTCGAATCCCAGCCTGGCGGCTTGAAAAACAAGCTGGGCACGTGTGTGCATGCCCAAATTCTGACAGAATGAAGAAATGAAGAAGGGATTGTGGCATGACCATGCCCCATTAAGGAGTGCTTGCTTCCTCTCTGTCTCTCTTTGGCCAGCATATACCCTGTGACAATTAAAAAAAAAAAAAAAAAAAAAAAAAAAAGGTTGCTGTTTTGGCCCTTAAGTAACCGACCTAGCAGCTTTACTTTAAATGGGGCGTATTGGGGCTTTACTTCAAATGGGGGAGTACTGGGGCTGGTGGTGGCATGGTGGTTAAGGGTGCTGGACTCCACATGGCTGACGGTGGTTTGAGTCCCGGATTTGGTGGTTTGCTTTCTCTCTCTCTCATTTTGTCCCTCTCTCATCAAATTAAAATAAATAAAGTCACGTAAAATAATTTTTTTAAAAAATAAGTAAATAGGGAGTATTTATATCCATTTTATTCACTCATGTAAAGCCTGGGTGAGATAGATAAATAACTTGCCTTAGGGCATAAGTGAGCAGAAGGCTAAGCCTTGAGCCTTAAGAGTATGTTACAAATGTATTTACCTCAGGGGTCTTTGATTGATCCCTGGTTGAATAACAGTTATTATAAAAGGAATATTTCAGACACTTCACACTATGTGTTAAAGACATCAGGGAATTACTCTTAATTTTATGAAGTATGATAATGGTATTGTGGTTTCACTGAAGAGTATTAATCTTTTGAGATGTACTTAGGTATAAGCATCCCAATATTTGTAATGTCTTGGAAATAGTTAAGCCAAAATATCTAAGCCTTCTTTTTATTAACGAGAAACCTTTCAATATTAGGAAAAATATGACTAAGAGTGAAGCTGCAAATCTAGTCCCCAAAAGAGGAGTTCATGAGAGGAGCGAAATAGAAAGCTGATAGGCAGGTCAATGCTTCCTGAGTTACAGCCTGCTTCAGGAGGGTTTATCATGTCCCTGCATTTCCAAACCATTCAGTCATGATTGAATGCTTCAGAAATACAAAATATGTATGGTCTGTAACAAAATTCTCACTCCGATATACAAAAGACCACTTTCAACAGTTTGTTCAAACTTTTTACTTCTTAAATTATAAAAAGAAAAGTCTGTAAAATTCTAACTCTTAATATGTACTTCGATGTGAACAGGGATCAGAGAATGGTCAGTGTTTTTTTCTGTATGGGAGCTATCCTTTGTGACTGTCATCAACAAGGGGTGATGCTTTCCTTAATTGTATACATGCATTCACTCATTCATTTATTCGTATTGCAAGAAGATACATGCATGAGAGAGAACCCACCAATGGGGTGTGGTCATTCCACAATCCTTTTCCCTGTATTTCTCCTTCCTGTTGGGATTTTGGGCACACTTGCACACATTTCTGGCATGTTTTTCAAGCCACTGGGCTAGGATCTGGACCATGGTCAGCCATGGATCTGACTTTCTTAATATCTGTACTATGAGGCCAGCCCACCATATATTTAGTAGAGTTTTAAAACTGACAGAAAAAAAAATGAAAAAAAAATTTAATGAAACATAATTCTATCAGTTGCAAGAATTCTAATTCACTGCACTTTGGTGCTAAGTATAACAGATGTTTAAATATTTGGATCATTTAATAAGAACTTTAAGTATATGTGGACTACTGAAAAAAATCTATTTTATCTAATAACAATAGGTCTCCCCTAGAGTTCCAGTTTGATGACACTACTTCTCTTTATAAATAATAAAGCTCCAAAACTTGTCTAGTTCCAAAACTATCTGAGAGACTGCAAACATAAAACTATTAGAAAACAAAGGATGAAAATTCATACAAAGGAGAAGTGAGGGAGTCTAGCAAACCTAGTGTAATATGGCTACTATCATCAAACAGTAACTGTAGCTGAGCTTCCTGGGACTGGCCGCAAAAAAACCAAAAATGAAACAAGGCAGGCCAGGTGATGGTGTGGTGGTTAAGGGGGCTGGATCTCATATGCCCCACTGCAGAGTGGACTGCCAAGTGGGAGTGTGGGTATACCCAAGATCCTGAGAGAATGGTGCTGCCATGCCCCTTGAGGGGTGCCTTCTCATTTTCTTTCTCTTTCTGGCGAGCACTTGCGCCCTACAGCAAATTAAAAACAAAAACAAAAAGCAATCATGGAAAGTTCTGTAACTCAAAGAGAAACCCTCCTGTCACTAATATTTCAAAGGAATTTTAAAATTCCTTTTTAGAGGCTGGCAGGTGGCGTGGTGGTGAAGGCCCTTGTCTCCCACATGGCTGACCACGGCTTGAGTTCCGGAGTCTGGCTGCTTGCTTTCTCTCTTTCCCTTTCTCTCTGTTTCTCTCAGGTTAAATTAAAAAACCATATTAACAAATAAAATTAAATTAACTAGTAAATATATTTTTTTTTTGGAGAGATTTTTGCTACAGGGCGCGTGCGCTCGCCAGACAGACAGAGAGAGACAGAGAGATAGAAAGCGAGAAATCACCCCCCAGGGGGGATGGCCACGCCGCAATCCCTTCTCCTCCATTCTCCTCTCGGGATCTTGGGCACGCACGCACACGCGCCCGGCGTGAGTTTAAGCCACCGGGTCCGGGACTCAAACCGTGGTCGACTACGTGGGAGTCCAGCAACATAGCCATTACGCTAACTGCTGGTCCCTGCTAGTAAATATTTTTAAAAATTCCTTTTTAAAGGATGGGTCATCACATACAACCCTATGTTCAGTCTACACTGGCAGTTTATAACCCATGCGATTGCTTTCTTCCTAGGCATTTCATGTCTCATGTCAAAATCTTCATGACAAAAATAATCCCCAGAAGCCCATTTCTGCAAAGGCTAAGGTACCGAGCCTTTCTGAGTCTCTAACTGAAAGCAGAACCTGTCCTCAACTGTCCATTGTCTCAGCTGAGCTGCTGACGGCATCAGTGATGAGCTTGCCCTGAGAGCCTGAAATGGAGATACTATTCCTCACTGGATCTCCCACCCCAAATACTTTTGCTCTGGATGACAGAGTAGGTAGGATGCAAGGCTGACAGGCTGCCATGAAAAGAGACAGGACATACCTGTACTCCCAAGATGTAGAGCCAAGGGACTCCACATACCGTGGTCAGACCTCTTTGAGAATCCCCAAGGCAGGAGCACGCAATCATCCTTCCCTGCTACTACTGTTGTGTGCAGGTACAAAGAAAGGCCATAAAAACACCTGTTTATTGGCTAAGTTCAAAAAGGGGCAAGGCCCAGCAGCAAATTCCTTCTCCTCCATATTTCAGCATTAAAGGTGCAACTTTTTTTTTTTTTCATTTTACCACTTCAGGATATGACACATGACGGCAAAGCAAAATAATCTAAAATATAAAGACCAGCAGACTCTGTGAGGAACACAGCAGGAGAAATTCTCTCCAGCGATGGGTGTCTGGCAGATCAGGGGTTACAGCAGTCAAAGCTCCCTGGAGAGCCACAAGCAGGAAATTCCCTTTCCTAAACAGCAGGCAATAGCAGACACCAAAGATAAAGGGACATTTAAAAAAAAAGTGAGATGTCTTAGAGTGGAGCACAGCAATCTGTCACCTGTTCCAAGCGAAGACCTTCAAACCTTTTGGTAGCCCGGCCCCGAGTCACTTCCTCCCCCTGAGCCCTCGAGTCTCCGTGCTAGAGGGGAGCAAAACCTCGCCACCCACAGCCCCGGCTCTCCGACACAGACACGCGCGGGGCTTCCTTCCCGGGCGCGTCCCCGCGGTCGCAGACCCGCTGTTGGCGCCCAAGCTCGCGCCGCCGTTACCTTGGCTAATGGAAGCTCTGAATGAAAGGAGCCGAGGCAGGCTCCGGATTTATGAATGTGCAAAGGAGGAGGGATATCATGTGACAATAAAGGAGAGCGTCTTATTCACAAAAAAAAAAAAAAAAAAAAAAAAAAAAAATGTGGCTGGTGGCGGGCACAGCCGCCGAAGCTGTGGCGGCGGCCACCATTCGGTGACCGCTTGGACCCGAGGCCGAAGACCTGAGGTGCCGGCCCTGCAACCCGGTCCCCATGCACTTGCGATTGGAAACGCCTCCGGCGGGGGAGGGAAACTGCCAAACCCGACCAACGACGGCGAGGCGGGAGGGAGCTGCACCTTGGCCGGAGGCTGGGAACAGGCACTAGTCCCACGCGGGACAGCGGGGCGGCCAGGGAGCCCCTCCGGCCGAGCGCCCGGATCATTGTTCCCCTCGGGCCCGCGGGCCAGGCACACGCCCGTGCACGCGCGAGCACGCGCGCGCGCGTACACACACACACACACACACACACACACACACATTCTGGCAAGCGCTGCCCCGCACGCTCCCGCCCGCCCCCGCCGCACCAGCTTCGGATCCGCCCCCAGAGCTGCCCCAACCCTGCGGGGAGCGTGTGCCGGCCCCGAGCGCGTGCACACACACTCACACGCGTCGCGGGACCCCTCGGGCGGCTCCAGCACGCCGGCCCGCGCGGGGACCAGGGCGCACCGGACCCCAGCGCAGCCCGCTGCAGTCCTCTGCTCGCTCCGCTGTGTTTTTTATGAATGAAAATGTGGTATGCAAATGAGAGCGATTCAAGAAAACGAAATGGCGGAGCCTGGGCCCCAGTGGGCTCCTGAGGGTACAGCTGGGCGAGCGGCGGGGAGGGGGTCCAAGTCACCACGTAAAATCCCCCCGACCCCGGGAGGCAGGAGTGGGGGTGTCAGGTCTTCCGCTCCGGCAGCCGAGGATCTCGATGTGGGAGGGGAGGCTGTGCGTCTCCGGAGCCGGAGCTAGACCGTCCCGAGGTCACCCGCGCGCCCTTGGCCCCCACAGCTGCCATCCGCCAGCGGCCCGTGGACCCTAGGCGTGCACCCCGCCAGTCCGCAGCAGTGCGTCCCCCCTCCTCACTTCAACGACACCGAAGGAAATGTCGTGCCCCGGCCGGGACAGGTCAGCGAGTCGTTGCACCTCACGCCAAGTTCACCAACCAGCGTCCTCAGCCCCGGCCCCACGCTGCCCCCGCAGACACCGTCCTCCCAGCCCGCGGCCAAACTTACTCGTCCGGGTGTGTTTCTTCGGTCATTTTCCTGTTCACCTAGACTCCTGTCCCGCGGCGAGCAGCTTTGCTCCCTTCATCTTCCTGTCCGCTCACCCCCCTTCTTCACATCTCCGGAGATCGCCTGATTTGGGAGGGGGGGCGGCTCCAGATGAAGGGGGCGCCGCAGGCAGAAGGGGAAGCAGGGCGACTCCGGCGCGGGGTGAGGTTTGGGGGAAGGAGTGCAACGGCGAGCTGCAGGAGCGAAGCGCCGCGGCGCCGAGGGACGAGGCGGGCGGGGGCTCCGGGGGCTGGGCAGAGACGAGATTTGGGCAGGGGACCGCAGCCGGGGAGAGCAAGAGAAAAACAAGCGCGCCTCGGAGCGGCGGGGACTGTTCAGGGGAGGAGGAGAGGGCCGGCCGCAGTGGGGGCTGGGTCCGGGGTAGCCCCCAGGGGGCCGGACCAATCACGGTTCCGGGGAGCGGTCTGCGGCCAGGGGAGGTGCGCCTGGGAGGCGGTGCAGGGCGCCCGGTCCGAGCCCCATCTCTCCGCTCCACCGATTTACTCCATATTGGATTCTCACCGCCGCCAACAGGAGGAGGAAGTAGGGCGGAAGCGATGACGTCTTCCCAGCGGCCAGAGGTGGTGGAGTGCAAAAAGCTTCCTACTTGCGACCGAAAAAAAAAAAAAAAAGGAGAAGAAAAAAAACTTTGTCCCGCCTACTGAGCATGCCCGGCTTCCTTTCCCCCTCCCTCTTGGCTTCCACTCCCGGAGGAGCTGCGGAGCGGAGTTGTTTGCGCCGCGACTGTGTGACTCCGAATCCTCTGCGATCAGGGCTCCGGGTTTTAGGAAGCCCGAGCGGAGGAAGGAGGCGGGAGCTGGGGACTTGTACACATCTGGCTCCCGTTGTGTCCCCCTCCTTCCTTCCAAACGCCAGGATTAAAAATGGGGATGGTGGGGGCGGGGTCGGAGACTCGGAGCTCTAGGGAAAGGAGATGGAGTTAAGCCGCAGGAGGAGGGCTTGGGCTCAGAACAACTCCCCCCAGCGAGCTGTGGGAAGGTAGGGGCGGTGCAGGTGCCAGGGGCTGGCCTCTCCACCCCAACCCAACCCGAAAGGGAGGAGGTTTACGCTTCGCCAAGGTTGTGAATGGCAGCGGTGGTTCAGTTTTATGTGAATCTTGTGATCTTTTTCGTCTTGATAAAGGAACGAGCGTTTTAAAGAATGCATTCGTGCATAGAAAATTAAAAAGTAAATCTAACACAGCCTAGAAGCGTTTGCATTTCAGTAGAAACGATGGAGTTTCTCTCATTAAGGGTAACACTAAATAGATTTTTAAAAGATTATCCAGTAACTTCCTGTCATGTTGGTGGATGTCGGCTCTTGTCTCTCTTGCCCTTGAGGGTCATAGTTACTGGGTAAAAGGTTGTCAGCCCTGTGGGCTTTGGCACAAGCAGATGAGGAGTTCCTCCCCACTTCTCCCATGGCTTTAAATTATTTTTCCTGCTTGGCCTGGGACGTCCTCGATATTTTCTGGGTGGACCCGTGCTCTCCAAAGCAGCACTGTCTGGCCATGGGCAGTCTGGGGTAAGCCACCTGTGCAGTCTGACAGAGCTCTGCATTCTGATTTCATGCACTGTTATGATCTTGAAATTCTTTGCAATTTTTGAACAAGGGGCTCAGCATTTTCACTCTGCACAGTGTCCTACAAATTATAAAGCTATTGTGTAGCTCTTTCTGAAGTCCTGCTAGGGAGCAAGGGATAGAGTTCCTGTCCTTCCTAGTCTCCAAGCACATTTGGTCCTCCTTCCTGCATGCGCTATTTTACTAAATAGCAACCGCTGAACAAATGAAGAGAAAGTTAAATATTTGCCTCAAATATAGCATACCCCAAAGGTAAAGTATATGCATGTGGAAAACCAGAAGTGCTCCAAAGATGGTTTCACCTTTGACCAGGGAGAAATTGGTGTTTTACCTAGGTGTGAGTTTATCACAAGCATGATCACTGAGGATGTGGACTGGGGTTCACCCACTTCGGATGCTGAGCGCTAATGCTGTATGGTGAGAAGGGCACCAGACCGAGGTTGGTTTCCTCCAGGCAGTCCTGAGACCCTCTATGAGGCTTTTAGCATTTCTTCAGTTTCTTTAAAAAGCAAGGATAACAAGGCCAAGCTTGTCTTTCCCAGTTTTTGAGGCCCTGGAGTGTCTATGAGAAAGTACCAAACAAATACAAGATCTCATTGTTCTCTAAATCCCCAAAAGGCAAATTCTCACCTCTGGCCTTTGTTGCTCTTCTCCCTGAGGGTGCTGAGAGAGATCTCAACCTCAGTCTTTTCTGAACTCCCAGGAATATAGGCATTTATCCAAATCAAAATTATCCATCCAATGGGCGCCCCTTTGTCTCCACCCTCCAGTCTGAGCGCTTCAACAGCAAGGTAGCAGGTGAGATGATTACTAATTTCTGCAGGATGGCACGCTCTGTGAGCAGGCTGAACTGGTGTTATCACCACTCACTCGCCCGAGTGTCCCCTAATAGTGAAGGACTGGCCTGGGGGAGTCTGTGAATCAGGCATCCAGGAGAACAAATCTGAGGTCCCAGAGGCACAAAGTCCCCACTGGGATCTCCTGATGCTTGGCTCCGGCTGGGTCATCTCGGGCAGGTCCTTAGTTCTCTGAGCCTTGGGTTCAGTGTCTGTTGTGTCAGAACAAAACCCATAACAGGGGCCAGCAGGTGGCATGGTGGTTAAGGTGCTGGGGTGCTCCCACATGGCTAACCATGGTCCAAGTCCTGGACTTGACGGTTTCCTTTCTCACTCTCTATGTCTCTCTCTGGTCAAATTAAAATAAATGAATGAATAAATAAAATAAAATAAAATAAAACAATTAAAATTATTTTATTTAACTTTTATTTAATTAATTCATTTATTTAATTTGACCAAAGAGGGAGAGAGTGAAAGAGAGGGAGAGAGTGAGAGAAAGTCACCAGGCCTGGGACTCGAACCGAGGTCAGTCATTTGGAGTCCAGCGCCCTTAACCACCACGCCAACTTCTGGCTTATAAATAAATAATTAAAAAAACAACAACCCACAACATAGGGTTGCTGGAAATATAAAATGGCTTGTAAGTGAAGGTATTGTGATAAGCAAATGTGAGATTCCTGGTAAGCTTTTCCGCACTCTAGCCATCTGGATGAGGAAATGCTCCCCTCTGCGTCCTGCCCTTTATGTTCTCTATATAATAAAGCCTTCCTCTTTTCCTCTGCGTGTTCATCACTCCAAGCGGATCTTTTGATAGAAACGTTACTAGCAGGTCACCTCTTGGTCCTCCCCATCAGTTTCTGTGATTGAGGCAAGACTGACTCCTGCGTCTCCAGAAAATAAACAAGGATACTGGGCGAGTAACTTAGATATGTTTATTGATCTAAATATCAGGATGCTAGCAAAGTCCACTGGAAGGTGACCGGGATAGTGGGTATCGTGAGTTTAGGGCTGTAATTTAATGAAATTGTTGAAGGAGCTAAGGATCCGTATCTGTCTTCCCACAGCCAGCGGGCGGGTGGCTGTGGTGTGGACTCAGAGTAAGGTCCTGCTTCAAGAGTAAAACAACGATGGGCTTGCTCACGGTTTCCGGGGAACCCAGCGGAGCCCCCGGCAGGACCCCCACCTACCCGCCTCTCGAATCCGGGCGGGGGAGCACCCCAACGCGGGTCCTTCCCGCGGGCCACCGAGAAAGCCCGGAGCGCGGAGCCGGAGCGACCCTGCACGGCCGCGGGACGGGCATGCTCAGTAGCCCGGCAGGTCCGGTTTCACTCAGAAGGCGGCCGCGGCTCCCACCCGCTCCCGCCCAGCTCCGCGCGGGGAGGACATTTTAGCCTCGTCTGCTGTCCGCTCTCTCCACCGTGCCCTTCGCCCTCTCTTGTAGGTCCAGGTCTGGTATGGCCTGGGTGGGCCGTGGGGTGCGGGTGGGACCTGATAAATCAGTCCTCCTCCCGCTACCCTCGGGTCGGGGAAGGGGCGACGTGAGGAAGACTCCGCTGCGCCTAAGGCCTGAGGCGGCCTGGAGGCAGAAGCCCCCACGGTCGCGGCGCCCCGGCTCCCCGCCCTGCGCGGCGCGCGCAGCTGCGCCCTGGCCTGTCCTCGCCTCACCCCCACTCTCGCTGCCCCTTCGGTATTTCTCAATGACCGGCGCTCCGAGGACACTTCCGACGCGACAGGGAGGGGGTGTCATTAGCGCTCGGTTTATCAGTTCCTTCCGGTTTGCCCGGAGCCCAGCCCTGCGCGCTGCTCGGCCGCGCCTCTGGAGCCCTGGTGCCTTTATTATTATGTTTAAATAAGCAGTCGAGTGTGCCAGCCTGTGCCAAGAGAGTTTGCCTGTGCCAAGAGAGTTTGCAGCTCAACTGTCTACCCCAAGACCTGCTGGCAGGAATGGAAGCCGAGCGCTCTCGTAATGTAGGAGATGATGCAAACTTAGAAACTGACCCGGAGCCCGGGAACAAGGCCCCCTCCCCTCCCCCCAGCGCGCGGTTCCCAGTCCGGGTATGAATGGCTGGAGCCGGATTGCATAATCTGCGCGGTATAAATAGCCCGCGGGCGGGCCGCTGACGCTCGGTTGTACCGTTATCGTGTAATACTTCATTCCCGGTGCCGTTCACTCCTAGGTCGTTTTTCCTTTCAGCTGCAATGCCGGGATTTTAAATAGCAGAGATGAAAGGCCCTTGCCCCCCGCCTCCCTCCTCCCCTGAGTTCATGTATTATGAATGAAACGCCAACCTCGCTGCTTCCTGGGGTGCTCCACTTCAGGTAGGGAGAGAGGCTCAATGTCAATGCAGCGGTCCGCCAAAAGTGTGTGTGTGTGTGTGTGTGTGTGTGTGTGTGTGTGTTGGGGAGGGACCGAAAGCAGGAAATGATTGACAGCAGGGCTGGGAAACATTCTTTTTGAGAAAATGTAACCGCTCAGGGTTTGCCTCTGGAGTTTCGGTTTACAACTGTACAAGCCTCAGTCAATTTAAGAATGGATGATGCACAGGGTCTTTCGACTGTGGCTGCTTGCTCTCCCACCGTAGGCCACTGCGGCTGTGCGAAGTGCTGTTTCATTCAGAAGAGCTGGCTCCTTCCCTCCTGAGACAGCAAACATCTCCCGACTTTAAGACAGCCCTGGCGGCCTTGGGGGCGCTTGAGGTTCGGGAGGAAAGCTATTGTTAGTTGCTTTAGCCATTCTCTAATTCTTGACTTCTTAGAGGCCTGGCTAGGTCCAACGCAGAGTAAGTATTAAAGAACTTGCTCTTTCCAATTATATTTCACAAATATGTGGTTATTTAAAAGATGAAAGTATGCAGAGATGTTCTCCCCCCCCCCCATCTCTTAAACACCAAATTTCAATTTCATATCTTAAAATAGAATTGCCAGTTCTTCACTAATGGATTTCTGGCACGTGAGAGGCAATGTTCAAGGTCATTATTTTTCCTGTTGGGTACTCATTCCTTCCCTCTGTGTTAAAGTGTCTGGTGCCCTAGGGATACAGAGATGAATAAACCCAGGCGCCTCCCCTCTAGAGATTCATTCAGGTGGGGCAACAGGCATGTAAAGAACACAGAAATAGGGCAATGGGGTAACTGCTTTAAAAATGGGGCAGGTAGAAAAGAAAGCAGAAGACAGGCAAGAAAGGCCACCCAGAGGAAGGGATGGATGTTGGAGTCAAACCACAGTACAATGGCGCTAGTGCACACTGAAAGCTGGAAGAGGAGGGGCCTCCAGGATTAGGAGCCTGTGAACACAGATGCTGAGGTGTGGAACAGCATGCGGCGGTGGGGGGAAGAGGTAACTGGCCCAGGAGAAGGGTAGAAGGCAGGTCAGGGAGGGCACACAGGCACACTAAAGGAGGTTAGTCTTTATTTTGAATGTTTGGAGCCTTTTGTACTCGGTTCCCAGCTGATCTTTGTCTAGTCGCAGAGCCCTGGAGAGACTCCCAAAGTTATGCAAATGGAGGGCAAGTGGGCACCTATTGTTCTGGGATTAGGGCATCAAACCAAATTCACAAACTGACAGCTCCAGTTCAAAATCAAAAACTTTCACATCAAACTCAAGAAATGCGAAGATCTGGCAGCCCTGAGTGTCAGCTGCCTGCTTGGTAGCAGTTGATCGTTGTTGAGTGGCGCCAGTCCTGTCTGTCAGGCTGCTGGCCCTTGGAGGCATTTGAGTTTTTGTTTTTGGTGGGGGGGGAGGTTTTTACTATAGGGTGCGTTCGCTCGCCAGACAGAGAGAGACAGAGAGGCAGAAAGCGAGAAATCACCCCACAGGGGGGATGGCCACGCCTCAACCCCTTCTCCTCTGTTCTCCTCTTGGGATCTTGGGCACACATGCACACGCACCCGGCCTGAGTTTAAGCCCACTAGGTCCGAGACTCTAACCGCCATTGACTACATGGGAGTTCAATGACTTAGCCATTACGCTAACTGCTGATCCCGGCATTTGAGTTTTTGACCCAAGGCCTAAAAGAATGTTTATGACTGAATCAAGACCACTAGACTCCAGGTAGGTGCAGCTTGTCACCGAGTAAAACAATGTGCACCAGGAGCCCTGGGCCTTTGGAGAGGAAAGATACCAATCCCCAGGCAGGGTGGAGTAGAACTGGACTAGGTACAGCGTAGTGGCATAGAGCAATGAGACTCTTAAAATGATTATTAACATTTGTCCCAGCTCAGACTCCGTTTTTAGGGAACTCCACCTAAGATAACTAGGCTGTCTGCCATCAGGACAGCTGGGGTTCAAGTGGTCAACTGGGAAAATCACCAAATAAGATCTCGCTTATATTCCTTTTTTCTTTTTAGGAATTATTTTATTCAACTTTATTTATTATTTTTACTTTTTTTTTGGAGAGTTTTTGCTGTAGGGCGTGTGTGCTCACCAGAAAGACAGAGAGAGACAGAGAGACAGAAAGCGAGAAATCACCCCCCAGGGGGGATGGCCTCACCACAATCCCGTCTCCTCCATTCTCCCCTTGGGATCTTGGGCACGCATGTACACATGCCCGGTGTGAGTTTAAGCCACCGAGTCTGGGACTCAACCACGATCGACAACATGGGAGTCCAGCGACGTAGCCATTATGCCAACTGCTGGTCCCTATTATTTTTACTTTTTAATTTAACCAGAAAGAGAGAGAGAGAGACAGAGAGAGAGAGAGAGAGAGAGAGAATGAGAAAGTAAGCCATCAGGTCCAGGACTCGAGTCTTGCAGGTCCAGCAGGTGGCCATGCAAGACTCCAGGGCCTTTAACCACCACACCACCTGCTGGCCCCAATCATGATTATATTCTGAATATGTGGAAGAGGTCATACAAGTAAGGTAACCAAGCATTTTAAGCAAGGAATGCTAGACAGATTTTTACACTTTTTTATTTTTAAAGAGAGATTTTTGCTATAGTGCACATGCACTTGTTGGAGAGACAGACAGAGACAGAGAGACAGAAAGCCAGAAATCATCCCCCAGAGGGGATGGTCATTCTGCAATCCCTTCTCCTTCATCCTCTTCTCAGGATTTTGGGCATGTACGCACATGTGCCCAGCGTGAGTTTTAAGCCACTGGGTCCTGGACTCGAACTGCAGTAAAACTATGTGGGAGTCCAGCGACCTAATCATTATGCCATCTACTGGTCCCAGATTTTACACTTTAATAGATTATTTCAGTCATGGAGGATGGTTTGCAAGGAGCAAAATAAAACTGGTTAGGGAGAAATTTTCTTCCACACAGGAGTAACAATGTATGACAAAAACATAACCACAGTGGCCCTGAAGAGAGGCAAACAGTTCTAAAGACACAGAGGGGGTAGAAATGGGGCTGGTAGGTGGCATGGTGGTTAAGGACGCTGGACTCCTATGTGGCCAACTGTGGTTCGAGCCCCAGACCTGGTGGCTTGCTTTCTCCTTTCTCTCTTTCTCTCTCTCTCTCTCTCTCACTCTGTCCCTCTCTAGTCAAATTTAAATAAAGTTAAAATAATAAAAATAATTCATGTTTTAAAAGAGGAAATGAGTTAGCTTTATGATCTATTAGATATAAGGACTAATGGAGAGGTCTGGGATATCTTCCAAGTTTCTGACTGACTTGGGAAATTGGATGATTCCTGGTGCCTTTAACATGATTAGGGCAATAGGTAGTTGGTAAAATAAAATAAAATAAGATAAAATAGGTAGTTGTTACCACTCCAATGTAGGGCCCAGAAAATAGGTCAGAAATTAAGGGATACAGGTAGGTCAAGACAGAAGAGAGCAGAACCTAGAGATGGAGATGGACAGAGAGTTCCCAGAGGCCATCATTGGAGAGACTGGATTCACTCTTGCCTGAAGCCTGAGGATGATCTAGACTTTTAAGATGTAAAGGCTAATCCATCCACTTCTCACTGGAGCTAGGTTGAGTTTAGCTTCTGTCATTTAAAGCAAAATAGTAATAATAATAATAATAATAATAATAATAATAGAATACCAAAATAGAAAACCATACTTTGGATAGTGAAAAAGATCGAAAGGAACTAAGGAATGGAACAAAAGGGGAATTTTAGAATGTGTGTTTGCAATTTCACATGGGGACCTCTGGGGTAGGTGCCAGGGAGTTTCATAGAGATTCTGATTTAATAGAACAAACTCTCAGGAAGTTAGTCAGCTCTTTATGAGTTGTACTGTCCTCTTTTTAGACTCAGCATTTTGCCATGACCCCCTTTGAATCTCATCTCCAGCGCCCTTCCCACTCCTAGTATTTTGTCTCACTTCTACTACCTTTGTTCTCCATCTCTTCCCTTCTTTCTAAAAAGCAGAGCTGAAAAAAAGAAGCTTAATGTAAGAACATTCACTCTTTTAGAATTGGAAGAAAAAGAAAGTTTATATGTTTGTGACAACTATGGCTCCAATACATCAAGCATCTTATCCAAAGCTTTTGGGATGAGTAATGATTAAGGAGAAAAGCAAAACACAGTATAATATGGTCCCTATCTTAATTAGGTTTTGCTGTCACTACAGAATTGAGTGACTTTTCTTTTGAGGTTTTTCCCATAGCGTTCATACACTCGCTGGAGAGACAGAGAAAGTGAGAAGTCACCCAGGCCACACCACAGTTCCTTCTCCTCCCTTCTCTTACTGGGATCTTGGGCATGCACACACATGCACCTGGTGAGAGTTTCAAGTCACCGAGTCTGGGACTTGAACCATAGTCAGCCATGTGGGAGTTGAACACCTTAACCACCGTGCTACCTGCTGGCCCCAAAAATTTAGTGACTTAAAATGACAACCATTTAACTATTTCTTCTGAGGCTGGTCTGCTGGCATAGTAGTTCTGGTCTAGGCTGGCTCAGCTGGGTCTAGATGGTCTGGGTGGCTTCACTCATATATTTGGTGATTGGCAGGCTGGTTGGTCTAGGAGAGCCTGCTCCAGGCCAGCTCTTCTCTGCTCCACAGGATCTGTTCTCCTGCAGCAGGCCAGCCCAGGTTGGATCCCATACTAGTGGTGGCAGGGCTCCTAGATCAGCAAGAGGGCAAACCCCAATGTGCATGCCTCTGCATTGTTCAGGCCTCTGCTTACATCCCACCTGTTAATATCCCATTAGCTAATTAAGTCACATGGCCAATGCAGAATCAGGATCAAGGGATGGTGAAATGGATTCTCCTTCTTTAAGAGAAAAATGGCAATGTTATATCATAAGGGATGTGCACACAAGATGAGAGGAATTTGTAGTCATTTTTATAACCTACCTCAATCCCTAACTCAAATTTCACAATCTAGAGAAGGATATTTGTAATAATCATATTCATATATCACATATTCATATATCACATATATCACATGTGTATTATTATCACATGATATTTATGTAAAAACATGTTATATACTACAAAATAATAAACGTGGTATGTATATTTACATATAAATATAGGGTTTGTATATGTATCCTGTAATTATGTAAGTATCATGTATTTTTACATAGGTGTAGATTTATATATATAGGAGTATTGTTGATGGAATTAACTTCTACCTTTACTTTTTTTTAAAAAAGAATTATTTATTGGGACTAGTAGGTGGCATGGTGGTTAAGATGCTGGGCACTCCCATGTGGCCGACCACAGTTTGAATCCCAGACCCGGTGGCTTGCTTTCTTACTTTCCCTCTCTCTCTCTCTCTCTCTCTCTATCTCTCTCTGGTCAAATTAAAATAAATGAATGAATAAAATTAAATAAATGATTCTTTAAAAAAATTATTTATTTATTTATTTAATTCCATTTGTTATTATTATTTTTTTAATTTGAACAGACAGAGATAGAGAGATAGAGAAAGAGAAAGTGAGAAAGCAAGCCTCAGGTCCAGGACTTGAACTGCAGTTGACCATGTGAGAATCCCCCACTTTAGCCATCACACAACCTGCCAGCCCCCTTCTACCTTTACTCTTACTAATTTATGGCCCAAATTAACTAAGGTTGCTTAATGTTTGGTAGATTTGTACATGCTATAAAACTCTTCTCAATTAATTAAGTGAATAAAGAAAGAGGCTTTATGAACTTCCTATGGTTTACCTTCTCTCTGAACATGAAACTCTTGTCTCTCACATGTCTTACTTCTTAAAATAGGCATGTTCCTGAAGAACATGAAGACTAGGCAGTTAAAATGTTTGTAAGCTCAAGCACATTTAAAAAACACTAAGGAGGGGACCAGCAGGTGGCGTGGTGGCTAAGGCTCTGGACACTCCCACATGGCCGACCAGGGTTCGAGTACTGAATCTGGTGTCTTGCTTTCTCACTTCCTCTCTCTCTCACTCTCACCCTCTGTCTCTCTCTGATCAAACTAAAAAATAAATGAATGAATAAGTAAATAATTATTAAAAAAAAAAAAAAAAAAAAACAACACTAGGGAGGGGCCAGCAGGTGGCGTAGCGGTTGGGGTACTGAACTCCCACATGGCTAACCGTGGTTCAAGTCCCAGACCTGGTGACTTGCTTTCTCGCTTTCCCTCTCTCTTTCTCTGGTGAGTGCATGTGCTCTATTGCAAAACTAATAACAATAAATAAAATTAAATGAATAACTCTTAAAAAAACCCAGTAAGTTAACAACTGTTTAAGTTTGCTTTAGATGGAATAATTTGGAAAAACAAATGCTCATCTTTAATTTGGTCATTATACACCATTTTGGGAGTAGTTAAAACAAGCTCACTTGTATTGACAGAGGTGGTGTTCATGGTAGTGATGGTTTTGGAGATGAGGATGGTGGAGGTAGTGGGAAGATTTGGAGCATAAACCTTCAGTTTGGTGCAGCAGTTTCCCGGTGGTCCTTCCACCAGATCCCAAGCTGTACAGACAGCTGGGGTAAGTGCACTGGAGAAGGGAATAGAAAAACAATGTCAGAGGAGAGATGAAACGCAGATAAAGTGTTGGATGAGATGGCCAGTAGGCTAGACAGTTTCCCACAACACCAGGAGAGGCAACCAACTACATACCACTCCTTCCAGCCCCAGTTGTGGGTATCCCTTCCTGGAGGAAGGCTTTTCCTAGCTTCCCTCAGTTGGGCTAGGAGCTCCTACCATGCGCATTGTCTCCTTTCTCTGTTCTCGCCTTCCCTATAACTCTGGTCATTTCTTATCTGCTTATCTGTATTCCTGTCCCACAAGATTGTAAATTTACTGAGGGCAGGGACCATACCTCATTCTTTCTTTTTAGAGAGATTTTTACCATAGGGTGTCTGTGCTTGCTGGAGAGAGAGAGAGACAGAGACAGAAAACAAGAAATCACCCCCCACCCCCAGGGTGGATGGCCACACTGCAATCCCTTCTCCTTCATTCTCCTCTTAGGATTTTGGTCATGAAAGCACATGCGCCCAGTGTGAGTTTTTTTTTTTTTATTATTATTAAAGAATTATTTACTTATTTCATTCCATTTGTTATTATTATTTATTTTTTAATTTGACCAGAGAGTGAAAGGGAAAGTGAGAAAGCAAGCTGCCAGGTGCAGGACTCAAACCATGGTCAGCCATGTGGTAGTCCAGCGCCTTAACCACCATACCATCTGCTGGCCCCGCACCTGGTATGAATTTTAAGCAGCCGGGTCCAGAACTCGAACAGCACTTGACTACGTCGGAGTCCAGTGATGAAACTATTACACCATCTGCTGTTTCCAATATCTTACTCTTTATTTAATCTTGAGTCCCTATGGCACATAGCAGGTACCCTGTAAATACTTTTGGATTGTGTGAATGACAGACAATCACGGCTTATCTTCTTTCTTGCCCTTTAAAGGTATATGTTGCCACATGGCATCAGAGAGACTGTCCCGAATGACTTCTCATATGTCACTGCCCCAAGCTCTCTGGGTTCGCTATAGAAGATAAAGGGCTGAAAAGGTCTCCTAGTTGGACAGTTATGTAAAATCGTAGAGTACTAGAGTCCAAAAGGACATTAAGGAACCACCTGTTTTAAGATGACGAAACTGAAGCCCAGATAAGCAAAGTGACTCAATTAAGACCACACAGATAGGGTCACATCCAGAACCATAAATCAGAAACTCAAAGTCCAAGTTCTATAGCCAAGGTGCCTTTGCTGGATTAATGCTGGAAGCAACCCTTGACACTTGTAATGATGCTGGTGTGAAGCAATGTCGCTCATCAATGTTGTCAGTTGATCCTGAAGGAGAAAAGAAGGACTTGCTTTTAGCTTTCCAAAGACTGACTTGGACTGCATATGTGGCTTACATTAAAGTCTACTGATGCTGCTGGTCTAGGGCAACAATAATAATAATAATAATAATAATCCCCTCGTCTTTGGTCAGCTCTTGATTTAGGGCTAGCTATCTCTTCTCTTTCAACTAGTGTTTTTCCCTGCAGTTTTTCTTACACTGAACTATCACAATGTGACGGATACAATATCAGAAGATATCTGCTAGGGAGATTCTAGGAAAGATTTGAATGCCTGAAAGAGAGTGGTGGATGAATGAACAGAAATGCCCCTACCTCCTACCTGTAGTTCCTGAGTGAGGCAGTGATGTTAGGAGCTACCAGGACACTAAAACTCTGAAAATCATAGGAAAACTGACCCAGAATCTTGAAATTGTGGAGCTACTGAGCTAATCAGTCTTGAAATCCACCTACATCTGGATATCATATAATGTAAAGTAGCACATTTTTTATTATTTAAGCAACTTTTAGTCCAGTGTCTGATACTTGCAGCAAAACTAAGTGATTGACATGGTATTCACTCAATATACACAGCCACCTCTGCTCGGCAGTATTGTAAATCCCATTGTTCCCATGGCAGGTGCCTGAGCTTGGTTTGCCACCTTGAATAAGAGCTGACTTCTGGAAACATCTCTTTAAAATGTCCTCTATTGGGGCCGTCAGATAGTGTGGTGGTTAAGGCGCTGCACTCCCACAAGGCAGACTGTGGTTTGAGTTCCAGACCTGGCGGCTTGCTTTTTTCACTTCCCCTCTCTGTCTTTCTGGTGAGCTCACATGCCCAATAGCAAATTAAAAAAATCTATGTGTAATGATAAATAAATTAATAAATAATTCTTAGGAAAAAAAACGATGTCATCTGTTGATTTTTTAAAAAGAATTATTTTATTGAACTTTATTTTACTTATTTATTTATTTATTTATTTTAATTTGACCAGAGAGGGACAGAATGAGAGAGAGAGAGAGAGAGGGAAAGTGAGAACACAAGCTGCTAGGTTTGGGACTTGAACCACAGTCGGCCATGTGGGAGTCCAGTGCCCTTAATCACCACATCATCTGCTGGCCCCCTTGTTGACATTTGAAGGCTGAGAAATTTGCAGCGCTATTCATGTAACAATGAAACATTGGACAATATACAAAAACATAAAAACCTCTAGCCTCTGTGTGTTTATAAGCACATATATTGTATGCTTGTAATGTGTTGTTAAAACTCAATGGTTTTATGGGGACCAGAATAATGGCGTAATGGCTATGTTGCTGGACTCCCATGTAGTCGACCACGGTTCGAGTCCCAGACCTGGTGGCTTAAACTCACGCCGGGTGTGTGTGCATGCATGCCCAAGATCCTGAGAGGAGAATGGAAGAGAAGGGATTGTGGCATGGCCATCCCCCCTGGGGGGTGATTTCTCACTTTCTGTCTCTCTCTGTCTTTCTGGTGAGTGTTCGCGCCTTATAGCAAAAACCTGTCCAAAGGAAAAAAAACTCAATGGTTTTCTCCTATTGTTATTTGTAACTATAAAAATAAGACTTGTTCATTGAATAAACACTTAAAATGCGTAGAGTAGAGAATTACATCACTCAGGTACAACCCCTTGCTAATATTTTAAGTGCATCTTTATATGATTTTTCAAAGATTTATTTAATTTAATTTAATTTATTATTATTAATTTTTAATTTGACCAAAGAGACAGAGAGAAGAAAAGGGAAAGTCAGAATGCAAGACACTAGGTTCGGAACCTGAACTGCAGTAGGCTATGTGGGAGTATTTACTGTGCCTTAACCACCACACCACCTGCTGCCATTATATTCTCTCTATATATAGATAGTACATATATTTTTAAAAAGCATTATTTTATGTAACTTTACTTTTTATTATTATTTTCCATTTGATCAAAGAGAGAGAGAAAGAGGGAAAGTGATTAAGCAAGCCATCAGGTCCTAGGCTTGAACCTCGGTTGGCCATGTGAGAGTCCAGTGCCCCCAACCACCATGCCACTTGCTGGCCCTGATAGTATATATTTTAATAAAATATTATTTAGGGGCCTGCAGGTGGCACAGTGGTTAGGGTGTTGGACTCCTACGTAGTCAGCCATGATTTGGGTCCTGGACCTGGAGGCTTGCTTTCTCACTTTCCCTTTCTCTGGTTAAATTATATAAAAATAACAATAATTATAATAACAACAACAAATAAAATTAAATAAATGATTCTTTTTAAAAATAAAATAAAATATTATTTAGTGTTTATTTTAATAAAAATGGGATCCTATTAAACATACTTCTTGGTAGCTCCCCCCAAAAGATCTCAACGATAGAGACCAGCAGTTAGCGTAATGGCTATGTTGTTGAACTCCCATGTTACCGTGGTTCGAGTCCCGGACCCGGTGGCTTAAACTCACACTGGGCGCGTGTGTGTGCGTGTCCAAGATCCCGAGAGGAGAATGGAGGAGAAGGGATTGCCACGTGGCCATCCTCCCTGGGGGGTGATTTCTTGCTTTCTGTCTCTCTGTCTCTCTCTGTCTCTCTAGCGAGCGCACGTGCCCTGTAGCAAAAACCTCTCCAAAAAAAAAAACCTCAATGATAACATGCATGTGTTCAGTGTTACATGTCTTGTGCATGTGTTCCTGATAGCTACAAATTGATACTATTTTCTTTGGTCTTTGTGTCACATATGTTTAGAGCTCTTGACAAATGACAAAATAGTTTCAAATAAATTATTTTATTCTTTTGTGCTCCCGCTGTAACCCATCTAAACTTTTACCTTCGCATCTGTACCAAATATTGAACAAAAATATGTTTATATAGCTTTTGTTTTGTAATTATGAAAAATAGTTCTATAGGCAAATTTACATTTATTCTCCACTGAAATTCTCATTTCAAGCTGATTAAGATCACAAAGGGATTGTGCCAGCTGGTGTTGTGGGGGTTAAGGTGTTAGATCCCACTTGGCCAACTGTGTGGTTTGAGTCCCAGACTTGGTGACTTGAAAATCATGTTGGGCTTGTGTGTGCATACCCAAAATCCTGAGAGGAGAATGAAGGAGAAAGTATTCCAATGTGACCATCCTCCCTGGGGTATGATTTCTCACTTTCTTTCTCTTTCTCTCTGGCAAGCATACATGACCTATAGCAAGAACACACACACACACACACACACACACACACACACACAGAGTGATTAAGAGGGCCTTCCAGTGGCTTGGTGGTGAAGGCGTTTGAATTCTGTATGACTGACTGTGAAGTTTGAGTCCTGGACCTGGTGGTTTGAAAAACACACTGGAGGAACCAGCAGTTAGCGTAATGACTATGTCACTGAACTCCCATGTAGTCGACCATGGTTTGAGCCCTGGACCCGGTGACTTAAACTCACGCCGGGCGCATGTATGTGCGTGCCCAAGATCCCAAGGGGAGAATGGAGGAGAAGGGATTGCAGTGTGGCCATCCCCCCGGGGGGTGATTTCTCGCTTTCTGTCTCTCTGTCTCTCTCTGTCTGTCTGGCGAGCGCATGCGCCCTGTAGCAAAAAAAAAAAAAAAAAAAAAAAAAAAAAAGGAAAAGAAAAACACACTGGTTGCTTGTGTACACATGACCAAAATCCTAAAAGGAGGGAGAGATGGAAAAGGGATTTCAGGTTGACCAGGCCCCATGAAAGGTGCTTTCTCCTCTCCTCTCTGTCTCTCTCCAGTAAATGTGCACACCCTCTGCATATTTAAAAACAAACCAAAAAAAAAAAAAAAAAAAAAAAGAAAACTAAACTAAAACTAAGAAATATTCCTTTATTACTAACAATATCAACATTATCATCTGGTTCACCATCATAAATCTCTTAATAGTTCTGGACTTGAAGGTCTTGCTACACATTCTGCCTGCTAACTCTGGACTTGGATTTTAACCACTGAAGTTTTACACAAATTCAAACAGCTCAAAAATAAGTGGAAAACCCATCAGACACCCCAATATTCCAGTAATCCTGGTATTTTGGGTAAGCAGATTAATAAAATTCAGGTAGCAGAACAAACACGTTCTCTTTTTTTCTTTTTAAAAAAAAGAATTTTTATTTTATTTGTTATTATTATTGTTTTAATTTGACCAGAGAGATACAGAGAGCGAGAAAGGAAGGGAAAGGGAAAGAGCAAGCTGCCAGGTCCAGGACTCGAATGGTGGTTGGCCATGCGGGAGTCCAGCACTGCAACCACTGTGCCACCTGCTGGCCCCAACACATTGATTTTTATCTCACTCACTACTTGCCATCTCATACCTGTATAATCTCTGTTTTCCTACTTTTTCTTTCTCATTTCCATTCCCTTCTAAAATCACCACAGTGTGGCTCCTGTCTTCACCATTTCACCAAGCTGATTCTGGCCAGGTCACGTCAGCTGATTGCCAAACCTGACAGTCTTTCTTCAGTCCTTGATTTGTCCGTGAGCATAGCTGACCACTTTCACCTTCTTGAGACTCTTCCCCCTGTGACTTCCATGACTCCAACTTCTAGTTCTTCTTTACCTCTCTAGTTAATTATGTAGTTAGCAAAAATTTTACTGAGCAACTGTGGCAAGTGTTATATAGCCAAGTTATGTGATAATAAAGCTAGTATCTATGTAGTGATCACCAAGTGCCAGGCAATGCTTCACAGTTATAAACACTTTACATGTTTACATGTATGAGCTCACTTAATCTTACCAGAGCAGAGGACCCGCAAACTTTTCCTTAAAGCGTTAGATAGTAAATATTTTGGAGACTCTAAGCCATATGATCTATATTACAGCCACTCAACCACTGTAGGACAAAAGTGACCATGGACAACACGTAAATGAACAGATGTGGCTGTGTTCCAGTACAACTTTATGTACAAATAGGTGGCCATATTGGGCCCAGGGGCTGAATTCCCTGAATAGGAATCTAATCCAAGTTCCACCAGGGCAGGGATTTTTGATACATAAAAATCAGTACTGAGTAAATATTTGATGAATGAATACTCTCTTTCTAAGATAGAAATCATTAGGATCCCCACTTTACAGATAAAGAAACCAAAGTGCAAAGGTTAAGTGACATGTCCAAGGTTACCAACCGGTAAGTGACAAATCCAGGATCTGAACCCACATAGTTTGGCATCAGAGCCTGCTCGATCTTCCAGAACCACTCCACTCCCCAGTGGTGACACAGAGGAGAAAGGCATTGGCTGTGCTCTCAGGAGCCAGGAGAGGTTACTTTAACTGGATTTGAAAACGCAGAACTAACTAGGAAGAAAATAAGAAGGGAAGGAGGAACTTTGTTCTGGGAGGTGGAGGCCGCAGGTTTAAAAAATGGAAGCTTGGCACCAGCAGTTGGCGTACTGGCTATGTCGCTGGACTCCCATGTAGTCGACTGTGGTTCAAATCCCAGACCCGGTGGCTTAAACTCACGCCGGGTGCGTGTGCGTGCACGCCCAAGATCCCAAGAGGAGAATGGAGGAGAAGGGATTGTGGCGTGGCCATCTCCTCTGGGGGGTGATTTCTTGCTTTCTGTCTCTCTGTCTCTGTCTTTCTGGTGAGCGCACACGCCCTATAGCAAAAACCTCTCAAAAAATAAAAAAAAAGAAGCTTGATACAAAATGCATTATGAGAACACCTGTAGCAAAAAAGGAAGCTCCTTAGAGAATACATCTGCTTTTCAGTCATTCACATGTCTGGACACAGGGGTTGAGGTGTAGAGTGGCAGAGAAGGACTAAGGAAGTGTGCCAGGGGCCCTGTGTGACATGTGAATGAATTTGGATTTTAGCTTGGTGGCAGATGGGCTATTGAAGTGTTTTATGCTTGGGAAAAAAATGACCATATTTGCATTTTAGGTCAATCTTTTACATTACATTTTATTTTTAAGTGAGATGATACATGCGTGTTATACAACATTGAAAAGCTGAAAAGGCCTTTCTCTTGCCTGCTTCTTGCCACTCAATTCCCTGTCCAAGTCACCCACCGTTTCCAGTTATTATGGTGGCTTTCAAGATGGTGTAAAGAATGGGTTGGGCAAGTGAGCTGGCTGTCTCTGCAGATGTCGTGTCACGCCGCCCTCTTTACTCAGCAGTCTCTAATGTCCTGCAAGTCTTTCTCCCTCGCTCTTGCAGGCCTTGAGCTGGTGCCTCAGTGACTAGCCCCAGAGTGCTGTGCTGTCCTGTGTGTCTCTATGCATTGGGAGTGGGGGTAGTATCATCCTGAAGGGGATGAAGGTTGATTTTAGGGGAAAAAACAATCTTAGCTATTAAAATGGTTTGTGGGCCACTATAGTTCAGCCCTACTTATCAAAATCTTTGTTGTTTTGTTTTGTTTTTGTTTTTGCTATAGGGTGTGTGCATTTAACAGAGAGACAGAGAGACACAGAGAGAGGGAAAATGAGAAATCACTCCTCCATTTTCCACTCAGGATTTTGGGCATGCATACACATGTGCCTGCTGTGTTTTTCAAGCTACTGGGTTGAGATTTGAACTTCGCAGTTGGTCATGCGGGGTCCGGCCACCTTCATAATGCCACCAGCTGGCTTCTCAAAATCTTATTTGTTGGGGAAAATTTAAATAAAAAATTTCTCCGTAGGGTAGATGATAATGGAAAAGGTTGATAAACATTGCCCATTCACTTCTTTATAAATAGTTCTGGGGCCAGCTGGTGGTTGATGGTTAAGGCAGCTGAATCCTACATGGCCCACTGCAGCTTGAAAACCACGTAGGGCACATGTATGTGCATGCGTGCCCAAAATCCCCAGAGAGAGGAGAGTAGAGAAGGGATTATGGTGAGGCCATCCCCCGAGGAGGTGCTTTCTTACTTTCTCTCCCTCTCTCTCCCTGGTGAACACAAATATCATATAGTCTTTTTTTTTTTTTTTTTAAGTGGAAAGTTTATTTACTATTGAATTAAGATTCCAGGGCACAAAGGAAAGACCTGGGAGGGGAGAGGACAGAAGGTGGAAAGGGATCCCAGAGCAGGACTGCAGATGGGAAACTGGGGTCAGGGAGAAGCCCTGCCCTAGCTGGTACAGGGCCACCACATATGACTACTCAGGATCAGCAGGGCAGGGGGATGGTAAATTATGGCCATATCCAGTCAGCTGCCTGCTTTTATACAGCCCATGAGCTAAGAATGATTTTTATATTAGTTGGTGACTGAAGAAAAGATGAAACTAAGAATATTTCATGATCCATGAAAACGATATAAAATTTATTGTCAGTGTTCATAAATAAAATCTTATGAGATCACAACCATGCCCATTCCTTTGCATATCATCTATGGCGGCTTTCACATCACAATGGCAGAGGTGAGTAATTGCAACAGAGACTATTTAGCCCACAAAGTCGGAAGTATTACTGTCTGGCCTGTTATGGAAAACATTTGCTGGCCTCTGCACTTCAGTCACAGTCTGTAATATGAATGGCACCTCTGGAGTTGAGCAACACAGACAGAAGACCTAGCCCTAGGAACAGTCACTTTGGATGGTGACAAAGAATTACAGGCAGGACTGGGATGGTTGAAATGAAATGGCCTGAAGGCCTTTTTGGGTTGTGAGTGCAAAGTTGTTTTGCTAGAACAAAGTGAGGCTGTCAGCCTAGATGCAAGCCACCACCTCTTGGCTGGTGAGGAGCTAGGTGTGGTAGACACTACTGGTTGCCCACACGGTCCTTGCTTCTCCTCTTGTGATTTTGCCAACAGAAACCTGGTTTTATCAAGGCAGCAATGTACCTGCTATAAATAACCATTTCAAATAAGAAAAGTGTTCAAAGAATGATGGGGACTTGTCAGTAGGACCCAGAAGCCAGCCTAAAGGAATTCCTAATGGCCAATCTAGGACAGTTTTAGAGTCGAAATAATGATAATGAGATCGCAACTCATTGGTTGTTACCCAACAGAATAGGAATTTATGAGTCCATTCTGAAATAAATAAGTAAATAAATAAATGGAGAAAGAAACATTTTGGTAGAAGGCAAAATGGGGGCTGGCAGGTGGCATGGTGGTTAAGGGCTCTGGACTCTCACATGGCCAACTGTGGTTCGAGTCCTGAACCTGGTGGCTTGCTTTCTCACTTTCTCTCTTTCTCTCTCTCTTGCTCCATCCTTCTCTAGTCAAATTGAAAGAAAGAAAGAAAGAAAGAAAGAAAGAAAGAAAGAAAGAAAGAAAGAAAGAAAGAAAGAAAGAAAGAAAAGAAGAAAGAAAGAAAGGAAGAAAGGAAGGAAGAAAGAAAGAAAGAAGAAAGAGAGAAAGGAAGAAAGAAAGTTAAATAAAAAATAATTAAAGCAAAGATTTCAAAATGGGGCCAGCTCAGCAGGGGGCATGGTGGTAATGATGCTGGACTCCATATGGCCACCTGTGTAGTTCAAGTCCTGGACCTGGCATCTTGAAAAACATTCTGGCATGTGTCTATGCATGCCCAAAATTCCAAGAGGAGACTGGAGGAGAAAGGACTGCAGTTTGGCCACCATCCTGGGGAATGATTTATGATTTCTCACTTTCTCTCTCTCTCTATGTCTATATGTATGTGTGTGTGTGTGTGTGTGTGTGTGTGTGTGTGTATGGCAAATGCAAAAAAACTAATAAATAAATGAGTAAGTAAGGCCAATTCTCTGGCACAGTGGTAATGTGCTGCTCAAGAGAAACTGGATTCTACATGGTGACCATAGTTTGAATCCTCAGCCTGGTTGACTTGAAACATGCTGGGCACATGCATGAATATCCAAGATCTGACAGGCTGGAGGACTGGCAGAAGAGAATCATGATGTGGCCAGACCCCATGAAAAATGTTCTTCTCCTCTCTCTCTGTCTCTCTCATACTCTCACATGTGAATACACATGATCTATCACAAATAAAGGAGAAAACATTTCAAAACAAAAAAATTTTCAAGTATTTCTTCTAGGAACCCATGCAATGAGATATTTATGACCCATTCCTGGCTATTGGGTTGTAGTGTTTGGTCTGATGGATGGGGCTTCTCATTAAACTATTGCTTTTCTGGTAACAAAGGCAAGACTTGGCAAATGCCTTTTGCCCTTTGCCCTTCTTCTTTCTGCTCAGAATGAGAACTTAATGGCTGGATGTGGAATAGCCATCTTATGATTATGCCGACAAAAGGAGCTGGAGGTAGCATGGGTCTTGACAGCTTCATTGAGTACCAGCCCTGGACTGCCTACCTCTGGGCGAGAAGCTGATTATCGTAGCCAAGTTTCGTATACAGCCAAATGCAGTTCTAGCTGAACTAGAACGCCTAAGACTCCCATTGATGCTTACAGTTTGGAGTTTGTGTAGCTTGCTTTCTCTGTCTTCATGGGACACTGCTTCTGACTAAATGTTGGTATTCCTGGGTTGGGTCCTCCACCTGCTCTTGTCTCTCTCTCTCTTATTTTATTTTTGTAAAGTGGTTTTTGCTATAGAGCTCATGCACTCACCAGAAAGACAGAGAGAGACAGAGAGACTGAAAGAGAGGAATCTTGTGGGAATGCCCATGCCACAATCCCTTCTCTACTTTCATCTCAGGATCTTGGGCACACACACACACACACACACACACACATACCTGGTGTGATTTAAAGTCGCTGGTTCTGGGACTTGAACCATGGTCGACTATGTGGGAGTCCAACGATGAAACCATTACACCATCTGCTGGTCCTTACTTCTCTCTTTATATGATCTCTATGGGCTACCTCATCTACTTAGTATTTAATGACTCTTAAATTACTATATTGACTTTGAAATTTTTCCTCAATTGCAAACCACATAGCCAGCTACCTACTAGATACCTACGTCTGTGGTCCATAGTCATATCAAGTTTAAAGCGAAACCATCTTTTCAGTTACACACACACACACACACACACACACTTTTCCCAACCACCATCTAACCATTTTCCCAAGCCAGAAACTCAGGAGTCATCATCCTCTCCTCTTCCCACTTTCTCACCCCCTACATATAGTTAGTCATCCAGATCTTGAGGACTCTACATCCTAAATAGCTTCTGAATCCATCTCCTCCTCTTCATTCCCATTACCAGGTAGATGTCTCATCATTCCTCATGGGTATTTTTTTTTTCATTAACCTTCTAAACAGTCTCCCCATCTTTGTCCTTTCCCCCCAGCATATACTGCTATTCATTATTTTTCTAAAATGTAAATATGATCACCATACTTTCCTACTTAAACATTTCTTATCATTTCAATTACTTATGGTAATATAGTAGTCCTTACTTAACTGTGGGGGTGGTCTACCAAGATGCCCATGGATTCCAGAAACTGCAGATAGGTAAGTACCGAATCTTATATATTCTTTGTTATTTTCCTGTACATACATACCTACTATAAAGTTTAATTTATAAATGAGACACAGGAAAAGACTAACAACAGTAACTAATAATAAAACAGAACAATTATAACAATATGCCTGCATCCTTCTCCTGTGCTTTAGGCCATCATTAAATAAAATGAGAGTAACTTGAATACAAGCACTGTGATAACATGACAGTCGATCTTAGAACCGAGGTGGCTACTAAGGGACTAATGGGGGGGAGTGTGTGCAGTGTGGGTACTCTGGACAAAGGGATGATTCATATCCTGGGCAGGATGGAGCAGGACAGTGTGAGATTTCATCTCTACTCAGAGTGGCAAGCAACTTAAAACTTACTAATTGTTTATTTCTGGAATTATCCATTTTACATTTTTGGACCATAGTTCACTGTGAGTAACTAAAACCACAGAAAGTGATGAAGTTATGGATAAAAAGCTGGTGGGACTGGCCCTGTGGGCTGGTGGTTAAGGGAGCTGGTACTACATGGCTGACCATGGTTCAAATTCCAGTCCTGGTTGCTTGAAAAACAAGTGTGCAAGCATATGTGTGTATCCAAAATCAGGGTGGAGAAATGGAGAAGGGATTCCAGTGTGACCTTGTCCCATTGGGGGATGCTTTCTTCCTCTCTTTCTGTCTCTCTCTTCCTCTTTTGTGAGTGTACTTACTTCCTGGTAAATTAAAAAAAAAAAAAATAGAAGAGAACTACTGTAGGTTTTTTTTTTCTTTTTAAATTCCTTTATGGTTCCCATTATGATATAACAATGCTCATAGGATTACCATCTTCTCTTGACTGCCCTTTGGTGTCATGTCTCAATAAGAGAAGGACTGCCAATTCTCTGACTGGTTTGTTTTACCCTCAGGAGGCAATTTCACCCAGGTTCCAGTAAACCAGTGCTGGTCCTTTGGCTCCAGCCATCTCTTACTCAAAGCAAGTGTTCCCTCACTTTATTGTCAGATGACCTGTGAGGACAAAAGTCTATTTTTTCAAAAACAAAAACAAAAACAAAACCTTCCAAAGGACCTTAGGGAGAGTCATGCCCACAAACATTAACAGAACATTTCCTATTGACAACAGGATTCATCCTACATCCTGTCTTTGGCATAGTATCTTTGAGATATATATTAAACCTGTTACAGTACATTCTTTTACTAATCTCTTCCCAATACACAAACCTTCCTTTCCAATCACCAACCTAAAAATTATAGAACCTACCTATAGCCTATAAGCTCCCTCCCCTCTTGTCCCTGCTTCAAGATGTCCCATCCTCTTGGGCCAGACCAATGGAAAACCTCTTTCAAAGCTTTGTCCCTCACTCTCAAAATCAAGTAAAAGGAACTCCTGTATCTGAGCACCCTGAGAAAGGGATGTTTACCTTTCTCTGGGTCAGTCACACATATCTGTGTTTAGGAATAACCACATTAATTATTGTTTCTGCAGAGTTGGTTATTTCTGTACACACCTATTTGTAGGTTCTACTTGTTTCAGAAGTAGATTTTATACATTGACCAACATGAGGTATTGGGTCCACTGTATGTGATAGTGAGGGGTGAGCACTGCCTGAATCCAACAACCACTGTTCATATAAATGATGTTTTAGTCTGTGGTAGCTCAGGTAGATGAGCTCTAGGGATGTTTATAAAACAATCTGGCTCCTCACTTTGGTTTCCTTGTGGGTTTTTTATTTTTTTTGTATCTTATATTTTTAAAAAAATTTGACAGAGTGCACATGCACTTTCTGGAGAGAGAAAGACAGAGGGAGAGACAGAGAGAGAGAGAGAGAGAGAGAGAGAGAGAGAGAGAGAGAAGGAAAGTGAGAAAACATTTTCCTATGGGGGTCATACTACAATCTCTGCTCCTCCATTTTTCCTCCTTTTGAAATTTTGGGCAAATGTGCACACACACTTGGTATATATTTTTTAAACTGCCGGGTCCTGAACTCAAACCACACAGCCAACCATGTGAGATCCAGCCACCTTAACCATCACACCACTGGCAGGCCCCAGTTATGCATTTGTATGTCCATTTCCCTGCATTTGATTTCTGGCAGCCAAATGAAAATCTTACTCTTTTTTCATATCTCCCTTCATCAGCATATAGTAGAGTCTGACATGGGGATTAACCAGTTAAGTGTCTGCTGACTGATTAGATAAATGGATATTTCTTTTAAGTTTCAGACAGAGCATAGGAGAAAGAACCTAGATCAGAATACCATTCCCATTTAGATCCTCTGATAATTAGCCTTGTAACCATAATCTCTCAACAGCTCCTTCACTCTATCAAGTCAGTGTAAGTAATACCACTTACCTTGGAAAACTTGTTTTGGAGACTAAAAGAGTTGGTGATCATTTGCTCATTCAATCATAGGAATATACTAAATACCGCTTGTGAATCAGGCACTATGTCAGGTACTAAGAGTATAACATTGTCTTTTTCTTATAAATCTTTTAGCTTAGTGGGACCAGCAGTTAGCGTAATGGCTATGTCGCTGGACTCCCACGTAGTTGACCACGGTTCGAGTCTCGGACCTGGTGGCTTAAACTCACGCCGGGCGCGTGTGCGTGCGTGCCCAAGATCCTGAGAGGAGAATGGAGGAGAAGGGATTGCGGCGTGGCCATCCCCCCTGGGGGGTGATTTCTCACTTTCTATCTCTCTATCTCTCTCTGTCTGTCTGGCGAGCGCACGCGCCCTATAGCAAAAAAAACCTCTCAAAACAAAACAAAACAAAACAAAAAAATCTTTTAGCTTAGTGAGAAAGACAGATAATTAAACAAGTATCCTTAATATTGGGTCGTTGAAAAAATCATGATGCATTTTTGCATAGAAAAAAAAATAGAAAAATACATCATGGCTTTTTTGGCAACTCAACAAAATATAATGAAAACTATAATAGAGGAAGAACAAAATGCTATGGGAATATATTAATAATCTAGGAGGGACAACTTAATCTAGGGGTCAGTAGGTTCCCCAATGGTATGAAACAACTGGAGGAAGATATTGCACCATGGAGAATAAGGCTTCCTGGAAAAGGTGGAATATTGAACTGGACCAACTGCCTTTGCTGTTGCTGACAATCTTCGTCAAAAGGGCATACACTTTGAATGGTATTGTCAGGATAAGGGATGGATTTGCTGTCATCTGTACATACTGCAACTCACCATATATTGCTCTAAGAAACTGAGCCCTTCTGTTAACAAGTGAAAACCACAGAGACGGAATGCTGGAGAGAAAACAGAGGCAAGGGATGTCACTAGGTAAGGCAAGAATAAAACATTAGTAACTTATGCCTTGAAATGCATCTGGAATCCAACTACTTCTCAGCACCTCCTCTGAAACTTCTTGGTTTAGTTCATTCACGTGGGTCACTGGAGTGCTGCAACACCCTCCCACCCCCACCTCCCCACAACTAGTCTCGTTTCTATTCTTGTCCTCACACGCATTGTAGCTCTAAAATTCTTTGTTCCTACTTTGGGGACAGTAAGGTGAAGAGGCTAGCAGTTTCCAAGGAAAGGAGGGCTTGGATGAAAGTATGAGAAGGCATCTGTGTGTCCATGCTTGATGAGAAAATGCTGGGAGGCGCTGCCCACCTACTTCACAGTGGCAGCCTGTGGTAGGTCAGTAAAAAGGACCAAAGAAATCTTCTCTGTTGTTTTTGTATGAAAAGATTTTCAGATAAGTCCCCGCTCATTCTCCATCTCCCAGTCTCCCCTCCTCCACATTTCCCAGAATGTTCCCTGAGTTGTTTCCCTGATGCAAACACCCCATCTCTCTGCCCCCTCATCTCCTTCTCAGTCTTTTCCTGACTCACCCTTTAGTCTCTCCCAGCAGTGCACAAACAAGCTCTTGTCTGTCAAAGACGGCTTCCAAACAGTCATCATGATGTTCTAGACTGGGGAAGGAGCAGGAGGCCAGTGCCCCATTTGTGCTCCTGAGTGTGCTGAGGGGACACTTGTGGGTTTGTCCCAGAAATAGTTACTGTGACCCAGGCTTCAGGCAGGTCTGTGACCTCCAAAGATGACCTATGATCTTTGTTTTTTTTTTTTTTTTTTTTTAAGAGAGATTTTTGCTATAGGGTATGTGCGCTCACCAGAGAGACAGAGAAACAGAAAGTGAGAAATCATCCCCCAGGGGAGATGGCCATGCTGCAATCCCTTCTCCTCCATTCTCTTCTTGGGATTTTGGGTATGCATGCACAGATGCCTGGTGTGAGTTTCAAGCTTCCTGGTCCAGGACTTGAACGGAGATCGGACATGTAGTAGTCCAGTGACATAACCATTATGCCATCTGCTGGTCTCATCTTTGCGTTTTTCAAATGCCAGCAAGGTACAGATTAGAGACATTATGTATTCCAATATCTTCATTTTTTAAAAAAGAATATTTAATTTAATTTATTATTATTTTAATTTGACTAGAGAGAGACAGAGGAAGAGAGAGAGAGAGAGAGAGAGAGAGAGAGAGAGAGAGAAAGTGGGAAATCAAGCCACCAGGTTTGGGATTTGAACCATGGTCAGCCATGTGCGAGTCCAGTGCCTCAACCACCACACCATCTGCCAGCCCCTCCAACATCTTTATTTTTCTCCCCAATTTTTATTCCAAAATATTTCCAATCTACAGCTAAGTAAAAGGAAAAAACTCACAAAATCTACGTATTCTTCATCTGGATTTAGCAGTTAATGTTCATCTCCTCTCTCTGTCTTTTATGCTTTCAAAATATCTGTGTGTATGTTTACGTAAGTATGTATGTATGTATCTATCCATCCTTCCATCTTTCCATGCATCCCTACATACCCACATATACAGACTACACTTATAGGTACATGACGAACCGTTCAAAGCATGTTGCAGATAACCTGACACCTCACCCTAAATACTCCATGTGTTTCTTAAGAATAGGAACATTTCCCTTACATACCACAGAGTCATGATCACATCTACATTATTTAACAGTGCACTAGTGTTATCTAAAATATTGTCCAAATATTTCCAATTATCCCAACAATGTCTTTGAAAGCTTTCCCTGCCTCCCTCATATCCAATTAAGGCTCGAGCGTTAACACTTAAATTTGGTTTTCATTTCTCTTTGGATTCCTTTAATTTAGTAAAGTCCATTCTCCTTTTTCTTTTTTGTCTTTTATGACATTATTATTATTATTATTATTTTAAAATTTGCTGGAGGGCACATATGCTTACCAAGAGAAAGAGAGGAACTGAGAAAATACGCCCATGGGGGATAATCACACTGCAATCCCTTCTCCTCCATTTCTCCTTCAGGGACTTGGAGCACGCACATGCACGTATACATACCCAGCATGTTTTTCAAGTCACTGAGTCTGAGTCTTGAGTCGTGAAGTTGGCCATGTGGAATCTACCCACTTTAACCACCATACCACTAGCTGGCCCAACATCATCATTTTGAAGAGCCAAGGTTAGTTATCCTGTAGAATGACCCCAACCTAGACTGGTTGGATATTGGATGTTTCCTAGTGATCAGGCTTCAGCTAAATGTTTTGACAAGAACATCACATAGGAGAGACTATGTGTATTACCCACGGAAAGTCATCAGCAGGTATATAATGTCCATTTGTCCTATGATTTGTGATGCTATAATAAATTTAACTGCTTGGTTAAGCTGGTGTCCATCAGCTTTCTCTAGTGTAAAGATACTTCTTTTACCATTTGTAATTATTAAGGGGTAACGAGGAGGGTGTTAGTTCTTTTTTTTTACTTTATTTTAATTTCTTTTATACATTAAATCACTATATATCATTTAGCTCGTTAATGCTTTGAGACTGGGTAAATCCTGTTCCCAAATAATCTTTCACCCAGCTATTTAGCAGCTGGCGATGACCCCTGCTTAAAACATTTATTACAGCAGTAGTTTCCAGATGGTGATTTTCTTTCTTTTTTTAAAGAATGATTTTATTTAAGTTTATTTTTTAACTCTTTTGTCATTTTAATTGAAGCATTGCTATTCATTTTTAAGACTCTTTCTAATATGTACCAAATTTTAACATCTAAGTCAACTTTGAGGAAAGAAACACCATCAACTTCCCTCCAGAACAAAACAATGATGTTCATTCCTCCAAATATCTAAATTGAAGGTCTACCAGAATCAAAACAAAACAAGCCCACAGAGAAATAAAAAGTAACAAAAATCATATTCTAGGGGGTCAGTGCATTTAGCAGTCTTTGCTGTACTGTCTCATTGTCCTTCAGCTGACTTTCAAAAAAATAACACCCTAGCTCATCAAAATATACATTTTCCATTTGCTTTTTTTAAAAATTAAAAATGATAATTAAAAAAGGAAAACTGTAAGGATCACAATCAATTGCCTGACTCATGTGGAGTGGTATATAGCATACAGGTCAGGAAGGACACATGTGATGGGGGGAATTTCATCTTCAAGGCTTAGCTTTTTTCTAAACAGTGTAAAATACCCACAATTCCAAGTATGAAGAGGCACAGACGATCTCCTTCGAGAATTCCACAGGACAATACAGGCCCCTGAGCTGTTCTTTATAGAGTGACAGGGCTTCGGTCAGGTTGACACAGTTCCCTTGTGGGAAATATTTCCCATCCTGTTTCAATACTTTCATTGAGAGGTCCAGAATCAGTCTGAGAAGCTCCCATGTGGAATCTTCTGGAGAGGTGGAGATTGGTGCAGCCGTCAAATCATTAATCACATAATCAGACTCTCTCCCTTCTTTGGCGTACCTCTTCAGTACTGGGATACAGTCTTCTCTGAGAACCTGATAGCAGTCTCCCTTAAGACGTCACCACACGTTTTTCGCATGCATTCCTTACATCCATCAATCACCCCTTGCTCAGTCTCTGCCATAGTGACCATCTTCAGTTTCAGTTTGACTATTTCACATAATATGCTGCCATCTCCGCCTCCCAGAATCAGTACATCCTTGCCAGTGTAATCTCTGCTGCTGCCCATGATGGACTGAGTATATGCCAAATCACTCTGCCAAATTAACATCCCCACTCAGAATGAGAAAATTTCCAAATTGCTTTGAGTGTAACATTTTCATGTTCCGATAAGGTGAATCTTCATCATACACCTCTTCATCTATGTCTCCTTGACGGGGCGCCAGTATCTGTCAGTGGCCACTCCTCCGACGATGGGTGGTCACCTCTATACCCGCCCAGTACTGTCCTGATTCAAATCTTTCATTTTTCCTTCTACTTTGTTCTAAAGGCTGTCGATTTCTTCTTTTCCCTGCACATCATTGTCGTAACTCTGAAGGTCCAGCAACACCAATCCATGTGAGTAAATTCTCAAATTGGCAGAGCTGCCGTTCTTGTTGGGGTAGGTTGCTAAGTAACCATGGTCCTGCCAGGTGTGTACTGCCTCTGTCATCCCCTGCTGCTGGAAAACTAGAGTCCTTTTAGAATGGTCTTGCCATCGACTTTGGCGCCAAGCATGAAGTTGAGTGTGCTGTGCGGTGCAATTGGGTAATGAGGCGAGGCTCGAGAGCAAGAGCGAGAGTGAAAGCGAGAGAGAGAGAGAGAGAGAGAGAGAGAGAGAGAGAGAGAAAGAAAGTGAGAAAGCAAGCGTCCAGGTCTAGGACTCGAATCAGGGTGGACCATGTGGAAGTCCCACGCTTTTAACCACCACGCCACCTACCAGCCCCCCAAATGGTGATTTTCCTTATATCACTCCTTCTATAGTTATTAGCTGGCATTTATTTGGAAAAAATAAAAAACCTACTTTTTGAAAAACTATAACTCTGAATTCTAGATTCCATTTTTGGATGTTTTGTTCAATGATATACTCCTTTAGTATCATCATTATTTTTATGCTTAAACTGTTCTAAATTTAGCCAATAGAATAAACACGTTTAATTTTTAAAAAAGAATTATTTAATTTTATTATTTATTATTAGTAGTTTTTAGTTTGACCAGAGAGAGAGAGAGAGAAGAAAGTGAGAAACCAAGTTGCCAGGCCCAGGACTTGAACCACAGTTAGCCATGTGGGAATGCAGTGCCTTAACCACCATGTTATCTGAAGGCCCCAATTTTTGATGTTTATGTTATGTTGATGTCTAAGATTATTATTCCAAGACAAACAGTTGTTTTGTTCTATGAATAAGATAAGGTAACCTTTTTTTTTTTGTAACGGGGTTTGGAACTTGAATTTGAGTAAGAAATGTGAAGAACTAACAGGATAGTATGTATGTTCTGAGATGTGTAGTCATTTGAAGAATTTCTGTTGACTTTCAGATGTATTCGTGGGATATGAGTCAGGAAAATAAAAAGAAACTGATATTTTTCATAGGAAAAGATGAAGTCATAGAAACCACCATTTTGATTGCAGCAGTGTGAAATTAGCTGTCATCAGAAAATATTTTCTTTGAATCTAGAGCCCTCCAGGGCAATGCCAGACTTGTTGGAGGCAGTCTGAAGAAAGGGTTCAGAGGGGCCAGCACATGGCATGATGGTTAATGGACTCCCACATGGCTGACCGTAGTTCGATTCTAGACATGGTGGCTTTCTTTCTCACTTTCCCTCTCTCTCTGTCTCTCTCTGGTAAGTGCATGTGCCCTATACCAAATTTTAAAATAATAATCATAAAATTAAATAAACATTTTTAAAAAGGGTCCAGAAAAGTAGGACTTTGTAGCTATAACAACTAGATTCAAATCCGAAGTCTTCCTAGCTGTGTGACCACGGATAAATTACTGGGTCATCAGAAAAGTTATGATGCATTTTTACATAGAAGAAGATGAAAAGATATGTTATGATGTTATTGACAGCCCAATACTTCACCATCTCACTTTAGTTTCCTCATGTGTACGAGGACTTCAAACATGGAAAATGAAAATAAAATCTAAGTTTACTTTTGATGCAACAAATTTTGAAACCTACGCATAGTTTTTTCATAATACATATGTTCCTTTGTTATGGAAACATTATTATTCAGTCTAAAGATTTGCATGCTTAAGAATAAGCTAGTTTTGAGAAGAAGCAGGAGGCATGGTGTTAAAGTCACTGGACTCCCACATGACTGACTGCAGTTTGAGTTTTGGACCTGGCCGCTTGAAAATCACACCAGGCACATGTGGGTGCATGCCCAACATCCTGAGAGGAGAATGGAGAAGAGATTGTGGTGTGCCCATCACCTCTGGGGAGTGATTTCTCACTTTCCCTCTCTCTGTCTCTGTCTCTCCATGGGGAGCATATGTGCCCTATGGCAAAAATCTAACAATAAACAAAAGAATAAGGTAGTTTTAGTGCTTGTCAAATAGTAAGCACTCAGGGAAAATCAATTTTTCAAGAAATAAGTAGGGAAGGGAACCTCGTTGGATTATATGAATGGCTGGAAACCTGTGTCTTAGTAGTTAAACGAATATTAAGTAAGCCCACTATTAAGATATTCCCAAACAATCGATATTTCCTCTACTCATATAAGCCTGTAGCAAATGCCTTTCACGTACTGGAATATAAAAACCCCATGGGGTCGGGACTTCTATCTGTGCCATTCACTGATTTATTCCCAGTATCTGAAGCGTAGTTGACCAGGTACCTTCTGAATAAAGAAATGAGCGAATGAACACAATTTACTAGACAAAATAGAGAAACCCAGTGCTATGTAATGAAAAGTATCAGCCTCTACACTTTGCCCCCTTTTTTAGGGTTGGCTTTCTCTGATGTAAAGTGGTGTAGCCATCAGCTACTACCACAATTATACTAACAAATTATCCTTGAGCTCAGTTGCTTGAAACAGCAATCTTTTATTTCCATGCTCATGGGTTTATAGGTTGGCCACAGCTTGGAATGAGCTAGGTTGGTCCTTTATTCTGCACTAAGCTCCAGATTGGGTTCAGTTGTGATTTATATGTCTCTCATCCTCCTTGGACCAGTTGGTATGTGACCTGTTCCCTATAGCTCATTCCAGGGCCCAGGGAGAAAGGTATGGGTGGTGGGTGTAGGCCTGGTCTCCCTAAACTGAGTTGACTTTTAGGTTTTCCCATATCTGTAGCTGCAGCATAAATAGCCATTCTCCTAACAATTTCAGTGAGTGAATTTTGGACCTACTAGATATACTTCACATTCCCCTCCCCAAGACAAACTTGATTTCTCCGAAGCAGTACAAGCTACTAGAATTAAACTACTAGAAAGCAGTTACATACCTCTTATGGTATGTAACTATGGATGCTTTCTTACATCCTGAGCTTTTTGGAAGGGACTTAACTAAATTCTTGGCCAAGAGTCTTGTTCTCAGTGTTCATGGAGGTAAGAGCTGGGAGTATTTTATTCCTAAAGTTAAACACATGTAACAAATCATGGTAGGATGAAGAAAATAGGATGTGATTACAACAAACCTTTACAGTTTGCCTTTAGCCCTTCATCCATATCCCAGCCCCCTCCTGCCCCCCAGTAACCTTGTGTCCTCACTTAGATGACTTTGTGGATGAAGACATCAGGCAGGAGATTCTGCAGTCTGTCTCCACATACCTGCATTTGTGTCCAAGGCTAATCCTGATGTCTCTGCTAAAACCTGCTTCAGATTTCTAATGTACCAAACACACCCCCTTTTTCTCTTCTATAATTATTTTACTTTATTAATTATTATTGTTGTTATTTTTAATTTGACCAGAGAGAGACAGAGAGAGAGAGAGAAAGGGAAAGGGAGAAAGCAAGCCGTCAGGTCTGGGGCTCAAACCGTGGTCAGCCAAGTGGGAATCCAGCACCTTAACCCCACTCCACCTGCTGACCTCAGGTCTCTTTCATCTTAAAGGTCATGTTGACCTTCTAGTTCTCTTTGGATTCTGTCATACAGAGTTGTCTATAGGAATCTTAACTGGAAAGAGAAGAGAGTGTTCCTATGGGAAATGGTGGTCCTTGGGAAATAAAGCTAGCTGAGAAAGGTGATATCAGATAATGAGATGAATATAAAATTATTTGATGGTGAAAAAAAAATAATCCACAAAGAATTAGACCCAATACATGAGTGCAAGAAGTTGCTGGTCAATGTACAAAAATCAATAGTGTTTGGGCCAGCCAGTGTGGTAGCTAAGGCAGCTGGATCCCCACATGACAACTGAGTGGTTGGAGTATTGGACCCAGTGGCTTGAAAAGCATGCTGGAAATGTGTGTGTATGTGCCCAAACTCCTGAGAGGAGAATGGAAGAGAAGGGATTGTGGTGCAGCTGTCCCTGAGGGTGGGAGGGTGATTTTCCCCCCACCCCCACACCCTGTTTGTCTCTTTCTGGCCAGTGTATGTGCCCTAGAGTAAAGCAAACAAACAAACAAAGCGTTTGTCTATACTAGCAATAACCACCTGAAAATGTAATTAAAAATATAAGAGCATTCACAATAGTCATTCAAAACCATCAAGTATGGAGGCTGGGTGGTGGTTCAGTGGTAGAAGGTGAAACCACTTGGAAAGGTTACCAGTTTGTGTCCAGAGACTACCCTGAGTATGCCAGGTACACGTGTCCCATGAACTGGGCTGGCTGGGGCTGGGTGTGGATAGCAGCATTGGGACCTCTTTGGGGTGCTATTTTTCTGGCTTTCTCTGATTCTTTCACTCATATAATAAACTTAAAGCCAAATAAACAGGGGTCGGCAGGTGACGTGGTGGTTAGGGGTGCTGGATTCCCACATGGCTGACCATGGTTCGAGTCCTGGACCTGGTGGCTTGCTTTCTCTCTTTTCCTTTCTCTCTCTCTTTGTCTCTGCCTAGTCAAATTGAAAAATAATAATAACAAATGTAATGAAATAAATAATTCTAAAACAAAACAAAACAAAACAAAACAAACATAAAGTGTGCTAGCCCCATAGCCTGGTGGTTAAGAGACCTGGACCCCACATTGACAACTATAGTTTGAATCCCAGCCCCAAGGGAGGGGGGTTGAAAAATATGCCAGGTGTTGAAACCAGCAGGTGGCATAATGGCTATGTCACTGAACTCCCATGTGGTCGACTACAGTTCAAGTCCCGGACCCAGTGGCTTAAACTCACACCAGGCATGTGTGTGCGTGCATGCCCAAGATCCCAAGAGGAGAATGGAAAAGAAGCGATTGCGGCGTGGCCATCCACCCTGGGGGGGGGGGGGTGATTTCTCACTTTCTCTCTCTCTCTCTCTCTCTCTCTTTCTGGCGAGCACACTCACCCTATAGCAAACACTTCTAAAAAAAAAAAAAAAAAGAAAGAAAAAGGAAAATATGCCAGGTGTCTCCAAAATCTTAACAGGAGAAATAGAGGAGAGGAATTATGGATTATGGTGAGACCACGCCCCATTGGACAGTGCTTTTTCCTCCCTCCCCCTCTCTAATGAGGACACAAGCCCTCTGGCAAAATAAACACACAATTGAACAAATTATGTAGTAATTAGCCTAATCAAGTATTATAAATTGAATTGTATTCTTTTAAAATTTGTATGAAGTCCTAACCCCCTGTCCCTTAGAACTATTTAGAGACAGACTTTTTATAGAGGTAATCAAGTTATCATGGGGTCAGGTGGGTGGGCCCTGCTTCAACATGACTGATGTCCTTTTTTTTTTTTTTTTCTTTCTTTTTTTGGAGAGGTTTTTGCTATAGGATGCGTGCGCTCGCCAGACAGACAGAGAGAGACAGAAAGAGAGAAAGCAAGAAATCACCCCCCAGGGGGGATGGCCACGCCACAATCCCTTCTCCTCCATTCTCCTCTCGGGATCTTGGGCACGCACGCACATGCGCCCGGCGTGAGTTTAAGCCACCGGGTCCAGGACTCGAACCACGGTCGACTACGTGGGAGTCCAGTGACGTAGCCATTACACTAACTGCTGGTCCCAATGTCCTTTTAAGAAAGGAAGATCGGGGAACACTGAAAGCTTCTTCTTGCTTTCTCACTTTCTCTATCTTTCTTTCTCTGTGTCTCTCTCTAGTGGGGATATCTGTACCAAAGTGAAAAATAATAATAATAATGATAAAATAAAATGAAATAAATAAATTTTTTAAAAAAAGAAAAATTCAGGGTGCAGACAGGCACAGAGGGAAGACCATGGGAAGACAGAGAGAAGATGGCCATCTACAAGGCAAGGAAAGAAGCCTCAGAAGAAACCAACCCCCCCAACTCCTTGATCTCAGACTTCCAATATCCAGACCATGTGAAAATAAATTTCTGTTGGTTCAGCACCCCCAAGTCTGGGCTACTCTTTTTTTTTTTCTTTTAAGAGATTTTTGTCTGAGTGCACTTGCGCTCGCCAGAGAGAGAGAGACAGAGACAGTGAGAGGGAAAGTGAGAAATCACCCCTTAGGGACAACAGCCATACCACAATCCCTTCTCCATTTTCCTCCTGGGATCTTGTACACACGGGCACACATGCCTGGTGTTTCAAGCCACTGGGTCCAGCACTCAAACCACGGTCAGCCATGTGGGAGTCCAGCGATGTAACCACTATGCCATCTGCTGACCCCAGTCTGGGTTACTTTTTAATGGCAGCTTTAGAATATTGATATACCAAGAATATATAATAATTAGGTTGCTAAAGCTTTTAAAATCCTTAACAAGACTTTTCCTCTTCCTTTTGTTTCCCCTCCTTTCCTGCACTATTTGGCCCTCGGTCATTACATGGGGCAGAGCCAGGTGGGCCTCTGTGGTTCATGGGTGGGAGCTGGTAGCAGAGTGAACCAAACAAGAAGAGGGAAGGATGTAGACGAGCTCTGCTTCATGTACACTGGGTGCACACAGTGCTGTGGTGAGCTTTGGGACATGGCTTCCTAGTTCCATTTGGAGTTCTTGACTAAAACATCAGGCACGTATAGGCATGATCATCTCTCCCTCTCTTTTTCCTGGTGACGGTCAGACAAGTGAAAATGCATTTCCGGGTCAGTAGGTGGCGTGATGATTGAGGCCGCTGGATCCTATATGGCCGACTGCACCATTGAGTCCTGGACCTTGTGGCTTGAAAAACATACCAGCACATGTGTGTGCATGCCCAGAATCCTGAAAGGAGAAAGAAATGGAGACAGGATTGCAGCATGACCATCCCCCATGGGAGTTACTTTCTCACTTTCCCTCTGTCTCTCTCTTTCTCTCTCACTCTCTCTCTTTCTCCAGCAAGTGCATGTACCCTGTAGCAAATTTATTACAAATAAAAGGAAAATAGATAGATGTATTTCTTCTGGCATCCGCTTGTCCCTGTTAACAGGCAGGGGTCTTCTCATTCAGTTTGGAGCTGTGCTTCAGTCATTCCAAATGCAGATTGTTCTCCCTCCCTGTGAACACAAGGCCATCTGGTGACAGGGGCATTGGCTTCGGCCTGGGGAAGAAGCTACACCTAGAAACCCCACCTTGAGCTTGAAATGCAGTCTTCCATGACACCAATATTTATCAAGCACTTATAATGGTGCCAGGCACTGTTCTAAGTATGTCCCATGTATTTTTCATTTAATCTACCAACCATCCTATAAGAAAGGATACAATTAACATCAACTCTTTTATAGGGATAAGTAAGACTAGGGACAGAAAAGTTAAGTAACTTGCCTAAGGTCTCTTATTAGTAATTAGGGGTGAAAGCAGGATTTGAACCAAGGCAGCCGGCTCCAGGGCCCAGGCTAGTGATTACCACACTATACTGTCCCTGCTGTGAAGACACTGCCTTGGGGACTGGCGTCTCTAAATTTCTCTCTCTCTCTCTTTTTTTTTTTCCCTAGTGTGGTCATCTATACTGAGAAGCTGATAGGGAATCTATTTTCAGTCATTCACACTGCCCTGTAAATTAGATTCTCAGATGATTTCCTGTCTACTTGAGACCACATCACAAGATAGAAGTTTTGACGTTGAAGGGGAAACATTTCACAGACCGAATTAACATTTACTAGGCACTGACTGGGAGCTGACATACATTGTTAAAATATATAGAATCTTTCCAACATCTCTGTAGAGTAATAATTATCTGCCTTTTATGTTTGAGGGAAAGGGGGTGTGGTGGTTGTAGAGTCCAAGCCTGGTTCCTGGGCACTCTTAGTGGTCACTTAAGGCCCTGGGACCCTTATGGTTGGCTGGGAAGACCCTGGGACTGTGTGGACGGGAGTGGCAGGATGTTAGACCCAAAAATCAAAGTCGCGTGCAGCTCTGGGTCTAAGGATCAGCTGGTTTTATTCAGCAATAATAACTGAGGTAGGCGAGCACCTCTCCACTTCTCGGGGGCCTTGATGCCAGGGCGGAAGATGGGGACATAGCAATGTGCTCTGTAATTGCAATTTAGGGCTGCAGGCCACCTGTACCCTCTACCTCTCGAGAGAGCATTTAGGAGTCAAGGACAGAGAAGACAGAACGACAGCTAATTTATAATTTTATAACCTTTCATTACCTTTGCTATGTGCCTCTAGACTTTCAGATCCAAATTCCTGAATGCATCCATTTATGGGCACCTTGAATCTGAAATCGAAGGCCCCCATACCCTACAGAGACCATTCTTAGTTTTGTGAATTCACTTTATCTGCCTTAGGGATTATCAGCTTTGGCTTTTTTCAGAGGCCTGTAGCAGGCACAAGCTCTCTGATGTTCCAGCCTACAAATGTGTGAACCGAAGTCATGGGGATTTGCGTGTCTGGATTTAGGAACAGATCACAGTTTTGAAATGAACTGATTACCTGACGAAGAAGCCCCTGTGGAAGCAGGATGACAGCAGAAACAGGCTCTAGTGAGTTATCATTTGGCCTGTTTTTTTTCAGAAAACATTCTCTCTGGAGGAGAGGACTCCAACTACAGATCCCTATCTAGGCCTTGAAAAGGCAGCATACAACCCTCCTTTTGTAGGCACCTCCCAAAATAACTCTGAACAGGATATGGCTTGTTATATTAGTTCTGTAATTTTATTTTCCAAATGATGCTTGTCTTTGAAGCTTGGCTGGGGGAGCTGTGGCTCAGATTAAATAAGGTTCAATGGTTTGCAACAATGCTTCCTTAGATTTACAAATGGCATTTTTTTAGAAGAATTATTTTATTTAACTTTATTTATTTATTTTAATTTGACCAGAGATGGGGGGAGAGAGAGAGAAAATGAGAAAGCAAGCTGCCAGGTCCGGAACTTGAACTGCGGTCGGCCATGTGGGGAGTCCAGTGCCCTTAACCATCATGCCAACTACAGGCCCCAATTTATAAATGACTTTAAAAAAACTATGTATTTATTATCTCTTAAAACCTGGGACACAGAATACTGAATAATCTTTCACCCTGCCACTTATTTCCTACGTTTGATATAAATATGGAGTGCCTCTTGTTTGTCGGGCCCTTCCCCTGGAGCTGGGGAAGATACAACAGTGAGGAGAAACCACCTACATCTGATCACAAGAAACTCACAGCCCTGCAGGGAGGTGGGTGTTAATCCAAAGGTCTCACAAATAAATGTACAACGCAACTGTGAGCTGTGCCCAAGAAGGGAGGACCTAGTGCTGGATAATGTGCATCGGAGAAACTGGAAGGTCAGGGAAGCCATGCTTAAGTCAAGAGGGTGAACAGCCTATGCAAATGCCTTGGACCATGGCCGGTGTAGGGACTGTCAGTGAGGGTGTGCAGGGGTGGGAAGGGTGGCAGAGACAAAACTCAAGAGGCAGGAAGTGCCAGGCCATGTGGCTTTTACAAAATGTAGTAGCAGGGCCCACCCACAAAGATGCTGATTCAACTGGAAGGGGGGGGGGGGGTACTAAATATAGTCGTCTTTTTTTTTTTTTTTTCTCCTTGCTATGGGGCACAAATATTTGCCAGAGAGAAAGAAAGAAATGAGAAAATACCTCCCAGGGAAGATGGCCACACCATAATCCCTTTTCCTTTATTCTCCTTTCAAGATTTTGGAAGCCTCTATTCTCCTCTTGGGATTTTGGGCTTGCACACACATACACCTGGCGTGATCTTCAAGCGAACAGTCTGTGGATAGAACTGTGCAGTTGGCCATATGGGACCCAGACACCTTAACCCCCACGCCACCTGTCGGCCCAGTGTTTTTTTTTTTTGTTTTTTTTTTTCCCCCTAAGTTCCCTTGGTAAAGTAGGCAGGGTTAAGGCTCTTTAGTCTAGGCTTATTTGGTTCTTATTCTAAAATTTAGTGGGGAACCACTAAATCGTTGATAGCTGGGGTGACATGATCCAGATGTCTATCTCGCGTGTTAGAGTGCCTGCACGCACATACACTCGAAATTCCTGGGGGGCCCAGAAGTCCGTATGATTTGAAAGCATGGTAAAGTTAGAATCACTGTTAACCTGAACGTCTTTGATCAACTAGGAAGTAAATGGTTAAAACCAAAAAGCAGACCACTGAGATGACCTCACAATACGTCTTTAGCTTTTCTTTCTTTAATGACTTTAAGTCCTCTAATTCTGGCTAAGTCCCTCCAACTGATGTGGTAAAGAGCACCTGGGTGGGTGCCTCAACCTGCCCTGTGCCTTCCAAACATGAAGACTTGGTTGATAAGGTGATTTCCAAATAGCATTCCTTTCGGCAGCAGCAGCACCTGTTTACTGTGCACAGTAGGCAGAGCAGATGAGAGAAATTATGTCCATTTATGAGTGAGCGAGAATATGCCATGAATAGTCCCATGAACAAGAACATAGCATTAGTATGTTTCCCATGTGTTTTAGAAAGAATTTGTTAAGGGTTTTCTCTCTTCTTGAAACTGCCAGATTCCCAGAGACCTGAAAGACGGGGCCAGACCTAACATTTCTCTCCACTTCACCCCGTCAGTCATTCAAGGCTCCGAAACATCAATGAATCTAGTACATTAACCAGGCATTTTGCTAGTCTCTGCAATACTGGACACTTTAGATAGGATTCTTTACATCTTCCGAGCACTAGTTACACAGATAACAAAAACTCTCTGGGGAGGTAAGTAGGAGCAAAGGGCATGAGCACTTTCTTCTTTTTGCAGATAAGAAAACTGAGTGATTAAGTGACTTCCTTGGATGGCTTTTTAGAAGGGGTGTGAGAGCCAAGAAGGGAAGTTAGGGACTCAGGCCTTCTGCACACAGCTCTGGCCATTAGGACTGAGAGGCATGCATCTTTTAAGACCTGAGGATGGTGAACTTTCTTGATGACTTATCAGACAGATGGACTGATGGCTTCCAGTCATGGAATTCACTTACCCTGGATGGCTATCAAGGTTAAAAGTTCTCTGTGCAGATCTCCCCTGATTAGGCCATTTGTGTTTGCACTAACATGGCTCCTAATTGATTTGGTCAGCCTGGAAAATGGATGGCACTTGTTCGCTGTTCTCCGGGGTGTCAGATCACATAGGAGTACAAGTGTGGATGCTATACCAGAACATAAGATTGCGAACGGTGCTAGCCAAGACGATTTCTGTTGAGTCACTGAGAAATGATGTTGTAGGATCCCTTAAGATGTCAGTATATTTATTTATTTATTTATTTATTTATTTATTTATTTATTTATTTATTTTTTAGGGCAATGAATTGACCAAATGACCTTGCAAACCTACTTATTTCTGATTTCTACTTTTTGCCATGTTGTCATTCATGTATGTATGTATTAGGGATGTATGAGGAATGTCGGCACAAATGAGGAAATATCTTCTCAAGCCAATCTTCAAACCTAACTGAAAATAGTGGTAGGAAACACGTGTAGTGCTTATTGGTGTCAAGATCTCTTCAAAGTGCCTTGTGTATGTTATTAACTCATTTAACCCTTACAATTGCCCTCTGAGTTAGGTACCATTACTATCCCTGTTTTATAGGCGAATGCACAGAAAGGTTAACTTATATGTCCGGGATCACACAACTAGCAAGAAATACGGCTGGGGCCAGCGGTAGTGTGGTGCTTAAGGCAGGTGGATCCCACATGGTCAACTGTGTAGTTCTAGTTTTGGACCCAGCCACTTGAAAAACACTCCAAGGCATGTGTGTGCATGACCAAAATCCTGAGAGGAGAGTGGAGGAGAGGAGTGTGGTCAATCCCCCCGGTAGGTACTTTCTCATTTTCTCACTTTCTCTCCTTCTCTGTATCTCTCTGGCAAGCACATGCACCCTATACCAAAACTGGAAAAAAAAATACAACTGAAAATTGGACCCAGGCAATTTGGCTCCAGACGTATTGCTCAAAATTGCTTCCCGTAGTTATCCTCTTCATAATGGTTATATTAAACTGTGATTCCAGTCATGTTCACTATAAATCTATCCACAATAGGTTATCAAACTAACTACAGCAAAAATTTCATTTGGTTGTTACCTGCCAATAAGTAAATGTAAGCTGCTGAGGGCAGGGGCTTTCTCTAAATCCTCTTGTAGCTCTAATACCTCGTATGTAGTAACATCTCGCTAGGAATTTCTTGAATGTTATGCAAAAGCATTTAGGAAACTGTGAGACAGTCTGAAATACTGTGACATGTGTTCATATACACCCATGTTTCAACTCGGCCAAGGAGGACCACCTATATGAGTGCCTGTACTGTTCCCTTCTTTCTTTTTTCTATGTATCATGCATGCTCTGCGCAGGCATTCTTCAACCCACAGAGCTTTGCAGTCATCCCTGTCTCTTCCTCCAGCTCTCCTATGGAGCAGAAATTACCAGTTGGAGTGCTTGGTAATTCTGATCTTGTTGACACATTCCCCTCTGCCTTTCCTTCTTCTTTCTCACCAAGTAGGACACATTTCCACATTACCAGTTTGGCCTAGTCAGTGCTTTAAAAGGACAATTCAAACTGAAAATTATTTTCAATGATTACAAAACAATTACGTCAGTTAACAAGGACACCATTGCTGTTGCTGCATTAGTCATTCAAATCATGGCAATGATTTGAAATACAAAACCACAAAACTTCCGTAGCATTTAAGAAAGAAACTTATTAACATGATATCTCTTCAAACTTAGATTTCAAATGAAATTAAACTTTTTCTAAGATTTATCTTATTGTTAAGATCCAAATTTAGCTTTTATTATCTATGCTTTTTAAAAAATTTGATCAGAGAGAGAGAGAAAGTGAGAAAGCAAGTTGCCAGGTCCGAGACTTGAAACATGGTCGACCTTAACCATCACACTACCTGCCGGCCTCTATCTATGCTTTTTAAAATTATCTATCATTGGCATCAGCAGTTGGCATAATGACTATGTCACTGGACTCCCATGTAGTCGACTGCAGTTCCAGTCCCGGACCTGGGGGCTTAAACTCATGCCGGGCGCATGTGCGTGCGTGCCTAAGATCCCGAGAGGAGAATGGAGAAGGGATTGCGCCGTGGCCATCCCCCTGGGGCATGATTTCTTGTTTTCTGTCTCTCTGTCTCTCTCGGTCTTTCTGGCAAGCGCACGCGCTCCATAGCAAAAACCTCTCAAAAAATTATTGTATCATTTATATTATTATTTTATTTATTTTAATATTTTAATTTTATCATTATCTATGCTTTTTAAAGCTATTCTTTTTTTTTTTTTTTTTTTTTTTGGAGAGGTTTTTCACTATAGGGCGCGTGCGCTCGCCAGACAGACAGAGAGAGACATAGAGACAGAAAGCGAGAAATCACCCCCCAGGGGGGATGGTCACGACGCAATCCCTTCTCCTCCATTCTCCTCTCGGGATCTTGGGCACGCACGCACACGCGCCCGGCGTGAGTTGTAAGCCACCGGGTCCGAGACGCGAACCGCAGTCGACTACGTGGGAATCCAGCGACATAGCCATTACGCTAACTGCTGGTTCCCAAAGCTATTCTTTTTTTTAAAGCTTTTAAAAATTTATTTAATTTCCAGAGGGTGCACGTGTGTGCATGTGCAAGTGGTGAGAGAGAGAAAGAAAAAGAACTCCTTCGTGGGGTGTGATCACGCTCTAATCTTTTTTCCTACAATTTTCCATCCTGTCAGGATTTTAGTCACATATGCAAACTGGTCTGGTGTGTTTTCCAAGCTGCTGGGGCTGGGATTTGAGCTGGGATTGGTCAGCCATGTGGGATCTGGTACCTCATGCACTGAGTTTACCCACTTAACTATGGGGCTGGGTCTAGGCAGCTATATATAGGTGGAGTAATCCATTTGTAACTAGGCTGATTCTTACAAGTGCTTGGCATGGTAGTACATGAAAAATTAGCAGATGTAGAACTAGTGTTATGTTTGTATTGTTATTGTCCAGGATAATTTTTTTTTTTAAAGAACTGTTTATTTTGGGGCCAGCAGGTGGCATGGTGGTTAAGGGTGCTGGACTCCCACATGGCCAGCCGTGGTTCAAGTCTTGGACCTGGCAGCTTGTTTTCTCACTTTCTCTCTCTCTCTCTCCCTCTCTCTGGTCAAATTAAAAATGAAATAAAGTTAAATAAAATAATTCTTTAAAAAATTAAAAATAAATATAAATAAAGAATGGTTTATTTAATTTTATTTATTATTGGTGTTATTTATTTATTTATTTATTTATTTATTTATTTATTTTACCAGAGAGAGACAGAGAGAGAAAGGAAAAGTGAGAAAGAAGCTACCAGGTCCGGGAGTTGAACTGTGGTTGGCCATGTGGGAGTCCAGTGCCTTAACCACCACACTGGCCCCCAGGATAATCATTTTCATTAACTGTCCATTACATGAATATTAGTGCCCTGGTTAACTAACCCTGTGAAGCTGTGAGAGCTAGAAAGCTACATCTGGAAGGATAGTGAGTTGGGTGGTGACGGTAATGTTTGTGTTCATCCAGACTCATATGTTGAAACCCTAGCCCCCAAGGGGATGGTATTGGAGGTGGGGCTTCTGGGAGGTGATCAGGTCATGAGGGTGGAGCTCTCAGAATAGAATTTGTACTCTTATAAAAGAGACCCCAGAGAGCTAGCTCATGCCTTCTGTCATGTGAAGACACAGAACAGGAAATGGGCCCTGACCAGAAACCACATCTGCTGGTGCCTTGGTCTTGGACTTTCCAGCCTCCAGAACCCAGAGAAATAATTGTATAAGCTACCAAGTCTATGTTGCTTTATTACAACAGCTTGAACACACTGAGACTGATGGGTTTCAGGATCAGGCCTCTTCTGTTCTGGGCTGTGTGTTCATAACCCAGAGATAACAGCACCACCACTCTGTGGCTTTTGAAGAGCCATGGGAAATGGGGCACAATCAGTAACTTTGGGCAGATGGAGCAGAACAGACAGGTAGGCCTGGAACCTTTAAGACTTAGAAGAGCCAGGCAGCAGAGACCAAAATCTCCTCACCTAAAGGGCTGAAGTCCTCTATTACAGTTCTCTATCAAGGATAGGCTGGGAACCAGCAGTTAGTGTAATGGCTATGTCACTGGACTCCCACGTAGTTGACCGCGGTTCACATCCCGGACCCGGTGGCTTAAAACTCACGCCGGGCGCGTGTGCGTGCGTGCCCAAGATCCCGAGAGTAGAATGGAGGAGAAGGGATTGCGGCGTGACCATCCCCCCTGGGGGGGTGATTTCTCACTTTCTGTCTCTATGTCTCTCTCTGTCTGTCTGGCGAGCGCACGCGCCCTATAGCGAAAATCTCTCAAAAAAAAAAAAAAAAAAGGCTGTCACATACCATTGCAGAGCTGGAATATCTGGGGGTTCTCATGAGCCATATCATTTAGACTTTAGCGTGGAGGTGGGAAAATCACCACCAGGGTGGGCACCTGCTGTTTGACAGACACTATCCCACTATCCTAGGCTGTGGCCTCCATAATTATCTCATGGAGCCAATCATCCTGTGAAGGTGGTATTAGTCTCCCATTTTGCAGATGAGGAAACCATGGCTGTGGCTTAGAGGGCAGAGGGTGTACAGGAGGGCTTCCCAGATGGTTGTATTGGAATGTGTCCTGTGTGCAGAGCTATTTTTTAAAATTTAACTTTATTGATTTATTTTAATTTGACAAAGATGGACAAAGAGAGAGAGGGAAAGCGAGAAAGTAAGCAGCCAGGTCTGGGACTCAAACCACGGTCGGCCATGTGGGAGTCCAGTGCCCTTAACCACCACGCCACTTGCTGGCCCGCATGCAGAGCTATTGATTGGTCCCCTCAGCACTACTGCTGCCAGGGTAGGACTTGGGGTGCCTAGAGCACCCTGTCACCTCATGAGAATCACTCTTGCTCCCAAAAGTTTACTCCCAAAGTACTCTGGCCACAGGACAGACCTCCAGTAAATTCAGATCCAGGGATGGATGGTGCTTCTTTGTCCTCTGACACTCACAGCTCTGGTGCCCAGTGGCAGGACTTACAGCAGAGACCTCAGGAGCCTGCTCATGGCCAAAGGCAGAGATCCTAGAGGTGAAAAGTACTCGGGATTGAAGCTGGCAGGTGGTGTGGTGGTTGGGGTGTGGACTCCTATGTGGCTGACTGCGGTTCAGGTCCTGCACTTGGCGGCTTGCTTTCTCATTCTCCCACTTTCTCTCTCTCTCTGTCTCTCTCTGGTCAAACTGGAGAATGATAATAAATAAAATTGGATAAATAATTTTTTAAAAAGTGCTCAGAATTATGCAGAGGCCGAGGGGCTGAAATGGCAAAAACCTCCTAGGATCTTTGGAGAAAGCAGATTCCTTTTCAGGTAAGACTATAAAAGGTCCCTAATGATACCCACTTACCACAACCTTAGGCTACAACTAAGAGAATTGGGATCCACCAGTCATCCCACCTCCATGGAGCTGCCTCTAGGTGATGACGGAAGGTTGCCAGACTTCGTCCTTGATAAACTATGGCAGAACTGGAGATTTATGACCCTTAATAGTTTCTTGATTGGATGATTGGAGCCCTCTATATTTTCGTCTGCTGGCTAAGTAGTTTGGTGTCTGCATAAGACTCAAATGCTGTAGCCAGACTCCCAGAGAGTCAATGACCATATATGCTGGGGGAAAGCTTAAGTAACTCAATTGACTTTCAGTTGTTGAGAGCATTGATTTTTTTTTTTTTTAATTGCACTTATGGTTTTAAAAGACCCAAAATAGCCTTCGCCAGTAAAGCACAGGTTGCACTATTAGTTCTTTAGGCAACTCATGACCTATCCTGCCCTCTAAAAGGGCCAGTTAATACATCGGTTAATTTATTAAGAGCTTTTGGTTCAAGCCAGAGATTTCTACCGATAGGATTTGAGGACAATTAATACTTATATTTATTCCTCTGGGAAGGTAACTTCAGGAGATACTCAAGTCTCCGCAAAGGTTCTGAGAGACATTTTGCCTAAACAAAACATGTATGGAGGGGTCAGCAGGTGACGTGGTGGTTGCAGGACTCTCACATGGCTAACCGTGGTTCGAGTCCCAGACCTGGTGGCTTGCTTTTTCACTTTCCCTTTCCCTCTCTTTCTCTGTCCCTCTCTGGTCAAATTAAAATAAATAAATAAATAAAGTTAAATAAAATAATTATTTTTAAAAAAAAAATGTATGGGGAGCTTTGCAGTCTTTCTTCTGTTCTGAATGTGATCTGAGATCTGCCGCCCTTTTCTCTCTCCCTAGGAACCCCCGTTCTCAGAACCTCCTACCGGCTTGTGGTAAGTGGAAGGAAGGAAGGCATTTTCCAAGGAGACTAATCACTCCACATGTTCGAATACTCTTTTCCAATTTCCAGCATTACAAAACCATTACAAATATTCTGGGCTGATCTTACATTTATAAATGAAGACTAGAGGCCCAGGGAGGTGAAGTGTTATCCAAAATGCCATAACAAGAGACAGGGCCCATGATTATAAATCCAAGTCCTTGCCAGCATGCCAGGCTAATCTATTTATGAGGAGAGGAGCCGGGCTCCACTGGGTCCATAAAGAGAACCTCTTATTGAGTTTGTGCAGGTGTGTTCTCTGCTTTGTCCATGTGTAGAATCAGTGTGGGGAGACACGGATACCCTCAAATGAGAGTCTAGGAGAGAACCAAGACTCCTAACACTTCTCCTTAGGCAGTACCAGGAAAGGTGCCCCTGCCCCATCTCTCTCTCAATTTGGATAAGGAGCCGAGGCTAATGGAATCAGCATAAAATGGATTCGCCCTTCTGTTGGCCTGAGTGGTTCAGCTTATGAACGTCTAGGAAAGAACATACTAAGGAGACAAAGTACTTACGCAATTAAAATATAAAGAACATGGGGCCCACACATTGGTGTAGCAGTAACAGAACTGGACCTACATGGGAAAGTCTTGTGTTTGTGTACTGGGATCTCCCCGGGCACACCAGCCATGCGAGCGCATGTGTGTGATCTGGGCTGGCCAAGACTTGCAGCATGAAGACCCTGCTGGGAATGCCTGCCTTTTTCTTTCTTTCTCCATCTCCCTCTCTCATGAAGTAAATAAATTTTCAAAAGGGTTCAGGACCAGGTCTTTACTAAAACTTAATTTTACTGGTTGACACAAAAGTTTTTTTTTTTTTTTTTTTTTTTTTTTTTTTTTTTTTTAATGTAAACAAATGGGTACACAGGCCAGCTGGTGGTGTGGAGGTTAAGGTGGCTAGATCCCATGTGGTTTGAGTCCGGACCTCGAAGCCTGAAAATCATGCCGTGTGTGTGTGTGTGTGTGTGTGTGTGTGTGTGTTCAAAATCCTGAGAGGAGACTGGAGGAGGAGGAGTATGTGGTGTGGCCACCCTTCCTGGAGAGTCATTTCTCACTCCCACCCCCTCTGGTGAGCGGCCTATAGCAAAAGAAAGAAAAACAAAATAGGAAAGAAAACAAACAAACAAACCCCAAAATGTTGAGAGGAGATTGGAAGAGAAAGGATTGCAGCTTGGCCGTGGCATGCGAAATGACTGTCTTCTCACCTCCTCTGGAAGCTGCAGGAAATTGTCCTGATTCACGAATATCCTATGTGAAAGCTGGACTGTTTCTGTAGTGTATGAGGTCCTGGCAAATATTTAGCAATAATACTTGGGTCAAGGCAGCCGGAATCCTGGATACACCTTTGAAACTCAGGAGGGCTGGGGGTGGCAGGTGGCATGGTGATTAAAGGTGCTGTACTCTGACATGACTGACCACGGTTTGAGTCCCAGACGTGGCGGTTTGCTTTCTGACTTTCTCTCTCTCTCTGCTCTCTGTCTCTCTTTCTGGTCAAATTAAAAATATATAGATAAAAAAAAAATATTATTTTAACAACTTGGGAGGCTCTGTAGTACAGTGGTTAAGCGTTGTACATTGGGAACCAAAAACCATATGACTGGCTATGTGGTCTGAATTTTGGCCCCAATGACTTGAAAAACATGGTCTCTGTGCGTGTGTGTCCCCAAGACCCTATAAGATAGAGAAATGGAGGGGAAGGAGCTGTAATGTGACCGTGCCTCATGGAGGGGTTGCTGTCTCCCTCCGTCTCTTTATCCTTTTCTGAGAGAAATTGTACTGACAATTAAATTGCCCAGGGGGAAGAGGAGCGATATTCACTAAGAAAAGGGAAATTGGCTATGTGGCATCTCTGTGCCCTGCTGTGTGAGATTTTCATGTTGAAGGATGAATGTACTGGAGCTGGTCGTATTGTTTGTTGACACACACAAGTCGTATTTAACACGAGCTAGTTTGTAGGGAAAGGTTTTATTTAGTGATTCAAGACGAGCAGACTCTCCCATTGTGGTTGTGTGAAGATAAAGTTGATCTAGACAAGAGATTGCGATACAAAATTGCATTTTTTAAGAATTATTTTATTAAATTTTATTTATCATTATTATTATTTTTAACATTTGATCAGAGAGGCAGAGGGAAAGTGAGAAAGCAACTTGCCAGGTCTGTCACTCAACAACGATCACCCATGTGGGAGTCCAGCATGCCTTCTCCACCATGCCGCCGGCTGGCCCCAACTATACAAAATTTTAGAAATAAATAATTAAGGTTGGAGAGCTATGAGGAAGAGGGGTCGCTGAGCAGCCTGCTTACCGGTTGCAGCTACTCCTCGTTGACTAGTGACTGACTTACACAGATGTTCTTTCTGGAAATAATTCCAGGTTTGCAGTCTCCCTTGGGCTGTTCCTGTTGAGTGGCCCACCATCACTGGCAAGAAGTGGCTCCAGACAGCTTCTGCTTTTATCCAACCCTGTCCCTTTCTATCTCTATAAAACCCTCCTCTTATTTCTATTCAGTGTAAATTTTTTCAGAACAACCTACATGTACTGTAACCCCCTTCCTAGCATAAAAGACTCTCACCTTTGGGAACCAGCAGTTAGCGTAATGGCTATGTCGCTGGACTCCCACGTAGTTGACCGCGGTTCGTGTCCCGGACCCGGTGGCTTAAAACTCACGCCAGGCGCGTGTGCGTGCATGCCCAAGATCCCGAGAGGAGAATGGAGGAGAAGGGATTGCAGCGTGACCATCCCCCCTGGGGGGTGATTTCTTGCTTTCTGTCTCTATGTCTCTCTCTGTCTGTCTGGCAAGCGCACGCGCCCTATAGCAAAAACCTCTCCAAAAAAAAAAAAAAGACTCTCACCTTTTCAGGGTTGGTGGACATGCTGTCATTTCTACCTGGCCATGCTATCTGAGGGTCTGACTGCATGCCCGGGGAATAATATTTATTTAATGTGAGCTTTGTGAGACTAATAAACTCCCTTTCTCCTTATAGCTTTTATGGTACAGTTGTTCTTTTTGGCTTGATCAACATTTACAGCTCCATGCCCAGGGACAGCCCAGCAAGGCTCCTACCTCCTTTCAAGTGCCCCTGTTAGCAGGCTTCCTGGACTGCTTCTAACCTTGTTTGTAAAGAAAGTCATTCCTCTGAACTTCCCACAAGTTTATACACACCCAGATTTGGGTGGTCAGGGGTCCTTGTCCTACAGGGAGAATTTGCAGGCTAGGAGTGAAGGAAAGCCAGAAGGAGAAAATCCCATGCCCGGCACAGGAGAGCAGCCTGCATCTGACCACAAGAAGGCTGGGACAGCACTGGACTTCCTCCAGGAGGCCACAAGCACCTCCTGCTAATTATCTCCTTCATTATGAATCCATCCAGGGGAAGAGGAAGGTTTTCATCAGCCTGCAGCGCCTTAACCCAGACAGGACTCTGTGCCCAGAGAGGCCACGTGCCTGAGCTCAGGCGTATGTGAGGACACGGACTCCAGGGAGGCTGATTTGCATTCAGTGCTCACCTGGGCTTTGTTCCAAAGAGCAGGACAGAGGAAGAGAACCCTTGTTCCTCCTAGTTCATTTATTATAAAAGGTACAAGTGAGTGACAAGTTTTAGTAATAAGAAATTGACCTAGGAGAGAGCCTGGGATGGAGGTCCTCATTTCACTCCTTTCAGGTCAGCACACACTTAACAATCAGGGCGGATGCAAATATCTTACCATCTCCTACCCCCTCCCTTTTTCCGGCCTGGACTAGTTGGAGGAAGGAGTCTACAAAGCCAGATTATTTTTAGCCTTTGAGGCAAGGCTGATTCACTCCTCCCCTCGACCCTTCCTTTGAAATGCAGAGTCCTCTGTGGGGCCGGGTGCAGGAGTTCTCTGGGGAGCTGTCCTGGAGCAGAGCTTGCGTGAAGCTCCTTCATCAGCAGGATGTCTAGCTTGTTAGGCATGGAGTGTGGAGGCGGAACTGACCTGTCAGTAGGAAAGGTTGAAAGGAGCCGAAGTCCTGGTGCTTTTGGCTGTCATGATTTAACTAGTCAGTCCATTTGTTCGCAGAAATACCCTTTCTGTGATGAAAAATGCCCCACATCAGAGGACTCATTGGCCGTAGCAGTACCCAATTCCAATTTGGCGACGGAGGCTGGTCCTCTAGTGGCCTCTGCTCCCATCTGCTCAGGAACAACGTTAATAAATGAATTTAGTAACTTGACTCTCAATCCTGGTACCAGATTCCTTTCCTCTCCATCAGAAGGTCTATCCCAACAGCAGGACAGAAGGGAAGAGATCTTTCAGGAGATCAGGGATGGCTTCCTCTACAGAAGGAAAGGAGTAAGGACGTTATTTTCTGTGAAGAAAGAGAGGATGGTGAAACTGCGATAGCTTTTAATCAACAAATTTTCTTGGCTTGAAAGAGAACTAAGAGACATGAGGCTTAAGGGAGTTCAGCTTGGAAGCGATTTAAGAGACTTGAGCATTTCAGGAGTTCAGAGTGAACCAAGAAGTGAACCATTCAAATGTCGCTGTAGTCATTGCCTGTATCATGGATGGGATCCCTCTGAAAATGCTAAAATAGGGAACAATTATGACACAGAGTCCATTTAGACATAAACACTGTTCTTTCCTGCTGGTAATTGTATGCAGCTGATTGAGAATGTCACTTTTGATAACCTCTGAGTTTAGTGACATTTTTCTTGCATCTCTTTCTATCTCGGTATCAGTGATTTATAAGGAATATGTGTAGCTTGAATGTAGTTGAATGAGTTCAAAGTTCATACTGTGTCTGCACTTCCTGATCTGACCCAAGAAGCATCAGTCATTCTCAGATACTAGTGTCTTAGAAGCCTGGAGTAGGAGTTGAAACCCAGCATCGAGTTTTGAGCAAAGTGATTCATGGGGAAGGGATGTAGAGCAAACATGGGATGGTTTGGTTAGAACGTAGTAATTAGGGTAAGGAAGTAGATTTTTCTAGTTTTCAAAAATTTGAATTGCAATTAAAGGAAATTTTGATATTTTACTTTTTAGTAGTAAATAATTATGTATATAGGAGAATTTATTAAATTTGATGTACTTAAAGTGAAAAAAGAAAAAAAGAAAAATGCCCCACATCAGTTTTGGTTACTTCAAAAAGAAGAGAGGGACCAGCAGGTGGCATGGAGGTTAAGGTGGCTGGATCCCACATGGTCAACAGTGCAGTTTGAGTCCCAGATAGCTGGGTGTGTGTGCCTGAATGCTGAAAATCCCAAGGAGAGAATGGAGGAGAAGAGATTGCAGCATGGCCATCCCCTCTGGGCGGTGACTTTTCACTCTCCTCATCTGTTTCCTGCAAGTGCACGCATCCTATAGCAAAACTATAAAAAGGGAGAATATCCCTTAAGAAATCATCAAGAAACATTTCATATGTTTAAGATATAGGAAAAAGTGCCAAATATATTGTAACTCATGAGTGTGAATTCATAACACCTGATTTAACTTTTAGCCTTATCTAATTCCATTTAAAAAAATATTGAATAAAGACTGGTCTAGTAGCTTAGTGGTTGAGGGAATCAGATCCCACTTGGCCAGTTGTGGTTTGAATTCAGCCTTGATGGCTTGAAAACATACGAGGTGTGGGGCCAGTTAAGGTGTTGGTTTCTCACACGGCAATTGCAGTTCAAGTCCCAGACCTGGTGACTTGAAACTCATGTGGGACACGTGTGCATGCATGTCCAAAATCCTGAGAGGAGAATGGAGGAGAAGGGATTGTAGCGTGGCCATCACCCTGGGGGCTGATTTCTCACCTTCCCTCTCTCTGTCTCTCTGGCGAGTGCAGCGCCCTATAGCAAAATCTCTCTCTCTCTCTCTAAAACAAAAGAAAGAATAAGAAAAATATGCAAGGTGTGTGTGCATGTGTGCCTCAAATCCTGACAGGATGGAAAAATACAAAAAGGATGATGGCATGACCACTGGGATCATGCCCACTGGGGTACTTTCTCCCTCTCTCTCTGTTTTTTTTCTTTTTTTTTTTCAATGAGCACATTTGCTTTCTGGCAGTTAAGAGGATATTAAGGAGTAAAACATTAAAAATATCAGTGGATGATGTTTGTTTAGTCTTGGACTTTCCAGCTTTCAGAACTGTGAGAAAGAAATTTCTGTTCTTTTATTATTTATTTATTTTTAAGAGATTTTTGTTGTAGGCATGTACTCGCAGGATAGACAGAGAGAGAGACAGAGTCAGAAAGTGAGAAATCACCCTCTTCCCTCCCCCAGAGGGGATAGCCACACTGCAATCCCTTCTCCATTCTCCTCTCAGGATTTGAGCACACATATATATGTACCTGGCATGAATTTTAAGCTGCCAGGTCCGGGACTTGAACTGAGATTGACTATATGGGTGTCCAGCGATGTAATCATTATGCCATCTGCTGGTCCCAAATTTTTGTTCTTTATAAGCTTAAAAAAAAGAAGAAATCACTTAAAACACCCTTGTGCTCTGTGCCCCATCCTAGAGAGGCTGTGTATCTTTCTAGTCTGTCAGAAGTAGTCTCAAAGCAGCAGGAACAATGGAAACTTGTTATAAATGGTCTACTTCCGCTCAAGATATTCTCCTACCTTCTTCTTCTTCTTCAGGTCAGGAATGTCATCATCCTCACACCACTGTCATCACTACCATTCTCGTTCCCACAAAACACACTTCTCTATGCACCGCAGACTGCAGTAGTTTCCAAGTCATATGTTTTGGGCCCTGAAATAAATAGGTCTGGAATGGGCTTTCATTGTGATTGTCAGAGGGCACGTACACTCACCAGAGAGGAGAGAGAAAGCATCCCACAATAGGCCATGGTCATGCTACAATTTCTTCTCCATTTCTCCACCCTGTTGGGATTTAGGGCACACATACAAGCACTCATTGTGCTTCTCAAGCTGGTGGGCAGGGACTTGAACTGTAGTTGGCCACGTGGGATCCAACTCCCTTAACCAGTAGGCCACGGAGCAGGACCTGGAATGGGCCTCCATAATCAGTCATGTTAAACCAAAGTACATTGGTCTGAGAAGGTCTCTGTATTTGCATACTTGAGTTACTATAAATAAATCGCATGTTAAACCAAAGTACATTGGTCTGAGAAGGTCTCTGTATTTGCATACTTGAGTTACTATAAATAAATCGCAACTGACCTTAGGAGTCTGTTCTTTAACACATAGGTGGGTCACAGCAGTCCAGCTTCTGCCAATCACATTGTTTTTAAACTGTGTTCAAATAGATAAACACCAAGCCGTAGCCAATCCAGCTGCTTCTCCACCTCACTTCTCTGACTTCCGTTTTCCCTAAGTCACTTTCCTTTTCCTGCAGGTAAATGTTATCTGAACACACAGGGGTTCCCCAGAACCAGTTCTCATGACTGCCTGGTTTGCAAGTTGTTCTTTGCTCAATTAAGCACTGCTAAATTAGATTTGTCTATATTTCTCTCTTTTTTTTTAAGAATTATTTATTCAATTTTATTTAGTCATTCTTTTATTTTAATTTGACCAGAGAGAGAGAGCAGAGGGAAAGTGGGAAAGCAAGCCGCCAGATGCGGGACTCGAACCGTGGTCGGCCATGTGGGAGTGTCCAGCACCTTAAACACCACGCCACCTGCTGGTCCCTATATTTCTCTTTTTCAAAAAAATTTTTTGCCAGAGGGCGTGAATGCTTTCTGGAGAGAGACAGACAGAGAAAGAGAGAGAAAGTGAGAAAGCACCTCCCTATGAGGAATCATCACACTTCAACCCCTTGACCTCTATTTTCTCTCTTTATGGGATTTTGGGCACACATGCACACTTGCTGGGCATGTTTTTTATGCTGTGGGGTTCAAGATGCTAACTGCGTGTTTGGTCGTGGAATCCAGCCACTTTAACCATCATCCACCTGCTGGCCCAAGTTTTCTTTCTTTTTTTTTTTTTTTCTTAGAGATTTTTGCTATAGAGCTTGTACGCTTGCCAGAGAGAAAGATATACAGAAAGTGAGAAATCACCCCTGGGGAATGGCCACACCACAATCTCTTCTCCTCCATTCTTCTTTCAGGATTTTGGGCATGCACACACACACGCCCAGTGTGAGTTTTAAGCAGCCAGGTCTAGGACTTGAACCACGGTCAACAATGTGGGAGTCCAGAGACATAACCATTATGCCATCTGCTGGTTCCCCCAAGTTTTCCTTTAACAGTTAAGAAAATGGAGACCCTATGAGATGAGATGTCTTCACTTTTTATAAATGATAGAGAGTGTGTGAAAGAGAGAGAGAGAGCGAGCTCTCAATAGGGGCCTCATCACTTTTTAAAAAATTATTTATTTTATATTATTATTATTATTTTAAAGTTTGCTATAGGGCACATGCACTCATGAGAGAGAGAGAGAGAGAGAGAGAGAGAGAGAGAGAGAGAGAGAGAAAGTAAGTCCAGGTCCGGGGCTTGAACCATGGTCAGCCATGTGGGAGTCCAGCACCTTTAACCACCATGCCACCTGCTGGCTTTAGTCTTGGGCCTCATCACTTTTTGACCTGCTTTCCCCAGCCCTCTGGCTTCCCAGAATCTTAGGTGTCTGTGTATGAGCCCAGCATTTTTTCAGCTGACCCGAGATCCAAACTTGCAGCTGGCCATTTGGCTTCCAGTACCACAGTCCGATAAGTTTTAAACTGTACCACCTGGGCTGAGCTGGTGACCGCACTTTGATGGCATGGGCATACTCAGGTTTGGAAGCTGGGGGAGCACCTCTGGCTCAGACCCTGGCGCAGACGAGGAGCTCTATAAACTCTCTGTTAATGAATGAACCCTCATGTCCTGCCCACCATGTGCCTAGTGCCAGTGCCCTGGACGTCATCCTGATCAATGAATATTGAGAGGAGTTCATCTTACTACTTACTAAATAATGAATGGACTGTTTCACAAAACTTTCTAATTATAAAAAATCTGCTTAGGATCTTTATTTATTTATTTATCTATCTCATGTCATAAGTTTACTTACAAACATTTAATATGCTATATAGGTCAAGAGTTTGATCCATATGTTAGAGATGGCACCTCTTAAAATGTTCTTCACATCTGTTAAATGGACGAACTAAAACATCCTTTCTTTCTTTTTGTTTTAATGTTTTGCTATAGGGCATGTGTGCTCCCCAGGAGGAAACCCAATCAGAGAGGCATGCTTGTGATCCAGGACTGGCTGGGGTTGGGGGTGGATCATAGCATCAGGACCACATTGGGGGTGTGTGTTCTTTCTCTTTGAAATAGAGAAATAAACAAATTTAAAAAGAAAGAAAAGTTTTAGAACCCACGAACAATGTTTAGCATAGTCTGATGAAACGCCAAGAAGCTAGATTCTCTGAGGTGGTACATCCTATTTCATTGGACATCTACTTTGTACCAGGAAATAAGCACAGGGTAAAATCACAGGCCTACAAAAGCAGGAGAAAGCATACCTTTTGCCTGGTGTAGCATTTGTGAACTTCCTGGCTTGGTGGAGGGCACAGCTTGTGGTGGCAGAAGAGAGATTGAACCCCCTCCCATTCCACCCAATGACTGTTGGGACTGCAAGCCAGGTGTTAGTAGTAACAAGCTCTATCCCAGCCCGCACTGCTTCCCAGAGTCCTCAAGGGATGGCATCATTTCCTCCCCAGGAATCCAGGCTGAGCAGAGGGACAGTGGAGGGATGTCTGGGGTGGGGGAGTGCAGGACAGATGGGTGTCAGCATCACCTGGGGAGGGACTTCAAGCTGTGACTCCTGGCTGGAATGTCATGAGACCTAGTGCTGAGGGAGTGCTAGGCACTGCACTATGTACTTTACCAACCAAACCTTAAATTGTGAACTAGGAGCTATTATATAGCCCCAGGTACAAAGAAAACAAGGCCTAGAGAATTTAAGTAACTTGTCCAAGATCACACAGCTAAGGAAGTGATGGAGCTAAGGTTCTGTCCTAGCTGATGACTCTAAGATTATTTAAGAAAAAAAAAAATTGAAGCAAGGGGCCAGCAGGTGCCATGGTGGTTAAGGCACTGGACCCACACATGGCTGATCGTGGTTCGAGCCTCAGACCTAGTGACTTTAAAATCACACTGTGTGCGTGTGTTTGCATTCCCAAAATCCCGAGAAGAGAATGGAGGAGAAGGGATTGTGGCATGGCCAACCCTCTTGGGAGTGATTTCTTGCTTTCCCCCTCTCTGTCTCTCTCCAGCAAGCACACATGCCCTATGGCAAAAACCAAAAAAGAAAAAAAGGGAAAAAAAAGAGTTAAAATTTACATGTAAGAAAATTTCCTCTTTTAATTTTACTATTCATTTTTAAATTCCTTATTTGGAAGTTTGTTTATTTCTTCCATGTGTGAGAGAGACAGAGAATAACACAGTAAATAATTTTTTGTCTACTCTTCATGCTTTTAATATAACTCCCAGAGATCTTGATGGCATGTTCCACTCTCAGCTTCATCCAGCCTGAGATCATGGGATGTGCATGTCAGTATACTCTGGAAGGTCTCAGACATAAACCCAGAACCTTCTGATGAGGGCCAGCCTCGTAGAGTGTCTCGTTCTATCACTGTGCCACTGTTCATCCCCCAGATTCACCCTTTTTAGTGGTGTCCAATTCTTTGAGCATTGACAAATGCATACAGTGTGTAACCACCAACAATCAAGATACAGAGCAATTCGAGCACCTTCTAAAGTTCCCCATGCCCTTTCTCAATTAATCCCCTCCTTCCATTCGTCCCTAACCCTGGGCATCCTGCAGTCTATTCTCTGTTTATCTTTTCTAGACTGTCATAGAATCAGAATCACACAGCCTTTTGTGATTGTGTCCTTTGTTTTCTCAGAAAGATTTTTGCTATAGGGTGCGTGCGCTCTCCAGAGACACTGAAAATGAGAAGTCACCTTCCAGAGGGGATGGCCATGGCACACCCCTTCTCCTCCATTCTCTTCTCAGGATTTTGGGTATGCACACATATGCACCTGGCATGAGTTTTAAGCCACCATGTCTGAGATTCAAACCACAGTCAACTACATGGGAGTCCAGCAATGTAACCATTACACCATCTCTTGGTCCTGAGATTGTGTTCTTTCACTTAGCAAAATGCATTGGAGAGTCATTCTCCTGTTACTGCGTATGTCTGCTGTTCATTATTATGGCTGAGAAATATTGCACCATGTGAACCTATCACTGTCTATTCATCAACTGAAGAACATTTGGGTTGTGTGCAGTTTGGGGCAGTTCCAAATAAAGGTGCATAGTCATTTGTGTACAGGTTGTTGTGTGAGGGTGAGATTTTTTGGTAGATAAACAAGGACAGGTTTGCAGACCTCATATTTCTCATCAGGCTCCAAAATGCTGTGTAACTAGGGAACCAGCAGTTAGCGTAATGGCTATGTCGCTGGACTCCCACGTAGTCGACCGCAGTTCGTGTCCCGGACCAGTGGCTTAAAACTCACGCCGGGCGTGTGTGCGTGCGTGCCCAAGATCCCGAGAGGAGAATGGAGGAGAAGGGATTGCGGTGTGACCATCCCCCCTGGGGGGTGATTTCTCGCTTTCTGTCTCTATGTCTCTCTCTGTCTGTCTGGCGAGCGCACGCGCCCTATAGCTAAAACCTCTCCAAAAAAAAAAAAAAAAAAAAAAAATTGCTGTGTAACTGGATACTTGGAACCCAGGTAGATATAAATAGATCTCTACTCCTGGGGGAAGGGCATAGAGAAAAGAATTTTATTGTTTTATTCACACACTTCAAAAAAGCTCAGAAATAATTTTTTTGTCTAGTCTTCATGATTTTAGTATATCAAAAATGGTAATTTTATAATTACAACAGTTGAAGTCTTAAACTTTCATTTTTGTTTTTGAGAGAATTTTGTTATAGGAGAGACAGAGAAAGGTGAAGAGAGAGAAAGTGAGAAATCACCCACCCCCTAGGGGGGATGACCATGCCACAATTTCTTCTCCTTCACTCTCCTCTGGGGATTTTGGGCATGCACACACACTCAAATCTCCATATTGAGAGTGCCTGGCATGAGTTTCAAGCTGCTGGATTCAGAACTTGAGCTGCAGTTGACCATGTGAGAGTCCAGTGCCTTAACCACTATGCCACCTGCTGAATCCTGAAGTCTTAAGTTTTAAGCACCTTTTTTGATATGTGCTGAGTACTTACTAAACAGTTCTCTTTTTCTCACTATTTGTAATCTCTGTCCCCCCAAAACAAAATTCAACCTCCTGCCACCTCACACACCACGCCACGTACATTTCTGAATGTCTTCTTATGTTACTTTGAAAGCTGTTACAGTCAGATCTAGGTACCCAAGGAAGAAGGTAGAGATGATGTTTTCTTTCTTTCCTCACTGGGATTCTGCTCTTTCCTCTCAGGCTTATTTGAACTCTAATCCCATCCTCCCCCACTTCCCCAGCCCTCTTCCTTATTCTCACCCATCAGTTGCTTTGGGAGAGAGAGCTGGAGTCGCAAACTGAAGCTTCCTTGCCATATTTGGTTAAATCTCATTGAGTTGAGGGCACTTGAACACTAGGCAAATCACATCACCCCACTATGCCTTGGTCTGTGTGTGTGTGTCTGTGTGTGTGTGTGTAAGAAGCATGCGAAACGGCCCATTTCTAATGAAACGGTTCTTCCCTTTTTTGCATGTTGAGTCAGTGGCCTTTCCCACAAAATGAGTTCCAGTGAATCAAAGAGGTGAAACAGGACTTGGTGGAAAGCAATCATCTGCCGTGCCTGTCCACTGCAGGGAGAGGAGTCGTTCTCTCTTCTTTGGGCTGACCGCATCGAAGCCCTCTCCGAGTTCATGCCTGACTTACTGCCACGGGGAAGTTCACACTGAGCACAACACAAGCAAGGATCGCGGAAACCCTGATTGTTTTGCCCTACAGAGGCACTTGCAGGAGCCGAGCGATACTTTGGACATTCCCGAGTGCCTTAACCTGGGTTCTCCCGAAAGCAGAGTCTGACAGGAAGGCTTCTATGTGAGTAGTGTCTGCTACTAAGAGTGAAACGTGGAAGGAGAAAGAGCCAATTATAGGAGAGAAGAGGTTTATCTTCTCACTCAGAGCTAGGTTCATGGCTGAGGTGCCGTAGTGAAAAGATTAACAAGAGAAAAGTGGGGGCTAGAAGATGGTGCAGCAGTAAAACACAATGATTAATGGAGCCAATTCACTTGGGAAAGTTCCAGGTTTGTGTCTGGAGAACTGCCGGAGTATGCTAGGCCTGCGCGTGCCATGATCTAGAGGTGGCGAAAGTTGGAGTTGTGTTGTGGTGTCAAGACCGTGTTGGGTGTGGTCTCTCTCTGTGTCAAGGGGCTGGGAGCAGGATCAGTGCTTCCCATTCCTTTCTCCCCACCCTAGGATATCTTGAGATGCATTTTATAAAGCTTCACAGAAGATCCTGCACAGCAGGGGCCAATTTAATAACTTATCTTCATGGCCGAAATGAACTTTAAAAAGAGAAAAGCATACACATTTATTTACTATACATTTTATGTGACATAGGAGCCTTCAGAGATGAAGACCCAAGGAAACAGGGAAACCTGTGTATTTTTATATTTAATTCTTTTTTTTTTACATTTATTTATTCATTTATCTACTTTTTTGTTGTGATTTTCAAGCTGCCGGGTCCAGGACTCAAAACCTGGTCAGCCTTGTGGGAATCCAGCACCTTAAGCACCACACCACTTGCTGGCTCCTTTTTAATGCTTAGTTTTGATGAAGAATGAATAGTTGTGGAGAAGCTTGATTGGACAAAGGAGGAAATGATCTAATGATAATAAACTGGGGACAACTTAGCAAAGCCTATTTGTTCAGAATCTTCTCTGTGTCTCTGTGTCTTCAGAGAAAATGACCTTTCTTTTTTCCAGATATAAAGGAGCACATCTCTGGACTGAAGGTTTTGTGACTACTTCAGAGGAAGGTCAGAGAATTCTTTCCTGGCCTGCTGCAGGGGAGAGAGGCAAGAGGTCTGAGAGGCCTTCCTGCTTTTCCTGTTTTATCAGATCCCAAGGTGCCTTATTGAGGTAACCTATCCTGAACACTATTACAATAAAAGGGTAAGTTACTGAATTGGCCACCGCTGTGTAGGACTTTCTGGGAAGCTTTATGAAATGCATCTCAGGAACATCCTAGGACGGGGGAGAGAGAATGGGGCACCATTTATCCTGCTCTCAGCTGACAAGGATTGCTCATGGGCATCGATTTGTCTACACTTGCCTCACTATGGTGGAGTGTGGAGAAAGACAGGGACATGAGTCCTACATAGGTCTGTTGGCTACACGGTGTCAATACCATTGGCTCTTGCTGAGTAAATGGCAAAACTATTTGGAACTCCTCCCCACTCCCCGGGACTTAGATCCTGTCCTTTCCATCTCATAACCTTGGCTGTTAAATTCTGGGTTCCCCAGTGTGAACTGGCAAGAATGGTGTCTGTGGAATTTCTGTTGAGGGGAGGCCTAGAGGCAGCCATCTGATTGGGACTTGGGATAATTCCTGAAGCTGTGTTTGCAAAGAACTTATTGTTTTCACTTAGGTTGTGTGTTTATTTGGGGTGAAGGGTGTTAACTCTAGAAACAGCCACTGAAAGTGAGGGTCTCCTTTAGCAAGAGCTGCCCATGGTAGTCTGGAGTCTCCAGGGCTTTCCATGCCTGATCTCTTGGTACAAAGCAGGGCAGGGTAGTCACAGAGCTCTTTGCCCTTCTCATCCAGTGTGCCAATCTGGCCTGCTCACTGGGGACAAGGTGAAGGTGAGCAAAGAAGAAATTTTCTCCCAGCACAGGAGCTATAAAAGAGGTCTCTGTTGCCAGGCCTTTAGGGAAATGTCTTCCACCTCCAAAGTGTGTAACTCCTGAGTTCCAACTCATGAGATCCAAGCATGACAGTGAGAGCTGGAAGTTATGCAGCACCGTCTGGTGCCAAGTTTTCAAAGTAAGGAGTCATTGTGGTGGTCACGTGCTTCGTCTTACTCAATCGTTCCTCTTAGACCTGAGGGAAAGGTGGCCTGTTCAGTATGTGGTTTGGGTACTTCATGCATGTCTTGGCTTGAAAGTTAGTCACGAATTACCACGTATTTATAACCCTCAGCGATTGTCTCTTAAACCTTGGTTTCACTACTGGCGAGCATCACTTTCAGTGGCTCTCTGTTGTGATCAGAGGGAAGGTGGGCAAGGCAGAGTAGTGAAGGGAATCGCCTTATTTTCCTTGCTTCATGACTTTGCTCACGTTCCTCTTTCTTTTTATTCTCTTTTCCTGACCCTCTGTCTAGCCAGCAAGCTCTCCCCATCCTTTAAGCCCCACTTCCTCCAGGGCAGCCATCCACCCCAGTTTCTACGGGCTGCCTACTCTGATAGCATGGCACTTCTCTATTCAGTTCACTTGGCCCTGAGTCACTTCTACCTGGTGACAGCTCTGGTCTCATACTTTATCTTTCACGTACTAATACCTGATCTTTATCCCTCTCTCATGCATTCCTGGTAGATTATACACTCTTTGAATTTGCTTTAAATTCCTTTGTAACCTCAAAGGGACTAGTCCAGTGTCTTAGACACAATAGGGATCAGTAACTGCTTCTTGAGTAAGTACATGAATAGAAAAAAGAACTCTTGGAAATCTGAGGGAGGACACTCGGATGGCCTCGTGGATCTCGTTGGAAAAGCTAGCTGATCTTGGGCCCTAACTCCAGCATCCAAATTATGAACACTTTGCATCAATGTTTGTTGAGTTTGCTACCATCTTCCTTCCTTCACAAACATGTACTGAATACCATTCCTAACGTGCTACCATTAATAGTGTAGACCTTAGAGAGAGACCACCTTGGTTCAAATCCCAGCTCTGCTTCTTATAGCCTGCGTGGCACTGGACAAGCAACATAAGCTCTCTCAGCTTTGTCTTCCTCATACATAAAGTGGAAATAATAATAATAATAATAATAATAATAATAATAATAGTGGTGACCTCTTAGGATTCCTGTGCAGATAAGATGAATAATGGGCAAACAACATTTGGCAGGGACCGAATAGTGCCCAGAGGAATACCAGGGGACTTCAAAAGCTTTTTGGAAAAATGGAATTGAAGTATGAGTTTATTTCGGTGCCCACGCTTTTTTAAAATGGATGCATAGTTTTTTCATGATACACACTTTCATCAATGTTTTGAAGTCCCCCTGTTCCGTGATTTGGTGTCTATTCTTAGGGAGCTCACTGTCTAATAGGAGAATGTGCATTAGTACTAGTGTGTGTCTTTTTAAAAAAATTATTATTTTATTCATTTATTTGTTTACTTATGCATTAATTAATTAATTAATTAATTTAAATTTGATCAGAAAGGGACAGAGTAATAGAGAGTGAGAGAGATGGAAAGTGAGAAAGTAAGCCATCAGGTCCAGGATTCAAAATGTGGTTGGCCATGTGGGAGTCCAGTGCCCTTAACCACCACCCCACCTGCCAGCCCCACAACTGTGTGTCTTAAATGGATGTTGTACAAACTGGCCCGAAGACATGGATTTGATACAAATAGTATTTTGGCGAAGTGACTCCAGGATGCCCAGGTAAGGGGGCACAGGATCATCAATAAGCACGCTACCTTTGCAGGTATCTGGGGCTCAGTTCTGCTCAGGTCCTTTGGAAGAGTGAAAACTTCAAGGGCGAGAAAGTTGGGGTACCTCTTATCATTTCCTTAGTTCTTTTTTAAAAAATAAGTGTTTGTTTATTTTTTTTATTATTTTTTTTTTAAAAAAAATTAACCAGAGAGAGACAGAGAAAGAGAGAAAGTGAGAAAGCAAGCTGCCAGGTCCAGGATGCGAGCTGTGGTCGGCCATGTGGGAGTCTAGCACCTTAATCAACCATGCCACCTGCCAGCCCTCCTTAATTCTTTAGGGTTGTGCCCAAAGACCTCCCTCTTCTGCTTTGAATATGCTCTGCACAGACAGGCAAAGAAAGGAAGTTCCTAGGCCAAGAGTCAAAAGTGCTTACAGAAAAAGCCTGGGGTCCCCACTGGACAATGTGGGAGGACATTGACTATGAATGCATTTGTTGTGAGTTATATATGTAAGAGTTGCTGGAAAGAAATAATGAACTTCCTTGAGATTGTTCAAGGGAAAGGGTTAGGTATGGGGTCATGTGGTTCTGCTAAGAACCCCTGCTACCTCTGCAAAGAATTCGGTGGTTAAAGTAGCTGGATTTTACATGGGCAACTGTTCATTTTGAGTCTCAAACCTGTGGCTTGAGAAATACCTCAGTGCATGTGGGAGCAGGCCCAAAATCCTGAAACGAGGTGGAGGTGGAAGAGAAGAAATTGATGTGTTGACTGTGCTCCATAGAGGGAAGATGTTGTCTCCTTTCCTCTCCTCTCTGTCTCTCTCTGGCATCTAAAAAAAATGTTGGAGATGGATTCTGAACTTCAGCTGTGAACTAGTGCTTTCAGAGACTTAAAATGAAGATTTTCTGCTGAGACTACTTCCTCACTTATTTCCCAGAAGGGGAAGAGACCAATAAGGGCATTGACAATCTATTCCATGAAATCCTGGGAGAAAACTTTCCAAACCTAGAGAAGCATCAAAGATCCAGTCCCAAGAAATACAAAGGACCCCAAATAGAATCAACCTAAGAAGATCTTCTCCAAGACACATTATAGACAGATTGAGCAAAACCACAGACAAAGACATGATACTAAGATTGGAAAGAGAGAAAGGGCAAGGTACCTACAAAGGATATCCCATCAGGCTGACAGCGGATCTCTCATCAGAAACAATGCGAGTGAGGAAAGAATGGGAAAATATATTCAAAGTGTTGAGGGAAAAGCAATTGCAACCACGGATACTATACCTGGCAAGATTATCTTTCATATGGGAAGAAAAGACAAGAACATTCTCAGATAAACATGATAAATCTGAAAGAATTTACCAACACCAGATCAGATCTCCAAGAAATTCTGCAGGGAGTGCTATATCAGGAAAATTAAATATAGTCACACAAAAATAAGACTTCAAAAACTAAGAAAATAGCCAACTTAATCATGGGGACAAGTCTGGAGTTGAATATTATATCCCAGAATTTAATTGGGAAAATTGAATCACAACAAAAGATAAAGTACATGAGACTGAACTGGTGAAATAGAATTTTTTTTTTTTGAGAGTTTTTTTTTTTTTTTTTTTTTGCTATAGGATGCGTGTGCTCGCCAGACAGACAGAGAGAGACAGAGAGATAGAAAGCGAAAAATCACTCCCCAGGGGGGATGGTCACGCCGCAATTCCTTCTCCTCCATTCTCCTCTCGGAATCTTGGGCACGCACGCACACGCGCCAGGCATGAGTTTAAGCCACTGGGTCCAGGACGCGAACCGCGGTCGACTACGTGGGAGTCCAGCGACATAGCCATTATGCTAACTGCTGGTCCCAGTGAATTAGAATTTTATGACTTTTGACTAAAACATATTTGATTTTTTTTTCTAGGCTTTATTTTCTGATTTTAAGGATTTTTGTCTTGTCTTGAGCTGCTGATAGGTTCATGTACCTACTATTTGAACGGAATCCTAACCTATTTCCTGGCTTTAAGTTTTAAGAATATTTCCTTAGCATTTCTTTGATTTATTAAAGTTAAATCTGCTTTTCTTGAAATTGAAAAATATAGTGAAAAATACATAACTAATGACCATATTAAACTATATAGCATCAGCTAGGTGCTACTTTATAGTATATTCATTCTACTCAGAAATTCATGCCTTAAGTCAGACATGTATTCATAGATATGTATGTATCAGCTGAACTTGCTATTGAAAGTAGTTAGAGGAGTTGAGCCATTCTCTGAGAAGAATCCACATGGATACTGGGAACTAGATATTTCAGGCACAGGAGAAATGAAGATTTTCTACTCATAATTCAGCCTCCAGCAAGCAAAGCTAGTGTGGCAGGAGAGTTGAGCCATTCTCTGAGAAGAATCCACATGGATACTGGGAACTAGATATTTCAGGCACAGGAGAAATGAAGATTTTCTACTCATAATTCAGCCTCCAGCAAGCAAAGCTAGTGAGGCAGGAGAGTTGAGCCATTCTCTGAGAAGAATCCACATGGATACTGGGAACTAGATATTTCAGGCACAGGAGAAATGAAGATTTTCTACTCATAATTCAGCCTCCAGCAAGCAAAGCTAGTGTGCTATCACTACAGAACGGCAATCCGATTCTAGAACACCTCTGTCTGCTTACTCCTGAACATTGAGGCTTAACTTCAAGAATTTGAAAGAAACACGCCATTCATCAGATGACAAGAAATCACCGTCGGATCACGAGAAATATGGGAAAACGAGAAAATACCTCTCCTCCAATGGAAAAGAGTAACTCTCCTTCATCCACAAGCAGTTCGGTGAAAGTCATGGAAATGTCTGATAAGGAATTTAGAGCATTCGTAATGTCGAAGCTAACAGAGATGGAAGAAAAGAGAGATAATGAACTGCTAAAGAGAAAGGAGAAAGAAGTTGCCGAGTTCCAGGAGATGAGGAAATTCTTGCAAGATCTAAAAGAGGAATTACACACTTTACAAAAGACTCAAACGGAACTGCTAGAGATCAAGTCTATAATACAAGAAGTCAAAATCTCCCTTGAAAGTATTAAAAGCAGACTAGATCATTCAGAAAATAGAATCTCAGATGTAGAAGAGAAAATGGCTGGCTTAGAAAAGTCCACCACGAAGACTGAGAAAATGGCTCAAAAATTTGAGAATGATATGCGAGAAGTACTGGATACCATCAAACGTCCAAATATCCGGATAATTGGCATTCCAGAAGGTGAAGAGACCCATAAGGGCATTGATAATCTATTCCATGAAATCCTGCAAGAAAACTTTCCAAACCTAGAGAGGCATTCGAAGATCCAGTCCCAGGAAATACAAAGGACCCCAAATAGAATCAACCCAAGAAGATCTTCTCCAAGACACATTATAGCCAGGTTGACCAAAACCGCAGACAAAGACAAGATACTAAGATTGGCAAGAGAGAAACATCAAGTTACCTACAAAGGACATCCCATCAGGCTAACAGCAGATCTCTCATTGGAAACAATGCGAGCGAGGAGAGAATGGGAAAAAGTGTTACGAGAGAAGCAATTTCAGCCAAGAATACTGTACCCGGCAAGATTATCTTTCAGGTGGGAAGAAAAGACAAGAACATTCTCAGATAAACAAAACCTGAAAGAATTTACCAGCACCAGACCAGATCTCCAAGAAGTTCTCAAGGGTGTGCTGTATCAAGAAAATTAAACACAGACACACGGAAATAAGAGTCCAAAAACTATGAAAGTAGCCAACTTAATCAGAGGGACAAGTCTGAATTTGAATATTATATCCCAGAATTTAATCAGGAAAATTGAACCAGAACAGAAGATAAAAGTACATGAGACTGATAGGTTCATGCACCTTCCATTTGAACAGAATCCTAACTTGTTTCCTGGCTTTAAGCAAAGTTCCTTGGCATTTCTTTGAGTTAAGTTATAACTGGTTTTCTTAGTAGTAATGAGTGAACTCACCATTGAAAGTAGTTAGATTATGTAGGAAATTGTGTGATCAATGCAACGTGGGTGGGAAGGGAATGAAGGACAATTGTAGACACCGGAGGTGGTGTGAGAGGAGGGTGGGAAGGGACAGAGGGTCAGAAAGAGGGGTGGAAGTAATTCTAGGAACTAGTAATGGAAAATTTTTTTGTAATGTTCATGATTGTATCACTATGCAGTGTGTACTGGATGGGAGATTGCATTTTGTATGCTGTGATGAAGCTTAGGGAAGGAATGTAAATTGAGTTACAAAAAAAAAAGTTTCAGGAAAAAAAATATATATATTCAATGACTGCAGTAGGATATGTAGCCACAGCTAGGTGCTACTTTATAGGATGCGTAAAGTAAGACTTGTGTTCATGGAAATGTGGGTATCACCTGTGTTTGCTATGAGGGTATTTGGATTGATTAGGGTCTTTGGCGATTCAATAAAATGTGAGGAGAAAACTGTATAGAAAGCAAACATAGATACCAGAGACTGTGGGAGGAGAGTGGGAGATGGCAGAGGGTAAGAGATAGAGAATCTAGGATGGGGGGAAAAAAGCAAAACATACAGAAGACAAGAAATGGAAGATCATTTGCTGACAATAACATGCTTGTTGATGTGCTTGATTGAGACAATATATAGTGTAATTTGGATGGAAAATCTCATTTTGTATGCTGTAATGATGTTCAGAGAATGAATGCAAATAAATAAAAAATAAAAATTAAAAAAAAAAAAGAAAGTAGTTAGATTATTTAAGAAATTTTGTGAATAAATAAAATGTGGGGAAAAAAGGAATAGAAAACAACTGTGGATACCTGAGATAGTGTGGGAGGAGCGTGGGAAATGGCAGAGGGTGAGAAATAGGGGAAAAACATATATATATATATATATATATATATATATATATATGAAACTAGAAATGGAAAATTATTGACCATAACATGTATGATTAAGCTACTATGCAGCATCTTCTATGTTGTGACAATGCTCAGCGAGTAAATGTAAATTAATTAATTAAAAAAATAAGAAAGAAAAAAGATAAAGAAAAAAAAGAAAAAAATAGTTGGAGCCAGCAGGTGGCATAGTGGTTAAGATACCAGACTCCCACATGGACAACTGTGGTTTGAATCCCGGACCTGGCAGCTTAAAAATCACAGTGGACACGTGTGCCTGCAAGCCCAAAATCCCAGGAGGAGAATGGAGAAGGGATTGCGGAGTGGCCATCCCCCTGGGAGGTGTTTTCTCACTTTCTCTCTCCCTGTCTCCCTCCTCTCTGGACATATGTGCCCTATGGCAAAAACCTTAAAATAAAAAGAATTGTTGCCACATGGCAGCTCTCAGACCTCAGCATCTGTCATGCCCTGCCAGCATTGAAGGGCAGCTGTAGAAATGCTGAGGCTGTGGCCCGAGGGCCTGGGGAGACGGGCTCTACCTGCATGTCTCACCAGAGCTGGCAGCCCTGATAAGAGAGGAGGGGCAGAGCACAGTGGGGGCCGGAAAGAGCAACCTCACAGATTCGAAAAGGTTGGTGCTGCTTCCTGCACCTTCCCCACATTTTAAGACTCGAAATAGCAGAGGCAAAGGGAAAAAAAATGTGCAAAAAGCACAGCAAATTAGAGAGAAAACTGTTGCAGTTTTGCCTTTTATTCTCCTCATTAAGCCTGCCTTTTCCCTGCCATGATGGTTTCTAGCACTTAGGTCAAAAGGAGATGGGATTTTGAGCGGAGCTGGAGAGAATTCAAGCAGTGTTCCCTATTCCCTGGGGAGTGTGAGTGGGCCCCTGGGGTCTCACCCCAATTCTGGCTCCTAGACATAGCCCAAAGAGAGGCATGAGACCAAGTGACTCAGAGGTGCTTGTCGGACACCCTGTCTCCCAATTTCCCACCCTGTACTCAGCCCTGCCTCTTGTCCCTCTTGGTCCATTTAATTTTATACCTGGAGTTTTGATTTTCTATGTTCATCTTTGTCTCTGTCAGAGTGTGTGGTGGGCTTAGTAGTGCCTTCTCAAAATTCTTGTCCACCTGGAGCCCCCGGAAGGTGACCTTATTTGGAAAGAGGGTCTTTGTGGGTATAATTAGTCAAGATGAGGTCGTATTGGATTAAGGTGGCCCTAAATCCAGTATGTCCAGCAAGAAGATGAGACACAGATATGCAGGGAAGAAGGCCCCGTGGAGCTGGAGGCAGAGACTGGAGTGGTGCAGCTGTAAGCCCAGGAATGCCAAGGATTGCCGGTAACCGTTCACTGGGAGCTAGGAAGAGGGAAGAAACTACCTCTCCTAGAGCCTCTGGGGAGCATGGCCCTGCCAGGGTCATTCCTTCTGACTCACAGCCTTCAGAACTGTGAGAGAATACACTTCTGCTCTTTTAAGTCCCCCAGTTCGTGGTACTTCGTGATGGTAGCTATTGGAGACTAATGTAGAGCATACGCCACCTGAGGGAAGGGGTGATATCTTATTTACCTTGCATCTCAAAACATGTTAAAGGGAGCTTTTTTTTTTTTTTTTTTTTTTTCTTTTAAGAGGTTTTTGCTATAGGGCTTGTGCACTCGCCAGACAGATAGACAGAGAGAGACAGAGAGACAGAAAGCGAGAAATCACCCCCCAGGGAGGATGGCCATGCCGCAATCCCTTCTCCTCCATTCTCCTCTCGGGATCTTGGGCACGCACGCACACGCGCCTGGCGTGAGTTTTAAGCCACTGGGTATGGGACGCAAATTGTGGTCGACTACATGGGAGTTCAGCGACATAGCCATTACACTAACTGCTGGTCCCAAAGGGAGCTTTTTTAAATAAATAAATAAATAAATAAATAAACTTTTAAAAGTTTGCTTCTTCTATAAATGAGCAAGACAAACAGAGAGAGCACCCAACAGGGTTTTGATCCCACAATCTATTCCCAGTCTCAGCCAGCCGCAAAATCATGGGCACATGCATGCCCAGCATACTTAGAAGGATCTCTGGATGGGGATCGAGAACTTTCCCATGTGGGTCAACCTCAGAGAGTGTTGCATTTTACCACTGTGCCACCATCAGGCCTCCAAAGGGAGCTTCTCGAAAGTTATGTTACCGAAAGGCGTGACTCTTCTGCTGAACTTAAGAGTATTAGAACATGAGAGCAGGACCCAGGGGTTCGGGGCGCTGTCTCCTGGGAGGAGAGCACAGTACTAAGAAAGGGAAACACTCAGGAGGGAGTTGATGGCACGCCAAGACCAACTTAATCTGCTTCTTAATTTTGGCTAGAGGGTCTTTGCAGGTATAATTAGTCAAGATGAGGTCATGTTGGATTAATGTAGCCCTACATCCAATATGTCCAACAAGAAGAGGGGCATAATTTCTGGGTCCTCACATCTAATTATGTGGGTTCAAAAAAGCTCAGATAGGGCTGGCAGGTAGCGTGGTGGTTAAGGCACTGGATTCCCATATGGCTAATCATGGTTTGAGTCTTGGACCTGGTGGCTTGCTTTCTCATGTTCCCTTTCTCTCTTTCTCTCTGTCTCTTTCTGGTCGAATTAAATAAATAAATGATTAAAAAAAAAAAAGGCTCAGATATTCCTTCTGGGAGTGGTGCAAATCCATAGGAAGTCATGGCCCTGACCATGGATTTCACTGGCTGGACTCAGAAGACTGAGTGTCACTAGGGCTGAGGGGAAGGGAGTGGTGATTGGGGTTGAAGTGGACTTTAGCAAGCAGCTTGTTCTCTTTCACACTTCTGTGAAAGAGGATCAGAGGTTCAGGGCCTGGCTCTAAGGACATTCCTGGCAGCTCTGTTTACAGTAGAAAGATTTTGGAAATGACCCAAATGCCTGACAACAGATCACTGGTTAGATAAAGTATGGTTTAGACAGACATTGGTGTTTTATTCAGCCATTAAACATGATGTCATGGATGATTGTTTATTGACATAGTGAGAGGATATCATGTAGGGAAAGCACATCTATTTTGAATATATCTTTATCTATATTGTCTTAATTTGTCAGAGGGCAGAGAGAGTTTGCCAGAGAGAGTCAGAGAGTCAAAGGGGAGAGGGAGAAAGCACCCCCTAATGGGGTGCTGTCATGCTGCAATCCCTTCTCCTCCATTTCTCCATCCTGTTGGGATTTGGGGCACACATGCACATGTGCTCAGTATGATTTTCATGCCACTGGGTCTGAAATTCAAAGCATGTGGTCAGTCAGAGGATCTGGCTCCCTTTACCCCCAGGCTATGAGGCCAGCCCAAGACCAAGGTTCCTTTTTAAAAAAAAAATTATTTATTATCATTATTATTATTATTATTATTATTTTTTTGGAGAGGTTTTCGGTATAGGGTGCGTGCGCTCGCCAGACAGACAGAGAGAGACAGAGAGATAGAAAGCGAGAAATCACCCCCCAGGGGGGATGGTCACGCCGCAATCCCTTCTCCTCCATTCTCCTCTCGGGATCTTGGGCACGCACGCACACACGCCCGGCGTGAGTTCTAAGCCACCGGGTCCGGGACGTGAACCGCGGTCGACTATGTGGCAGTCCAGCGACATAGCCATTACGCTAACTGCTGGTTCCCATTATCATTATAATTTTTAAAATGTGCTATAGGGCACATGTGCTTACTAGAGGTGGGGGGAGAGAAAGAGAGAAAGTGAGAAAGCAAGCTGCTAGGTCCAGGACTCAAACTGTGGTCAGCCATGTGGGAGTCCAGTGCCTTAACCACCACACCACCTGCTGACTCCCAAGACCAAGGTTTTAACAGGGATTTTCTTTGATGGTTAAGATAAGTGATGATTTCTTCCTCACACAATAGACACTTTTTTTTTTTTGTAATATGACTTCATTAATAAATAAGCTGCAATTATTTTTAGTTTTTAAAAAATATTTTATTTATTCATTCACTTATTTTAATTTGCCCAGAGAGAGAGAGAGAGAGAGAGAGAGAAAGCAAGCCACCAGGTCCAGGACTCGAATCGTGGTCAGCCATGTGAGAGTGTCCAGCACTTCAACCACCACACCACCTGCTGATTCCCCATTTTTAGTTTTAAGACATGCTCTTGCAGTATTTTTTAAGATTGTGCCATGAGCTCCTCCCTTCCTTTTCCCTTATCAGAACTCACTTACCTGCATTTTTTTTGTATAAGACTGGGCTTTCTCTCTGGCTGTGTCCACAGAAAGCCCCAGTGACAACACATGGAACACCTTCTCTTCACAGGGCAGATGTGAGGTTTGCCTGCAGCTCCTTGCAGCCCCAGGGGGACAGCCCCTCTGCTGCTGCAGGCAGCTGAGATCACCTGTGGGAGTCCCCTTCCTTGCAGGCCCTTCCTCTGCCTAGCCAACCCTCCCTCCCTTCTAACCCCTGGCACCCACTTACAATTCCTGGAGTTTTGCCTTTTTGAGAATGTCAAATAGTTGGAATCACATAGTAGATAGCCTTTTGGACTGGCTTTGTTCACAGAGTAACACATACTTAATATTCTTCCACGACTTGATAGCTCCTGTTTTCTTCTTTTTTTTTTGAGAGGTTTTCACTATAGGGTGCGTGCGCTCGCCAGGCAGACATAGAGAGACAGAGAGACAGAAAGCGAGAAATCACCCCCCAGGGGGGATGGTCACGCCGCAATCCCTTCTCCTCCATTCTTCTCTCGGGATCTTGTGCACGCACGCACACACGCCCGGCGTGAGTTTTAAGCCACCGGGTCCGGGACGCGAACCGCGGTCGACTACGTGGGAGTCCAGCGACATAGCCATTATGCTAACTGCTGGTTCCCATTCCTGTCTTCTTTAGCACTGATTAGTATCCCTTTGCTGGACCTACCACAGTTTGTTTATCTGTTCTTGGTTGCTTCTGAGTTTTGGCAATTATGAATAAAGTCACTATAAGCATCTGGGTACAGATTTTTTGTGTGGACACAAGTTTTCAGCTAGTTTGGATAAATACCAAAGAACACGATTGCTAGATTATATGGTAAGAGCATATTTAGTTGTTTTGTTTTTTTTTAAAAAGAATTATTTATTTATTTTTATTTATCTTTTTATTTTTATTTTTATTTTTATTTTTATTTTTATTTTTAAATTTGACTGGAGAGAGACACAGAGAGAAAGAGGGAAAGTGAGAAAGCAAGCAGCTAAGTTTGGGACTTGAACCGCAGTCAGCCCTGCTAGCCACCAGTGTATTTAATTTTAAAAGAAACTGCCAAATTGTCTTTCAAGTGACTGTATAAGTTTTTAAAAAGAATTATTTTTATTTAACTTTATTTATTTATGTATGTATTTAAATTTTACCAGAGTGGGACAGAGAGAGAGAGAGAGAGAGAGAGAGAGAGAGAGAGAGAGAGAGAAAGTGAGAAAGTAAGCCACCAGGTTCGGGACTCGAATCACAGTCGGCCAATGGGAGTCCAGTGCCTTTAACCACCACACCACCTGCAAGCCCCATCGCTGTACCATTTTGCAGTTCTGTAGACGATAAATGAGAGTTCCTGTTGCTCCTCATCCTTGCCAGTGTTTGGCATTGTTGGTGTCCTGATTTTTTATTTTTTGGAGAGGTTTTTGCTATAGGGCGCATGCACTCGCCAGACAGACAGAGAGAGACAGAGAGACAGAAAGCAAGAAATCACCCCCCGGGGGGATGGTCACGCCGCAATCCCTTCTCCTCCATTCTCCTCTTGGGATCTTGGGCACGCACGCACACGCGCCTGGCGTGAGTTTAAGCCACCAGGTCTGGGACTTGAACCGTGGTCGACTACATGGGAGTCCAGCAACATAGCCATTACGCTAACTGCTGGTCCCGGTGTTCTGATGTTTGATCATTCTAATAGGTGTGCGGTGGCTTCTTCTTGTTGTTTTAATTAATTTGTGATTCCCTAATACACATGATGTTGAGTATCTTTTCATACGCTTATTTTCCGTCTGTATATGTCTTTGTTGAGATATCTGTTTAAGTCTTTGACCTATTTTAAAAAATTGAACGGTTTGTTTCTTATTGTTGAATTTTAAGGGTTCTTTGTATATTTTGGATAACAGTTTTTTACCACATATGTCTCTTGCAAACAATTCCAGTCTGTGCCTTTTCTTAGTCTTTGTGAATTTCTTCTTTTGGCTTGACACACTTCGGTATTGTTTGATTTATTTTCCCCAAAGAGCATGCAGTGCTTTTTGTGAGCCTTCCAGTGCATTCAGAAGCATACAAATAAACTGGGATTTATCAGCAATATAACCACTTTTAGGAAGATTCCTAGGGAAAATGAAAGATTTTTCTCCAACCAGAGACTCGTGTTCACTCCTGGCCCTGCTAAGAGGGCAGAACAACAAGCAGAGTGAATATTTCCCAGTGGCGGTAACAAACTTTTTAATAGCATGTGTGTGGTTATGACTGCGTCATGTATTTCTGAGTTTAATGACTGTGTTATACATTTATGTGTCTGATAGAGGCTTGGATAAAGAGGAGAGTCTCTGCTTCTCTTAAAAGAAACACTGATGAATTGGATCCTCACTGGCTAAAAGAAAAGCTGGAGCCAGCTGTCTCAGCTGCAGAGAGCAAAGGGAAAAGTCAAAAAAAGAGATCAGAAAAAAGACATTTGGCAGAGGCTAGACTTCTTTGGTTTATGGGCTTCTGTGACCCTTCTAGGAGGAAATTCCATATTTACATTTGAACGCCTTGGGTCCCAGACCAGCCCTATCACAAATTGACTGTGTGTTGTGATTCAAAAGTGCCTCTCCCCTAAACCGCAAATTCATGGGTTGAGATTGGGCTGTGAAAACTAAATCTGACTGTCAAAGAGGGGGTTTTTGAGAGGAGACTAGGATTAAGATTGTTGAGGGGGGCAAGATTGAGTCATGGTGTGTTCATAAGGAGAAGGAATGAGACCAGAAGAGGGATAGATGGGTACAGACATGCTCACTTTTGCCCTCTGCTATGGTACCTACTAGGAAGAAGATCCTTATCATAGGTGGGCTCTGTACCCTAGCCTTCCAAACCATAAGTTCAAAACCTCTCTTATAAATTACCCAGTTGCAGATATTTTCTGTTATTAGTAACAGAATGAAGAATGAACTAGAACACGGGGATGGGGGTGAGGGGCGGGGGGCAGGGAACAGCTTGATTTTGAAGGGTCGAGGTCTTCATTGTTCTTGCCCTCTTGAGAGAATGTAATTAGCTTCATCAGTAAGAATCCAGCAGGAAGCAGATAGCGCCCTGGAGAGTGGTGTTCTGTTTAGTGAACTCTCTCCTAGGAGCAAGAACAGCAGCATAGCATGGTAAAATCCCTTACAGCTAGCAGAAGAGGCAGATGCTACCACCCCTGGCCTGATATAGGTACTGGAACCTCTGGAGTACTTTAGCTGTAGGGCAGCCCCCTGTCCCCAACAGGAGCTGTGGCCTATGGTGGAAGAATGTAGCTATTGGCACCCTGCAGCTTGGTGGGCAACAAACCTGGAATAAACACTCCAATTTGTCTCTGTTCTTTCTACTCTTTGATTTCTTTCCACCCACATAGGTTTCATCCAAACAAATGCCAAAGAGCAAAGGAGCCAGCTTGTTTCCCACAGCAGCACCAACACAGACACTGAACAGAGGGTGGATCTGGAGGGACAGAGGGAAAACACTTAGTGCATTCACCCACAAATGTGCTTAAACACTGCTACAGACAACCCAAGAGGCTAGCAAGAGGAAGTATTTATATAAACTGCGATGTATCCATGCTAGGGAATACTATGCAGCAGTTGGAAAGGTAGAATAGCGTAGATCAATAAGTATTGGTGTGGCCAGATTGCTGAGACCTGTGGTTGAGCGGTGAAATGAATTGGAGGAAGATGCCTGGAATAGGATGGTATGTTTATCCACCGCCACGACACACACTCATTCACATCTATTTTTCTTTTTTTAAATAATTGTTTTATTTAAATGTATGTATGTATGTATGTATGTATTTATTTACATTTGCTCAGAGAGAGACAGAATAAGAAAGAGAGATAGAGCAAGCTGCCAGTTTTGGGACTTGAATCACAGTTGGCCATGTAGGAATCCAGTGCCCTTAACTACCATGCCACATGCCAGCCCCACTCACATCTATTAAATGCCCAAGTCTGTTACAGTATTTTATCTATATGGATATGTACATGTATGAAAGTCTGGGATAGTAGATGTCAAACTGATAGTAGTGGTTTGCTCTGGAGAGGTGTAGGGAACTGGGATGGTGGCCAAGGGACTTTAGTTAGTTCATCTTATAGCAGCAATTCCCCACACACCCTCTTCTTCAATACTCACCATTCAAACTCTTTTCAAGAATCAAAGGGCAGAAGTGTGCTCAGGGGAGGTAGGTCCAGGCATCAAATATGCTTACACCAACCTTCTTTGCCTCTAATTTGTCTAGAACTGAGCTTGGAACTTAATCTACTGGTGACTTTTAGAAGGTACTTCTTTTTTGTTGTTGTTGTTCTATTAACAAAAGAGAGTATAGTAAATGAAGAGTTCTGCCTCTTCTTGTCCTTTCTGCCTTGGGATGGCGTTGTTTGAAAATGTGATGTTTGGAGCTATGGCAACTAGTGTGTGAGGGAAGGGCCAGAACTATAGAGACATCAATCGAGCATCCTGTTATCTTACTGTCCCAAAGAAGATGCTATTCTCCACCAAACTTCTTGTTACCTAAGATACTTAAATACCTTTGCCACATCACCCACTGTTAGTCTGGCATTCTGTTGCAATTAAAAATATTTTAACTGCTATGGTAGCTTAATCTGAAATGAACTGTTTTCTTAGGATAATGTATTTATATATTACTTGTGTGATTAAATGCTTTATTTTGTAAAGCCACCACCAGCATTTGTATTTTATCTCCAGATTTGACCTGCCCCACCTTCTCATTATTCTTTTAAAAAATTATTTTATTATTATTATTATTATTATTTTAATTCACCAGAGACAGAGAGAAAGAGAGACAGAGTGAGAAAGCAAGCCGCCACGTCTAGGACTCACAAACCGTGGTTGGCCAAATGGGAGTCCAGTGCCTTAGCCACCATGCAACCTGCTTGGCCCCGTCTGCTAATACTCTTAACTCTCTATGCTTTATTTACTTTTAGAGAGAGATTTTTTTTATGGGGTGCATGCGCTTGCCAGAGATACAGAGAGAAAGTAAGAAATCATGCCCCCTGGGGGGGCTGGCCTCATCACAATCCCTCCTCTGTTCTTCTCTTGGGATTTTATTGGGCATGCACGCACATGTGCCTGGCAGGAAGCTCTACCTTTAGGGTCCTTGTTTGCCTCTGCCACTGCCCTCTGGGCTGCCTACTGAACTGCTTTGATGACTCAGGTGGACAAGTCTTTTAGTATTCACCTTCTATCCCTCCTGGAGCTGTCCTTCCCATAGTGTTTTCTTCAAGGTGGGCCCTGCCACTCAGAAACAAAAGAGATCTGGGGTGAGTGGAGAGGTGCAGAGAGGAAGAAGCCAGAGCTGCAGACCTCAGGCCAAGAGCTCTGAGTGGGATTCCTCTGGTTCTGCCCTAGGCCTGGCATGTGAACATTATAAAGAAACCCATCCTAGATTTATCTCACATCTCCTGTGATGTCTGAGGATGCTTTAAAATCACAAGTGCTCTGAGACCAGCAGTTGGCATGATGGCTCTGTTGCTGGACTCCCATGTAGTTGACTGTGGTTCAAGTCTTGGACCCGGTGGCTTAAACTCATGCCAGGCGCATGTGTGTGCATGTCTAGAATCTCAAGAGGAGAATGGAGGAGAAAGGATTGCAGCGTGACCATCTCACTTTCTGTTTCTCTCTTCTGGCGAGTGCACACAACCTATAGAAAAAAAACTCTCAAAAAAAAAAAAAAAAAAAAAATCACAAGTACTCACTGCCCCTACTGCAGGTCCCAGGCACTGGATTTCATCCCCACTGTGATGGGCTTGTGAAAACATCTTACCTAGTGGTGGCTGGGGCTGGTTTGCACTTGCAGGTCACCCTCATGGCCATGGACTGTTGGGAAGCTCTTGTGATAGGGTAACAGAGAGAAGTTCAGTTTACTTGTGACCCAGGGTGGGGGGGGATGGTGTGGGCCTCCGGCTCCCACCCTGGGGGGTGACGCTCTACATGTGGGAGCAAAGGGAGGTGTCTGCATTCTTCAAAGCAAGGGAAGAGACCTTTTGGGTGCTGTTTGTGAGGGCGTTTCAGGGACCTCTCTGGAATAAGGGTTTCCTTTGCTCATTTGGCATTCAGGCTCAGCTCCTCTGGCCCCTCCAGCTGGCCATGGCAAGGCAGGGGTGTGGATGATGAGCACTCTTAATTCCTTTGCTGTCCTGAACTCAGTCCCCTCACCGCTGTGTGGTTCCTCCTTCCTCCTCCTTCCTCCACCCCTTTCCCCTCCCCTCTGCTTGTTTCTCTTCCTCTCAAACTGATGGGAGGCTGCATTCAGGTTTGCAGGAAAGGAATACCTGCCAAGGACTTGGCGTGGTGTGGAGGGAGAGGGGAAGGCAAAACCAACTTTTGCCTCAGATGCCCGGCTGCTTTATTATGCATGCTTCCTTCTTTCTCAGTGTTTTTTGGAAAGGCTGAAAATAAACACTTTTGTAATACTGACTTGTAATTCACACTTTCCTGACAAGTTACTCAAACTGCAGCACAGCCGCTTAAAGAGGGGTTTGACGCAAGCCTTATTCAGCAAGCACTTTCTAATTCGGAATGTTCCAGAGCAGTTGCTCTTGCTACTTCCAGACTAACGGAGAGGGAGAGGAGGGGGTGCATTGCTTAATCCAGGAACCTTGGACTGGAGGTCACCATCAAGGTCGCCCACAAATTCAGGCTTTGAAAATTGCTGGATCCTCAGGGCTGCGACTCAGCAGTAATGTAGAATCATTGAAAACCTCATCTGGAAAGGACAATGAAATCTTTTCATTCAAGATCTTTCTATAGGCCAGAGAGGGGGCTTCTCTGTTTAAAATGATCAGACCTATTAGTGGAGGAGTCAGGACTACAACCTAGAAAGTCTCTCTGCTTCTTACTAGTGCTTTGTTAATTTTCTTGGATTTTCTTTCTTCCATTTAAGTTTTTTTTAAAGAAAAATTTAAACAGCATGCAAAATCAGGGAGAAGAGTGTAACGAACAGCTACACAGCCATCAACGAACGTCAATAACTGCTGCTGTCTCGATGTTGTTTCTCTATTCCCTACCTCCCCCCTTTGCAACCAGATAGACTTGACGCCACTTTGCCCATTAATACAGCAATACGCAGCCCTCACAGAGCTCCAAAAGAATAATGTAACCATAGTACCATTCTCATACCCACAAAATTAACAATAGTCCTTAGTGTCGTAATACCCAATTAGTAGTCAATTTTCTTTGATCACGTCAAAAATATCTTTTTGCAGTTTACTTAAATCAGGATCCAGACAAGATCCACACAATGCATTGGTTGATTTTTTTCAGAGGGTTTTTGAGTTCTACTATCTCTCTCCCCATACCTTTCCCAAGCCACACACGTGTTAAAGAAACCAGGTGGTCTGTCCTTTAGAAGGTCCCACATTCCTAAATTTGCCCACTTGTATCCTGCTGGCATCCCTTCCCATGTCTCTCCATCCCGTGCACTGGTATTTAATACGTAGAGCAGTGGTTCTTCACTGAGGGTGTCCTTTTTCTCCCTCTGCCTCCCAGGGGACATTTGGTCATCTCTAGAGATATTTTTGGTTCACACAAACAGGGGTGCGGGTGACTTCTGGCGTCCAGTGAGAAGAGGCCAGTGATGCTGCTACACTCCGCAGTGCACAGCACAGTTGCCCACGAGAAAGAATCATGTGTCCCAGCCCCGAGGAGCCCTAACCAGGAGACCGGACTACATTCAATGTCTTGTTTTGGAGGGCAGGGATGGTTCCTTTCTTGGGTGGTACCGCGTGCTCACTGCATCACATCAGGAGCTCACTCAAGGTCGGCTGCTGCTGAGATGGATGATGGGGTTCAGGTGTCAGTCTGGCACTTCCGGTATAAAGGTAGCCCAGCAGGGTCATTTGAGAGTAAAAGGGGATACTATTAATAGATGGAAACTGGGAATGTCTTTGGCAAACCGACATGTGGCCATCCTACCCATTGACTCTTCAAAAGCTTTATTCATCTCTAATTGATTTACTTTCACTTTGCCCCAGTTTTAGAGTACCTGCCTTTCTTATAGTTAATGCTTTAGCGATTTCCCTTCCCTCCCCATTTTCCCTTCCCAAGAGGCAACCACTTTCAATTCTTTCAGCTGGTTCTTGCAATATTTATCTTCACCTATCCTAACAATGTGCTTACATGGCTACTTCTTGGCTTTCTGTTTTGGGCATTTCCTAATGAATTCTCCTTAAAGAATATGATCATTTACCTCTCTGAGAATGAATCCAAGCTCCTCTGTTCAAGCAACTTGCTTGTCTAGTCAAAATAGATAAGATTTCTAATTTTTCCTTTCCTTTTTTTTTTCTTTTTGAAATTTTTGCTACTGGGCACATGCGCTCACCAGAGAGAGACAGAGAGAGAGAGAGAGAGAGGAAGAGTGAGAAATCACCCCCCACGGGGATGGCCATGCTGCAATCTCTTCTCCTCCAGTCTCCTGTCATGATTTTGGGCATACATGCTCATGTTCCTGGAGTGTTTTCAAGCCACTGGGTCCAAGACACATACTACACAATCATCCTTGTGGGATCCAGCCACCTTAACCTCTATGCTTCCTGCTGGTCCCCAAATCTCTCATTTTAACTTTCTGTTCATACAAGAGGTCTTCAAAAAGTTCATGAAAATTCATATATGAAAAAAGTAGGCCTGTATTTCAATTTTTTGTGCCAAAATAAACTTGCTCTTTCATTACATTTTTTTGTCTATAAATTTTGGGAATTGCTGGTATTTAAGAATGGGTATTAAAAAGCCAATAGGGGGTCAGCAGATGACATAGCAGTTACATCACTGGACTCCCACATGACTGGCCGCGGCTTGAGTCCTGGATGGGTAGCTTCAAAATCACACTGTGCTGGGCATGTGTGCCTATGTGCCTAAGATCCTGGAAGGAGAAGGAATTGTTGCATGGCCACTCCCCCCAGCGGGGGTGGGAGGGATGATTTCTCACTTTCCCTCCCACTGTCTCTTTCTCTTTCTTCCCAGGGTGAGCACACATACCCTAAGGCAAAAACCTCTAAAAAAAGAGAAAAAGCTGATTAGATGCCCTGAGCTTATGCATTGGGCTGCTTGCCTATGGTCTTCATTGTAGAGTTATCTGGCTATGCAAACCCCCAGTGCCAGAATGTTTGTGTAGTTCCTCTTGGGCCCATACAACTGCACACAGAAGAGTCACCCAGTCCTCTTCCTCAAGCAGACAGGTCTGGCTGCTAGGACCTGGAGTCAAATGGGGCTAACGGGCTGTGGGTTTCGGCATTCAGAATGTAGACTTTCCTGTTGTGGTTTTAATTCCCTCGCCAACATCTGTACCTAAGTCCTACATCCGACAGACCCCCTGTTAGCCTTCTTCAGAGCAGAGCCCTGAAATCTAGTGGGGGGACTGTGGAAGGGGAGTTGCCTAGTTGCTCAGTTGGGAAAGGAAGCTGAGGATTAAACCACTGTTATTATTATTGTTTAAAACAGCTTTATTGAGGTATAATTGGCATAGGACAGGCAGCATTTATTTAAAAGGTACAGTTTGTTAAGTTATGACTTATATATACACCCATGCAATCATCACCCCAGTCAAGATAATGAATGTACTAATCACCCCCAAAGTTTTCTCTTCATGCCCAGGCAACTACTGAATTGCTTTTTGTCACGATAGATTAGGTGGCATTTTCTAAAATTGTATATAAGTATTCTCATATAACACATGCTCTTTTTTAAGGGGAGGTGTTCTGGCTATTTTTACTCAGCATATTTTGAGATTCATCCATGTTGTTGAGCATATTATTAGCTCATTTCTTTTTTATTGCTAAGTAGTATTCCACTGCATTGAAAAACCACAATTTGTTGGCATTTGGGTTGTTTTCAGGTTTTGGTTATTGCAAATAAAGTTGTCGTGAACATTCATGTACAATTTGTTTTGTGGACATAGATTTTCTTTTCTTTTTCTTTTTTTCTTCAAAAGATTAAAAAATAGTAAAACTGCCAGAAGATGCACATACTCACTAGAGAGAGTGAGAGAGAGAGAGAGAGACCACCCTCAGTGGGGCATGTTGCAATCCCTTCTCCATGTCTCCATCCCAGTAGGAGTCTAGGTAGACATGCACAGGCACCTGGTATGTTTATGAAGCTGCTCAGGCCTGGACTTCAACTGTGGATGGCCATGTGAAATCCAGATCCTGTGACCCCTAGGCTACAGGGCTGGCCTCATGTTTTAAAATTTTTCTTGGGTTAATATTTAGGAGTGGAATTGCTATGATATATATATATATATATATATATATATATATATATATCATATATCATATGATATATATAGAGAGAAAGTGAGAAATAACCCCCCAGGGGTTTTTTTATTATTATATAACCCCACACTGCAATCCCTTCTCCTCCCAGGATCTTGGGAACGTAGGCATAGCCACCCAGCATGATTTGAAGCCACTGGGTCTGGAACTCGAACTGCAGTTGGCCATGTGGGAGTCCAGTGATGTAACCACTATGCTATCTGGTGGTCCCTATATTTATATTTAAAAAAAATTACTTTAATTAATTTTATTTATTATATTATCATTTTTATAAGAATTATTTATCTTATTTATTATTATTATTATTATTATTCAGTTTGGCCAGAGAGAGACACAGAGAAGAAAGAGAGAGAGAGAGAAAGCAAGCCTCTAGGTCAGCCATGTGGGAGTCTAGCACCTTAATTACCATGCCACCTGCCAGCACCTATTGTTATTTTTTAATTTGATGAGAGAGAGAGAAAGAAAGAGAGAGAGAGGGAGAGGGAGAGAGAAAGTGAGAAAACAAGCTGCTAGGTCTGGGACTCGAACTATGGTCAGTCATATGTGAGTCCAGTGCCTCAACCACCACACCACTTGCTAGCCCTGTATGTTTACCTTTTAATGAAACTGCCACACTGTTTCCTGAGAGGTTGTACCATTTTACATTCCCACCAGAGTGAATGGCAAAGTTCCAGTTGCTCAGCATAATTACCAACACATGATGTGGTCAGCCATTTAAATTTTAGATATTCTAGTAAGTGTATAGTGGCACTTTATTGTGATTTAAATTCGTATTTCTTAATGACATCCACCTTCTTCTTATGTGTTTATTTGCCATCTGTATACTACCTCTTTGGTGAAATGTTTATCCAGATCTCTTGTGCATTTTAAAAATTTGAGAGTTAATTATTTTCAGTTTTAAGATTTTTCACTCTTTTTTTTTGGACAGATTTTTGCTATAGGGCACGTGCGCTCGCCAGAAAGACAGAGAGAGACAGAAAGTGAGAAATCACCCCCTGGGGGGATGGCCACAATGCAATCTCTTCTCCTCCATGCTCCTCTCAGGATCTTGGGCACGCACGCACATATGCCTGGTGTGAGTTTAAGCCACCAGGTCCAGGACTCAAACTGCAGTCGACTACATGGAAGTCCAGTGACATAGCCATTACGCTAACTGCTGGTCCCAGTTTTAAGATTTTTCTTTTTACATATTTTAGAAACAAATCCTTTGTCAAATATGTGACAAGTATATGTTTTTCTGTTTGCAGCTTGCCTTTTTATTCTTGTAATAATGTCTTTCAATGAGTAAATGCTCTTCATTTGGGTAAAGTCCAATTTCTTGATTTTTTTTCTTTTATTGATTGTGTTTTTGTGTTGCATGTAAGAAATTTTTGCTTAACCCAAGGTCACAAAGATTTTAACCTTTTTTCTTTAGAGGTTAGTAGTTTTCGGTTTTAGATTTAGGTCTGTGATTCATTTTGTATTAATTTTTTTCTATGTGGTATGAGATTGGTCAAAATCCTTGGGATTTTTTTTGGCATACAGATATCCAATTTCTCCATCATCATTTGTCAAATGAAACCTGTTTTTACCATCAAATAGCCTTTGCAATTTTGCAAGTATTTATTTCTGTATTTTTAATTTTATTTCATTGTTCTACTTGTTTATCTGAAAACTGATACCACACCATTTTAATCATTATAGCTTTTTTAAAAATAATTATTTATTTACTTTTACCATTCATTCATTTTATTTTAATTTGACCAGAGAGATACACAGAGAGAGAGAGAGAGACAAAGAGGGAAAGTGAGAAAGCAAGCCACCAGGTCCAGGACTCGAACTATGGTCAGCCATTTGGGAGTGTTCAGCGCCTTAACCACCACGCCACCTGCTGGTCCTGATCATTATAGCTTTTTACTTGAAGTCTTGACGTTAGATTGTGTGAATTCTCCTTATTTATTCTTCATTTTTAAAGTTGATTGGCTATTTTAGGTCTTTTGCATTTTCAAATGAATGGTAGAATCAGCTTGTCAACTAAAAACACACTATGTTTTAAATATAAACATGAACAATATAATGCAGATGTATGATGTTTATATATATGTACATATATGTGTAATATAATGCATTCTATAAAAAGCCTGTTGAGTTTTTTTTTTTTTTTTTGGCTCTTATCCAATTGTATCTCTAGATCAAATTGGAAAAAAACTTATAACTTAGCAATATTGAGATTCCAATGCAGAAAACCAGTATAGCTCTCTATTTATTTAAATATTCTTTACTTTCTCTCCACGATACATTGTAATTTTTATTGTACAGGCCTTGCATGTTTTTTTGGTCAGATTTATCCTTATGTATTCTTTTTTTTTTTTTTTTAAGAATTATTCAACTTTGTTTATTTATTTATTTATTCATTCATTTTAATTTGACCAGAGAGGGACAGAGTAAGAGAGAGGAGAGAGAGGGAAAGTGAGAAAGCAAGCTGCCAGGTCGGGGGCCAAACCATGGTTGGCCATCTGGGAGTCCAGAGCTCTTAATTACTATGCCACCTGCCGGCTTTTGTATTCTGTTTTTGTTATTTTTTGTTTAATTGCCAGAGGGCATGTATGCTTGCCAGAGAGAGGCAGAGAGAAGGAGAGAGAGAAAGCACCCTGGCAATGGGGCACAACCATGCCACAGTCCCTTCTCCTCCATCTCTCCCTCCCGTAGGAACTTTAGGCACTCAAGTACACATGCCTGGCGTGTTCCTCAAGCTGTTGGGGCTGAGACTCGAACTGCAGTCAGCTTCATGGGATCTGGCGCCCCCAATGACTAAACTATGGGGTCAGCCCTCATATTTCTTTCTTTTTATTTTTAGAGAGATTTTTGCTATAGGGCATGAATGTTCCCTAGAGACACAGAGAGAGATAGAGAGAGAAAGTGAAAAATCACCCCCAGGGAGGATGGCCATGCCACAATCCCCTCTCCTCCGTTCTCCTCTTGGGACCTTGGGCACACACGCATACGTGCCCAGCGTGAGTTTTAAGCCACCCGGTCCGGGACGCGAACCACGGTCGACTACGTGGAAGTACAGCGACATAGCCATTATGCTAACTGCTGGTCCCGATATGATTTTTTTATACAATGTTCTTGTATCCTGAAATTTTGCTAAATTTATTTATTTATTCTAATAACTTTCTTTTTTGTGTGTGGAGATTGCATAGGATTTTCTACATAGACAACTACATCATATGTTAATAAACAGTTTTACTTCTTTCTTTCCAATTAAGATGCCTTTTGTTTTTCTTGCCTTATTACCTGACTAAGACCTTCAGTTCAATGTCGGCTGCAAGTGGGAGTAGCAGACATTCTTTCCTTGTTCTGATGTTGAGGAAAGCAATCAAAGTTTTACCACTAAGTATGATGTTAACTGTGGATTTTTCACTGATATCCATGCTCAGGATTCAAACATGTCCACCTATTTTTTTAAAAAAGAATTATTAATTTAATTTTATTTCTTCTCATTATTATTCAATTTGACCAGAGAGAGACAGAGAGGGTGAAAGGGAGAGTGAGAAAGCAAGCCATTGGGTCTGGGATTCAAACCACAGTTAGCCATGTGGGAGGCCAACACCTTAACCATTTTACCACTGGCAGCCCCCATTACCATCTACTTTTATTTTGTTGAAAGTGTTTATCAGGAATGGAAGTTAGATTTTATTAAATAGGTTTGTGTGGTGTGTGTGTGTGTGTGTGTGTGTGTGTGTGTCTATTGAGATGGCCATGTGGTTTTTCTTTTTTAATTTATTAATATAGTGAATTAAATTGGTTTTCAAATGTAAAACCAACCTTGCAAACCTGGGATAAAGCTACTTCATAGAAATATATTATTCTTTCTATATATTATTGAAATCAATTTGCTAAAATTTTGTCTTATGAAATTTGCTTCTATGTTTATGAAGAGTATTGGTTTTGCAATGTCTTTGGTTAGGTATCATAGATTTCTGACCTCATAGAATTCCCTCTCACCTCTTTAGTTTTCTGAAAGACTTTATGCAACAGTAGTATTATTTCTTTTCTTTTTCTTTACTATGGGGTGTGTGCACTCACCAAGAGAGACAGAGAGGGAGAGAGAGAGAGAGAAAGTAAGAAACCACCCTTTGTGGAAATGACCATACCACAATCCTTTGCCTTCTACTCTCTTTGGATGAGGCTACACACACATGCACTTGGGGTGTTTTCCAGCCAACAGGGTCTGGGACTCAAACAGAGCAGTCGGCTATGTGGGATCCCGCACCTTAACCATCACACCACCTGGCTGGCCCTGTATTATTTCTTTAAAATTTTCATATTATTATTATTTTCTTTCTTATGCTTATCTTGAATTTAATTTCCTTTTCTTTTTCTAGTTTCTGTAAGGTAAAAGGAAGCTGAAGTTATTGATTCAAGATTTTTTCTTTTTCTCCCTAATTTAGGCATTTAGTATTATAGAATTCCTTCTAAGTTCTACTCTAGATATCTGGCACTTTTTTTTTTTAAAGGATATAAATATATTTATCATCTTTAATATTTAACAGTACATTATGTTGTGCACATTTGATATTCTTTCTGCTAGTTTTTTTTTTTGTTGTTGTTAGTTTTGTTTTTTGATGGAGGCAGTATATATTAAATTTATCAACAATGTTTTTTACTCTGCTATGGCACACTGTTCCGTAAACTGTTCTACTTATTTACATGCATTACTGTGTCTGTTAATAATTCTCTCTCCAAATTGATCCTCACCTACCCTATGCAGCTCCTAGTGTTTACCATTACTCTCTCTACTATTGTGCCATTGAGGTCTTTGCCTCTGCTAGAATGGGAACACTTGGTATATGTTATATACCACAAATTTCGAGTTGCGTTTCATTTTCATTCAGTTCACAATGCTTCCTGATTTTTCTTTTGATCTCTTCTTTGATCCACAGGTTAATACATATATTATTTCATTTTCAAACATTTCATTTCAAACATTAAAATTTTTTAAGAATTATTTTATTTAACTTTATTTATTTATTTATTTGCTTATTTATTTAAATTTGATCAGAGAGGGAGGGAGAGCGAGAGAGAGGAGAGAGAGAGCGAGTGAGAAAGCAAGGTACCAGGTCCAGCATTTGAACCATGTTCGGCCATGTGGGAGTCCAGCAACCTTAACCATCATGCCAGCTGCCAGCCCTGAGATGTTCTTTATTAGTTTCTATTTTAATTTTGTTTTGGTCACAGAATATACTGTATATGACCCGAATCCTCTTAAATTTATTCACACTTGTTTTATGCCCAGAGTGTAAACTATTTTGGTAAATGTTCTGTGTGCACTGAAGAAGATGTATCTACCAATGTTGGGTAGACCCAGACATTCTCCCAGTACAGCAATCTAGGGCAATTATAGAACTCATCTTGTTTATTTACTGTCTCTCAGGAATTGCTGTACTTCATTGGCTTATATCCAATGTCTTGAGAACAATTGTTTCGCCTATTTGTCTGCTTTATAAGGTGTGCGTGGTGGGAGAGTAAATCTGATCCCTACTTTTCCATCTTGGCTAAAGTGGAACTCCTCTTGAATTGATATATATATATATATCAATAAGATATATATATATATATATATATATATATATATATATATATTAATTTGTCAGAGGGTGTGCACACTAACGGGAAAGAAGATAGAGAGACAGCAGGACAGAGAGAAAGCACTTTCCATGTAGAATGGTCAGACCTTAATCCCTTCTCCTTCACCTTTCCTTCCTTTCTGGATTTGGGGCTAGCATGCACATGTGTCCAGCTTGGTTTTCAAGCTGCTGAGTTCAAGACTCTTATCATGTAGTTGGCCAAGTGTGATCCAACACCTTAACCACCATGCTGCCAACTGACCATTGAACTGCTTTTTAATCTGCTTTCCAACCAATATTCCTGTATTAGTCCCATCTTACCCTGCTGTTTCCAGAAGTACCTAGTATGACTGTTCCTGAGCTTTTTGGATGTTTTAAGATGTCAGTTGTGTTGTCTGGCTTTCCTCACTGCTGGCTCTGGAGTCTAATAAATATTCTAGGAGAGCTATTAAAGCAGAGCTGAAACTACACAGGGGGCACAGAAACTAGACAATCATGGCTGAGTTTACCATTTTCTCATGAGGCTAAATTACCTGGAACAGTGCCTCAAATTCAAATACCAGCAAAGCCTCTGTAGGATGGGAAAGTGAACAAGAAGCACTAGTGCAAATAGCTGAAAGTGTGAGGACTGATACAGAGAGACAGAGGGAGAAAACACCCCCCAATGAGATGTGGTCATGCTGCAATCCCTTCTTCATTTCTCCATCCTGTCAGGATTTTGGTTACCTCTGCATTGGACCTGGTGTGCTTTTCAAGCCACCAGGGCCAAAATGCAAACTGTGATTGGCCATGTGGGATCCACCTCCCTTAATCACTGGCTACAGGGTCAGCCCCACAACGCATCGAGTTTAGACAACTCTGCTCCAGTACCCTGAGGCCATGAAAGAAAAAAAGGCTAGTATTGCCAGATCTTCCAGTAATGTTCAGAAGCTGGGAATTCAGAACTTTATGCAAAATTTCCTCTTTTAAAAATCTTGATAACTCATCTAAATTTAAGAGGATGTGAGGGCCAAGTGAAAATCCGACTATGACTGGATCTGCCTTGTCAGGCTGCCAGCTTGGCACCTCTGGGTTAGCATCTCTGCTCCTTGGCGCTTTTCCTGCTCGGTTATGAATATGCAGCATTTCTACTGGTCGCTGGGGTCTGAGGGTGGGGCAGGCCTCCGAGGGTGTTAAGGAAATGACTGACTTTTTATAGAAACCAGCTGAATCATACAATGGGAACTGCAAGCGACCTTAGAATACTTTGGTCAACCTCCATGATATTATACAAGAATAAACTGAGGCTTAGGGAAGTGAAGTGACTTCTCTGAGAACAAAGACTTTTTAGTTATTAATAATAGTTGGGCTAAACCTGGGATCTAGTTGCATGTACAATCTTCTTCCTTTTATGTTCCATGAGAGCAGAAAATGTGTCAGTTTTTTAAAAGAATTATTTGCTTTTATTTATTATTATTATTTTAAAATTTGACCAGTGAGAGATAGAGAGAAAGGGAAAGCCAGAAAGTGAGTTGCCAGGTCCAGGACTCAAACTATGACCAGTCATGTGGGACCACCATGCCACCTGCCAGCCCCAATGTGTCAGTTTTCAAACTATAATGGTAGTCTGTGCTTTATAAGTTGATGAGGTTTAGCTACGTATAACAGAAGACCCCCAACACAATGACTCATACATGACAAAGGCTTATTTATTTCTCTTGTAAAAGAAGTTTGGAGCTGAGATGGAGCTTTAGGATGTCAACAATGTTCCTGTCTCCTGTGTTTCTGTTTTGCCACCCTTAGTACATGCCATCCTTAAATTTATCTTACGGTTCTGGAATTTTAGTCATGCTCCTGAATTCCAAGGTGGAAGAGTATAGAATGGGAACATGGCAGAAAGATCTCTTGGAAGTTCTACCCAGCTTTCTCTTATATCTCATAGTTTTGAAACATGTGGCCACACTTGGCTCTATGGGAAGGGAGGAAGAAGAAGTTGGATCCATTATATCCTTGAATAAATTTGTGTTTTGGTGAAGAAATAGGATAGAGTGAGTCTTTGGTAGGCAACTAGAACAGCAGTGTATGGGCCAGCAGGTGGCACGTTGGTTGAGGTGTTGGGACTCCCACGTGGCTGACTGCAGTTTGCAGTGTCTACTGGAGTGTAAAGCAGTTAATAATTGACCAAAATGTCATGTTTCCTGCAATTTTGATATGCACACACACACACACACACACACAAAAAGAACAAAAATCTGAATGCTTTTAAGGATAATTATTAGAAGAGAAGGGAACCAGCAGTTAGCGTAATGGCTATGTCGCTGGACTCCCACGTAGTCGACCGCGGTTCGCGTCTCGGACCCGGTGGCTTACAACTCACGCCGGGCGCGTGTGCGTGCGTGCCCAAGATCCCGAGAGGAGAATGGAGGAGAAGGGATTGCGGCGTGACCATCCCCCCTGGGGGGTGATTTCTCGCTTTCTGTCTCTATGTCTCTCTCTGTCTGTCTGGCGAGCGCACGCGCCCTATAGCGAAAAACCTCTCAAAAAAAAAAAAAAAAAAAAAGAAGAGAAATAAATATCAGAAAATACTCTGTTCTTTTTCTTTGAGAGGTTTTTGCCTTAGGGCACATGCGTTTGTCAGAAAGAGAGAGAGACAGAGAGAGAGAGAGAGAGAGAGAGAGAGACCATGCAGCAATCCCTTCTACTCCATTCTCCTCCTGAAATCTTGGACACGCACACACATGTGCCAGGAGTGCGTTTAAAGCCACCAGGTCTGGGACTCGAACCATGGTGGGCCATGTGGGAGTCCAGCCATCTGCTGGCCCCCCAAAATAACTCATGTTCTAGTGTTTTGATTCAACCAGTGTAGAAAACATTGATTCAATTGTAGTTCATATCAGTTCAGTAGGAGTTTATTGATTTTTATAGAAATCTGTTTGGGTAAGTCCACAGTTTAGAAAAAAAAATAGTTTCGTTTCAGTCTAATAGTGGGTTCAAAAATGAGTGTGATGTCTTTCAATTTTTGGTTCATGGTTTGGGTTAACTCCGGGCCCTGGGTACGATGTATCCATGCTAGGCATTTTGTAATTCTGATTTAGGAGAGCAGACCTGGGCCAAATAACTGGTTTCCATTGAGTAAGGAGTTTATTAATCCTGCTTTTTTTTTTTTTTTTTTTCTTTTTTTAGAGAGGTTTTTGCTCTAGGGCGCGTGCGCTCGCCAGACAGACAGAGAGAGACAGAGAGATAGAAAGCGAGAAATCACCCCGGGGGGATGGCCACGCCGCAATCCCTTCTCCTCCATTCTCCTCTCGGGATCTTGGGCACGCACGCACACGCGCCCGGCATGAGTTTTAAGCCACCGGGTCCAGGACGCGAACCGTGGTCGACTACGTGGGAGTCCAGCGACATAGCCATTACACTAACTGCTGGTCCCAATCCTGCTTTTCTTATGTAGGAGCTAATAATCCTAATGACTTTGAATGACTGCAAATTTATCTTTGCGATTTGGCATTAAAGGTCCCACTTGTGATGGATGTGCCAAAATTAACACATTAGCCTGTTTCATGATAGAAATGCACCCAGTTGAAAACTTCTCAGTTCTTAGTCATGCATTTTGCATTTCCAAGGTTTGAGATTTACCATGTTAGCTCTAGAACACTATTCTGGATTTTGCTTTGTATGGCATCTCAGAAAGTATGCCTAAAATTAGAGACTGTAAATTTAATTTTTTGAGGGGGCTAGAGAACTTCTGGAAATTTCAGAAGAATATGTTTAAGGGATGAGTTGTCTCCTTCTACAGAGCATCCAGCTGATCAGGCCTTGGGGATTCTGGTCCAGCATTGCCAGATAGTATAACATTTTAATGAGAATCTGGGCCAGCCAGTTGGTGTAATGGTTAAGGTGTTATACTCCACATGACTGTTCAAATCCCAGACCTGGTGGCTTGCTTTCTCACTTTCTCTCTCTCTCTCTCTCTCTCTCTCTCTCTCTCTCTGCTGAGCACATGTACCCTAGAGCAAACTTTAAAAAATAAATAAGTAAAATAAAATAAAATAAAATAATTTAAAATAGTGTTTAAAAAAGAGAGAAAAAACATTTTAATGAGAATCTAGAGATCTGAGTTCCTATGCAAAATTCTATTTTTACATATCAGCTAGTAATTAAAAACTATAGCAGTTACATTGCTGGACTCCCACTTGGACAACTGTGGTTTGAGTTCTGGACCTGGTTGCTTGAAAATTATGCCAGGTGCTTTTGTGTGCATACCCAGGATCCTGAGAGGAGAATGGAGGAGAAGGGATTACAATGTGGCCATCTCCCCTGCGGGGTGATTTCTCATTTTCCCTCTCACTGTCCCTATCTCTTTCTCTCTCTCCAGCAAGCACAGGCATCCTAAGGCAAAAAGAAAGTAAGAAAGAAACAAAAACTTAAAGTCAAGGTCACTATTGTACAGGCCAAATAATACACATCTACATGCCTGATTCTTGGGTTGCTGGTTTTCAGGATCTTATTTCAATTCTCCACACTTTTCTGTGGCCCCATCATTCTCGTCTATATTTTACTTGATGATGCTGTACTTATTTTGGGTAGAAATATTGATAACATATTTGTAAGTGACTTCTTTTTTTAAAATTATTTTATTCAATGTCATTATTTTATTTTATTTTTTTAAAAAAGTTGATCAGAGAGAGACAGAGAGAAAGGGAATGTGAGAAATCAAGCTGCTAGGTTTGGGACTTGAACTGCAGTCAGTCAGGTGGGAGTCCAGCCACCTTAACCACCATGCCACCTGCTGACCCCGTGACTTCTTCATTTTATTGATTTTGTAAGATTGCCTGTGATTCAAAATATATTATCTCATCTTCTAGGAAAGAACAACTCAACAAGACAATGATGGTAAGGAGACCAGGAAGCAAATTCTCCAGCCATGACCATATGCTTCTCTTGTGGCCATTGGCTCTCCCTAGGAAATTCATCGAGTCTCTCTCTACATGTGACCGTTGGTCCTAAGGTAGGAAAGACAGAGGATATAAACAGTGTACTACAATCGATTTCACAAAACCAATCGAATAGAAGGCTGTGTATTTATGTGCTACTTATTTGTCTTCTAAAACATAGTCTGTGAATGCCAACCACATGCTAGACCTTTGGTAGGATGGCAAGTGGAATGTAAAGTGAGTGCACGTCTTTTTCTGGGCTTTATTTTGTTTATTTGTTTGTTTTGTTTTGTTTTGTTTTAGATTTTTTGCTATAAGGTGTGTGTGCTAGTCAGAAAGAGAGGGTAAGTGAAAAATAACCCCTGGGGTGATAGCCACACCACAATTCCTTCTCCTCCGTTCTCCTCTCAGGATTTTGGACATGCGTGCACATATGCTCAGCATGAGTTTTAAGCTGCCAGATCCGGGACTTGAATTGTGAAGTCAGCCACTGTGATCTAGTTTCTTTAATCACCATGCCACCAGTAGGCTCCAGAGCTTTACTTAGTTTTAAAATTTAATTAAAGGGAAGAAGGCCTTTGCCCTCTGGTCATAAACTGTGAGGACATGAGTCTAAAAGCTGCCAGCAGACATAGTTCCTTTGCTAGGAGAAATCTGGTCTGAGAGATTAAAGCCAGCATGCTGAGAGATGCAGCATCCCTCACCTGGATACAACAATGGCTTTCTGACTGTCTCCCTGCTTCTAACTTTGATAGTCGACTTTCTTTCTTTTGCCTTGTTTTCAAAATTTTGCTATAGGGCATGAGAGAGACAGAGAGAGAGAGAGAGAGAGAGAGACAGAGAGAGAGAGACTATGTAACAAAGCACCCCACAGGGGGATGACCATGCCACAATCCTTTCTCGTTCATTCTCTTCTCACGATTTTGGGTATGCACACACACATACCCCACATGTTTTTCAAGCTGCAGGGGCCGGCACTCAAACTTCATAGTCAACCATGTGGGATCCAGCTTCTTTAACCAATATGCCACCTGACTGGCCCATTAGTCTACTTTCAACATAGGAGCTGGAGTAATCTTTGTAAACAAAAGTCAGATGTCAGTCCTTTGCTCAAAACCCTGATTCAGGTCCCTGTCTCACAGGATAAAAACGGGTCTTCATGATGGTTTGTAGCCCCCACGCAACATGGCTCTCTTTGCCTCTCTGCCTTCATCTCCCACTACTCCCCTTCGCTCACTCTGACCCAGCAGTTCCTCCAAAGTATCTGACAGGCTCTTGGTTTGTAATGGCTGTGCCCTGTCTCCAGCACACCCTTCTTACAGATATTTTCAAGACTAATGCCCTCTACTCCAATCATGCTCAAATCTCGCCTTCTCACTGAGGCTTGATTTAGTTGATTAGTCAAATATAAGTGCCTAATTTGACCTTGGGTTCTTAAGCTTATCCATATAGAAATCACCAGGTTATTAACAAAGTCCTGTCTTTTATTAAGGTATATATTAACACATCTGTGGCATGACCTTGTTTTACCTAGCTAATCCATACAACAATAAAGACAATAAGGCTAACTGGGTCTTTGGTTGGGCTAAATAAATTTAAGACTCCTTATTTCTCTGAGGACTATCCAGACTTTTCTGTCCCATACAATTCTTTTTTTTTTTTTTTTTTAAAGAGAGATTTTTGCTATGGGTGTATGCACTCACTGGAGAGACAGAGAGAGACAGAGAGAAATCACCCTCTGGGGGGATGGCCCACTACAACCCCTGCTCATCCATTCTCCTCTCAGGCATGCATACACACGTGCCTGGTGTGTTTCAAGCCACTGGGTCCAGTACATGAACCAAGACTGACTATGTGGAAGTCCAGTGATGTAACCATTATGCCATCTGCTGGTTCCATGTCCTATAGAATTCTTAAGCTTATTAGCTATATTCCCACAACCCTATAAAACCTATGGGGTAAAAATAATAATAATTATTATTATATATTATCCATAATGGCTATTGTTATTATAATAAAATAGCTAATACCAATACAGTATTTTCTATGTGCTAGACACTATTATAAATGCTTTATTTATATTCACTCACTTTTTTGGGGAGAGATTTTTGCTATAGGGAGAGTGCACTTGCCAGAAAGACAGAGAGACACAAAGAGATAGAAAGCAAGAACTCACCCCCCAGGGGGAGATGGCCACGTCGCAATCTCTTCTCCTCCATTCTTCTCGCAGGATCTTGGGCAAGCACTGCACATGCACCTGGCATAAGTTTAAGCCACTGGGTCTGGGACTTGAACTGCAGTCAACTACATGGGAATTCAGCGATGTAGCCATTACGCCATCTGCTGGTTCCTATATTCACTTACGTAATCCTCACAATAGCTCTGAGAGATTGATGCTATCTTATCATTATTCCATTTCTTAGATGAAGAAACTGAGGCACCAACATATTAAGTAAGTTCCCCAAGGTCTTAGAGCTAATAAATGATGGAGACAAAGTTTTAATTCAGGCATTATTATTCCAGAATCCAAGATGTTTTGGTTTTAGATAATAGGGAATTCACCTCAATGTGATTTATGCCAAATGTAGGACTTGTCTTCTCCTGTAACTAACCAGTCTCCAGAGAGACCTTGCTTTGGGCTTGGTTCTTATTTATTTATTTATTTTTCTAAAGAATTATTTTATTTAACTTTATTTATTTATTTATTTTAATTCAACCAGAGAGGGACAGAGAGAGGGAGGGAGAAAATGAGAAAACAAGGGGGGACCGGCAGGTGGCATGGTGGCTGGGGATACTGGACTCCCACATGGCTGACCATGGTTCAAGTCCTAGACCTGGCGGCTTGCTTTCTCACTTTCTCTGTCTCCCTCACTCTGTCCCTCTCTGGTCAAATTAAAATAAATAAATAAAAAAAAAAAGTGAGAAAGCAAGCGGCCAGGTCCGGGACTGGAACCATGGTCGACCATATGGCAGTCCAGCACCTTCAACCACCACACCACCTGCTGGCCCCCAGTCCTGGTTCTATCCAAGTCCAAGTCATCAAGATTTGGTGCTCCTCTTTTTCCTCTAGTTTCATTCTCTTTATGTGGACTTCATCCGTGCTAGATTTTCATCAGCAGCAACTTCAAGTTCAGAAAAGAAAGAGATTGTTCTTCCAACAGTTTTAACTAATAAGTCTCAGGGCTGAGTCTCAGCCAAACTAGTTGGGTAACTGAAATCCACTGAGGAGCCATGATAGAACATGCTCGATGGCCCGATCTTGTGACCATCTGTCCGACTAAGGGTTGGGGGAAACTTGAGTTTGCCTCACCAGAACCAGATAGGCCACGAATGGGTGAGGGATGTTCTACTAAAGAAAAATGAGGTGTTGCCACAAGCAAGAGGATGGATATTAGGCAAGGAAAAGTCCTGGATGACCACCATAAGTAGGTACTGTGTTTTGTTTGCTGAGTTTCTGTTATTGCTTTTTCACAAAGGAAGAATCTGCGGTTTATAAAGGCTAAGTAATTTGCCCAAGACCACAGCCCTAGAATCTCAAAGACCAAGACTGGAATCTCAAAGCTTGTGCCATGCTGCCATTGAAACATAAGCTTGAAATGACTGGAATGGCAGATTGCAGGGTGGTATTTGGGGTTAAGAAATGGCCTGCTGCGGGACCAGCAGATGGTACAATGGTTACATTGCTGGGCTCCCATGTAGTTGACTGTGGTTCAAATTCCGGACCTGGTGGCTTAAAACTCATGCCAGGTGTGTGTGCCTGTGTTCATGCCCATGACCCTGAGAGGTAAATGGAGGAGAAGGGACTGCGGTGTGGCCATCCCCCAGGGTGTAGTTTCTCGTTATCTGTCTCTGTTTCTCTAGTGAGCACATGCGCCCTATACCAAAAAAATCTGTCTCAAAAAGAAAAAAAGAAAGAAACTGCCTGGTGCTGTCTCTTTACACCATTTACTTCCCTGCCTGCTATTGAACTCAGCCTTGAGTGGCTCTAACTCCCTAAGACTTGTTTTCTAGAAGAATCTAGAAGGTAAGTAGGAGATGGAGAAGTGGGCCTTCCTTGAAATGGCAGACTTGGAGACCTGGAGGAACCTTGCTTCTGTGGACCAGTCAGACTCATCCGAGGCTGCGAATTAGCCCTGGCAGTTGTTTTCACTCAAACATTCCCGATTTATTTATACAGAATGAACTAGTCATCTTATTTTTCAATCCGTTTTTAAAAATCACCAGCCCCCAGGTCAGCAGATAATGTGGAGGTTAAGACAGCTGGATCACACTTGGCTGACAGCACGGTTTGAGTCCTGGGCTTGGCAGTTTGAACATCATGGCAGGCACATGTGCATGTATGCCCAAAATCCTGAGAGGAGAATGGAAGAGAAGGGATTGTGGGATTGTGGTGTGGTCATCCCTCCTGGGGGGTGCCTTTTCACTTTCCCTCACTCTTTCTCGTTCTGTCTCTATCCAGTGAGTGCACACACCCTAAAGCAAAGCTAAAAAAAAAAAAAAAAAAAAAAAAAATCACTAGCCCCTCTGCTCCCGCCCCCCCCACCACCACAAGCCTCCCAAAAACTGGGCTGGAAGCTGAAATGTAACCCAAGACTGGCATTTACACTTCAAGGCAAGGAGGACCTAGGGGCTAGAGGCTACATAGGCAACAGTTTGTTTAGACTAGTGCCCTCTCACTCTTTTCCTCTCCCCCTTCTTCATCCTATCTTCGTTCCTTCCATCTTTTCTTTCTTCCTTCCCTCTTTCCTTTCTTTATATCTCTCTAATTTTCTTCCTCCCCCCATTTTTTTTCTTGTAACTAAAGAACTTTATTTTTCACTAAGACTTTGTTTTGAGGACGTACCTAAACTGTGTCACCACCCCCACCCTATCTTGAAGGGTTAGTACAGTGAGTGTTATAAAGCAGATATGAACAGTTTGAAAGATTGGAGCCAAAATTAACTGATCTAAATCATCATAAAAACATTTAAGTAAACAAAAAAAATAAAAGGAGAAAAAGAAGGGGCACTAGGGGTTTGAGTTGAGCAAGATCTTCATGTTTCATTGAGTACACTTCATCTTGGCTGGAGTGTAACCAAATGGAAACAGGGTAGTGATACAACAGCTTTTACTACTGCACGTACACACCTGTGCTCCCAGTCCATTCCTCCCCCCCCTCCCCCACTACTTCCAGCCAGATTATTTCCCGGCTTGTTGGGCCTGCTGACCCAGGAGCACGTAGATCTTCTCTTTAATCCAATCTTTGTTACATGGCTGGTATGTCTGGGTATCAGCTGGAAGGCAGCTGAAGACTGCCAGATCGTCGAGAAAATCGCACAACTGGCTGATATCGTATGTGGTGGAAGAACTGCTGGGATTCATTCCCTTCAGGTGTTCTTCATACATTTTACAAACACCTTCCATGCATTCACTCACAGAATGAATGTAAATGCTACCTTCTGGCCTCTTGGTGGACTGCTCCAGCAAAACGGTGTGAGACGTGGCACCAAACCCTTCTCGCTACAGACACTGCCCACACCACCCTCTCTTCATTGTTAGTCTACTTCCTTATAGTTACTAAACATTAATTAGAAGTAAAAAAAAAAAAATCTCGTGAAGAGTTTAGAAGAAAGGATATGTTCTTGGTAAGATGTCTCTAATTTACTTTCAAAACATTCAGCATTGACAGAGAATACTAAGTTTGCGCTATTTGGTTTAAACTCTAATTCCAAGGGCAGCAGCTCCTGCTGAGAACACAGAAAGAGTGGCAGCTCCTTTCAAATCAGGAAGTTCAGGCAGCTACCATAAGCACTAAAGGTATCCATATCTCGATTGGTACCTTACGCTTTGCTTAGCATAGTGAATGTCAGAAAGAGATTTTTATTAGTGAAAGTTGTAGCTAGTAGCCTGCAAAATGAATGTGAAATTGGAGATGTTTGAGATGTGTGGATGGGCTAAAATATTTCAGAACTATTTGCATAAGCAGAGTAGAAAAATCTAGAAAGGTCTATAGTCTGCACCCTTAGGAAAGACACCAGGAGTTGATCCCTAAATGGTCCTACATCCAGCCACTTAGTGAGGATGATGCCTGGTGGCCTAATGCCACCTACAAGAAAAACATAATCCTGCTTCTGAAATGCTGTCCTGTCTGTCTAGATAAAAACCTTTTATAAGTTGGTGGTCAGAATACTTCAAAGGGTGGAGAGTTTGAAAGTCATGGGATTTATAGTAAAGGCTTTATAAACCGTCTTGTGCTTGCTTGTGAATACGTTGTTTTTAGCAAATGTTTGTACATGTGACAGAATTGGGTTGGAGATTTCCCACCAAGATGATGGGATGGGAAGGGTACAGGGAACAGCTAAACATCACCTCCAACTTCTTCAGTGGCTGCTGTTTCCACCCAAAAGAACCAATGTTGTATATATGCAAATTACCTTAAGTCAGTTTTCTTCTTCTTCTCCTTTTTTTTTTTTTTTTGAGAGGTTTTTGCTATAGGGCACATGTGCTTGCCAGAAAGACAGAGAGAGACAGAAATCGAGAAATCACCCCCCAGGGGAGATGGCCACACCACAATCCCTTCTCCTCCATTCTCCTCTCAGGATCTTGGGCACACATGCACATGTGCCCAGCATGAATTTAAGCCACTGGGTCTGGGACTCAAACTGCAGTCAACTACATGGGAGTCCAGCGACATGGCCATTATGCCAACTGCTAGTCCCAGTCTGTTTTCAATAACTCCCTCCCCTCAGAGGATTTGCATTTTAGCTAGAAAGATTAATATTTGAAATAACAGTTGGGAAAAAAACAATCATATCTCAAAGAAGGATGTCCCTACTGCATACAATGCATGGCAAAAGATGGAAGACTTCAGAGAGGGGAGGAAATGAACAGGGAGAATATTTTCTTCTTGACTTTTATCAGCTTTACTGAGGTAATAAAAGTCGCCGAATTCAAATACACAGTTGATGAATTTGACAGACAGAGACACTCACGTGACTGCCATCACAATCGGCATGTGGAACAAGCTCATCATGCCCCAAAGTCTCGTCCTTTCGATTTTAGTTGATTCTCCAATCCTTACCCTTATACCCTGACAACCATTACCTGGTATATTACCCTAATTTTGCCTTTTAAAAATAATTTCATATAATCATGTCATATCATATAATATGTCATATACTTTTAAAGTCTTTTTTTTTTTTTTTGAGAGCTTTTTTTGCTATAGAGCACGTGCGCTCGCCAGAAAGACAGAGAGAAGACAGAGAGACAGAAAGCGAGAAATCAGCCCCTAGGGGGGATGGCCATGTTGCAATCCCTTCTCCTCCATTCTCCTCTTGGGATCTTGGGCACGCACGCACACGTGCCCGGCGTGAGTTTAAGCCACCATTTCTGGACTCGAACCACAGTCGGCTACATGGGAGTCCAGCGACATAGCCATTATGCTAACTGCTGCTCCCACTTTTAAAGTATTTTGAGTCTGACTTCTTTCACTTGGTCTAATGCATTTGAGATTTGTTTATGGTGCAATGTGTAATAGTTCGTTCCTTTTTATTGCTGATAAACATAGTTGCTTTTTCTTGCTGATAATCTTTTTTATTGCTGATAATAGTGTTACATGACAGACCACAATGTGTTATCATTTCATCACCTGAAAGACAGTTGAATTCTTATCAATAAACCTGCTATAAACATTCATATGGACACTTATATGGATATATGCTTTTATTTCTCTTGGGTAAATATCTAGGAGTAGAATTGCTAGGTCATATGGTAAGTGCATATTCAAATTTATAAGAAATAGCCATATATATTTTTTTAAAGTATCTGTACTTTTACTAGCAAAGTGTGAGGATTTCAATTACATCACATCCTCACTGATGTTTGGTATTGTCATTTTTTTTTTTTTTTTACTTCTATCCATAATCTTCTACTGTCCAAAATCACTAAGATATTGTGGTAGAAAGGGAACCAGAAACTCCAAGTAACCAACTCACAATGTAATTTATATAGTTCATTTTTCTACATAATTTATTATCCTACCAATTTGCCTAATCTCAGCATCAGAAAAGAGGCTTTAAATCCAGACTTAAACAGATTTGCTATGTCAAAAAGAACATTTATTATTTCTATCACAGCCTCTTATGCGTTCTTGCCAGATATTTTTGGTGCAGGTGTTTTCTGGTCTGCAGCATTTTGACTCTTCTGAGCTTTCAGAGGCGGCGCTGCCATTTGGCCTGTGACTTTCTGAGCATGGACCTTCTGGCCTTGAGCCTCTTGCCTGCAGTCGTTGTTCTTCTTGTTGCTACTTTAGCAGCGGCAGCACCCTTAGCAGCAGGTGCTTTTTTCAGGAGAGCTGCCTTTTGAAGCTTCTTAACTTCATTCTTGATTATTCTGTTCCTCATTTTCTTTGCCTTCATGACTTTAAAGTGATCAAAATCTGTCACCCTGGCTTTCCTTTCTCTGGCTTCAATCTTCGTAGCTCATCTTGTGGCTGCCATTTTGTATTGATATCTGCCTTCTGCTAGGTTCGTCGGACACACTTCTGGTGTGCACGAGGTGGGAACTTGAGGATGAAGTCAGTGAGTCGCTTGCATTTGAAAGGCACGGCCTGTCTCCTCACCTGAGTGCAAGGTCCATCAACCAAAGCCCTGCTCTGATCAATAACATTTATATTGCAACCAGCATGAGGGCCAAAGAAGACATAGGCCACCCGGCCAACCTCCACAAAGAGCCTGAATACTATGCTGCCAACGTTTGGCAAGGAGCTTGTATTGTTATTTTATGTTTGGCCATTCTAATGGATATTTATATAGTGGCATTTCTGTGACTTCAATTTGCATTTCCCAAATGACTAATGATGTTGAGCATTTTTGCATGTTCTTAGTTTTTATTTGTGTATCTTTTGTAAAGTATGCTTTTATCTTAGTCTGTTTTGTGCTGCTATCACAGAACAGAGACTGGGTAATCTATAGAGAACAAAGATTCATTTATTATAGTTCTGAAGGCTGAGAAGTTCAGGACTGAGGGGCCAACATCTGGTAAGGGCCTTTTTGCTGCCTTGTCCCGTGGTAGAAGGGCAAGGATAGGGCAAGAGAGAACAAGAGGTCAAATTTGTAGCCTTAAGCACTTTTATAATCAGCATTAATCTGTTCGTGAGGGTGGAGTCCTTATGACCTAATCATCTCTTAAAGGTCCCATCTCTCAATTCTGTTTCATTGAGGATTAAGCTTCCAATACATGGACTTTGAGAGACACACTAAAAACTATAGCAGTGTTCAACTTTTTTTTGGCCAAGTTTTTTCTTACTGAGTTATGAGTTCTTTATGTATCATGGATACAAGCCTTTGGTCAGATATTTGTTTTGCAAATATTTTCCCCTAAGCTTCAGCTTTCCTTTGCAACTCTTTGTCTTTTTTTTTTCCCCTTTGTTCTGTTTCTGAACTGTGTTTTTTAAAGAGTAGAATTTAAAATTTTGATGAAGTTTGAGACCAGGAGATGGTGTAATGGTTATGTTGCTGGATTCCCATGTCAGCTGAGGTTTGAGTCCTGGACCTGGTGATTTAAAACTCATGCCGGGCATGCCCAAAATCCTGAGAGGAGAATGGAAGAGAAGGGATTGTGGTGTGGCCATCTCCTTGGAGGTGATTTCTTGCTTTCTGTCTCTCTCTCTCTGGTGAGCTCAGGAGCCCGATAGCAAAAATCTCTCTAAAAATGTTGATGAAGTTCAATTTATTGATGTTTCCTTTTGTGTCTAATTTATAAAATCTTTGCCTAACCTAAGCCTACTAAGACTTTATCCTATTTTTTCCCCTTGCTGGTTGTTTTATATGGGATTATCTGGAAAGTCATGAGCATTTTTGCATAGAAAAACATAAAAAAATACATCATGACTTTTCCAACAACCTAATAGTTTTATGTTTTAAATGTAGGCCTATAATCAAATTTATTTTACTTTTGTAAAATACACTTTTTCTTTAAAATAAATAATTAATTAGTTAATTTAAAAAATTGTTACAGGGCTTGTGTGCTCTCCAGAGAGAGACACACACATACATACACACACACACACACACACACAGAGAGAGAGAGAGAGAGAGAGAGAGAGAGAGAGAGAGAGAGAGGGAAAGTGAGAAATCACCCCCAGGTGGGTGGCCACACTGCAATAATTTCTCCTGCAGGTCTGGTACCTGAACCATTCAGTCAACCATGAGGGATCCAGCGACTTAACCTTCACACCACTTGCTGATTTTATGTCAATTCTTTAGCAGGGTTCTGGGAATTGTTCTAGAAAGCTCAGCCTAAAGCCCATTTCTCCACACTCTCAATGATTCTGTGAGCTAATGAAGAGTGGTTTTCAAAATACCTAGCAAGTGGTATAGTCCAGGCACTGGCTCACCTGAGTGGATCAGTGACCAATCAGAGTGGGAGTGGGTGTGAATAGCCAGTAGGACTGGGTAGGTACACATCAGCTGAATGTCAGTCTGGTGACAACAAATGACCTCTCAAAAATCGCTTTCCCATTAAGCCATGTAGATTTAGTTGCCTATAGTCAAGAACCAGTTCTTTTTATTTTATTAAAAAAATTATTTTTATTTAATTTTATTCACCTTTCTATTTTTTAAAAATTTGACTGGAGAGAGAGAAAAAAAAGAGAGAAGGAAAATAAGAAAGCAAGTCACCAGATCTGGGACTTGAACTGTGATTGGCCATGTGGGAGTCCAGTGCCCCAACCACCACACCACCTGTTGGCCCCACAAGGACCAATTCTTAATAAGAGAGAAGCAGAAATTCAGTTCACAGGTGAAAGGGGCAGAGTCCATCCCACGGAAGGTGAGATTCCTTCTGTCTGTCTTCCTTCCTTATTTCTGCCCTCTCTCCCTTCCTTTCTTATTTATTTCTTCCATGAATGAGAGACCAAGATAGCACCCTCAACAGATCCTAACACTAATATCCACCGGAGCTTCAGCCAGACCAGGATCATGGACACACAGGTGCCTCATGTACTAAGGGAGGTCTCTAGACACCAACCTGGAAACTTCTCATGAGGGTCAGCCTTGTAAAGTGTCATGTTTCACTGGTGTACCAAAGATTTTTTTATCCAGTCAAAGATTGTGGTTTTTGTCATTCCCAAGGCCTAGTTGTACCTCTTCCCTTCCATCGCTTGACAATTCTGTGAGACCTCACTGCTTTTTCTCTCAATTCTCCTTTTTAGCTTAAATTGGTCAGATTGCTTCTGACCCTTGCCATTCATCCTAAATTAAATAGCTGAGAGCTTTGATGACTTCTTGGTAGTGCTCCTTGGTAGAGACAGACAATAGGAATGTACTGGGTCATCAGAAAAGTCATGACACGATTTTGCATAGAAACACTGAAAAATATGTTATGACTTTTCTGACAACCCAATAGATCCCAAGAAGTTCTAAAGATAAATGAAGAAAGGACTCTGATTCTATTGACCTTCATGAAAAGCAGTGTATTTCTGTGCCATTCTAAAATGAGATTTTTGGATGCACTAATCCTTTTTCTACTGTGGAAAAGGCAACCCAGTGGCCTATTTCATCCCTTTATCATCCTTTTCTCTCTTTTACTGGGGACTCTGCCACCATTAACAAGGAAGAAAACAACAGGAGATGGGTGTAAGTGGAACTAGAAGAGATTTTGTTTGACTCTGATGGCAAACTTGACATGGTGGCTTAGAGGAATATGGCCATGTAACAGACCTCTGGAGACCTTAAAATCTTATCATATGTAGGAAGTGCTTTGGCTTTCTTTCTTTAAAGAAATAGAAAATTAACTAAATAAGAAAAATGAAATAATTTGGGCTCAGAACTACTGTGAAATGATGACTGATTTACTATAGAGGCAACATGCATCAGGCAGGCTCTTTGAAATGGCTTGGAAGCAGAACTGGAAGGAAGATCTGAGTGCCAATCAGTTATTTAGGAAATTATTCTAAGAAACAACAGTAGGAGAGTGAGGAAGTGATATGGAAACAGAAGGCAGCTAACAAAGAGTGCTTTTTCCAGAAAGTTACCAGAACGTGTAACTGGAGCTTAATCTCACTGGAGAACTTTGGACGCTATTGTAGAAAACACACCTCCTACATGTGCTACCAAGAGGTGAGGGAACTGGGATATTTATACGCCAACTCTTGCCAGTTACTGGTTAAAGGATGTAGCTGGTGAGAGTGGTGGGTATTCATTTTCTGGTGGAGTGGGTCCAGCAAAGGAAGCCCTAGGCAAAGAGATGCAGGTTAGCATTTGGAAGTTGGGTAGTTGCCCTGAAATGGTAAGGGTGAGGAGAATGGGTATGGTATGGAAGCTTCTGGTAAGTCTCACATATAACACCTTTCCCAAATGCAAGCCTGTGTAAGGCACCACTTCCGTAACAAGAATATCACATGGCACTGACATGTTTGTACGAAGGTAGATTCCAATTTGTTTGGGATTTAAGTTCAATGGCAGAATTAAAAAAAATAAATCCTTTGAATAATTATTGCTCAAAAGCCCATCTCTTCTGTTTGATGGTAGACCTTATGAAGACAGAGGTTGTGGCTTTGTTTGATCACTGTTTTATACTCGGGCTCTTACATGGTGCCTGGTATGCAGCAAAAACTCAATCACTTTTTATTAAATGAACTTGGCATAGACCATGTAAGAGTATGGCTAGATTTGTAAAATTTGGGGAAATCTGCATGTGTGCAACATAAAAAAAAATAAACAGAAAATCCAGTGACTTATTTTTATAGCTTCAGAGTGTCATTGTTAGTTTAAAAATATATTACTGTGGGACCAGCAGTTAGCGTAATGGCTATGTCACTGAACTCCCATGTAGCCGACCGAGGTTTGAGACCTGGACCCGGTGGCTTAAACTCACGCTGGGCACGTGTGCGTGAGTACCCAAGATCCCGAGAGGAGAATGGAGGAGAGGGGATTGCGGCGTGTCCATCCCTGCTGGGGGGTGATTTCTCGCTTTATATCCCTCGGTCTTTCTGGTAAGTGCATGTGCCCTGTAGCAAAATCCTCTCAAAAAAAAAAAAAAAATACATTACTGTGTGACAAACAAGTTGATTTGCTTATAAAAATATTAATTGGTATGTTTAGAGGTCTAAAGGTCTTGTAAAATATTGAAGGATTTCTTTCTTCTTATATTAAAAAAATTTAAGGGGAGAGAAAGAAAAAGCTGACTTTTTAACTGTTTGTTTTCTTTTCCCTCCCAACACTCTGAGGTTTCTACATGCTATTAAAACAGGGCCAAGAATCTCTGGCTTGGCCTTGGCCTTTCCTCGCAGAAGTTCCCCCTTTAGGCCTGTAGGGTCTTTCCAGTCTGTAGTCTTCACACTTGGGCTGATCAACCCAGAAACGATCTTTCTTGTTGACTAACTACAGGCACATGTGTTTTTTCATAGAGAGTTTTTGTTGTTGTTTTGTTTTAAAGCCACACAGTATCTATTTGCAAGAGGAGTATATTTTCAGAAGCTTCTATGGTAGGAAGGATGACCTTTGCACTAACATGGAGGCTTCAATCTGCGTTTTTATGGGGAAACTCATCTATTTTCTTTCCATTTTGTTCCTGCTGGAGTAGTGTCCCTGTGTTCTTTAATTAAACATTTTTATTGGATGGAATTTACAATGGGGAGAGACAAATACCTTTTTGTTGAAAGAATGTCTCAGGCTAATAGAATCCAATCAAACCAGTGAAACAAAATTTGGGAATTCTGTTTCCTCAAACTAATACATAGACATTTTACTGCCCTTGTCTCATGTACTTTGAAAAATGGCACGTTCATGATGAAGACACAGAGAGAGTTGAACTAATTATTAAGTGAGCTCTTCTAGACAAGAAAAATAAGTTGAAGGTAAATTTAAATAGTTGCCTATAAATGCCCCCAGGCCTCCAATGAGAGACACTGATATATTATCCTTCTATACAGATGCTGCAAAGAAACCCCCTTTTTTCCACTGGGAACAATGGTTGGGATGATTATGTAGTTAACTGGAGTGAAGAGAAGGTTTGGAAAATCTAAAAAAAAAAATGTTTCATGTGGTAGATGAGAAGCTGACCAATAAAATATTGCAACATTCATATGAACCAACCCTATGGTTATGGTTGCAACCGTACATAATTATATCTCATTTTCATTTAGTTTATTTTTAAAGAGCTCAGAGATTTCCCTTTCAGCTAAAAACAGTACAGGGCATTTCATTGATGATGAGGAAAGGAGAGGGAAAGTATGGAGTTGACTTATAAGGAGGCAATCAGGACATGGTAACTGAGCTTAGAACTGACCCTCATTTAGGAACAAATACTGCCTGAAGATTTTGTCTAGGAAAACCCAAAGCTGTGAACCGCCTAATGATTTATAGAGAACACAATAATGTCTATAAACCAGAATGTATAAACACAAAATTAAAATTCAGCATGAAGAGAGAAAGAGCATTCTCTACTCAGTCTGTTCATCTGCAGCTCTCTTCCATGAAACTCCTAACTCCTTTTCCAATCCTATTTATCAGTCTTCTGCAAGAAACCATTTCTCAAGTAAACCTGCTCCTAATATTCATGTATTAGTTGAGAAATACTTTTAATCCTGAGATGTAGAATGACATTGTGTGGATGTTGCATTTTGATTTATTAAATTAATATGATGTTTGAGGGACCCGAAGATGGTGTGGTTGTTGGGGTGCTGGACTCCCACATGGCCAACTGTGTTTTGAGTCTTGGTCCTGGTGATTTGCTTTCTCACTTTTCCTCTCTCTCTTTCTCTGTCTTTCTCTCTGGTGAGCACACGTGCCTACAGTGAATAAAAAAGAATGATAATAATAAAAAATTAAAATAAATAATTATTTAAAAATATGATGTTTGAATCCATGTGGCAACATTCCTCTCAATAATTCAGCTTATTTCTAATCTATTATTATTATTATTTTTGGAGAGGTTTTTGCTATAGGACATGTGTGCTCGCCAGAAAGACAGAGGCAGAGAGACAGAAAGCGAGAAATCACCCCCCAGAGGGGATGGCCATGCCACAATCCCTTCTCCTTCATTCTCCTTCTCCTCTTAAGATCTTGGGCATGCACGCACACGCACCCGGTGTGAGTTTAAGCCACTGGGTCCGCGACTCGAACCGCGGTCGACTACATGGGAGGTCAGCGACATAGCCATTACGCTAACTGCTGGTCCCCTAATCTATTATTTTAATATTTATTTTACTAACTTCTTTCAAGAAAGAAATAAGGTGGAGGAGGCAGGTACTCTCAACAAGTACTTCCCTCACTGAGTTCTCTCCTCAGCCTCCCAGCCAGCCAGGATCACAGACATAAGTGAGATCTGAACTTGGGTCTATCGTATGGCTCCTGTGGTGTCCCACCACTTGTGCTACTGTGGCTGAGCTAATCCAATTTTGTTCTCTGGGGCTATAATTGTTTCCATGAAAGAACCATGGAACAACTGATTTTAAAAGAAAAAGAATGGGGGCAGAAGGTGGTGTGCTTTGGCTGGCTGAGGCTAGGGATGCATTGTGGCTCAAGGACCCTGTTGGAGGTGCCCGTTTCTTTCTCTGTGTTTCTCTTACTCTCTCTCTCATGGAAGAAATAAGTAAAGGGAAGTAATAGAAACAGGAAAAGGAGAAATGGTAGAGACAACATCTACTACTCCATTTTTATGGAGACAGAATACATAAAGGGAAAAAAAGGAGAAATGGTAGAGACAGTATCTATTCTTTTATTTTGATGTAGAAATAGAATTTTCAGAGGGCTGGACAGCGGCACAGTGGTAAAACAGAATGCTCTGCAAGGCTGACACATCTGGGAATGTTCCAGGTTTGAGTCCAGAGAGCTGCCTGAGTATGCTGGACACAGGCATGACCATGATCTGGGGCTGGCAGAACCTGGCGGTGGATCACAGTGTTGAGATCCTATTGGGATGCTGACTCTCTTTCTCTCTCTCTCTTGTGTTTTTTTTCTCTCTCTTGTGTTCTTTCTTCCTTCCTTCCTTCCTTCCTTCCTTCCTTCCTTCCTTCCTTCCTTCCTTCCTTCCTTCCTTTCTTTCTTTCTTTCTTTCTTTCTTCTTTCTTTCTTTCTTTCTTTCTTTCTTTCTTTCTTCCTTTCCTTTTAAGAGAGATTTTTGCTTCAGGGCATGAGTGATTGCCAGAGAGAGACAGAAAGCAAGAAATCACCCCCCACCCCCCGGGGTGATGGCCATACTGGAATCCCTTCTCCTCCTTTTCCTCTCGGGATTTGGGCATGCACGCACATGCGCCCAGTGTGAATTTAAACCTGCTGGGTCTGGGACTCCAACCATAGTCAACTATGTGGGAGTCCAGCGATGTAACCATTATACCATCTGCTGATCCCACTATCTCTCTCATTTTCTTGCTTATGGAAGAAATAGAACTAAAACTTTAAAAAAATCATTAAAAAATGAGTTTCCAGCTGAACATAAGGCTGCCCAGACAAGGACTACTGTAAGACCTCTCTGCCTAGTAGCTGAGACTGAAATCCTGTCAATTAGAATTTTACCTTTCTCTGAATACACCTTGGAAGTGTGCAACTTCCAGGCCATGCCTCACACAGAGGCACTTGTGCTGAACTACCCTACCCTCTATACCACAGCTGGTGACAGAAGCGTGGACATCTTGGACCATGCACATAAGGCCTACGCCTATGGATGGCAGATCAACAAAATAGAGCTGAGGCACCACTGTATCAGCCCTAGAATGTTTGTACTCAGACTGTCAGGTAAAAAGGAAATTACATTCGGGACCAGCAGTTAGCGTAATGGCTATGTCACTGAACTCCCATGTGGCCGACTGCAGTTCGAGTCCTGGACCTGGTGGCTTAAATTCACGCCAGGCACGTGTGCGTGTGTACCCAAGATCCTGAGAGGACAATGGAGGAGAAGGGATTGTGGCATGTGGCATGGCTATCTCCCCTGGGGGGGTGATTTCTCGCTTTCTATCTCTCTGTCTCTCTCTGTCTTTCTGGTGAGAGCACACGCCCTATAGCAAAAACCTCTCAAAAAAAAAAAAAAAAAGAAAAAGAAAAAGAAAAAATTACATTCTTTCTTACTTAAACCATGATGGTTTTGGATTTCTTTTGGAGCCTCCAAACCTGTGTCTTAATACAACATTAAAGACTTTCATTAAAGAAATCTCCTTGCCAAGTACAGAAATTTTGCTTTGATTATCTGGAGAGATTATGCCCAAAGAGCTCAAAAATTGCTTCAGATTCTCATTCTTTGCAAGAATATTCTTATCAGAACTTGGGAGTGGAAAGGAAAAAAAAAAAGCACAGAGTCAGGGCCAGCATCCTAGAGTTGAGTATAACCCAGAGAACTTAGGAAGTTAAACTACTTCTGTGAGAATCATGGGTGCAGGATGTAAGAACAGACAAGTTACTATGAAGAGAGACAGGAGGGCTCCCAGGCCAATGAGACTTAACTACAGCCTGACCAGATGAACAGAAGCATCCACAGAGAGTGGTCGTCAAAGCAGGGTTGGTCAGCCTGAAGGAGAGGAAATAGTAGTGGTGTTATCTTGGCTTTGTACAGGGAGAGGCATTTCACCAAGTTCTTCTGGAGTATTTCTGGCCTCAACAATGCCGCAGGAATGGCAGGGAAAGGGATTACTAGTCTCCTTGGCAAGGCAGCTTGGTGTGAGCACCCTACAGCAGGCTTTCCTCAGTCCGAGGCCATTAAACTTTTGATTCATTGAATCACCTTTGCTTGGCTGTCCCGTTCACCACGCCACCTTCGCTGCAAGTTTCACACCTGGATCTCCTACAATGAAAGTGCTGATGGTAGAGATTTTGGGCGTTTCTGGTCTTTGTGAAGTGGATGGCTCATGGCAAATAAATAAAGTAGCTGCAAGTCAGGATTTGGCTTCCCAAGAACTGGCATAGAGGCTGAATAATGCAGATCATGCCGACACAGGTGATTCGGGCCAGGTGGAGTTATATTTCTCTTTGTAGCTTAATACATTTGCATTCTGGTGTCTGCCTCAGGCTTGGGTGCATTTCCGTAGAACAAGACCATCTTTCTGCACTGATAATCCCTCTGTGAGTTTCTGAAACCATTTAATGGGTGGAAAATTCACTGTGTGGTCCCGCCCTTCCAAGAAACGCCTTGTACCAGTGGCTGGAAGCTTTGCATTTTATTTATTGTTTTAATTTGCCAGAGGGTGTGTGTGCTTACCAGAGAGAGAAACAGAGAAAGAGAGAGGAAGAAAATGGGGAAGCACTCACATGGGGAATGGTCACATCACAATCCCTTCTCCTCCATTTCTCCCTCCTTTGGGGATTTTGGGCACACATGTACACTTGGTGTGTTTTTTCGAGTAGCTGGGCCTGGGACTCAAATTTTGCAGTCAGTAGGATCCAGCCTCCTCACCCACCATGCCACCAACTGGCCTGGCAGCTATTTTTTTTTTAAAGAATTATTTATTTTTAAATTTTATGTATTCATTTATTTATTTTAATTTGATTAGAGTGAGACACACACAGAGAGAGAAGGAAAGTGAGAAAGCAAGCTGCCAAGTCTGGACCTCGAACCATGGTCAGTCATGTGGGAGTGTCCAGCACCTTAAACCACCATGCCACCTGCTGGCCCCAGTCTGGCAGCTTTTTATTTTTAAGGAGTGGGACATTTGCTGGACTAGTTTACCTTGTACACGTTCTCTGAGTTATATTCACTTCAGAATGCTGGCCCTGACCCTATGCCTTCTCTTTCTTTCTCTTAAAACAGCATATTGTAGAGTAAGAATGCTTCCCATGGGGCTAGCAGGTAGCATGGCGGTTGAGGTGCTGGACTCCCACATGGCTGATTGTGGTTCGGGTACTGGACCTGGAGGCTTGCTTTCTCACCTTCCCTTTCTCACTCTCTGTCTCTTTCTGGTCAAATTAATAATAATAATAATAATAATGACTAGCAGGTGGCATGGTGGTTAAGGCACTGGACTTCCCACATGGCTGACTATGGTTCAAGTCCTGGGCCTGGTACCTTGCTTTCCCACTCTCTATCTGTCTTTCTCTGGTCAAATTAAAATAAATGAATGAATAAATAAAGTTAAATAATAATTCTTTTTAAAAAGAGAGATTAAAAATAATAACAATAATAAATAAATAAAACTAAAATAATTCTTAAAAAAAAAAAAGAATGCTTCCCACTGAGAGAAAGTCTTGGATCCTTCTTAATTTGTAATAAAAAAGGCAACCTTTGTAAAGCAACTTATTCCTTTCACCATGCCTGCAAGGGGTCAAGAACCGTGTGGGTTGCAAACCTTGGAGCACCCACTTCTACTCAGGCCTGCTCCCGCTCTACTGCAAGCCAGGAATACTGCTAGATTTGACAAAGTAACATTTGGGCTCTTTGTGAGCAGATGCCAGAGTATTCAGTCTTGTGCCTTTGTGGGGCCCATTTTACATTGGGATACAAATCTTAGCACCTGCCCTTGACTTTTCACCCTCATTTGCAGTTTTATTATTATTTGTGATTAATTCTCTAAAAAGTTTTAAATTTCCTAGTCTAAAATAAACATCATCAGCTATATTGTGGAGACTAGAAACTATGGACTTCACCTTGAAATGAATTAGAAAGATGAATTGGTCAATAATTTGGCTTACTAAAAAGAACAGCGGTTGCAGAGTCAGGTTTTCAACTGTGTTCGGGATACAGTAGTTTATTTTTCTGAGCTTTGCTTTCCTCATGTGTTATGAGGGGATTTTTTTTTTTTTCCAGGATTGTGGGAAAGATTAAATACTGATTATAGGGGCAGCTTCATGGCGCAGTGGTAATATGCTGCTCAAGAGAAGATAGATTTCCTGTGGTGACAGCAGTTCTAATCTCTGGCCTGGCAGCCTGAAACATGCTGGGCACACGGACCGATGCCTCAGTGACAGGCTGGAGGACTAAAGGAAGGGGATTGCAGCATGACCAGATCTGTGGAGGATTGTCCTCTTTCTTTCTCTTTTTCTTTTACTCTCACGGGCATGTACTCCATCATGAATAAAGAAAAATAAATAGGGATCAGCCAGTGGTGTGTGGTTAAGGCAGCTGATTCTACAATGCTGTCTATGGCTTTGGGTCATGGGTTCGGCAGCTTGAAAAACATGCTGAGAGTGTGTGCGTGTGCGTGTGTGTGTGTGTGTGTGTGTGTGTGCCTCAAATGCGGAAAGCAGGGAGAGATGGAGGAGTGGAGGAGTAGGGATTGCTGTGTGACCATTCCCTATGGGGGGGTGCTTTCTTGCCCCCTTCTCTCCCATCACTCTCCAGCAAGTACATGTGTTCTCTGGGAAATTAAAAAAAAAGCCTTTTTTTTCTGTCCTCATATCTCTAAATGCTATTTTCCCCATTTACTAATCTGAAATACTTGAAACCACATGGAACATTTTTTCATATTCTGAGAACCTCAGTTCTTTCTTTTTGCATTCCTAGGCTACCTGGATATGCAGGTGCTGTGTCTAGGGTCAGTTTGGAGAGATTTGGCAAACTCGCTTATAACCTTATTTGAGTAATTTTATCTTTCTGGGCCCCTTAAAATTTGGTATTTATCTAATTAATCTTGTCTAGTGCCAACCCACTCTATAATTTGGAATGTAAGAGATTGTTAACAGGGTGCTGTCAGCTTCTGGAGTGAGTGTCTCCAGTGCTCACGAGTGTCTATCTCTGGATAAGGATTGCTAGTGACGCTGAAGACAACCTTGGATCACTTCTCAGGCAGCCAGGCTCACTGTGGGGCTCTTTCAAGAGAAAGGTGCAAAGAAAATCTCCCACAGTTTGAGAAAGTATTCTGATGATTTTAGACTCAAGCCAATGAAAGCAAAACCATCACCCTTGGCATTGTCTTAGGTCTTGCCAAACGTTAAGACCCAAGGACATGAAGAAAGTGATAGAGATGATTTATATATTTTTATTGGTTTTAGGCAGTGTGGGGATTGGAATCAGGAATTCTGACTTGGGTAACCCCTGACCATTGATTAGCTGGGTAAACTTGACATCTCCGGGCATGCCTTTCTCCCTCTGATTAAGTGGGGTGAATATACTTACCTGCTATAGTCAAGGGGAAGCTGTATGCTATGGACTGAATTGTGTACATCCAAATTTCATATATTGAACCATTAATCTTGATAGGATTTGGAAATAGTATTTGGGCAATAACTAGGGTTAGATGAAGTCAGGAGGGTGGCGCCATCATGATGAGATTAGTGCCCTTATCAGAAGACACTAGAGAACGCTCTCTCTCTCTCATGTGAAGACCTCTGCAAGTCAAGAAGACTGGAGCCCTCACCGGGAACTAAATCTTCCAGCCCCTTGATCTTGGCCCGCTCAGCCTCCAGACTGTATGAAATAAATATCTGTTATTGAGCTTGGGTCTCTGGGCGCCACGCGTGCACGGGGGCTCTGGGCCTCTGGGCGCCGTGCGTGGGCGGGGGCTCTGAGCCTCTGGGCCTCTGGGCCCCGCGTGTGCGCTGGGGCTCTGGGCCTCTAGGCACCGCATGTGCTTGGGGGCTCTGGGCCTCTGGGCGCCGCGTGTGCGCGGGGGCTCTGGGCCTCTGGGCCCCTGGCCGCCGCGCGTGCGCGGGAGCTCGGGCCTCCGGGCGCCGCACGTGCGCAGGGGCTCTGGGCCTCTGGGTCCCTGGGCGCCGCGCGTGCGTGGGAGCTCGGGCCTCTGGGCGCCACGCGTGTGCGGGGGCTCTGGGCCTCTGGGCACCACGCGTGTGCGGAGGCTCTGGGCCTCTGGGCGCCGCACGTGCGCGGGGGCTCTGAGCCTCTGGGCCTCTGGGCCATGCGCGTGCGTTGGGGCTCTGGGCCTCTAGACACCGCATGTGCGTGGGTGCTCTGCGCCTCTGGGCGCCGCGTGTGCGCGGGGGCTCTGGGACCCTGGGCTCCGCGCTTGCGTGGGGGCTCTGGGCCCCTGGGCGCCACGTATGCGCGGGGGCTCTGTGCCTCTGGGCCCCAGGGCACCGCGTGTGCGCGGGGACTCTGGGCCTCTGGGCGCCGCACGTGCGCGGGGGCTCTGAGCCTCTGGGCCCAGGGGCGCCGCATGTGCGCGGGGGCTCTGGGCCTCTGGGCGCCTCGTGTGCGCGGGGGCTCTGGGCCTCTGGGCCCCTGGGCGCCGCGCGTGCACAGGAGCTCGGGCCTCTGGGCGCCGCGCGTGCGCGGGGGCTCTGGGTCTCTGGGCCCAGGGGCGCCGCGCGTGCGCGGGAGCTCGGGTCTCTGGGCGCCACGCGTGCACGGGGGCTCTGGGCCTCTGGGCGCCGTGCGTGCGCGGGGGCTCTGAGCCTCTGGGCCTCTGGGCCCCGCGTGTGCACTGGGGCTCTGGGCCTCTAGGCACCACATGTGCTTGGGGGCTCTGGGCCTCTGGGCGCCGCGTGTGCGCGGGGGCTCTGGGCCCCTGGCCGCCGCGCGTGCGCGGGAGCTCGGGCCTCTGGGCGCCGCGCGTGTGCGGGGGCTCTGGGCCTCCGGGCACCACGCGTGCGCGGAGGCTCTGGGCCTCTGGGCGCCGCACGTGCGCGGGGGCTCTGAGCCTCTGGGCCTCTGGGCCCTGCGCGTGCGCTGGGGCTCTGGGCCTCTAGACACCGCATGTGCGCGGGGGCTCTGTGCCTCTGGGCCCCAGGGCACCACGTGTGCGCGGGGACTCTGGGCCTCTGGGTGCCGCGCCTGCGCGGGGGCTCTGGGCCCCTGGGCGCCGCGCATGCGCGGGAGCTCGGGCCTCTGGGCGCCGCATGTGCGTGGGGGCTCTGGGCCTCTTGGCCCCTGAGCGCCGCGCGTGTGCGGGAGCTCGGGCCTCTGGGCGCCGCGCGCTGTGCGCGGGGGCTCTGGGCCTCTGGGCGCCATGTGTGCGCGGTGGCTCTGGGTCACTGGGCCCAGGGGCGCCGCGCTTGCGTGGGAGCTCGGGCCTCTGGGCGCTACGTGTGCACGGGGGCTCTGGACCTCTGGGCCTCTGGGCCCCGCGTGTGCGCTGGGGCTCTGGGCCTCTAGGCACCGCATGTGCGTGGGGGCTCTGGGCCTCTGGGCACCGCACGTGCGCGGGGGCTCTGGGCCTCTGGGCGCCGTGTGTGCGCGTAAACTCTGGGCCTCTGGGCGCCGCGTGTGCGCAGGGGCTCTGGGTCTCTGGGCCCCTGGGCGCCGCGTGTGCACGGGGACTCTGGGCCTCTGGGCCCCTGGCCGCCGCACGTGCGCGGGGGCTCTGGGCCTTTGGGTCTCTGGGCGCCTCGCGTGCGCGGGAGCTCGGGCCTCTGGGCGCCGCGCGTGCGCAGGGGCTCTGGGCCTCTGGGCGCCACACATGCGCGGGGGCTCTGAGCCTCTAGGCCTCTGGGCCCTGCGCGTGCGTTGGGGCTCTAGGCCTCTAGACACCGCATGTGCGTGGGTGCTCTGGGCCTCTGGGCGCTGCGCGTGCGCGGGGACTCTGTGCCTCTGGGCCCCTGGGCGCCGCGCGTGCGTGGGGGCTATGGGCCTCTGGGCCCCTGGAAGCCACGCGTGCGCGGAGGCTCTGGCCTCTGGGCGCCGCGCGTGTGCGGGAGCTCTGGGCCTCTGGGCGCCACGCGTGCGCGGGGGCTCTGGGCGCTGCGCGCGTGCGGGCTCTGGGCGCCGGTCCCCGCTGCGCGGGCGCCGCTTTGCGTTCCGTGACCTGTGAAGCCCATCCCCAGCCGCCTCTCCGGCGATGACACGCGGCCGCCGGGCCTGTGCCTGCACGTGGCTGCCGGGCCTGAGTGTGTCTGCCAGGCCTGTGCCAGCGCGAGGCCGCCGGGCCTGCGCCTAGGCATGGCCGCTGGGCCTACCTGTGGTACGGAGCCTGGGCGTGGCCGCCGGGCCTGGGCGTGGCCCCCGGGCTTGTGCGTGGCCGCCGGGCCTGCGCGTGGCCGCCGGGCCGGTGTCTGCTGGTGGCTGCCGGGCCTGTACATGGCCGCCAGGCCGGCGCACAGCCCCCAGGCCTGCGCGTGACCGCCTGGCCTGTGCCGGTGCATGGCTGCCGGGTCTGGGCGTGACCACCAGGCCTGCGCGTGGCCCCCGGGTCTGAGCATGGCCGCCGGGCCTGAGTGTGGCAGCTGGACCGGTGCTTGCACGTGGCCGCTGGGCCTGTGCGTGGCTGCCGGAAATGCGTGTGGCCCCCGGGCCTGTGCATGGCCCCTGGGTCTGAGCATGGCCGTCGGGCCTGCACATGGCCGCCGGGCCTGAACGTGGCCCCCGGGCCTACGTGTGGCCGCCAGGTCCGTGCGTGGTCGCCGGACCTGGGTCTGCGTGTGGCCACCGGGCCTGCGTGTAGCCGCCGGGCCTGCACGTGGCCCCCAAGCCTGCGCGTGGCTGCCGGGACGGCGCGTGGCCACCGGGCCTGTGCCTGCGCACGGCCACCGGGCCGACACGTGGCCCCTGTGCCTTAGCATGGCCGCCAACCATGTGCGGCAGGCTGAAGCCGAAGACAAGGATCGAGAACTTGCAACTATAAGCAACAGAGGGAAACTTTAGCTGTCTTAAACCAATTTGAGAAATGTATTGTATAGGAGGATTTTCTCAACCTAAGGACAATGAGAAGATGATGGTTACCAGCCCTACATTACCTCAGGGAAAAACAAGATCTACTCTACCATTCTTAAGGAAGCCAGATACCCGAGAATGGCTCACGCTATGGATCCCCACAACACCATTCCCGGTGGTCACAAGATAGATGCTGTGCCGCATCAACTGATAATCATCTCTGCTTACCAAAACCGCTTGCAACGGTATTACATGGAGACTCACCTACATTTGCGGAACTGTACAAGACCCACCCTTAATCCAACACTGAACAGAATCTATGTTCCCTATTGTTAAGGAGGGTGGGAAGGGTCAGAGGGTCAGAAAGCGGGGTGGAAGTGATTCTAGGAACTAGTAATGGAAAATTTATTTTTTTTTGTAATGGGCATGATTGAATCACTGTGCAGTATGTACTGGATGGGAGATTGCATTTTGTATGATGTGATGATGCTGAGGGAAGGAATGTTAATCGAATTACAAAAAAAAAAAAAAAAAAGGAAAGAAATTTCGGGGGAAAAAAAAACATATATATATCTATCTATCTATATCTATCTATAGATAGATAGATAGATAGATAGATAGATAGATAGATAGATATAGATAGATAGATAGATAGATAGATAGATAGATATATCCACTCAATGACCGTAGGGGGACATGTAGCTACAGTTAGGTGCTAATTTATAGGATGCGTAGAGTTGGACTTGTGTTCATGGAAATGTGTGATTCACCTGTGTTTGCTATGAGCGTATTTGGATTGCTTAGAGTCGGTGGCGATTCAATAAGGTGTGGGGGAAAAACAGTATAGAGGGCAAACTTAGATACCAGAGACAGCATGGGAGGAGAATGGGAGATGGCTGAGGGTGGGAGATAGGGAATCAAGGATGGGGGGGGGGAGGCAATGTGGAATGGGACAGGACAAGAGAGGAGTATGGAAAAGGATAGCAAGAGAACAAATAGGCATAACATTAGTGGGATTCAGATATGGTTCATTACCTGTTGATGATGACGTGTATGGTATTCTCAACTGGACAGGTTAGAGAAGTATTTCATGTTGAGTAAAGTCTTTACAAGAAAAAAAATTTATGAGACAGAAATGGATTATTATCTGTGCTGAAAATGTTATTGTATCCCCAAGTGGACTTGTGTGAAATGCTTTCATGCTGAAAAATTCACTTTACTAGCTAACTGATGTATAATAATTGAATGTATAAAATAAATTAAAATATATTAAAAAAAAAAAAAAAGAAATAAATATCTGTTATTTAAGCCACAAGTGTATGATATTTTGTTATAGCAGTTTAAGGAGCCCAAGACACCGAGTTCCCCCACTCCCTCATTGTTCAGACATCTTTTGAGCATTGTGTATTATGTTCTGGGTGTTCTCAGAAGTGAGGATACAATGACAAGCAAAATAGGCAAGGCTCTTACATCTCTATAATTTACTGGAGGAAGATAGACAAGAAAAGAGAAAAAAAAAGCAAAACTAACCAATAAAATGAGATCATTTTAGGTTGTGATATATGCCATGGATGATACTATGGGTACACTAGCTAGTGAAGGCAGGTCATAGTCGGTGACTCTTTGTGGCACTCCCCCCTCCACAGCTGCCTCTTGTTACTGTCCTTGTCATATCGCCAGCTTTGGAAATGCCTTCTTCACATTCCTGATTCACTAGAGCAGTGCAGAGGATACCACAGAGATGTTTTTTTTTTGTTTTTGGGGTAACTCATTTCCTTCTGTGGCCCCATCACTGACATTTCCCGCCCCGTGTCTCGTTCCTCATCAGTTAGTACGACTCTCCAACACTCTTCTCATGGGGATGGGGAACCTGTATTCTGGGTTCTTCTTGGGGTGAGGGGTTGCTGTCATAGCAACTGCTTCCCAGACTTAACCATCAGGGCTGGTGGCTATCTCTCCTTGGCTTTTCAGGCCGTGGTTGATTCTTTCTCCTCAAACACCACAGCCGGCCTCACGCCCTTGCTTCTAATCTGCAAGTTGGAGAAAATCCTGGCTTTCAAGGAAGTCCAGTCTACATAGTTCTGAAGTCTTTGTAAGAAAAGAAAAGCAAGAGCAAACACAAAAGGAGCCTCCTTGCCAGGGTAGTGGAAGGTACCAGCCGGGGCCTGTTTGAGAAGCTCTCCTTTGCTTCTTCCCCCTCTCTGATCTTTCCAGACCCCTCGGAGGCATACCCAGAGGCTGCTGGTGGCAAGTTCCCCATCCATTTTTGGTAGTGTAGTTTTCAAGTTTCTCTGCTGTTTGGATTCTGATGCTAGACTCAAAGGGCAGATTTATAAGGTCAGGAAAATCAAAGGCGACCAGTGACTCACACACTTTCATGTTTCTCAGTCCTAGCCTGTTGGCAGTTTCTGGACCAGCTTGTAACCACTTTCCTGGAGACAGTGCAGGTAAAGGAAAGGAGTTCAGCAAACAGGGAAGGGGTGGGCCGCCTGCCTGAGCCTGAGCCTGAGCCCAGGCCTGAGCCCGGGCCTGTGATGTGGTTAGGCCGTTGCGTACCCAGCTCAGCAGGCCCCGCCAACCCTGGGCAGACAGGCCAGGGCACACACCACTTGGTGCCCGCTGGCGCCTGAGAGAGCTCCTGCGTCCCCTGCAGGGTGGGGCTGGCTGGGTCATCTGCTCTTAGTGCCGCTGGGGGTGGGTGCTCTGTGAGGGAGAAGAAGCCAGTGAGGGAAACACAGGGTATGCTCGGGAAACTCCTGGAAACATACACCCAGCTCTCTGACTTCATGCATACCTTTCGTGCTGGCAAAAACGGGCTTCTGAAGATCTTCAGTGGAAGAGAGTTCTGTATACCTCTGTAATTGTCCTTTCCCAATCTTTCAACTATAGGTCATGATTCATATGAGGGGCAAGAAATTAATGTAGTGGGTTTCAAACAACATGGAAGAAGTGGGAGAAAAGGAAAGATATTACAGGATTACTGTTAATTTTTTAGGCGCAATGATGGCATTGTGGTTGTATAAAAGAATGTCTTGGACCATCCAGTGGTGTGGCAGTTGAAGCAGTTGGATCTCACAAGGCAGACTGTGCAGTTTGAGTCTGGGATGCAGAGGTTTGAGAAATACACAGGGCGTGTGTGCATGCATGTCCCAAATTCCAAAATGAGGAATGGAGGAGATGGGATTACAGAATGACCATGCTCCATGGCAGACACTTTCTCACTTTCCTTCTCTCTTTCTCTGTCTCTCTCTAGTGAGTGCACACACCCTCCAGCAAATAAAAAAAAGAGAGAGAGAGAGAGAAAATGTCTTAGGAGATGCTTGAAGAATTATTTAGGTATTGAGGGTCATGGAGGCTAATTTACTTTAAAATAGTTCAACCAAAAAGAAAAATAAAAGCATCTGTGTGTGCATGATGTGCATGAGAGAAAGGTCGAGTAATGTGGCAAAATGTTATCCGCTGGTAGGCTCAGTCAATGCTTTCAGTAGGGGCTGATTTTTAATTTTCTTAGAGGTTTTGCTATAGGACGCGTGTACTCAGTGCACTCACCAAAAAGAGAGAGACAGAGAGACAGAAAGCGAGAAATCACCCCCCAGAGAGGATGGCCATGCTGCAATCCCTCCTCCATTCTTCTCTTGGGATCTTGGGCACGCACACACACACCTGGTGTGAGTTTTTAGGCCACCAGGTCCAGGACTTGAACCGCGGTCGACTACATGGAAGTCCAGTGACATAGCCGTTACTCCAACTGCTGGTCCCAGTAGGGGCTGATTTTACCCACCCCCACCCCAGAACATATGGCAATGTCTGGAGACACTTTTGGTTGTCATAACTGGATGGGTGTATGGGGGACTACTGGCATCTTGGGAAAGGGCCAGAATGCAATTATTTTGCAAGGCAAAAGACAGGCCTCCCTCTAAATAAATAATTATCTGACCTGAAATGTCAATAGTGCTGAAGTCTAGAAACTGATCTAGATGAAGAGTGTTTTTTTTTTTTTTTTTTTTTTTTTTTGCTATAGGGCGCGTGCGCTCGCCAGACAGAAAGAGAGAGACACAGAGACAGAAAGCGAGAAATCACCCCCCAGGGGGGATGGTCACGCCGCAATCCCTTCTCCTCCATTCTCCTCTTGGGATCCTGGGCACGCACACACACGCGCCCGGCGTGAGTTGTAAGCCACCGGGTCCGAGACGCGAACCGCGGTCGACTACGTGGGAGTCCAGCGACATAGCCATTACGCTAACTGCTGGTTCCCAAGAATGTTTTTATATCATTCTTTCAACTTCTTTTGTAGGTTTAAAAAAATTGAAAGAGAATGAAATAAATGGAACAAAACAGGCTAATAAAGAATCAAAAGTCTCAGCGTACATCACATATTGCTGTAGTGAAGATGATTACCGTCTGATAACACTTGCTTTGTTTCAGTCATATATCTAAGTTTTTGGATACTTGGTAGCAGTATGGAAGTATTTCTTATGGGGGTTGTGCTCAAAATGTTTGAAAAACACCGTTTAATCCATATCTCTCTGACCGCACTTGCTTTTGGAGATGTAGAGAAGCCCATTAAACGGTATTCTACCCACGTTCAATTCTTCTACAGTGATGTTATAATCTTATTTTGTATTTACAATATGCCATGCACTGTGCTGGCCACTTCCTATGCATTATCTGGTTTAATCTTTCCAAGAACCCCCATGAAGTGGGCGTGATTCCTATCCTCCTTATACAGACAAACTGAGGCTTAGAGAGATGAAATCAATGATCCCAGGGAATACGGCTAATAAAGGACTGAACAGGTCTTTAAACATCGAAAATCTAACCTCTTTATTATTAAACCATTCTGCCTCTAACCCTACAAGTCTTCCAAATGCGAGTGTTGCTTGCTTTGGAAGAGGGAGGAGCCTTAGTGTCCTGAAGTGTGGAATGTGGATGTCAGCAACAACCACACCCTTTACTCTCTTCCAGTCCACCTTTTAAAGTCAGCATATGTGAGTCTGAGTGCTGTTGGGGCTCTGGAGAAAGATGGTATTCATCTTGGAGTGGTGAAAATTTGACCAGAATATGAGGAAACATATTTGGTGCAAATTCCACCTTGCCTAAGTCAAACCTACATACAGACTTCCCATAAGCCCAGAGTGCTGCGTGCGAGGGGTAAAAACTACAGGTTAACGCCCCTCCTTCCCCCGGGACAATTTTGAGAGTACAATTGAAGCTTCGAAGAGTTGACTGAGGTCTTTTTTAATGGTGATCCCCAAATCTTTGTGGTCACTGTGTAGACACCAGCATGCCCCAAATTAAGTGTGAGTTCTGACACCCTAGGACAAGAGATGACCAAGTTAGAGCATCACGTTCTGGTCAGAATGCCTTGGTCATACCTTGCTTGTTTTCTTTTTAAAAAATTTGCTATGGGGCCCGAGAGAGAGAGAGAGAGAGAGAGAGAGAGAGAGAGAGAGAGGGACAGAGAAAGAGAGAGAGAAACTCTCCCGGGGGGATGGACATACTGCAATCCGCTCTCCATTCTCCTCTCAGGATTTTGGGCATATACCTGGAGTGCTTTCAAGCTTCTGGGTCTGACTCGAACTGCACAGTCGGCCATGTGAGATCTCGCTGCCTTAACCACTGCTCCACTGGCTGGCCACACCCCTGTTTTCTAACCCTGCTTAGAGACTTTCAGTGACCTTTAATTGCCCACCTCTCAGTTCCCACACCTATTGGCCGCTCACTCCTGGCAGATCGTATGAGCAAAGCTGTTCTTCCTTCTGCACCGCAGTGGTCTCTGCCTTGACGTCCATCCTGTCACATTTCACCTAAAGCCTAGGCCTGGGTCATGCAGCAGTCTATGCAGATTGGAGCCTTCTCCAGTCATCACCCACACAGATGCCCCAGAGATATTTCAGAACATCTATCTTCACTCTTGAATCTCCTGCTCAAAAAATTCCAATTCCCTTTTTGTTATTGAATCCATGATTCACTGTCTTGAAATCTGTTTCTCTTTTCTATCTCCACTCTCATCTGCCCTTCCCATCACGCTGCCTTGTACAGCAACCTTGCAGTCCCCCAGTGTTTCATCCTGGCTGAACCTAGGGCTGGAGTTGACCCAAAAGCAACACCAGGAGAGTTGCCACGAGGGAGTGCTCCAAGCCGTCCTGAGATGGGATCAGGTGGAATTCCAGAGGAAGAAGAACTGAACCTTGGTCAATGAGCCCAAAGCATTTATTAGGGGAACTCAGTTATAGAGAGCTCCGCATATCTTCCTAATGGGCAGAGAGAGAGGGCTGTTCTCTACCTAGTGATGACCGCAACCCAGGGAGGGGGTACGGAGCTTATATGAGGGCGTAAGGAATTTGGCTCAGGCCAGAGCTAGTTTCTTTCAGTGTGTTTGGTGACAACTTAAACACCTTAATCAGTTCAAGGCCCTAGCTTGCAACTAGCCAGATCACAGAGTGGACAAGGCGCTCTGCATTTCTCAGTCAGGACAGAAAAATGTGAGGAAACTGGGTGGGGGACCTTACAATTGGATAAGCTGTTCTCTCCTTTAGGTCCTGGCCGTGCACACTGCACCCTTCTCGACTTAGAATATCCTGCCCCACTTTTCCCTGTCTGGTGAAATTCTACTGCATCTCCTTGAAGCTATGATATGATCAATTGTAAGACACACTATTATTGTACCAAAAAATGTTGTTATTATGTTATCTCATTTTTTATCACTTAGAATTAAAAAATGTGTATTAAAGAAACTCTTTTAGATTTGGACAGACATTTTCCTGCCTTGCAAAGATCTTCTGAATTTCATTGCAGGACACATGCTATTATTTTCATACCCCAAAATTGCTGCTAGTAAGATTTTTCTTTTTTTTTTTAGTCACTTAGGATTTTTAATGCTTATTAAAAGAAGTCTTTGAGACTTAAAAATACATATATGAGTGTGTGGATATATATATATATATATATATATATATATCTTACACATACGTTGAAAGAATAATAGAAGTGAAATAGATTGATTCAAGTACTCTCCAAAGTTGCTTACATTCAGTCTGCATAATTGTTATATCTTTTTTTCCCAACCACCACAGTCAACATTTTTATTAGCGACTTGGATGAAGAGGTATGCAAATTAGTTATTTGAATGACATGAGGCTGGGAAGGATGGCTAATGTACCAGATATTAAAAGTCAGGATGTAATGGGGCCAGCAGGTAGTGTGGTGGTTAAGTGCACTGGACTTCCACATGGCCGACCACAGTTCAAGTCCTGGACCTGGTGGCTTGTTTTCTTACTTTCCCTCTCGGCCTTTCTCTGTGTCTCTTGGGTCAAATTTAAAAATAATGATAATAAATAAAATTAAATTAAATAAGGGTGTAAAATCATCTTAGTAAATGAGAATGATAGCCCTAAGTTGAGATAAAAAATTAATAAGAAAAAAATTAAACTTCAAGCAGTGACTGTCTAGTGTGTCTGTGTAAAATCCTGTGTTTCTGGGAGAATCACAAAGGGGGTATGGGGAAGGCAGGCAAATGGGCTAACTTATCTACCTCTGTCGAGCATCGACAGACACACAGACAGAGTGTAGCCAGATTAGTGGACAACGGGAGAAATGAAAATTGTGAGTGGCCACTTATGGCGTGTGAAATGTAAGCATTCACATTATAAACATCTCATGGCCTCAGAAGAACCAGGGAGACCCTGACGTTGATCATCCACTCACTGATAGGCAGTTTCTGGATAGTTCCCTGGTAAGATTCTCCATGAGAGGTGCTAGAAGCTCAGCTTTTTCACTGATGCCTGGGAGGCCAACTTTGCACAGCTAGTGAGTGGAGGCTGACTGCTCTGTTTGCAGACCTGGTCAGGCCCCAGGAGACACTCCTTCCTCTTGTTTAACACATTAAAAAAAAATTGAGACAAATAGTGGCCAGCAGGTGATGTAATGGCTAAGGCGCTGGACTCCCAAATGATGACTGCAGTTTGAGTCCTGGACTCAGCAGCTTGAAAATCATGTTGGGTGCGTGTGCGTGTGTGCCTAGAATCCCAGGAGGAGAATGGGGGAGAAGGGATTGTAGTTTGGCCATCCTTTCTGGAGGGTGATTTCTTACTTTGTCTCATTGTATCTCATCATCTCTCACTTTCTCTCTCACTATCTCTCTCTGGTAAGCACATGAGCCCTATGGCAAAAACCTAAAAAAAAAAATATGGAGATAAATAAAGGTCCCAGAGAAGACTTATCATCCCAGACCACTTCAAACAGAGTGCTTAGATCTCAGTTATTCATTAAAAATGTTTTTCTCACCACCACTTGGGGGAGGCAGTGAGAGTGTTGTATGTGTTTTCCCCTCAGCTTTTGGGTTGGTAGGGAGCTCATGGCAGGGGCTGCTGCGAGCAGCTCAGAGGGAACTCTACCATTTTAACACGGGGAATGAGATGTCAGATCTGTACTTGTCTGTAAGGGCAGTCCTGAAATGGGCTGTGTGGACCCTCAGTGGAGGGTGAGTCCTTTCTCTTCTGGAAGGAAGACCCAGGCAGTCTGTTCCTGGCTGCTGTCACTCTTCTGTCCAGTTTTCCAGACTTCTAGACTCTGGTGTGTGTGAGCCCTGCTGTGGGCATTTGAGATGAGATAAAATGGGTCTTCAGATGGTCAGATGTTCTGCTTTCAGCATTAGTTGGGGTCCTTCTATGAAGGCCGGGGTTCTGTTGGTCAGTTCACACTGTGATCAACCCAGAATTGTATGGCTTTTCCCGACGGGCAGTCGGTATTTATCTCTAGCTTTGCTGTGGCTATCTTGGGAGGTTAATATTGATTCACTTATATTACTAATTTTCTGTCTTCCTGTTTCATGCTTTTTCCCCTTTGTCACGGTAGAGCACATGTGTGTGCATACATGTGAGAGTGAGGAGGAGAGAGGAAGAGAGAGAGAGAGAGACCGAGAGACCGACCCTCCATAAGGTCGGCTCACACCACGGCCTCTTTCCTCCAATCATCCAGTCCATCAGATCCTGGGCACCCGTGTATGCCCAGCATGCCCAGGCCAGCCTGACTGGGGATTCAAACTATGGTAGCCATGTAGGATCTAGTTTCTCTTGAGCAGTGCATTTTTCTTCATTACTGCTGTGCCAGGGAACTGGCCCCCAAATCTTCTTGTTTTTAAATCCTGGAAGGCACATGAGCAAAAGGGCACATGAGGAAAAGAGAGGAAGTGAGCACAGCCCCAGTGGGAGCCTGTTCGTGCCGTCACCATCTTTCCTCCAGTTCTCTATCCCGTCAGGATCTTAGGCACGGGTAGGGGCATGTTGTCACCGGGACTGGAATTTGAACCCTGGTCGACCCTGTGAGATCTGGCTTCCTCTATACAGCGCTTAGCCATTGCACTACCAGCTCTCATGCTTTCACTCTTAAATCATCTGTAGCTGTCATACATGAGACACCCTCATACACAGATGCCATTTTCACAGAACTCTTTGAAACAAAGGTTGAGTCATCACATGGTTTTCTGAGTGGATGGAGAAAATCACATAGTGGTGTTTTCCCCTCTTTCTTTTCTATTGTGATAGAAATAGATATAACACAAACAGTACCATTTCAAACATTTTTAAATCTGAGATCAGCAGTTGGCTAGAGGTTACATCACTGGATTCCCACATGGCCAACCATGGTTTAAGTCCTGGACCTGGTGGCTTGAAAATCATGTTGGGCACTTGCATGTGTGTGTATGTGCGCCCAAGATCCCAGGAGGAAAGTTGCAGAGAGGGGATTGTGGTGTGGCCAATCCCCCTGGGAGGGGGCGATTTTTCACTTTCCCTCTCACCGTGTCTGTCTCTCTCTGAGGCCCTAAGGCAAAAACCTCTCACGATAAAATAAAATAAAATAAAATAAAATAAAATAAAATAAAATTTATAGTTCAGTGACATTAAATTCAGTCATATTATTGTTCCTCCTTCATCACTGTGTATTTTCAGAACTTTTTTCATCTTCCCAAACTTTCTCCCTACTTAAGAAAAAAAAAGTGAGGAGACCAGATGGTGGCACAATGGTAAAACATGGCTCTATGAGGTTGACCCATGTAAGGAGGTTCCGAGTTCAAGCCCAGAAACCTCCCTGCCCATACTGAGCATACATAAGACTGTGCTCTGGGGCTGATTGAAGGTTTGCAGTGGATCGCAGGGTCGAGACCTTATTGAGGATGCAGTCTCTCAGTCTCTTATACTCTCTGGCTCTCTTATTTATGAAAAAATAAATAAACATAAAAGAAATTGAGCCACAATCTACATACCATAAAACACACCCTTTTTCATGTGTACTATCCAGTGGTTTTTAGTTTATTCACAAGGTTGTGCAACCATCATCACACTCTAATTGTAGAACATTTTCATCCTTTATCACTTTTTAACTCTGAGTTTCTCTAAACTATCATCCTCTTTGCCATCAGGTGCATTGTGTTGCAGCATTTCTAAAAGACTGCTCCACTACTGTCTCTGGAACTTTCTCCAAGTCACTGGTACCTATTCTGCGAGTCTGCATGCCAACACTGTCCTGACTGTACCTGACAGTGTCAGGAAATGATGACGATGGCATGATCAGCCACCTACCCGGCTGACAGCGATTGCATGACACATACCGATTTAGAGATGTTAAAATGTGAAAAATATGTGTGTTAGAATTGGTGAACGCAGTATTTATCTCTCCAGCTCCAGCTCCAAAGTTGCTGTGTCTCCCATGACTCACCCTCTTACTCAGGGCCCTGAATACGTCTTAGCACCACTCTGACCTCCACATGCTTTGGATGGAACCTCACTGTCTTCCTGCTGTATCTGCATCATCTATACCTGTTTACATAGTTCTCCCTACTTGACCGGGAAGCTATTTTAGAAAGCCTGCAGGGACACTGTTTGTATCTCCTGTGCCTAGTATAAGGTAAGGGAGAAAATAAGTGCCTCGTAAATATTTGTTGACTGAACAATGATAGTAAGAGTCCATGAATTATAGCTGAATTGGGGGGGAGACAGGCTTACATGAAGCTTCTTGGGTATTAATCTTTCAGTACAGTTTACTGACAAAATTGAAGAGCACTTCATAGGTAATTAGGAGTCATCTAATTTAAAATGTAATCAAAGGGGCTGGCTGGTGGCATGGTGGTTAAGATGGCTGGATCCCACAGTTCAAGTCTTGATTCTGGCAGCTTGAATGCAGCCAGGTGCATTCTGTGCCCCAAATTCTGAAATCGGGGAGAGGTAGAGGAAAAGGGATTGCAGTAACACTGTTCCCCATGAGGGGTACTATCTTATTTTCCCTCTGTCTGTCTCTCTCAGTGAGTGCATGCATCCTCTGACAATTAAAAAAAAAAAAAGCAAGCAAAGAATAGTACTCTGAGAAGTCAGAAAAGTATAATATGCCATGAAAACACAGGAAAATAAAGAATTGGGTTGTGAATGATAGTGAAAATAGAGGATGTGGTTGTGCTTAGGCCCAGGAAAGAGACCTAATGTTAGGAACCTGGCTGATGTGCAAAATCTGGGGGCCTGACAGGTCTAGGGATGACCTGGACTAGGACTATCCAGATCCCCGGGACTCGGTCCATTCAGTAACCTCTGGATCTTAGTTCAGCTGTCTCCACAAGATGGAGGATATGTTGAAGGTCTGCCTATTGCAATTGGCAGTGCTCTTCTCACCTCATGATAAACTGGCGTTCTCGTTTTGTATAGGACACTTGAAATGGGCTAGCAGGATTCAACTCAGCGTTACCTGGTGGCTCTGTATCAGTTTCTGCTAGCCATACCTGGGCTGTTAGCGCTTTTCCCACTAACGTGCGGATCTAGAAATTGTCTTCTGGGTCTGTGCTGAGCGTCCTAAGGGCTGTGGGTGCCTGTCCTCAACAGGGGCAGCTGCCCATCTGCAGTCTGTGTGCTGACCGGCCTTGTGTCTGGTCTCTGCCTTCTGGGTTGCCTCTGGTTCTCTTTCTTGGGGAACCTACCCCGGCACCCCTCTCCACAACTTTGAAGTGCTCTCCAAGCTCTGGCTCATGCATCTTCTTGACCAAAAGAGCCTTGGCTTCTCAGATAAGGGAGCTTGCATCTCTACTCCAAAATAGAACCCTGGGCTGTGTGCTGGGCTACATCTGCCAGAGTACTCTCCACACCCCCAGATTTAGTTACTTGAAATGCTGGACACCCCCTTGATTGCAAGAGGAGGAAAGAACAGTCTTATCCATCCTGATTAATTTCCTCAACTCTTGCCCCAATTTTATCCCATCTAGCCCCATATCATGGGCCCCTAGAGAATTCAAGAAAGCTTCTGGAGGGAAACCTGGAATCCTTCCTCATAGGTCAGCCTTGCAGAGCCTCGTCACTGCTGTGTCACCATCCAGCCCATTTCATTTATTTTATTTTTTAGTTTTTGCTCTAGGGTGTATGTATTTATTCATTAGGGAGAAAGAGAGAAATAACCTCCTAGGGATGGCCATAATCTCTTCTCCAGCATCCTCTCGGGGTTCAGGGCATGCGCATACATGCTGGCCCCGTTTTTAAATAAACCGTTTTTTTTTTTTAGAGAGAGAGGTTTTTGTTACAAGATGCATAAGGTGCATGCACTCGCTGGAGAGACAGAGACAGACAGAGAGACAGAAAGTGAGAAATCACCACCCCCATTGTGGCCATGCCACACAATCTCTTCTCCTCCATTTTCCTCTTGGGATTTGGGGCATGCACGGACACATGTCTAGAGTGAGTTTAAAGCCGCTGGGTCTGGGACTCAAACTGTGGTTGAATACGTGAGAGTCCAGTGATGTAACCATTATGCAATCTGCTGGTTTCCAGTTCTCTTCTTATTGACCACTTAAGCCTTAACCTCTCACTGAATGCTGAGCACTAATCTTCACCCCACAATTTCTAGTACTATTTATGTCCTTAACTGCTAGTAGCAGCAGCCAGGATCCACATCAGCTGATTCTGGACTTTACTGAACAATCTCCATTCTCCTGCCTCGGTCAAACGCCAGTGTTAAGTGATGACCAGTCTTGTCATAGTCACACACTCGCTCCAGGAAAGTGAAAGCTTCATTGTGAGGGTGGATGGCCTCTCTCCTGTCCTTGGCCAACATTCTTTAAAGAGTAGTATGAACTTTCTGCCTCCACTCCCAATCCCAGGAGATTCTGCTGAAATTGAAGTCAGGCAGGGATTTCTAACTGCCTTATCCAGGGACTCCCTTTTGGGTCTTGCCTTTCACCCCTCTGCTGCATTCTGTATTTGACTGCTCTTTCTCAGAAGGTGTCTTGTCCACACCCAGCTGTTCATGCTTGATCTCCTCTGGTAGCTTGTCTTTCCTTGAACTCTCCTTAAATATTAATATTCCTAAGATTCATTCTTAGCTCTTGTCTCTTCCGGCTCAAGCTTTGTACTTATAGTCCTCTAAATCTGTCATCTGCAGATGATTTGCCCAACCTATTTTGGCCATCCCAAAGCCAACTCATCCAAAATGTACTCACTATCTCAATGTCTCCTCACCTGGAACCAATTCTTCTCCCCGGGTTTCTCCTGTTTGAACAGCATCACTGTGGTCCAATTGCTTGACTAAGACATCTCAGAGGCATTTCTTTTTCGGCGTTTTGTCTTGCCTGTGACCATCAGCCCTGCTGGTTTTCAGTGTGAGTGTCCATCTACAACAGGGACCCAACCCTTCTCATCCTTGGCTTAAGTGACTGCTCCCTTGCTATACGATTTCCTGCCTCCTGGTTCTCCCAGTTAGATTCTACCCTCCATTCTGCTACCACAACTATCTTCCCATGATACAAATGTGATTGGGTCCTTTCTCTGTTAAAAACACACACAACAAAACAGACAAACAAAAATACCCCTCCTGGTGACTCCTCAACAATGGCCGTCATAACATGGCCCCTGCCTTCCTCTCCTGGCTCGCATCCTGTACTCCTCCTGCCTAGCATGGAACTCACACCACAGCCTGGTCCATGGTGGGCCGCCCTTTGGGTGTCAGCTCACACCATGTCTTCTGTCCACAGTGCCATTCCGAACTCAGAGACATCTTCCTTCCCTGAGCTCCAGAGACCTTCCCTGAACCCCCAAGACCTTGCCTCTCTTTTTTTCAACATTACTCACTTCCTGCTCTCTGGCCTCTGGCACCTCGGTCCCATCCCTAATGAAGTGGTTATCACATTGTTATTCCAGTTAGTCACATGCCTTCCCCTTCTCCATGGCTGGCCTGCGGACTGGACCTTGCCTTATTCATCTCTGTATCTCCAGGGCTTGCACAGTGCCAGGCAGAGAGGAGCTACTCCCTAATGTTTGTCCATGACCTCACCAAGCTTATTTAGCTGATATTTAAAAACGCAGATGTTAGACTCCTAGCTTTCTTAGTTTCATGCGACTACAGTGAAGCAACTACTCATATCAGGGATCCGTCCTGGGCTGAGTTTTTGCTGTTCAGCAGACACAAATCTTATCTATACAAAAGAAGGGAGGCTTCCTCCTTGAAGTTAGTGTGCATTATATATTCAGAAAGAGCAGACCTCCGTCAGTGTACATGCTTGTTTTCCCCTCCTAACAGGAACACCAAAGATAAATGAAAATGAAGACAATCCCAGTGCACAAACACTTACCTCAAATCCTTAGCAACTCTCTGACCAAGTACTTTGTGATTCTGGCCTGTCCCTACTAGTTTAGAGACAGGCATTATCTCAGGTGTGGCGAACCTGGTGAGATGGATGGGCACCAATTCCGCTAGCAGTCATGCCTGGCAGCTTGCAGGCTTTGTCGGGGAGGGTACCTTACCTTTTTGAGCTTCAGCTTCCTCATCTGTAACATGGAAACAATGGCCCTGAATTGCAGGATTGTTAAAAGGATTAAAAGACAAAATGTATCAGAGCCCTGCTTGGGGCCTGGCATATAGTAACCACTCAATGAAACCTAGCTGCCAAGAGGTATTTCCCATTGCAGACACATAGCACTAAGGAGCCAGGAAGTTCCTGTGGCATGCAGGCACCACCCTTGGCCACTCTAGGAAATGCTGCTGCTTCACCCCAGAGGAGATGTGTGCATGGTGGACAGCATGAGCAGAAAGTGTCCTCTTACTTTCAATGTTAGAGACTGGGGAAGATGTTTTAATGGTTCATGAATGGCTTTCAGGAATTCTCTGAACCTCCTGAAACTGTTCCATTCATTTTGTGTGAAAGAGTGTTTCTTTCTGGGCAAAAAGTCCTTTTTTTTTTCTTTTTTTTGGAGAGGTTTTCACTATAGGGCACGTGCGCTCGCCAGCCAGCCAGAGAGAAAGAGAGAGACAGAAAGCGAGAAATCACCCCCCAGGGGGATGATCATGCCGTAATCCCTTCTCCTTCATTCTCCTCTCGGGATCTTGGGCATGCATGCACCCGTGCCCGGCATGAGTTTTAAGCCACCGGGTCCAGGACGCGAACCGCAGTTGACTACACGGGAGTCCAGCGACACAACCATTACGCTAACTGCTGGTTCCCCTTTTTTTTCCCTTAATGTAGCAGGTTGGACTACTTATCCCTTTGCATGAGTGCTTGTATGTGTGCATATTTTGTTTTGTTTTGTTTTTGAGAGGTTTTCGCTGTAAGGCGCATGTGCTTGCCAGAAAGACAGAGAGAGACAGAGAGACAGAAAGTGAGAAATCACCCCCCCCAGGACAGATGACCATGCTGCAATCCCTTCTCCTCCATTCTCCTCTCGGAATCTTGGGCACGCATGCACACGCGCCCAGTGTGAGTTTAAGCCACCAGGTCTGGGACTTGAACCACAGTCTAATACATGGGAGTCAAGTGACATAGCCCTTATGTCACCTGCTAGCCCCTGTGTGCATATGTTTAAAGTTTCTCCCTCCCTTCGTCTCTCCTGCCTCTCCTCTTTCTTTTCCTCCTTCCCTTTCTCCCTTATTTCCTTCTTTCTTGCTTACTACCTTTCTTCCTTTCTAGAATGGGTGCCTGCCTTGGTGCTCCCCAAGCGTCTCAGCAGGTCAGGATCACAAATGCACACACATGTGCCAGTCCTGTTCAGGTCGACCTGGGATTGATATGAGAAGCATATGAGTCCTTGACTTTGTCAGCTTGTCAGGGTTCTGTGACCTTACAGATATTAAGAATCACTGGCCTGGGGTCCTGCAAATGGAAGCCTCTGAGTATGTATTGCTTTTATGTCTGTAGGGTACGCTGGAAGCAGTGCCTCATGCCAAAAAAAAAAGGAGAAGTCTGTCCTGGTTTGGACCCACCAGGAGGGTGTCTCTGAATATCTGGTCAGAAAAATGAGGGCTCCTTACTCGAGACCAGGGTGTGGAGCCATTTGGCTTTGTCGTTGCATGCGTCCACTGACAAGCCCTGTTCTACTTGAGACTCTCAGTCCTCTTGCTCGGGCATGAGCTAGACTCTTACAGGAGGCTTGGCTTGGAGTGATGCTTCCGGGGTGTGTGTGTGTGCCTGGATCTTGGGTGGCAGATGTTTGCACCAGCTGCTGGGGGCGGGAAGTGCCGTCTGCAATCCAGGAACTTTATAAAAGAGAAATATTCAGGGATTCTCATGTGAATGGAAGACAAGCCTTGTCTCTATCAGGCTGGGGCACTAACCAGCTTCCAGAGAAGCACGCTAGCAGGTTGGCGAGGCTCACTAGCTCTCCCGGCAGACCTGGATTGAAACAAAAAGATGCTATCCTAGAGGAACATCTTCCTGGCATGACGTCAGGCTCATGGGCAAAGGTGCTACGCTATCTCAGGCAGCTTTTCTTCCCATCTGAAGATGGCACAGCAGGAAGTCTCCACCGCAGGCCTTGCAGGGTCATTCAACACACAAACGTCCCAGCCCTCAGTTCTCCTCTGAGACGCAATTGGCTGGCAATTGGGTGTGCTCGGACCGGCTGACTGTTGTTTGAACACGCCAGGCTTGGTGTGATGGGTGCTGTCTGGAGTATTCTTTGCCTGAGCAAGGCTCCTAGTGGAAATGTGTTTACTCAGAGCCAGGGAGCACTTCCTTCGACAGGTTCTTGCACTTACAGCGTGCTCTGGATCCCTAAGCCTGCCCAGCGAGCTGGAAGTCCTTCTTGGTCCTTGCTGAAGGGGGGAAAGATTACACCATGAGAATTCCAACTCAAGTTTGTCTTCATGCATATTACATTCAGGTTTTTACAATGAGTGTTTGATTTGCAGTGGAGGAATATTTATTTCCAAATCTGCCAAATGCCTCTCAAGGCAGCCTCCACACAGATTTTAATTGCTAAACCTACTTCTTCTGACTCAGTGTCTGTTTGGTAAAATGTCTAGAGATCCAGAAAGTGGGGAGACAAGTGATCTGGGCCCAGATGCTCTCTCTGACTAACAGAATGTCCACCCAAAGTTGGGAGATGAACAGCCCACCGGCGTGTCATAGGTGGGTGGTTTTCTCATAGCTCTTATTTAAAGCTATGCCCTATTGTACTAAAATTATAATTTGTGAATAAGCATTGAATTAGAGCTGTTGGCTGCACTGACTCACTGCTGCTGGCTGGGACTGGGTCTGAGGAATGTCCTCACGCTACAGTCAGCTCAGGCAACAGGGGAAGAACAGAAAATACCCACGGGGGGACCTGCCCTTGGCTTTCCTGAGTGTCACTTTTGCAGCTGGCCAAGGGAGCTGGGCTTTCTCTCCACTCCCTCCCTACATGCCTTCAGAGGGGCCAGCCCATGGATTTCCATGAGAACTGCTAGAAGAGCAGGGTTTTGGGCTCTGAGGTCATGAACTCTGTATCCCATCTGTAGAAATGTCCTTGTGGGAGGTGAGACACACAGGTTTGGAAAGTGCTTTTGGGGCCAGACTTGGAAGTAGCTTAAAATCCCCCTTCATAAGTCTTGGCTTTTGGGTCTTGGGAACAGTTGGTGACCTGTCAAATGTGGTGTGGGCCATTTGCCAAGCTCTACATTTCTGGCAGATGGGAGCAAGCTGACGCCCTGGAGCTGAAGCTCAGGTGCTCAGCTGCTCGTGGGAGCAGCTCTTGTAAAATGTGAGGCCTTCCTTGTGCCATCTTGGGTTATAGGATTCCTTCCAAGTGGTCCTATTAGGAATGGAAAATTGTGGAGGGGAACATGGAGGAGAACTACTGGTCTCTTTTTCCATTAACAATTTAATTTTAATTCACACATCGCTCTAACTGATCGATATTTTGAAAACCAGAGAATAAGATTCTGAGGTCATGGATTTTAGGAAGCATAATTTTCATAGACACCAAGTAGAGAAGTCCCAGAACACAAGGCCCTGACGGAGGATGAGACAGTGGGATGACGTAAGAGCTGTGACTCAGCGATTCTCCAACGGGGATGACACTGGGTAATGGCTGGGAGACTTTTGGTTAACACAGCTGAGAGGGAAGGTCCTGCTGCATTTAATGGGTAGAGGCCGGGGACACTGCTAAAGGTGTCACAGATCCCACAAATAAGAATTATCCAGCTCAAAATGTCAACAGTGTCCTTCTTGAGGAACCCCTGTTGTAAATGGGTCCAAAGCACTATATTGCGTGCACACATTCTTTGCCTCCTAAGCACTGCCTTTGGGGTCTTGCATGGAACACCTGCCAGATGTTGTGGGAGCATGCTTTGTGAGCCCGGCACTGTGCTGAGGTTAGGTGGGAGGCTAGAAGATGACTGAGACCGTTAGGGAGAAGCGTGTGCATGAAGCTCTCTGTCTAGTGCAAGGCCACATGAGCATTCACATTCATGTCTCTGTTCTCCTAGAGGGACAGCGCCCAGGGAGAGTGCCACATCTCCCAGGCTCTCACAGCATTAGCGGGGGAGCCTAATGGTGGTCTTGGTTCTCCATAAATGCCTGTATCCATGTGGGAGTGGATCTGCAACGAGATCACCTTCCCCGACGGGACCCATCTATGGCTCAGTTCTGGTGAACACAGCTGGCCTGTGGGCTGTTCCAAAGGCTACTGGTTTCCCATTTGTGCACTTCCCAGTCCATCGGACACACTTATTTCAGCTGAGATGGACTGAGATGTGACTGAGACAGTCTGGAGCTCGTCATCTTGCTCAACAGTGAGTATTATTTGCGGCTGAGCTTAAGATTTCTGCAGAAAAGCCTCCACTTCTGGGCTCAGGAAGCCTTGCTCAGGGGGAGAGTTGTCCTGGCCAGAAGCTTTGGAAAGGAGGAAAATCATCTGGTCATCGCAGTTCAGTCCTCCTCACTACCCCAATTGCATGACAAGCCACAGAGCTCAGTACTGTGGAGACTTGTTTTGCAGAAGGAATTTGGGCTTAAGGGAGATGGAAAAGCCAGAAAGTCTGAGCTCTATGCAAGGCAAAAGATCCAAAGGTTGCCTGGGCCTGCCCCAACACCACCCTGGCCCATCCAGAGATGTCCCCATTTCTGCTTCATTGGAAAAAAATGCTAGAGCAATTCCTTCACTGATAGACTCAGAGCATAATGTGTTTCTTTACCTGCAATAATTGCAACGGGTCTGTGACCTTGCCTGTAGATAGAATATGTCACGTTTCACACGTGTATGTTCTACTATTTTTCAGATGTATGTAAATACAACTCAGATTAAAAGATAAGAGCTGATTGAAAAGTGCTAAATTCAGAGTGAATTATCATTCACCTGTCTAAACCATGATCAATTTTGGATGACTCCTGGCTTATTTCCAATTCCTTCCACTTCTACCTCTCCAATCAGGAGCCAGGCATTGTCCGTTGTTCCTTCACAATCTCATGTACAATTTTTTTTCCTGCCTACGTTTGTCACCTAAGTCTGGTCATCATCACTTCTCCACTCACAGATGACCAGACCTGTCTACCTGGTCTCCAAGGCCCTATTCCAGATCAGCTAGTCCACTGCCTCAATCAAACACTCCTACTGGTTCACACAATTCCTTTGTTTAGACACACTTAGGATCGGGCCAGCTCCATGGCCTGGAGGTTAAAGCAGCTGGATACCACATGGCTAACTGTTGATAAGAGTCCTGGACAGGGTAGCTTAAGAAACATGCTAGGTGTGCATGCGTGTGTGCATGCGAGCCCAAAATCCTAATAGAATGAAGATAGAGGAGAAGAGATTATGGCATGACCACCCTCCATTGGGGGTGCTCTCTTCCTCCCTCTCTCTGCTGAATGCATGTGCTCCCTGGCAATTAAACAAACAAACAAAAGAACTATCTCCTGAACACAAAAGAGTCACTTACATGCCTTAATATTTAAAAAAAAAATGAAAAAATTATGTTTGTGTCCCACCAAAATATCAGTTGGTGTATAATTATTATCTTATCTTACTTTTCAGAATTAAAAGTGTTCAGTAAGCATACATACATACATACATACATACAATGGTATTATGCATTGCAATGACCAGAAAGCTTTTTAAATTTCCCCCAGATCTCATTATTTTAAAGAACAGGCGCTTAACTCTCATTGCCCTTAAATAATTTGTCACAAAATCCTAGTGTCCTACAGAGTGCTGTTCACCAGAGTTCAAGAGCTGCTGACTGAGTTTGTAGCCACCAGGTCTAGGCCATTTTGCCTTCTGTGGGTTCAGAGAGGGCGTGAGGAGCTGAACAGTGACTCAAATAGGACCCGCTGGTGCCCTCTTGTGGGATGCAGGGAGAAAACATGAGGGGAGAGTGGCTCTTAGTACTGGCGCATCTGTTTTACTGAAACAGCCCCAAGAACCGTGATCTGCAAAACACAACTGGAGATGAAGTCATATTTTGCTGTGTATTTATAAAATGACTGGAAGTCATTGGGAGAGGGGCAGAGATAATTTAAAAATTTTCTCCAATCGTTTCCTTTTTCTCCTATAGCAAGTCTTTCTTACTAGGCCATTCACAGGGAACAAAATGGATTGGGATCTCTTTCCCCTTCTTTCCCTTCTTGGGATGGGAGGAAGAGTAAAATGATCCTTGGGGAATAGGCATGGCCAGGGTTCTGAATCCCGGCTGGGGGTCAGGCCCAGGCACAGGAGCTTTCCCAGCCATGGACTGGCCAGGCGTCCTGGGGTCCTGGGTGTCAGCACAGGACTCTCTGTCTCTGGTCCCCTCCCTGTCATCTCTTTCCGCTGACTGCCACCATCGAGCCCCCGCAGCCTCTCAGCTTGACCGCAGGTCCCTGGCTAGTTAGTCTACATATTGGCCTTTCACTCCTCCCCCTCTCCCAACTAGAAGTGGGGCCGGGTTACGACAGAGGCCCAGGCTCTGTTAGGATTTCCTCCCTCAGAAGAGGGAAGGAGCAGAGGGGCAATGGTTAGCGTGCCTATGACCGCCTGCGATGCGTGGAACGTATGAGCGTTTTGTATGCTAGCCTCTTCCATACACCAGGGGGCCCTTCATTCTGAGGCGGAGGGGCTGCGGTGCTATGGGTGCTATCGGTGGTGGGACACGGGAGCTCTTCGGTTGGCTAAACAGACTTGTCTTCCTGATCTTATCGCAGAGGTCATTTACTCTGGAAGACCCTTCGTGAAGTCTTCCAAGGAGGGTTGAGGCGATTCTCCAAGTGCGCCCCCGGCACTCCAGCCAAATCCTGATTATCGCACTGATCACTGGCTTCACTTGACTGATCTGGCGGTTGCCACCTCGAGCTCCCTGCCTCTGGGCAGCGGATGTGTCTTACTCCCTCTCACATCTCCAGGGCCTGGCCCCCTGCTTGATGCACTCTGAGGGCCATCAGGGAAGGGCTGTCATATGATGTAACTTCTGAGCTGTGAGCAGAATCACAGTATCAATTAAGAACGAGTAGGGATCTTTCGGGGAGATGGAGTATTCTAAAAAGAAGTGACAATGCGAGCACAGGGATTAATGGGGCGAAAGAGGCGCTTGAGCTGAGTGTTGTGGCTCAGGATGTTCCGGCCCTCTTTCAGCCCCTCCCCTCCCACACCAGCAGAAGTCTGTGGGACAAAGGGCTGTGTCCATGCAGGGCCTCACCGCCCTGACCATGCTGACACCGTAGGCCCCCATTTCCCTGCCCCGATGGCACGTGCCTGCTTCCAGGGCTGCTAGGGCCTCTTCCTTGTGTTTCTTCCCCCAGGGGAATACTGCGCTGCAAACTCCCAGGCCAAGGGGTGGGTGTTTTTTGGGGCGAGCTTTAGTGCATTCTTGCATTGTTAACAGAAATACCTGAGCCTGGGTGACTTTATAAAGAAGATAGAGATTTATTTTAAAAACTCATGATTCTGGTGGCTGGAAAGTCCAAAGTGCTAGGCCTACAGCATGGCTGGCAGGAGCACAGAAGACAGGGCGGGGAGTGGGGAGAGAACAGAGAGAACAGGCAGATCTCCCAAGGACTAACCTCTTCTTGTGAGATCTAAAACTCCCTGGGTCTTGCTGGACATCATTCACCTATTCCAGAAAGTATCACCCCCATGATGCAATCACCACGAACCAATCGCTACCTGTGAACATTAAATTCCAAACCATGAAACTGGGGGACAAGCCATGATCCAGACAGTTATGGGGTGTAGGGATGGAGTGCTAGATTGCCCCCACACAAGAAGTCCTCCAGGTCTCGGGGTGGGTAGGGAAGAAGGTAAGCCATGGACTGGAGGTCGAGGCTGGCTTTTCTCACATACCACATACCTGTACAGAACCCAGGATGTTTTGTGATTCTAAAGATAAAACTGGTCTCTCGTTATGACGATACACAGCAATGTAGGAGGAAAGACTACTTTAACCTACCAAGATGACCATACTAAGAAAAGATGTACAGTAACAAGTGCTGACAGACATAACCAATGCTGGTAAGGGTTTGGAGAAATTGGAGCCTCGTACACTGGTGGAAAGTAAGGCATAGCCATCACGGGAAGTTCAACCTAGAGTTACCGCACAACCCAACAATTTCACTCTTAGGAATGTACCGAAGAGAACTGAAAGCCCATGTCCACACAAAACCTTGTACAGAAATAGGCCAGTTTCCCGGTGAAGTGATAATGTGTTGCTCAAGAGAAAGCAGACAGGAGGGGGTCCTGGGTTTTGCATCCCAGGCCTCCCTGAGCATGCTGGGTGCATTTGCCTGTGATCCACGCTGGTTGAGACTAGGGATGGGACATAATATGAAGACCCTGTGGAAGGTGGATTGCTCTCTCTCTGTGTCTCTCTTTCTCATGAAAGAAATAAACTAAAAAAAAAAAACAAAGTTACTGGGGAGCCTGCATGCAGAGGTGTGAAATGGCAGCGGATGCTTTGTCAGATCAAGAGTTTCAGTGAAACCAGAGTGTTTGAGGTGGAAGGCGGGAGGAAACGAAACTGGAGTCTACGGACTGACAGGGCCAGGTCATGGCAGGCTAATCTGCTTTGAGAGGAGCTCAGCCGTTATGGGGAGGGACTTTGGTTGTGGGGACACTGAGGAATCTTAAGCTAGATTTTGCCTTTTTACATAAACCAGCCTGGTAGCTGGTGGGGAGGACAGGGCTGGAGTCAGAGAGAGCAGGCAGCCATTGCATTTGTCCAGGAGAGAGGTGGCACAGGCTTGAGCTAAGGCAGTGACAGCAGAAATGTGGCAGAAGCAGAGGGCATGTAAGAGAAGTGTTTAGCTGATAAACTCAGTGGGATGTGGATAGCAGGTGAATGTGAGAGTAAGAAGGTGGGTAAGAGGCAAGGGTGACTTGCTAGGAGGATGGTGGTGGCACCGAGGGGCAGGTTTGGGCACGTGGAGGGCAATGACTTGTTGACTGAGGAGATGACTGGTGGGCAGTTACATAACAAGAGACCAGGTTTGGAGGCTGGTGTGTGAGGTTTCTCAGCACACTGTATATATTTTTTTCTTTTTCTTTGGTCAGAAATTTATTTCCTTAGAGAGAGAGAGAGAGAGAAAGAGACAGAGGCACCATTGACAGGGTCTCACGCAGTGATCCGCCCCCCAACTCTATGGCCAGACAGGCTTACAGATGTGTGTAAGGAATCCAGAGCCTTCCTATGTGGTCTCCAGCATCACACAGCAGCACCCCAACTGCCTGTTCCACTGTGACTGAGCCACCATGACTGAGGCCTTCAGACATTATACACAAGCCGCAAGAGTGGATGCGAGCTCATGGTGCTCGAGCAGAAAGATGCAGGGTGGTACCTTGGCAAACACCACGGTCATCTTGAGCAAGCAAAAGGAGAACTAGTGTGCCACAGAGCCGTCCAAGAAGGGAGTGGCCAGTGGCACTCCATGCTGCCAAAGCCACAGGCAGTCAAGAGGGTTTAGTATGTCACAGCTCTGGGTTTAGTAACAACGGTGGTTAGTAGCCTTTGCCAGGAATTGCAGTAGGACAGCGTGGGAGGCAGCCCGGACTCAGCACCCTAAGGAAAAAAATGCAAGGCCAGGAAGTGGAGGCAGAAAACTAAGATGACTGTGAAGGAGATCCACTCTGAATGACAGGATAAAATGATAGGATTCAGGAAGAGCTGTTTCTAAGGAAGAAGAGGAAGGCAGTAAATCATTACCTTCTCATTTATTTGCCAATTTTTAATGAAAATATTAAGTGCATCTGTTTAAAAAAACAGAAGCTTTGGAAAATCTAGAAAACAAAAAGTAAAATTCTGTACTTTGCAGACACTGTAGTCTTTCTTTCCAAAGGTCATGATTATGATCCATTTCTTTTATTTTCTTCTAGAAAAAATTTTCATACATATGCAACTCCTTCTCTTTAAGACTGAGAGAGATTTGAGGAGTTAAAAGGGCCACTTAGAGAAAAGAGTGGAGGCAGGTAGGGGACTGATGGGCGGTAACTGGTAGCCTGCAATCACCCTGAGGGGGTGGGAGTGGGATCCAGAGGAGGGGAAGGAAGAGCCTTGGCTGGGTGGGCAGAAATGCAGGTTTTCTGCGGGGACTAGAGGAAAGAGCAGAGGATGGGATGGTGAAAGAGAGGGCACAAAAGAGGCCAAAGTGCACGAGGCCATGGTTTACGATGTCAGCGGTGCGTGGATCAGGGGAGTGGCACAGGTCTGGGTGAGGACATAATGTGGGTGGATGGCATGAAGGTGAAAGTCCTGGCGGCACGTGAACTTTGAGCCTGGAGATTTGGATGAGTCCTTCATGAGGATGCTCACACCTCTTGATGGTGGGTGCCAAAGTCCTCCACGGAGGTTAGGCTTGGCTTAGAAGAGGAACATTGGCCATGGTAGATGTTGGGTCAGAGGAGGAAAAGCTTGGCTGGGACGGAGCACTAACATCTTGACAACAGCAGCTGTGAGCAGGAAGCACATCTACGTTATCTCTTGTCTTGGGTCCTGGAGTGAGGGAGAATGAGTGGCTTCCTCCTTGAGAGGAGGAGGTGGATGACGCACTTATAACAGCACAAAGGCTGAGAAGCAGAGGAGGCTCTTTTCATGGGAACAAGGGTTCCAGGGTGTTCTGGATGGGGGAAGGGAGCAGGGGAAGTGTGATGGCTGTCAAGAGTCCCAAGAGTCAGCTGGGGAAAGCCCCTAGAGGAAGGGGAAGAAGGGAGACTAGGTGGATGGATGAGTGGGAGGAAGATGGCTGAAGCAACAGGCCTCAGTGCTCTCATATCTGATGGCTTCAGTTTTGTCCTGGCCAGGTCTTAGCAGGACCTGGATGGAGCAGCTGCTGAAACCTCTTGGCCAGGTGACATGCTAATCAGCCCCAGAGTGCATCACATCTGGGTTTGAATATGGGTCAAGTATTAGTTTGTTAGGGTTGCTGTGACACAGTATGCTAGACTAGGTGAGTGAAACAGGAGAAATTGATGGTCTCTGTTCTGGAGGTAGGACTCTGAAACCAAGTTGTCTGATGGGAAGGACAGCAGGTGGCATAGTGGCTAAGATACTGGACTCCCACATGGCCAACCACAGTTCGAGTCCCAGTTCCAGCAGCTTGAAAATCACACTGGGCACATGTGTGTACATGCCCAAAATCCCAGAAGGAGAATAGAGAAAAAAGGATTGCAGCATAGTCATCCTCCCCGGGAGGTGATTTCTCACTTTCCCTCTCACTGTCTCTGTCTCTCTCTGGCAAGCACAATGCCCCCTATGGCAAAAACCTTAAACAAAAACATCGGAATTTTTTTCCCCTAGGTTTGTGTGGGAAGGGTCTGTTCCTGGCCTCTTTTGCCTTGTATTAATAGATGACCATCATCTCATGGAACCTGTTCATGTCGTCTTCCTTTTATCATGTCTGTCTCCAAATTTTCCCTTTCTATAAGGACACAGATCATGTCAGACTAGGGCTCACTCTAATGACCTTATTTAAACTTAATGATCTCTGTAAGACCCTATCTCCAAGTAAGAGTAGATTCTCGGGTACTGAGGGTCATATGAATTTTAGGGGACATAAATCAGCCTATCACAAATGTTCTGGGTAAGGGACATAGCCATTCTCAGCTTCACTTATCCTGTCCATTAAGTGGCCATCATTGTAGTATCCACTTCCCTCTATTGTACGAGTGAAGTGAAACAGTGACACATTTTAGGTGGTTAATACAAATTCTCATCATCATCATCCTCGTCATCACCAGGACCTCCTCTCTTGGTTTATGAGCTAGAAAGCAGTAAAAGCACGGAGCTTGCAGCCTTCTAACATCGTCTGGAACTCTTCTTCTCTGGTTGGGAACTTAGAGACACCCAGGCCAGCTCTACAAGGAATGGCTGCAGGGCAAAACTCATTTCTTCCACTATTATCATATAGGGAGGATTAACTTTACAATGAGTAGCAAGGGGGCTGGCAGGTGGCATAGTAGTTAAGGTGCTGGAGTCCAACATGGTCAATCATGGTTCAGGTTCTGGACCTGGCAGTTTGCTTTCTCACTTTCTTTCTCTCTAGTCAAATTAAAAAAATTATAATAATAAATAAAATAAAATAATTCTTTTTAAAAAACGAGCACAAGGTTCTGCTTGGAATCACAAAAGGACAACATGTAACATACTGCTTGGGGTGGATGGGAAAAGGGAAAGGGGCAATCCTGACATTTCTCTTTCCTTTTCAAGGAAAATTTTCTACAGGGCATGCTATCACTGGAGGGAAGGAGAAAGAGAGAGAGAGAGAGAGAGAGACAGAGAGAGAGAGAGAGAGAGAAATCACCCCTCAGGGGGATGGCCACACCATAATCCCTTTTCCTCTATTCTCCCCTCAGGATTTTGGGCACATGCACACACTCACCCCAGGGTGTTTTTCAAGCCACCGGGTCTGGGATTGAACTGTGCAGTTGGCCATGTGGGATCCAGCCGCCTTAATCACCTCACTACTGGCTGGCCCTATTTACTTTTTTTAAGGAGAAGAGGAGGGTCTGTTTTATTTTCTCTATATAGGCTGTGGATCTTTAGTTTTTGTGGTGGGAAAGATTCTATGTCCTCTGTCTGTCACTCTGAACCATTGCCTACCACACAGGCTACAAGGAGGCATATGTTGCCCATCCCCAAACTCATGGTCTGTAGTGATATCAGAGTGGGTGAGAAAGACCCTTATGTGATCACTTGGAGCTCACTTCTACTGTGCTATGAACCCATCTGGAAAGGGCTTTGGAAGCCCAGGAACCCAGAAATCCTCCTGTAGGTTGTACGAATTCCTTATCCTAGCAGTTCTCAAAATGGCCCCCAAATCAGAAACATCAGCATCACCAGGGGACTTTTTAGAGATGCAAATCAAATGCTATGGTTCCAATGGGTCTCCTTCAAAATTCAAATGTCGAAACAGTGTCCCTCTCCTATCAGGGGATGCCATGAAAAGGCACCATCCTGGAAGCAGAGAGCAGCCTTTGTCAGGCAATCAAACCTGCTGGCACCTTTATTTAGGACCCTCCAGCCTCCAGAACTGTGAGAAAATGAAGTGCTATTTTTAATAAATTACTTAGTCTCACTATTTTTGTTATAGCAGCACAAAACCAGAAAACTCTCTGTGTAGGGCCCAGTATACTATGCCTGAACAAGCCTACCTGATTCTGATGCATCTAATGTTTGAGAAGTACCACATTATACTTCCCCTTGTGCTTTGGATACAAGCATTTAAGGACTTAACAAATTCTGTCCATGAGTCTCTAAGTGTTTGCTAGAATGTCATGAACCCAACATGGGAAGGTCTTCCAAGGCCTCTGAGCAGGAGCAGGGTCCTTTTGACCACCCAAAGGTGGAGTCAGTGTTGTACTATGCTACTCTTAGGGTCTTAGGGACAAGCCAGTTCTATAGTTATCGGCTCTCAGCTTATGGTGTGGCCGGAAGCTCAGAGCTAGTGTGGGATTGGGTAATACACTGAATGGGATTGTGGCCTAGTCCTGCCTTCTGCAACTAACTAGTTTCATGACAACTTGAGGGCCAACCACATGGTCAACATTCTATTTTTTTTTTTTTTTTTTGCCATAGAGTGAGTGCACTCCCTGGAGAGAGGGAGAGATAAAAAGAGAGAAGGGGGGGGGGATCATCCCCTGGGGAGACAGCATGCTGTAGTCCCTCCTCTCCTATTCTCTCTCCCTGCATGTTTTTCAAGTCAGTGGGTCCAGGACTTGAACTGTGGAGTTGGCCATGTGGGATCCAGCACCTTAATCGCCACACCACCTGCTGGTCAACATTTTTATTGGTATCTTGAAGATAGAAGACATTGTCACCAAGTTGTGAATAACACTATCAGGAATAAAGGGATAGAAATGTGCCAGATGACAAAAAATTAGAATTAACTCAAGCTTGGTTGGTAGGCTGAATATAACATGATGGGATTTTATTGGGATAGATGTCAAATCTTATAGTAGTTCTGCTCATATTTGGTCACATCAGGAAGGGATGAAGAAGGTGTGTCTTAAGAGATACAGTTGTGGGGCCAGCAGGTGTTGTGGTGATTAAGGTGCCTGCACACCCCCGTGGCTGACTGCGATTCGAGAGCTGGACCAGGTGGCTTGCTTTCTTCCTTTCTCTCTCTCCCGCTGTCTCTCTCTGGTGCCTATAGCAAATTAAATAATAATAGTAATAATAAATAAAATGAAGTAAACAGTTCTTTATGAAAGAGATACATTTGGATAACATGCCTTTGGAAATATTTGTTTTTTTTTTATTGTGGTAAAATAAACGTATCATAAAATTGACCATTTTTATCATTTTTAACGTACAATCAGCGGCATTCATAACCTTAACATTATTGTGCAACCACCACTACATACATGCTTCCAAAATGCGCAGCTTTTTTTTTTTTTTTTTGGAGAAGTTTTTGCTATAGGGTGCAGGCACTCGCCGGAAAGACAGAGAGACAGAGAGGCAGAAAGTGAGAAATCACCCCCCCCAGGGGGGATGGCCACGCCACAATCCCTTCTCCTCCATTCTCCTTTCGGGACCTTTGGGCGCACATGCACACGAGCTCGATGTGAGTTTAAGCCACTGGGTCTGGGACTTGAACCACAGTCAATTATATGGAGTCCAGCGACATAGCCATTATGCTAACTGCTGGTCCCAAAACTGTGCAGCTATTTTAAAGGTGAGTCTACAGAAACTTTGATGTGTACCAGTCACTTATTCTAATCATTTTTTTAACTAAGCATCTTTTATTGGGGCATCTTCTATGCACTAGACACTAGGATTGGTAAAATAAATTAAAAGAAAAATGAAGCAAAGCTATCCAAACTTTTAGAATTTTAGGTTATATATATATATAGAACTATAAAATGTGGCAAATGAGAGTTGATAGAACTCCAAAATTTACCAGTTGAGCATTGTCTTGAGTTTTTAAGCAACACTCTTCCTCTTTCTTTCTTCCATTCCCTCTCTCTCTCTCTCTTTCTTTAATTGGCCAGAGAGCATGTGTGTTTACCAGAGAGAGGGATAGAGAGAATGAATGAGAGAATGAACCCCCCCCCCCCGGTACTTCTCCATTTTTCATCCTGTTGGGATTTGAGCCATGCATACACGCTTACTTGGGATGTTTTCTAAACCACTGGGGTCAGGTTTTGAACTGCATGGTCAGCCAGGTGGGATCTGGCTTCCTTTGCCACTAAGCTATGGGGCCAGTTATAAATCCACATTTTAAAGGACATTTTGGACTACACTGAATGGTGATGAGGCATAGAAGCAATAGGTTAAGGAACCAAAGACATTGGGTTAGAGTGCAAAAATACATTTCACGATTTCAAAGGGTATACCGCCATCATGAATGACATAGTAACTGTCTGTGCCAGGGAATTCATGACCGACCGACTACTTCAGAGGTAATAAATGGTCATTGATGTCCTTCACCCTGGGAAGGCAACACTACCTAAGATAGAAATTTGGGAAAAACTAGCGAAGATGTACAAGGCCACACTAGATGTCATCTTTGTGCTTGGGTTCAGAACCCATTTTGGTGGTGGCAAGACAACTGGCTTTAGCATGATTTATGATTCTTTGGATTATGCAAAGGAAAATGAACCCAAGCATAGTCTTGCAAGACAATGGCCTCTATGAGAAGAAAAGTCATGAAAACAGCAGAAGGTATGTAAGAACAGAATGAAGACAGTCAGGGGGACTGCAAAGGCCAACGTTGGTGTTGGCAAAAAGTGAGCTGGATATTGGAGAACAGTCAAAGGAGTAAAGGGTCTGCCATGACTATCAGTTGTGATTGTGTGAACTCTTCATGAGAGGATTAATAAACTCAGAATTTTCATGTGAAAAAAATAGATTTCAATATTTAACCATCTTAAGATTTCATTATGTGGAAATCAGCAATTGGCGTAATGGTTATGTCGCTGGACTCCCATGTAGTCGACTGCAGTTAAGTCCCGGACCCAGTGGCTTAAACTCATGCAGTGTGTGTGTGTGTGTGTGTGTGTGTGTGTGTGTGTGTGCCCAAGATCCCGAGAGGAGAATGGAGAAGGGACTGCGGTGTGGCCACCCCACCTAGGGGTTGATTTCTCGCTTTCTGTCTCTCTGTCTCTCCGGGAAGCATACGCGCCCTATAGCAAAAACCTCTCAAAAAAAAAAAAAGATTTCATTATGTGAAGGAAAGAAACCTGGTGCTTTATTGTGTTCAGTTCCCAGGGCTACAGGGCAGGCAATGAGGAGATAGATTTCAGACCAATACAAGGGAAGGCCTACCCGTCCTACGGTCAGAGCTCTGGAGATAGTTAGGTTTCGAGTTTACGTACAAGTTGATTGTCCCTCATCCAAAATGCTTGGAACCAGAAGTGTTTCAAATTCCATTTTTCTAAAAAGTTTTGGAATATTTCCATGTATGTAATGAGATATCTTGGGAATGGGGTCCAAGCCTCAACACAACATTCATTTCTGTTTCACGGACACTTTGTACATCCAGCCTCAGGTAATCTTAGATGATGTTTTTGTATTGCAGCATTTTAACTGCAACCTGTGCTTGAAGTCAGGTATGGAATTTTCCACTATGGCATCATGTTAGTGCTCAAAAATTTCAAATTTGGGGGCATTTTAGATTTCAGGTTTTCAAATGAGGGATGTTCAGCGTGTGTGTGTGTGTGTGTGTATCAGACAATATAGTTTATGGTTGCCTGCTGGTGGGCTGGGCTGGATAGGGGTAGGTGGGAAGCTGTGGTAGGGTGTATTCTCCGCACTTACTGCACAGAAGCAAACTGGTCCATTTGCACCACTTTGGCTGTTGGGAAATGGAATGAAAGCCACTGAGGCGAATCATCAAACCCGGTCACTTTTCTTGTGAGAGCTCTCTGCTCCTTCTGTTCATCCTGGCTGTAGACTTGGGGACTTAGAGACTGTCTTCAAAAGGGATCACTGCTTTGGGCAGCTGCCATCGAAGTGTCTCCTGCTTGTTCAGGCCTTCCTCTCTCAGAGGGCAGGAGTCTGGGGGTACCACTGGCACTAAGCTCGGCCACATCAGCTTAGCCAGGGTAGGAAATACCTTCCTTCCAGGACAAATAAACAATAAAATTTCTGATGGCCGAAACTCTCGACAGATAGGTATATTTTAGCCTCTTGTGGCTTAAAACTTGGTCTCAAATCAGTCTCCTTTGAGTCTTTCTCCCATTTCTGCTTAGATTTTTCTTATCTGATTGCTACCAAAGTCAGCAAAAGGCAGCCTCTGGTGTTGGGTGGTAGTGCAGGCCTTTGCTGTGATGTGACTGGTCTGGTCTGATCCCTGGTGGCCTCTGCCCAGGACTGGATCTTGTCTCATTGGCATTGGCCTCAGGATATGTTTGCCGCTGCCGGTTATGGTCTGTTCTTGCTTCCGTCAGGAGTCCCTCATGTTCTTTGTCTTCTGGTTCTCTCATTATGTCTGGGCCTTGTCTAGGGTCTTAGGGATAAATACTGGGCTAAACCTTAAGAAATAGTAAGAGCTACATTCCTTCCCAAGGAAGGAGTCAAGGGTTTATTGGTCTTCTAAAAACAGTGTAATTACCCTTGTCACTAGTCCTCACTGCCCTCTGCCCGCCCACTCATATTCTCTGATCGCCCTCTTCACTACTTTTCAGAGATTTCAATGGGAGAGATAGGGGCTTCACCCCGTAAGGGTGATCTCTCTGCTGTCCCTTGGCTCCCAACTTTGCTCAGCCTAGTCATCATCATTCGTAAGAGCCCCTGCCTCTCTGGTGATATTCCTCGTGTTGCCCTGGTGAGCTGAGTTTGTGTCCTGAGGTTGCTGGGAAGTTTGGCTAGCAGGGCTGGCCACGATCGCCTCCTTTAGGCCAGTGCATGGCTCTTTCTGTAGGGACAAAGGACAAACCCCCCCCTGCCAATCTCACCCAAGGTTGATGTTGATATTGATGGATAAACCCTGTTACCTCCCTTTGCTTCGTGCTGCTATAACAGAATATCAAAGGTGGGTAACTTAGAGAGAAAAGAAGTGTATTAAGTTCTGGAGGCTGAGAAGTTCAAGATCAAGCCATCTTTCTAGTAAGGGCTGTTCTTTTCTTCCAAGATGATACTTTTTTATGGCATCCTCTGGAGGGGAAGCATGCTTTGTCCTCACATGGCGAAGGGACCGAAGGGGGGAAAGGAGTTAACTCCCTCCACTGGGCTCTTTTATAAGGGCACTCGTCCTGTTCTGGAGGGTCTGAGCCCTCATGACCTAATCACTTCCCAAAGGCCACACTTCCCAACACTCTCACATTGCCAATTAAGTTTCCTATGCGTGAGTTTTGGGGGACACGTTCAGACCATAGCACTTCTCTTAAGGGAAGTTGGACCCTAGACTCCTCTTTCTGGGTAGCTCCTTAGGTAAAGTCTTCTACCAGCCCCCAGAGTCAGAGGGCACTAGGACTGCATGGCCTCTCTGTCCCCACAGGGTGCAGTCTTCGCTCACGTGCATTAGGGCCAGGCCGAAGCAGACTGTGCTTATCAGGCCATGGAGTTCACACGCAAGTGAAGCCTCTGGGGGTACCTGTTAAAGCCAGAGCCACAGCTGAGATGAATGGCCTGTGACAGCCGGCTCCAGCATCCAGAGAGAATGGAGAGGAGAATGGTGCAGGCCCCATGCCCAGCTGCAAAGGGACAGCCACCACTTAGCTGTGGCCAGGAAGTAAACCCATCACTACCAGAGAGCTGATTTCTCCAGAGACTTAATCTGTTTTTGTTTTGTTTTGTTTTAAGGTGAAATCTTTCGTTTGATCTTTAAATGCTGGCAACTCTTTTCCAATTTTAAAAACCCTATGTGGGCCAACAACTGTATCAGACAAATCAAATGCATCTGTGAGTCACATTTACCCAAGGTCCTCTGCAACCAGCCCCCTTGGCAAGGGATGCCCTAGCCAAGAGCTGGCTTCAGCAGAGAGACACTGACTGACAGACCCTTTTGGGTCTTGTTTCCCTGGGTCACCCAGCAGAAGGCGGTGTGCCCAGGGTGACCTGCTGATAGTGATCTGGCTACAGCCTAGGGACTAATGTTTGGATCAGTATATTAGACTCTGAACTTGGACTTGATTGGAATTCGGTAACTTCTGATGACCCTGGAGATTCCAGGGCAGCCCGAGCCAAAAATGACACCTCTGATTGCTCTAGCATCCTTTTTAATTTTTAGGGAGTTCCCCCCCCCCCACCGCCCCCGCCCCATATGGTGTGTGTGCTTGCCAGAGAGACAGAAAGAAAGCAAGAAATCACCTCCCACCCAGGGGGTGGGGATGGCCATGCCATAATCCCTTGTCCTCCATTCTCCTCTTGGGATTTTGGACACACATGCACACGTACCTGGTGTGAACTTCTAGCATCTTTTATTCCTTGGTCTCTCCTTTGAGTTCCTGCTGTTATTAAGTCCTCGTGTAGCCTGTTCCCTATTTCCTAATGACAACTGATGACAGTAACTGATACACTTGAAGGTTTTCCCTTTCTTAGCATTTGCTTAGTAATCAAGGACCTTCTAAGACCAGAACTCAATAAGCGGTTAATGGCTTTGCGTGCAGATTTCTGTTCTTGAAAGGGCTAGGGCATGCTGGTTCTGCTTCACCAATGGAAACATCCAGAACCTGGCTAGGCCTCTCCTTCCTGGACAGCAGCTGTGGGAAGACCTCTGATTGTCCAGACATGGGCTCATATGGTGCCACATTGACTAGAGAGACAACAGGGCTTGCTCTCCGCTGTGGTTTAACTGCTGCTTCATTTCCACACGCTGGATGAGGGCACTTCCCTCGGGCCCCTGGGATGCTGTGTGGGTGATTAAACGTATTCTCTTTCCTCCTTGGCCCCGATGCCCATGGCTGCCGTGTTTGGAGTAGCTCATTGGCCAGGAGGTGGGAGGGCAGTGCGCAGGGCTTGAAGGAGGAAAAGGAAAGTAGGGAAGAAGGGCAGAAAAAAGGTAAACCTTGCTTCTGCGAGTCCTGGGTGTCTATGACATTTGCTTAACTTGTACTAAAACTGATGACACTTTCTCAGAGAGACCTTCTGAGGGCGTATGTCACCGGCCATTAGAATACTCAGTTGAGGGCCTCCTTTGGGACTTGGTGGTTAATAGAGTTGGTTCCCACACGGCCATCTGTGCAGTTCAAGTCCCGGACCTGGTAGCTTAAGAAACATGCTGAGTGTGTGTGTGTGTGTCTGTGTGTGTGTATGTGTGTGCACACATGCGTGCGCACACGTGTGTGCGTGTGCTAAAATCTTGAAAGGAAGAGATGGAGAAGGGATTGAGCTGTGACCATTACCCATGGGTGGGTGCTTTCTCCTCTCCCTCTCTCTTTGTCTCTCTGGTGAGTGCATGCACCTTTTAGGGAAAAAAAACAACAACCCAAGAGCCAAACTCAGTTGAGTGTGTGCATGTGCATGTGTGCACATGTGCGTATGAGTTGCTGCGAGATATATTCTTTGGCTTGTTTTCCATTTCGTGAAAGGTACTTAGTTTCTCTATGCACTCATTATAACATGTGGCAGCTTGCAGTTCAGGTTGGCTCACTGTGTTTGAGCTAGTGGGGGAGTTATTGCTATGGGATCTTGGGGGCAGGAAACTTGGACACTGTTCTGCCCGGAGAAGCTCTGGGAAATTTCTCTTTTCCACGGGGTGTCCCGAAGCTGTTTTGGCTTGTTTTCGGTGTGATGCCCTCTTTCCTGAGCATATCCCCTACTGAGGGCTCAGCGTGCCTTTCCGGATAAAGCTGGAATTCCTCCCGGAGCTGCTTGCACAGATGGGTTTGGTGCTGTGCGGAGGGCGTTCTTTCGTTCTGCCAACAGACGGGCGTGCAGTGCTGGTCTGGACTTGTGACTCCAGCTAGGGTCTGGGACGGCGGTTTTCTCAGCTCTGACTTCTGACGGGGAGAGGGTCCTGAGCATGGTGGAGTCTCGAATCAGGTCCTTTAAAGCCAAAGGGGATCGTGAATGGAGAGATGGGGGACTATGGTAGCACAGAGGTCAAATACGATGCTCTGTGAGGCTGACCCACACAAGAGGGTTCTGGGCTCAAGCCTGGGGACTTTCCTCATTACTCTGGACACTCACGTTCCACGATCTGAGTCTGGCTGAAAGCTCAGGGTAGCTTGCAGCTTCAAGACCCTATTGGGGGTGTTCTCTTGCCCTCTTTTTCATTTGCTCATGGAAGAGAGAAAGAAAGCAACTTAAAACCAAACAAACCCACCTGGAAGAGAAAAGGGCTTGGGGTCTGTAGGTGGGAGATCTTCCTCACAGGGCGTCCTTGCTGGGTGGTGCACACATGGCTCTGGACTCCTGGTGAGGTCCTCAGTAGTTTGGCAGAGTTTTTAAAGACAGTTGGGACCAGCAGGTGGCATGGTGGTTAAGGTTCTGGACATTCCCACATGGCCGACCGCGATTCAAGTCCTGGACCTGGTGGCTTGCTTTCTCAATTTCCATCTCTCTCTCTCTCTTTCTCTCTCTCTTCTCTCTCTCTGTGTGTGTCTCTCTATGGTGCTTAATTTAATTCAAAATAAAATAAATAAAATTAAATAAATAGTTATTGAAAAAAAAAAAAGACAGTCTTGGAGCTGCGCTGACTCTGGTCACTGTCGTGAGAGTCTTGGCTTCTACCACTCCTTTCCAGCTGTGCCTTAGGGCAGCTGGGATCAGCTACATGCAAATGGGGGCGGGGGTTGCCTAGGAATTGTGAGGGTGCCAGCCTTTGCCATGCAAGGAATTTTACATTTTAATTAAGTTAAATTTAAATAGCTACCTGCATGTTGTGACTATTGAACTGGAGAGCACATTCTGGACCTTCCTCTTAGGTAGAGGTCAGTGGACAGGCGTGCTTTCATCAGACAGGAGGTGTGTGCTAGCACGGTGAGGCTCCTAGGCAGCCTCTCTTAACCCTGAAGAGAATCTCTGGAAGGCTTTTTTTTTTTTTTAAGAGAGATTTTTGCTATAAGGTGTGTGTGTTCACTGGAGAGACAGAGAGAGACAGAGACAGAAATAGAGAAATCACCTACCAGGGGGGATGGCCATGTAGCAATCCCTTCTCCTCCATTCTCCTCTTGGGATCTTGGGCATGCATGCACATGGGCCCGGCATGAGTTTTAAGCTACCTGGTCTGGGACTCAAACTGCAGTTGACAAGGTGGGAGTCCAGCAACGTAACCATTACGCCATATGCTGGTCCTCCAAAAGGCTCTGAAAGGGTGACTTTGGTGGTAAGATTTTCAGAGACTGGGGAGGCAGCTGTAGGTATTTCTTCCCTCTCTTTGTAGTAGGTAGGGCTTTTCGTCAGCCCTTAAGTTACAGCTCTGGCACTCATTTCTCACAGGGTGACATGTTCATAGGACATGGCGATCAGTGTCCTGTGGAGTTAGTCGATATCCTTCGGAGCTCTGGGACAGTCCTCATTTTATGTTTTGTTTTAAAATGAAGAGTTTGGGGGCTGGAAGTGGGGCTGGAGAGAAGGGGAGTTTTCCTTTTTGTTTTTATCCTTCACCATATTTGCAATTTTGATTGTGGACCTGCATCATTTTTTGAAAAAACAAAACAAAACAAAACAAAAAACCCCAAACAAACCCCCTTAATTATAGAGACAACTAGTAGCCTGATGGTTAAGGTAGCTGGACGCCACATGACTGACTATGAAGTTCAAGTCCCAGACTTGGCTACTGGAAAAACACACCAGCAGGTGGCACGGTGGTCAAGGCACTGGACTCCTTCATGGCTGACTGCAGTTCAAGTCCCAACCTGGCGGCTTGCTTTCTCACTTTCTTTCTCTCTGGTGAGCGCATGTGCCCTGTAGTAAATTTAAAAATAATAATAACAGTAAAAAAGTTTATTTATATGTCTCTTCCATGAGAGCGAGAGAGACATACGCACACTCACAGAGTGAGAATTAGCGAGAGCCAGACAGACAGAGACGGGCACTTCCAGGAGGTTCTGCTTGCCTGGATTTCTTCCTAACCTCTGGTGACCTGGATCACGTGCACATGCTCAGCCTGTGCATTCAGGGAGGTCCTGGGATGTGCACCAGGACCTTTCCCATGTGGGCCCAGCTGTGTCACAGCTGTGCTACCACCTGGCCCCGGTACCTGCACTTTTTTTTTTTTTTTAATTTAAGCAAGTATATAAATACATAAAATTATCATGGGCCATCTCTTAAGTCTTCACTGCTTTATTACTGTCACAAAAAAGGGCTCAAGATATTTTGCTATGTGAAAAAAAAAAGTAGGTTACGAAACTATATAGTTTTTTTTTTTGAGGACATACAGATATGCAGTGAAGAAAAGTCTATATGCTTATTTCGTTCTTTCGTGAGCAAGAGAGACAGAGAGAGACAGAGACAGCACCCCCAACAGAGTCTTGATGCTGAGATCTTCCCCCAACCCCCGCTTTAGCCAGTTCCATATCCTGGCAAGGTTGTGCCGCAGACCTGGTGAGGCCTCTGCACGTGAACCTAGAACCTTCCCATGAGGGTCAGCCTTGCAGGGCGTCAGCTTTTACTGCCGCGTGCCACTGTTCGGTACCACTGGTGGATAAATATGTTCTAAGTGTCACTTTGGTAGTACGGTTTTGGATAATTAAAAATTTATTTTGTATTTTATTTTCTCCTTTTTTTTAATGTCATAGGATATGTATATACGCATGAGAAAGAGAAACACAAAAAGAGAGAACTCCCCTCTCCCCGCAGGGTCTGGGCTTGCTGCAATCTTTTCTCCCCATTCCTCCATCCTGTCAGGATCTTAGGTGTGTGCACATGGGTCCAGGTGTTTTTAAGTTACTGGGCTGCCATGTAAACCGTGGTCGGCCACGAGGGCTCTCGCTCCTTCTGCATAGCACTGAACTCTTAACTGCTGCACTAAGTGGCCAGCCCTGTACCTTACTTCCTACTTTTTCTTCATTGAAGAGGCATCACTTGCAGTATAGAAATAATAATGAGAAATAATTTCCACCACAACTGGAACAACATAACTCTGTTCCCTTTTTCTCAGGCTCTTTTTTAAAAAAGCTTGAGTGTCTTGGGTCAGGAAATAGGGTTACCAAATAAAGAATTTAATTCGAAGTATAGGCTATGTAGAAAATTTTAAATAAAAACTGAGTATAGGTGTGACATTTGGAAGGGAAAAAGGAACTCTTCTCTCCATAGTCACCCTGTGAGAGGTCTTTAGAATTGCAGGTGGCAGGAAGCTGTTTTGCCATTTAGTAGCTGGATTGATTTGAGTTTTGATTTTGTGGTGTTATGCCTAAACTGTGTCCCCCATCTGCCACATTCACAAGTGGGTGCCCTAACCCCAGTGTCTCAGAATGTGACTGTGTTTGGAGATAGATCTTTAAAGAGGTAATGATTAATTCATTGGGAAAGTCATGACGTATTTTTTTATACTAAAATATGTCATGACTTTTCCAACAACTCAGTGAGTTAAAGTAAGGCCATCAGGGTAGACCTTAATCCAATACAGCCAGTATTGTTATATAGGGGCCAGTAGACGGCATAGCAGTTACATTGCTGGACTCCCACATGGTTGACTGTGGTTCGAGTTCTGGACCTAGTGGTTTGAAAATCACTTTGGGCGCATGTGTGTGCGTGCCCAAGATCCAAGGAGCCAAGGAGGAGAATGGAGGAGAAGGGACTGTGGTGTGGCCATCCCCCCCTACCCCCACCCTGGGAGTGATTTCCTCACTTTCCCTCGCACTTTCTCTCTCTGGCCAAATGCATGCACCCTAAGGCAAAAAACTCTTAAATAAAAAATAAATAAATAAATAAAACAAGAGATTAGAACACACACACAAAGGACAGACTGTGTGAAGACTCATTAAGAAGGCCGCCTTCTGGAAGCTAAGGAAAGAATCCTCAGAAGAAAACCCCTCTGCTAACACCTTGACCTGGGACTTACAGCCTCCAGAATAGTGAGGAAATTTGTTTCTGTTGTATAAGCCAGCCAGTCTGTGGGATTTTGTTTCTGCATCCATAGCTAACTGACATGCTTAGATTTTGTGTGACTTGTTTCATTCGGGCCAAAGAGAAACTGAGGAGTGTTTTTTAATCGGACTTTGCCTTGGATCCCCCATCAGCCAAAATTGAGTCTGTTTATGTGGAAATGTAGCCATTGACTGTGGGACTGTTTCTGTCGAAACCTTTGGAGACAGTGACATCTAGTGGCAGTTTGTTTTATACACTCGTCTTAGAAACCTTGGAGATTAAAAAAATAAAAAGATACAGAAAAGGTTGAGAATCACAGCTACTGATGGAAACAGAGTTCAGGGAAAACAATTCTCATATTACGATGCTATTTCTCACAAGAGAAAACGTGCATTAATTTCTATGTGTCCTTACTGTTTCTCAGCCTCCAAAGAAGGGAAAACAAGCGAGGGAGGGACCCTGATCTGGTTAGCTAATGGGTCCCCAGAGTCCCAGACGGAGCTGTCCAGAAGGGGCTCCTAATAGTATTTGTGAAATAAATGCAAAAAAGGTCCAGCCTGCTCTTGGGCTAGGTCATTAGGGATATGATTTCCATAGGGTGGGAAACTGCAGCCTCACTGCAGAGTTTCGAATATTCAAAATGACCAGCAGGTGGCATGGTGGTTACCATGTTGTACTCCCACATGGCTGACTACAGTTCAAGTCCTGGACCTGGAGGGCTTGCTTGCTCATTCTCTCCTTGGTTAAAGAAAAAAAAAAAAAAAAAAAAAAAAAAAATTAAAAAATTTAAAAATAATGATTAATTTAATTTACTTTCATTATTATTTTTCCAATTTGACCAGAGGCAGACAGAGAGAGAGGGAAAGTGAGAAAGCAAGCCACCGGGTTCAGGACTCAAACTGTGGTTGGCCATGTGGGAGTCCTTAACCACCATGCCACCTGCCGGCCCCAAACTAAATAATTCTTAAAAAAAATAAAGAAGTCATGGCATGGTGGTTAAGGTGCTGGATTCCCACATGTCTAACTGCAATTCAAGTCCCAGATCCCGCAGCTTGAAAATCACAATAAATAAATAGATAAATAAATGATTAAAAAAAGAATGGGAGGCTGTTGTGTTCCCTTTAATTAGGTGTCTTGTTTATTAAACATATTGGTTGTGGTAGCACTGATTTCACAACTAATTACCTCATTATCAGTGCCCCCTCTCGAAATACCCAGATGTGGTCAATGTTCAAATTAAGACCCTTTTGTTGGTTGTGAAAAATAGAATGCTTCCCAAACCAGCTTAAATAGAAAACAGAATTTACCTTAAGGATGCACAGGTGGCTATAATAGCTAGCATTTGATTTTTTTTTTTTTTTTTGAGATGTTTTCACTATAGGGCACGTGTGCTCACCAGAAAGACGAGAGAGAGACAGACAGAAAGCGAGAAATCACTCCCCTGAGGGGATGGTCACGCCACAATCCCTTCTCCTCCATTCTCCTCTCAGTATCTTGGGCATGCATGCACACATACCTGGTGTTAGTTTAAGCCACTGAGTCTAGGATTCGAACCACAGTCGACTACATGGGAGTCCAGTGACATAGCCATTACTCCAGCTGCTGGTCCCTAGTATCTGATATTTTTGACGTAAGAGAATAAGTTGACTCAGGGATACATACCTGTGAATGCCAACCAGTCAATGCAGGGCTTCTCCTGACACAGAGATTGTGATAGGAAAGGTCCCTGACAATAGTGATTGTAATAGGAAAGGAGACAGGACTAAAGGTCACCCAATCAGAGTGAAGTCAGGCCTTTGGTCAGTGGTTCGGAGAAAAGTAATTCTATTTTTCCCGTCAGGTCATTGGGAAAGTCTTGATGTATTTTTTCTATGGTTCTCTATGCAAAAATGAGTCATGACTTTCCTGACGACCCCATAGTTAGTATATGTGGCCGTGAGGTCTGGAGCCACTGCAGAGACATTGAGACCTTAGACAATGCCAGAGCAGAGGTGGTGCTCACACGAGGGAGAGGAGGACTGACGAGGGAAATGTAGGAAGACCAAGTCGGAGCCCTGATCTAACCACACCTGTAGCCCTCACTGCCTCTACACTTTTCAGGATTAAAGGAGGGCGATTTTGTTCCTGAAAAGAGATCTGGCAATATCTGGAGACATTTTTGGTTGTCACAACTGGGTAGATGTCTGATCGGCATCTGATGGGTGGTGGCCAGGGTGCTCGAGGACACCAGAGAGTGCGCTCTGCCCTGCGACGAAGAATGATCTGGTCCCAAATTATCTGGACAGGTGGGAAAACTCTGCCCTCAAGATCAGATTCGATTTGAGTGAATTTTTGGCAAAGAAACTGTAGGGGATTCTGGGAACTCCTGTTACAGCTCCTGGCTCTTCTGGACTTTTGTCCCTGCAGCTGCTTCCTTCCCATGCTTGCCTGCCTCTCATTGCCTGAGGAACCCCTGACGCCCTCTCTCTTCCGAGCCCAGGACGCTGGCTCCCCTCGTGCTCTCTGCACACCCAGTGCTCCACTCGCTGTGGCATCAGTGGGCATTTTAGAGTTTGCTGATGTGTGTTTGGTCCCCACCAGACTGGAAGTACCGTGAAGAAAACGACCCAGTCTGTCTTCTCTCACGCGTGCAGGACACTGGGATGTGGCAGGTCTTGGTACATGACATGTAAATGAGTTGGTGACACGTGAATGACCCATAACTCAGGTACTGAGTTAGCCAGAGGTGTAGGCAGGAGCTGAATCAACACAGCGGAACGTCCCCATCTCTGTTCCTTTTCACTGTCCACCAGTAAAATGGCGTGGCAACATCATCCATTGTATGTGCCATGCATTTTATTCAGCCTTAAGAAAGAAGAGAATTCCGACATGCTGCAACATGACTGACGCGGAGGACATTATGCTAAGAGGAATAAGCCATTCGCAGCAAGATAATTCTGCATGATCCCACTAACTGGTGGTACCTAAAGTCCAACGCTTAGGAAGCAGAATGGTGGCTGCCAGGGTCAGGAGAGGCGAAGGGGAAATGTCACCAGTGGGTGTAGTTTCAGTTTTGCGAGGTGAGAAGTTGTAAGATCTGCATATGACACTGCACAGATAGTCAACACCAACGTACGACCCACTTGAAAATGGTTAAGATGGCAAAGCTTATGTAGTTTTTTTTTTCTCTTCTTTAATTATAAAAAGGTAATTAGTGGGAATTAAAAACAAGAATCTATGGGGCCAGCAGATGGCATAGCAGTTACATTGCTGGACTCCCACGTGGCTGACCACGGTTTGAGTCCTGGACCCAGTAGTTTGAAACTCACACTGGGCGTGTGTGCATGCGTGCCCAAAATCCCTGGAGGAGAATGGAGGAGGTATGGCCATCACCCCTTTCCCTTTCACCGACTCTCTCTCTCCGCAGTGAGGCAAAAATCTTTAAAAAAAAACCCCAAAGAACAAAACCCAAACCCCTCCCCCCCAGTAATCTATGTGGGTTAGACCTTGGTTGAATCCAGGAGGCAGGGCTCACGAGCTTTCCTCCTCATTTGCGTGGAGTGGAGCTTTACCTGCTTGTTCTAGAGGATGATCTTGCTATGAAGTTCTGGGGTCCCCCCTCTCCCTGTGCTCTGACTTAGCCCTGGATGTGGCAGTGTGCCTCTCTCTGTCACCCAGCCACGCTGCCACGGGAGCAAGGTAGATGCTCAGAGCCTGAATCAGAAACTGGGACCTAGCGGTTTGGTCCTCAGACAGCAGGCAGATGCCTGAACAGCAGGGGCCTGAGCTGTACCCAGTCCCCGCCATTCCCCGGTTGTTCCTGGGCTTCTGCACTGCTCTTTAATTATGGGGCGCCTGAGGTGAGTTCCCACCCAGTGCATTCTTCCAATTGCCGGTAGAAGCCACAGGCCAATGGCTCTCCTCAGCTCTGCAGGGGCCTTCACACCTAGCTGTGTCCTCCTGCCAGTCCCTGCTTCCCTCTGAGTCTGCCTTTACCTGTGTCTGCCAACCAGTTAGCACCTCAGCCCCAGAGAGGGCTTGGAGCAGGAGGGGCCCTGTCCTCACTGCCCTCTCAGGAGCCAGGTTGCAGAATAAAGAAAGGAAGGAGTCCATCCCGTCTTGCCCTCCATCTTGACCTCCCTGTATCTCTTTCCATCTCTTTCCTCTCCCCTGCTCTCCCAGAGGATCCTCCTCTCTTAGAGACTAGCCTCAGAGTTGACTGAGGAACTCCCAGGAACAACCAGAAGGAGTAATTATGCTTCCTCTTGCCTTTCTTCCCTCTAATTTCTGGAGGGACTCTATGGTGAGTGCTTTGTGTGTGCTGGATCTGCATGTGTGTGGGTGCTTTTAGACAGGATCTCTCTGTGATGCAATCCTCCTGCCTCAGCCCACATCCCCTGCCCCCGAGTAGCTGGGACCAGAGACACACATGCCACTGCACCCAGCTCTTTTGGATGGGCCAGAATTCAAACCTGTAGATGTGAACCCAGAACCTTCCCACATGGCTCAGCCTTACACAGCATGGCATTCACCACTGGCGCCGTTGCTAGCAAGGTTTTGTGTCACATTCCCACTCTTTCCAGCAAGTCTATGTTACTTTCTTTCTTCTTCTTTTTTTTTTTTTCCCAAGAAAAGCAGTTTTTAATTTAATAAATGAAAGAAATACTAAGGAACTTTGCTTAAAACTTAAAGCCAGGAAACAGGTTAGGATCCTTTTCAAATAGTAGGTACATGAGCCTATTGACAGCTCAAGACAGGACAAAAATCCTTAAAACCGGAAAACAAAGCCTAGAAGAAAATCAGCAATGTTTTAGTCAAACATCATAAAATGCTATTTCGCCAGTTCAGTCTCATGTACTTTATCTTCTATTATGGTTTGATCTTCCTGATAAAATTCTGGGATATAATATTCAACTCCAGATTTTTCCCTGCAATTAAGTTGGCCATTTTCTTAGTTTTTGAACTCTTATTTCTGTGTGTCTGTATTTAATTTTCCAGGTATAGCACTCCCTTGAGAATTTCTTGGAGATTTGGTCTGGTGTTGGTAAATTCTGAGAATGTTCTTGTCTTTCCTTCCTATATGAAGGATAATCTTGCCAGGTACAGGATTCTTGGTTTAAAATTGCTTTTCCCTTAACACTTTGAATATATTTTCCTATTCTTTCCTCACTTGCATTGTTTCCAATGAGAGGTCTGCTGTTAGCCTGATGGGATATCCTTTGTAGATGACTTGCCGTTTTTCTCTTGCCAATATTAGTATCTTGTCTTTGTCTGTGGTTTTGGTCAGTCTGGCATTAATGTGTCTTGGAGAAGATCTTCTTGGGTTGATTCTATTTGGGATTCTTATATTTCTTGGGACTGGATCTTTGAGTGCCTCTCTAAGTTTGGAAAGTTTTCTTGCAGGATTTCATGGAATACATGATCAATGCCCTTATGAGTCTCTTCGCCTTCTGGGATACCAATTATACTGATGTTTGGACGTTTGATGGTATCAAGTATTTCTTGTATATTATTCTCATTTCATGGGGCAATTTTCTCAGTCTTTGTGGTGGATTTTTCTAGGCCTATGTCTGAGATTCTAATTTCTATATGATTTAGTCTGCTTTTAATACTTTCAAGGAAGATTTTGACTTCCTGAATTATAGCATTCATCTCTAACTGGTCCATTTGATTCTTTTTAAAAATGTGTAATTCCTCTTTTAGATCTTGTGAGAATTTCCTCACCTCCTGGAACTTGTCAGCTCCTTTCTCCTGCCTCTTCTGCAGTCCATTGTCTCTCCTCTTCCATCTCTGTTAGCTTTGTCATTATGAATATTTTAAATTATTTATCAGACATTTCCATGATTTCCATTGAACTGTCTGTGGATGAAGAGGAGTTATTCTTTTCCCTTGGAGGAGAGGTATTTTCTTGCTTTCCCATATTTCTTGTGGCTCTGCAGTGATTTCTAGTCATCTGAGGGATGGTGTGTTTCTTCCTAATTCTCTCTGTCTCTTTGTCTCTTCCTGGTGAGCACACGTGCCCTATAACATACTTAAAATCATCATCATAATAATAAATTAAAAAAATAATAAAAAAAGGTAGATCCAGGCTCTAAGCCCAAGCTTTCTGAATCTAGTCCCACTTTTGCTCCATAATTAGTGCACACTTATCATACGGCTTGCCAGCATCCGTTCTGGTTTCAGGTTGGGTTGAATGAGTCTTTTTGTTCTCTCTGTTTAGCCTTTGGTGGTGTCAGCTACCTCTAAGTTGGCTAACAACTCCAGGGCCATGTGTGTTCCAACCATATCTAGGGGGACAGATAGAGAGGTTCTGTACCTCCTCCTGCCGGGATTCCGTGTCATCACCTAATTGGCTCAGCCAGAATAGCCTGCTTACTTTTTTTTTGTTTGTTTTTGGCGAGGTTTTTGCTATAGGGTGCATGCGCTCTCCAGAAAGACCGAGAGAGCCAGAGAGACAGAAAGCAAGAAATCACCCCCAGGGTTGTGGCTGCACTGCAATCCCTTTTCCTCCATTCTCCTTTTGGGATCTTGGGCATGCATGCACATGCGCCCAGTGTGAGTTTAAGCCACTGGGTCCAGGACTCGAACCATTGTCAACTACGTGGGAGTCCAGCGACATAGCTATTACACTATCTGCTGGTTTCACAGCCTGCTTATTTTTATTTATTTGGAGAGGTTTTTGCTGTAGGGCACGTGTGCTCACCAGAAAGACAGAGAGAGACAGAGAGACAGAAAGCAAGAAATCACTCCCCCCTCCCCAGGGGGGATGGCCACGCCGCAATCCCTTCTCCTCTATTCTCCTCTTGGGATCTTGGGCACACATGCACACGTGCCCGGTGTGAGTTTAAGCCACTGGGTCTGGGACTTGAACCACGGTCGACTATATGGAAGTCCAGCGACATAGCCATTACACCAACTGCTGGTCTCAGTACTTATTTTTAAACTAATGGCTGCAATCAGAGAAATGAAATGGGCCAATGGGATTAAGTCAGCATCCACCTTGGAGCTGGGGTATGGGACCCACTTTCCCTAAATAATGTAAATAATGATAGGAGGAGCAACAGATCCATAGAAATCTGGGTTCTGTGAGGAAGCTAGAGGTATGCTGGCCATTTGGACATTCTTTTATCAGACTTTCAATTTTGAGCATTCCATGCCAGAATGGAAGTACAGTTGGCAGGGACATTGAAGAGCAGATGCGCTGACCTAGACTCCCTGCCAAGGCGTCCTGTTGAACGTCCTGCTTTCTGACCTCTAGGCATGGTTCTCTGGGCTTCTGTTTAACCCAGAACAATCCTCTTGTCCCTGCTACTTCTTTTAATTCCTCTTTGCCTCAGTTCACCAACTAAGGTTTTACTGTTGTTCACTCAGAACCTTGATGGAATCACATTGGGATTTTTGAGGAGACAGTGAGTCCACCCTAATTCTCCACCTGGGTCCAAAACAAACAGAGAAATGTAGCCAAGAGAGCCCAGGACATTTTCTTTCTTACTGGAAAAGGGGAAGTAGGAGGTGTAACTTAGTGTGGGAGCCATGTGGGACTGCAAGCCAGATGGAGCCAGCCAGGTGTAGGTGCCGCTTGGCTGGGTAAGAGTCCTGGCCTGGAGGGACAGCAGAGACTGCTCACTGCAGCCAGATCGCTCCTGGGAGCAACAGGGAGGAGCCAGCCAAGGACACCTTAGTTGTTCTTCCCGGATTTACCAACCAGATAAGCCACTCCTTCTCGGCTGAGATGCAGTGAGTTAAAGAAGGTGGAGAAAGACCAGGAGAGTTTATGGAGCATCCCTCCTCTCCTCTAGGAAGCCAGTATATTCTCTCCTAATAGGATCCTAACAGGATGTGACATCTCCCAGTTCTTTCTTTCTATCTGTCCATCTCTATCATAACTAATTTAGCAATCTCACAAAAATGGATTCATACTATCTGTCCTGTTTGTGCTTCCTTTCCTCATCTAACAATATATTGTTAATATTTATCTAAATCAATATATCACCACATATCTTTAACTAGTACATGGAATTCCATTGTTGGATTGATATTTATTTATTTATTTATTTATTTATTTATTTATTTATTGTTTTTTGCCATAGGGTGCGTGTACTCACTAGAGAGACACTGAGAGAGACAGAGGGAGAGAAAGTGAGAAATCAGCCCTTAGGGAGGATGGCCATGCTGCAGCCTCTTCTTCTCCATTCTCCTCTCAGGATTCTGGGCATGCACACACATGTGCCCGGCATGATTTTCAAGCTGCTGGGTCTGGGACTTGAACTGCAGTTGGCCATGTGGGAATCCAGTCCCTCAACCACTATACCACCTGTTAGCCCCAATTCATCATAATTTATTAAATAATTTCCTAGTTTTAAATACTTAGGTACTTTTCAATTTTTCACTATTGTAAACACTGTCCATATCTTCACCCATATTCCTGATGAATTTCTTAGAATAGTTATAGAAGGAGGTGATTAGTGTTAGAAGTGATTATCGAGTGAAAGGGAATACATATTTGAAAATATATATTTATTTATGAGACAGAGAGACAGAGAGATTTTTGATAAGGTCTCCCCATGTTGCACTGTTGCCGTCTGTCTCCCAGGTAGCTACAGGCATGCACCAGCTACATACTACAGCTTCATACTACAGGCATGCACCACCCCGGCCAGCCCATTTGGATTGTGCTCGGAAGTATACCTGGGCCTCCCGTTTGGCATCGGCTGCAGGGCAATAGCGTCTCAGCAGCATGAGCCACCATGGCTGAGCGTTTAATGTTGATTTTAAAGTATGTTCCAAATTTCTTTGCAGAAAAATTGTGTTAAATTATTTTTATCAGTGATGTGTAAGAGGGTTTCTGTCCATTTAAAAAATCTTGTCTGATGGGAAATATTTATTTTCTTTGTGTTTCTTGATCGATAAAGTTGGATATTACTTCTATATTCATATATTTATCATTTGTTTTTCTCCGTCTGTCTTATTTGCTTACTTTTGGGTAATGTGTCTTTTTCTTTCTTTTGTTCTTTTTTAAAAGAATTATTTATTTAATTACATTTATCATTATTATTACTACTTTTAAATTTTACTAGAGAGAGAGACACACACACACACAAAGAGAGAGAGAGAGAGAGAGAGGGAGAGAGAGTGAGAAAGCAAGACGCCAGGTTCAGGACTTAAACCATGGTCAGTCATGTGGGAATCCAACACCTTAACCACCATGCCACCTCTTTCTTTAAAAAAAAAAAGATTTAATTTATTATTTATTATTATTATTGTTGTTTTAAAAATTTGCTATAGGATATGTGTGCTCACCAGAGAGAGACAGAGACAGAGAAAAAGGAAAAGCGAGAAAGCAAGCCACCATGTTTGAGTCTCGAACTATGGTCAGTCATGTGGGAGTCCAGTGTCCCAACCACCATGCAACCTGCTGGCCCTTAATAGTCTTTTTTTAAGTTTTTGCTTTAGGGTATGTGTACTTGCTGGAGAGGGATAGAAAGATAGAGAGAAAGGAAAAGTGAGAAGCAACCCCCATCCCCCTCCACACTCCTCCCATCCCCTAGGGAGAATGGCCATACCACAATCCCATCTCCTCCCTTATCCTCTTGGGATTTTGGGCATGCACACACATACCAGGAGTGATTTTCAAGCTACTGGTTCCCAGCCTGGAACTATGCAGCAGCACCTTAACTACCACACCACTTGCTGACCCCAATGTGTCTTTTCCTTATTAGAAGAGAGGTCTTTGTATATTAAGGACATCAACTTATTTCTTTACAAATATAAGTTTTTCTTATTTGTGGTTTGTATTTTAATTAAAAAATTATTTATTTTATGCTTTAATTTTATTTAATATCTTTGACTTATAAAATTAAAAAAATATGTATGGTCATATCTATCAGTTTTATCCTTCATGTGTCTTTTCTTTGACACTGTGTCTACTGGTTATTTACCTTTTTAGAGGGTATCCTATTTTATGGAGCTCTCACTATGGGGAAATATGCTTTTCCTAAGTTATCTGTACCTTTGCTCCCCAAATACTATGATTGCTCTTCCAGAACTTTCACAACCATTTTTATTTCCTTTTGGCTGTGAAAAAGAATTCTTGAAATCCTTCAGCCAGCACTGCCTATTAGTAAAACTATCTGCATAGATTTCTTTCTCACTTCTCTACATCCTTGATTTAAAAGTGATCGTCTACTTAGGATGCAGTAAGGAGTTTAAATGGTAATTCTCCAATGAGGTTTTAACTAAAGCATCCTAATTTTAGGCAGTTGGTACATTTGTTTGTTCAACTGTGTAAAGCGGCAGATTCTATGATCCCTGCTCAGTGGGGATTATGTGGTCAGATCCCAGCGTAGAGATTGTGAGTGCTATCGTGAAGCTGTTTTCCCCCTTTCCTAACAATTATCAGTACTCGTCACACAGAGATTAGTGGGAGCCTGGCAGTGGAAAGTGGGCAGTGAACACTTTGTTGAGGTGGGTGGCTTCACAGAACTGTCACTGTTAACTCCAGTGACCCTGTAAATTAGTTGCTACTTTGTCATTGGGGTCTTTGAACTGGGTCCTGTAAAATGTTACTTACAGGACTGTCCTTTAGTCACTATAAAGGCTACATGTTTCAGGGATGGCTACTATATCCAGAGTATCCTATACTGATGCTTCTGTCTTTTTCATGAAGCCTAGGAGACACCATCAGACATAGTCCTGGTGTACTTGAAGACATGACATTTGGGAGATATATATATATATATTTTTTTTTTTTTTTCCTGGCAAGATGGGAGGGGGAAAGAGTCTTCAAATAGCCAGTTCAGAAAGTTTCTGTGGGTAATTTTACTTTTATAATACCCATTTTCTGCACACTTTTGGAAAACCTTTCATACATAAATTTTAAAATAAATTTTGTTAAAAGAACAAGCAGGTGACATGGAGCTTAAGGTGCTGGATCCCATATGGCTCACTGCATAGTTCATAGTCCTTGACCTAGTGGTTTGAAAATCATGCCAGGCATGCATGTGTGTGTGCATGCCCAAAATCCCTTGAGGAGACTGGAGGAGAAGGGACTGTGGAGTGGCCATACCCCTGGGGGGTGATTTTTCATTTTCTCTCTCTCTCTCTCTCTCTCTTAAGTGCATGTATTGTATAGCAGAAACAAAATGAACAATGTAGACAGAGTCTATCAGATCCTAAAGCAGTGGTTTTAAAGTTTGGAATCACCTGGGAATCCCAGAATAATTAAATCAGAATCTCTGAAGGTAGAACCCAAGCATTGGTAGTCTTAAAAACTCCCCAGATAACTGAAATATGGAGAAATATGGAATAAATACGGAGAAAGACATACTCAAAGTGTGAGTTTGAGATCAACCAGCAATAGCCATAGCAGCATCACATGGGAACACCCTAGAACTGCAAATTCGTGGACCCCGATTTGACCTTACAGAATCAAAAACTCTGGGGTGGACCTGCAATTTGTGTGTGTGTGTGTGTGTGTGTGTGTTTTCTTAAGGAAGAGGCAGACCAGTGTTAGAGACGAATCCCGAATCCTGGAGGAGCCCTCCCTGCCCCAGGCAGACACTGTTGCAGAGTGTCTTCCAATCACCAGCTATGGTGCCAGCTGGGAATAAAATGGGTACCTCTGCTGGCTTTGCTCTCCCTCCCGTTTCCGAAGCTGACAGAATACAAGCCACTCTCCAGACGTGATCCTACGAGATCGACAATTTGTGTTTTAACAAACCTTATAGGTGGTTGGTTTGACTCTTACTTTTGTTCCCACTCCAACCTGCTTTGGAGTCTATGCTGGCTAATGACTGCTCATGAAAAAGTCAAGCAGTCAAGTTCAAATTCGTGGCAAGAGAGATCATCTTTTTTTTTTTTTTTTTGGCGGGGGAGAGGTTTTTGCTATAGGGTGCGTGCACTTGCCACAAAGACAGAGAGAGACAGAGAGACAGAAAGCGAGAAATCACCCCTCAGGGGGATGGCCATGCCACAATCCCTTCTCCTCCATTCTCCTCTCGGGATCTTGGGCATGCACGCACATGCACCCGGCGTGAGTTTAAGCCACAGGGCCCAGGACTCAAACCGCGGTCGACTACATGGGAATCCAGCGACATAACCATTACGCTAACTGCTGGTCCTGAGGGATCATCTTTTAAACCTACACTTCTTCCACTCCTCCTGCTTTTTGTTTTATTTTATTTTTAAGAAATTGTTTATTTAATTTTATTTATTGTTGTCATTACTATTTTTTAAATTGACCAGAGAGCGACACACAAAGAGAGAGAGAGAGAGAGAGGAGAAAACAAGCTGCCAGGTCTGGGACTCAAACTGCAGTTAGCTATGTGGGAGACCAGCACCTTAACCATGACACCACCTGCTGACCCCTGTTTTTTGTTTTAATATAACATCAGGAACTTCAGATGTTATGATAAATTTTAAAAATGCACATGAAAGTTGAATTATCTTTTCTTAAAGAAGTGGAAACTTGTGCCTGACCATTTCTAATCCTGATAAAAATGACGCTGAGTTCTTAGATCTGAGAGGAAAGAAAAAGATGAGAAGAGGACTTAATTGCACTAGAACTATTAACTCAGCCCACTTTGGGATGGGGTCAATGTATGCAGAATGAACAACATTCTTCACAATAGTCATTTAACAACAGTATGGTAGATATCTCTTGGCCCCTTGGCAATCAAAACTTAAAACAAAATTCAACACATTCCATTGGTAGTATTGGCAGCATGGAATGAAAGAAATCTATTTCTTTTGGATGCATAATTGCACATGGCTGTTCTTTTCATTCTCATTGACACTAGTCTGGTCTAGACCCCAATGCTCCTTTTCTCAGGCATGTTACACCCTGGCTGGGATGCTTGGCTGTATGCTGTTCCATTCAAGCCCACTCTACTCTATTCTAGGACAACTCTTTTAAGTGGCAGCTGGGATTGAGAGTCAGCTATGCCCATGACTCTCTGGTACTCCCTATTCAGGGCCCTCCACAATAGGATTACAGCCCATCCCCCACTCCTCACTTTTTCCATCAGGACCTGCTCCACCACCCCGGCTCTCTCCTCTACAGGCGTCTGATGGCTCTCCTATCCTCCTCCATGCCCTCCTGATATCTCCTCCCCACTCACTACATTTTTCCCGATAGATCTCTGGCACATTGAAGCCCATATTGGTGTCTGTTTCTCAGACGATTGGAACAAATGCAAATGGAGAATGAAACACGAAATAATTTCTGAAGTTTGTAAATTCACCCAGACTGCAAAGAATTGGAAAGTACTTTTCCAAAGTAAATTCTTGCACTAAACACTCCAAGATTCTGAATTTGTCCATAATCTAGCGAATTCTTCCCATTGATTACATCCCCCTCAGTTTACTGTAGGAAAATCAATTTATATCATTACTGATGAACAGTAAGAGGTTAAGTAAATTGTCTAAGTTCTTACAGCTAGTCGTGATGAAATCAGGGCTCTTGACTCAAAATCCCAGTGCTCATTTAACTACACTTTAGTGCACTTGAAATAAATCAGGAGTGTTTTGTAGATAGCAGAGCCCCATCTCATGTAAGGAATTACAAACGATTGCTATCATCGTCTTCATTTCTCTGAGGATCTTTGCAGGAAAGCAAAGGGTGGACCAGATCTGTCACACTGAATGTAGAAGACTGAATAATGATTCCCAAAGATGTCCATGTCTTAGCCCCCAAAACCTGTGATTGTATAACCTTACAAGGCAAAAAGGACTTTCACACATGTGATTAAGAATCCTGAGGTGGGGCGATTATTCTGGATTATTCCAACGGGTCCAGTGTAGTCACAAGGTCCTTAACAGAGGGAAACAGGAGTACCACGATCAGAGAGGATTCAAGGGCAGAAGCAGAGGTCAGAGTTGGAGAGATCTAAAGAGGCTACTCTGCTGACTTTGAAGATAGACAGGGACTTCAAACCAAGGAATGCAGAGAGTCTCTAAAAGATAAAGAGGGCTAGGAAACAGATTCTCCCTTATAGCTTCCAAAAGGAACACAGTTCTGCTGACACCTTGATTTTAGGACTTTGGACCTCTTAAACTATAAAAGAATAAATCTGATTTTTTAAAAGAATTATTTACTTAATTTATCATTATTATTTTTACAGAGATTTTTGCTGTAGGGCAAAAGTCTCTGTGCTTGACTGAGAGATAGAAAGTGAGAAATCACCCCCCTCCTGGCAGGCGTGGGACACCACAATTCCTTCGCTTCAGTCTCCTCTCAGGATCTTGGGCATGCTCGCACACCTGGCGTGAGTTTGATCTCCGGGTCTGGGACTTGAACAGTGGTCAACCATGTGGGAGTCAAGCAACAAAATTATTATGCCATCTGCTGGTCCTTATTATTATTTTTTAATCTGGAGAAAGAGAAAGAGGAGAGAGAGAGAGAGAGAGAGAGAGAGAGAAAGAAAGAGAGGGCAAGCAAACCACCAGGTCTGGGACCCATGTGAAAGTCCAGCCTTAACCACTATGCCACCTGCCAGCACCAGACATGTGTTGTTTTAAACCACTAATCTGGTCATTTGTTACAGGACCAACAGGAGCCTAATAACACTGAATACTCTAGACACCTGCCATTCTAACTCTCACTCAAAAGATACACATGTGCATGCACGAGCCCACACACACACACACACACACACACACACACACACACATCATTACAGATGGTACATCTCCTCAGCTTCCCACCCTCAAGTTTTACTTTGGTTTCTACCTGGACTTTGAACTTCATGATTCTTGCATGTGCCCACTCTATCCCCTCCTCTCAGGGCTGTGCAAGATACTCTTAAAGACTCTCTTTGGTCCTCAACTTCTGTGGCTCTAATTCATGTACCAGTAGAATTGTGCTTTTTATTAAGCAATTAAAAGAATAAACCCAGATTTCCCTAAGCCAAGCCTGCGAGTGGCTATTCCAGAGGAGTCTTTTATCTAAGATGTAAAGTACATTATATCAGGAACTAGGAAAAGCATAACTTCTTTAAAAATAAGTATACAAATAAATACACAAAATGCAATGTGACTTTCTCCAGAGAAGCTTTCAGGAAACTTTATACATGGGGGTCTTCAACAAGTTCATGGAAAATGTGTATTATGAAATAACTATGCCTAAATTTTTTTTTGCACTAAAATAAACTCATACTCTAAGTCTATTTTTCCATGAGCTCTTTGAAGTTCTTCTTTTGTATTCAGTTCAATTTGTTTTGACAAGTGCAGAATTGTATAACCATCACATTGAGATACCATAACCAGATAAACCGGTACCAAAGCCAGATTTGACTGCTTGTTGCTCAAAAGTCAGTACTCGAGAGACAAGTGTTGCTTGAAGGGAAAGATAGCTTTATTCGGGTGGCCAGTCACCTGGGAAGATGATGGGCTAATGTCTATAGAGCATCTCCTCCATCTCAGTCTAACCAGGTTTTCAAAGGGGAAGTAGTGGGCGGGACCACCTGCTCTTTTCCCCAGCCCTGCAGTTCATCATTTCCTTGACTGCTTGCTGGGAGGGTGCGTGTTAACGTCGGGGTTGCTGTTCTCAGCACGGGTGGGTCAGCTGGATCTGATGATCAGGCAGAAGTTTTTATCTTCCTTGAGAACATATGCTTCTTGGGTTGCAGTTTCAAGGCCACATCTCTGTACAATCTCATTAAAGACATGGCTGGTTTTTGCAAGTTACTGAATTTCATATGAAGTTACTTTGGTTTCTCTTGTAGCCTGTCTACAATACAATTCCATCACTTTCCATATTTACTCATACTAATCCTTTATTCAATTCCTCTTCCACCATGTACTCTTGGTAATCACTGCTCTATTCTTTGACCTTGCAGTTTTGCCTTTTTCCAGGGTATCTAAGTCTACATGAAATCAATCAGCATGCTGCCTTTTGAATCTGACATTTTCAGTTTGGCACAATGCATTTGAGATCCATCAATAGTTTGTTTCTTTTCATTGTTGAGTAGTATTCCATTGTATGGTATACCATGGTTTGTGTGAATATATTTGTTAAAGGATTTCTGGGTTGTTTTCAGTTTTTGGCAAGTATGAATAAAATTATGTAAACATTCATGTAAAGACCACAAGACTTCATTTTTCTAGTATAAATCCCTGGAGTGGGACTGCTGAGTCAGGTAGTAGTGTATAGGTAATTTTATAAGCAGCTATGAAACTATACCATTTTATATTCCTCCTAGCAATGTGTGAGATTTCCTGTTGCTCTTTATCCTTGCCAGTACTTGGTATTGTTAGGTTTTGGGTGAGGAACAGGAGGTAGAGGAGAGGAGCATTTTATTAGGTGTGTAATATCTTGCTGTGGTTTTAATTTGTATTTTCTTGTTGACTGATGATGAACCCTTTTCATGTGCTTATTTTCTATCTATATTATCTTTTTGATAATTTTTCCTTTTAATTCTATAAGTTTTTACTTCATGTGTTTTGATGCTCCGTTGTTAGATACATAACACTTTTCAGATTGTTATGTCTTCTTAATGAATTGATCCTTTAACATTATGTCCCTGGTAAATTTCTTGTTCAGAAGTTGACTTCTTCTGATATTTATACTCCAGCTTTTTAAAGCTAGTGCTTGCATGGTATATATTTTTCATCATTTTATCTTTAACCACCTATATAATTACATTTAGGTTAAGTTTTATGGTAGATAGCATATATTGGATCTTTAAAAAACTCCAATCTGACAAATTTTATCTTTTAGTTGTCATGTTTAAACTATTTATACTTTATATGATTGATTTAGTATTTAGCATTTTGTTGTTTGTTTATCTCCTTTTTATTTCTTCCTTTTACTCTTCCATATTAACATTATAATTGTCATCTATATGTACTATATCTACACACATTGAAAACCCTACCACAGTGTTACAATTTTTGTAGTCGATTGTCATACATGTTTTAATGAATTGAAGAGGAAAAAAATAGTAAATATTACTATTAGCAAGTTATATTAACTCAGACATTTGCCATATCTAGTTCTCTTGTTTGTGAGGTTCCAAGATTCATCTGATGTTATTTCTCTTCAGCATTTTGTGTTTCTTTAGTATTTTTTTTTCTTACAGCAGATTTGTCTGATAATGAATTCTCTTACTTCTCTTACACAAGAATGCCTTTGTTTTCATTCATTCTGGAAAAATATTTTTGCTGGCTCTGGAAATCTATGTTGACAGTTTTTTTTTCTTCCACTACTTTAAAGCTACTGTTCCACTGCTTTTTGGCCTCCACTGTTTCTGGGGAGAAATCTGCAATTATTTGCCCCCCAGATGTAATCTGTTGTTTTTCTCTGACTGCTTTCAAGCCATTGTCTAATTTGTTTGTTTGTTTGTCTTTTAGAAGTTGGATCAGATGTGTTGTGTGTTTTTCTTTGAGTTAGTCTTGTTTGGGATTCATCTGACCTTCTTGAACTTGTAAATTTGAAAAAATTTTAGCCATTATTTATTCAAATACTTTTTCCTACAATAATATTTTTTCTCCTCTCTGGGACCCCAATGTAGTGAATCTTTTTTATATCACCTTCCTGAGACTTCATTCAGTTTTTTTTTTTTTTTTTTTTTTTTGGAGAGGTTTTTGCTATAGGGTGCGTGCGCTTGCCAGACAGACAGAGAGAGACAGAGAGATAGAAAGTAAGAAATCACCCCCCAGGGGGGATGGCCATGCTGCAATCCCTTCTCCTCCATTCTCTTCTTAGGATCTTGGGCACGCACACACATGCGCCCGGTGTGAGTTTTAAGCCACCGGGTCTCTGTCTGTCTGGCGAGCGCATGCGCCCTATAGCAAAAACCTCTCTCAAAAAAAAAAAAAAAAGAAAAAAAGGTTATATTTCTCTGCCAAGAAAAAAAAAATTTATTTCAATAGTGCTTATTTTCCAGTACAGTTATTTAGCATGGTTTAGTAGCTTTTTATGTCATCATCTTATAATTCCAGCACTTGGGTCATCTTGAGACTGGCATCTATCAATTGTCTTTCCACATAAAAATTGGTCAGATTTCTTTGTTTTTATCATGTTGGACAATTTTAAATTGTATCCTGGATATTTTGAATATTATGCTCCATGGTCTGCTCTGAGTTCTGTTCATCTATTCTGGATAATGTTAATCACTTTTTTTTTTTTTTTTTTTTTTTTTTTTAAAGCTGGCAACTAACTCCACTAGGTTCAGAGTGGGAATTCTGGCCTACATTCTGCAGGCAGTGAATCCAATATTGGTCTAGCTTTCTGCAGCTTTACAATGCTGTGTGGGCCTTCTCTAAATATGTGCCACTTAGGGATTGGTCTGGGGCTTGGCCAAGTTTCAAAGCCCACCACGAGGGCTATCTTCAAGTTTGAAGTAGTGTGAGAAAAAAAGAGAGAATAAATAGCAGAGATTCCCTCTATGCTCTTTGCCCATGGGGCTCCTCTTTCCTGTGACCAGAAAGATAGACTTTTCTCTTGAGGCTTTAGGCATCTGTGCACTGGTGCTAACAGCTCAAAAACCAGGGCTGGCCTCAGGGCAGGGCTGGGAGTGAAAATAACTAACTAACTAACTAACTAACTAACTAACTAACAAACTAACTAACTAAATAGTTATATTCTTCCCACACTTTCAGATTCGCTGGAATCTTTTTTTTCTAGTTGTCTGATCAGAAAATGGAAGTTTCTCTTGCAGCTTTACTATTCATATCTGCTTCACAGTTTTACAGATCCAAAGTGTCCAAGCTGAAAGATAAAAAAGGAAAGCCCCAGAAAATTTATTGTTATACCCAAAATTTGTAACATATTTGACTTCCCTCTCTCGGTTGTCTATTATTGTTTACTTTTTAGAGCCTTCAGCTAGCTGCTTTTTTGTGTTCAATGAGAATTTTAAACTGTGGTCAGTGGGACAGGTAGGCTCTCATGCAGTCTACTCCATCTTGGCTGGTGTTGGAAGTCACCGCACTTTATGACCCAGCGATCTACTCAGTCTGCTGTCAGTCTGCTGTCTTTTTTTTTTCTCTCTCTCTTTCTTTAGTTTTTTACCAGAGGGTACAGGCACTTGCTGGAGAGAGACAGAGAGAGAGAAAAGGGGAGAGAAAAATCACCCACCTCCCATGGGTGTTGGTCACATTGCAATCCTTTCTTTTCCGTTTCTCTTTCTGGGATTTTGGGCATGCACATACATGTGCCCAGAATGTTTTTTAAGCTGCTGGGTTTGGGACTTGAACCACACAGTCGACCATGTGGGATCCAGCTGCCTTAACCACCATCCCACTGGCTGCCCTGTTGTCCTCTCTTTAATTCAAGTAGGAAGGGACTTCTCCTTTAAGGGCGATGGCTATTTTGATTCACCCCATATGGTCTGGCTCTTCTAGTACAGACTCTCTTCTTTGTTCTGTATCTTCCCTTATTGAGGAAGTGTTGACCCCTCCTGTTGGGCCTGGACAGTGGATTTTGTATCAGACTCAATTCTCCTCTGTGTTTCTTCTGTGGACTCTGACACAAAGCTGGGCATAGTCCCAGATTTCCTTTCTCTTGGGCTGTCTAAGACAGTCACTATCAGCATGTATGTGTGTGTAGTGTCTTGATTTCAATGACTAGTTTTCTAACTTTTCTAACAATAACTCCCAAATCACCCAGGTCTAAAGAGACTTTGTGTAAATAGGGTCTGATCTTTTCTGAAACCCCTTTAGTTTCTGAGGTGGACATATAAGCGTGGCCTGAGTATAACCTGCTATGAAGTTATATGGATTGCATCATATAGAGCTTTATCACTATTTTAACACTGCCGTTGTTTGTTAGGAGTCCTTTTTGGCCTTTTATTGCTTACCTCTGTTGTATGTGGATATAGTTTTCCCAGAGTATGTGGAGATTTTATTACACTAATGTTTCAGAATCCAGATGGGTGAGGATTCTCTGGGTATGATCCACTGTGAAGATGACGGTTTGAATCGAGGAGTGAGTGGATCTCCATTATCATTCTCCTTCAGTTCAGGGATCTTTCCTCATCATTTGTGATGGAGAGATAAGTATGGGGACTGTCACGAACTCAGAGAGGAATGATTTCAACTCCCTCTTTGGCCTTTGCTCTGTCATTGGCTATTTCCCAATGAGGGGAGGTTTCTGTTCAGTAGGAAGAGACAGGTACAGAGGAATTTCCCTTTTCATTATTCCTGAGCCCTTCAGCTCAAGGAGGGGAGCATTTATATGCTGGTCACAGGCCCAGGCAGATGGCAACTTTCTAAGGCACCTGTTTTCCAGCTGTTTGCACCCTCTATGGAGGCCAAAATGGATGTGAGTAGATATAAAAAAGGCTACAAACTCTGTTTAGAATGCTAGCAAGGAGCCAAATAGAATAGTTATTTAAACAAAACTCAGTGCCCAGGGATATTTATATATATGTCGCTTTTTTCCCAGTGTGCATGTATCAATCTTGTAGTTGAAGGAGTGAACTGATGTTAAGCTGAGCCTGGGTCTATTTTCCTTTTGGAGTGAAATCAAGATTAAAATATGAGCCTGATCATTTTTTTAGTTCTGTATCTTGTGGAGGACAAACCCCTTGTGTTTTGGGGTGATGTCATTTTCTTTTCTGGTGGAAGTGTAGAAGATTAGAACTTATCCCCCACCCATAAGTCTGGCTTTTGATTGAATTTATCCTATAGAAGTAATCTTTTAGGAGTAATCTTTTATCATCGTTTTAATGCCATTTCTGATTTTGCCTACATGGACAGGGCCTCAGTTGCCTTCAAGTGTTCAATTAGGATGACTTACGAGAACAAAGCAGGAGAAACGACATTGGATATCATACCAAAGCCATTTATGCTATCAAATAATGATGTTTCTTTTCTAGAAACACATAATTATATTTGGAATTCATGATAACATTCTCCAGTATTTCAAAATCCAGACCACAAACAGATAAAATATCAGAGGAAAGAAAATGCCTTTGATGTGTCAGAATTCATTTATTTTCCAACTCGTTGTGCTTTGTCTTACGGTATGTGAATGAGCACTTATCAAAACATAAGAAGGTTATTATTCAAATATTCCATTCTGAACATTTGTCCAAATTCAGTTTAATATGCCCTGTTAACATGAAGAATGTTGAGAAAGAATATCAAATAGACTCCAGGAGGAAACTAGAAAACTAAATTAGGCTTTGTCTCTAAATATTTGAAAAACTACTTATTTAAGTTATGAAAGTAATATATACACAGTTACTTAATGTAAAAAAGCAAATAATACTTTCTTAAATGCTTAATAGCATATGAGTAAAAAATCCTTCTGTAAGAAATTTAGGAATCTATCTTATCAAGGCGAATACCCTTAATTTAGCATTTTTTAATAATAACATAATTTGCAACAGTTCATTAAAAGATATAATTTATTATTTAAGATTCTCTTTAAAATATTTTGCATTTTTGTTTGCTCTCTAGTAAGAGGGAGATTTATTATGCAATCTTCTAAAGTGTAGCACTTATTTTCTGCCCATTAACTTGTCTGTTTTTATGCTTTGCCTTGTTGAATCAATCACTGTGGTGTTTTATGGTTATTTCCACATGTGTCTTATCTACTCCACTAAATGGTAAACTTCTTGAGTAGTGTAAGACTACATGGTGCATTTTTGTGTTCTATACAATTTGGAGGTTATTACACGTAGTAGGTGTTCAGTAAATGTGATTTCTCATTAAAAGTGTGCATTAGCATTAGATTGGTTCAAATCTACTACACAAGGACATGGCCCAAATGTCGTATTGTGAGGGGTGATGGTAGAAATGCAATTTTTGCTATTTCTTGGCTCACTGTGGTTTGACTATTTCTTAAGAAAGATTTTTTTTTTTTTAAAGAGCTTTTTGCTATAGGGTGCGTGCATTTGCTGGAGAGACAGAGAGAGAGGCAGAGAGATGAAAATTGAGAGATCACCCCCTGGGGGGATGGCCACCCCACAATCCCTTCTCCTCCATTCTCCTCTCTGGATCTTGGGCACACACGCACATGCACCCATGAGTTTCTTAAGTCGCTGAATACAGGACTTGAACCTTGGTCAACTACGTGGGAGTCCAGTGACTCTTAAGAAAGGATTTTAAAAATCTGGTTAATTGAAAGTATTAGTTTGCTTTTGAAAAGAAGTTTATTTATTCCTTCTGAGAGAAAAGTGTGAAAGAGGGGCATCCCCAACAGGTCCTGACACCACCCCCAGGTCCAGCCAGCCTGGATCACAGGCACACACGCATGCCTGGAATGCTCAGGGAGGTTCTGGGACACAAACCCAGAATCTTTCTCTTGAGGGTCTACTGGTGTTACTGCTGCATCACTGTCTGATCTGAAAGTGTTCATTTGTTGGGTTTCATTTGATGAAGATTTTATTTGGAGAAAGAAACTATATCAGAGTGTTTAGATTTGAATGAGGAATGAAGGATAAAGATTTTTTTAAAAATGCTTTTTGTCACTTCTCTCATTCTTCTTTATACATCTAGGGTCAATTATGCAGATGTTTTTCCCTCTTCTAATAAAGAGATCTGATTACTAGGGTGAATGAATAGCAGTTTGCTTGGATACATTGTCAGGGTAGTTTATCCACAGCCTAGACACTTCTCAGTTATTCTCTGGCCTTCATCTATTCATTCTTCCAACATGTATGTATCGATCCCCTATCATATGCTGGGCATTGTGCAGCCCTAGAATTACAGTGGGGACAAGACAAACATACGCTGGCCCTCAGGGACTTGTATTGTTTGACTGTTAAATCCTAAATACACTTCTTTGTAGAGAGAATTATGAACTACTTAAAGTCTGGATGTGATGGAGAAAAAAGTGGACATCTTCAGATTAATTTACACAGCAAATGATCTGCTGTTCATTCAACTTCCATAGACATAAGCAGGTTATATAAATAAATATGAAATCAAGTTGACTTTTCTATTTTAAGGAGAAAAATGCTTTAATTTTATTCAAAGTAAATCTAATAAATATAGAAAATTACATACAAGTTTATCTATTGACATGAGTTTTCTGTGAAGAATTATAGCTCTCTACAACTAGTAACTTACAAAAAGCAATTTAAATTTTTTTCTTGGAGAGGTATTTTTCTATAGGGTGCGTAGGCTCTCCAGAAAGACAGAGAGAGACAGAGAGACAGAAAGCGAGAAATCACCCCCCAGGGGAGATGGCCACGCTACAATGCCTTCTCCTCCTTTCTCCTCTCAGGATCTTGGGCATACATGCACACGTGCCCGGAGTGAGTTTAAGCCACCGGGTCTGGGACTTGAACCGCGGTTGACTTCATGGGAGTCCAGTGACATAGCTATTACGCTAACTACTGGTCCCAGGTTTTCTTCTCTTTAAAAAAAATTTTGCCAGAGGGTCTTTGCGCTCACCATGCCTGGAACAGGAAAGTGAGAATACATCACATGGGGAAAGGTCATGCTTCAGTTCTCTCTGTTCCACTTCTCTCTCCTTTCAGGACTTTGGGCACATAGTACGTGTGCCTGCCATGTTTCTCTAGCCAGCGGGACTCAAATTGTACAGCCAGTCATATGGGATCCAGCTGCCTTAACCATCCCACCATGAGATGGCCTGTTTTTTTCTTTCCTTTTTCAATGGAAGTTGACACTGTACTAAGGGCGTCCTGTTAAATGAATGAGTAAAACGGACACATATGACTTGGTAGAAACAGAAGAAAATGTGATCATGATTTCGAGGATGGTCCTACGTAGCCTGGCAGCAGCCCTTAATAGCTCTCTGGTTGTGTTTTTTTGGGGAACGGGGATGGAGAAAACAATGAAGATGAAATTTCCAGGAAATAACCCAATCAGGTGTTGCTTAATGGAGTCTACTGTCATTAAAATCCACTTCGATTCATTTGGAGAATGAAATATCACAATTGCTACTACACCATAATGACTTTTGGAAGATGGAATTTGTATAAGCTGGGTTATTCCCTTGATCACCGATTCAAATAAAAATAGATAAAACATGAGGAAGTTGGCAGGGGTGAAAGACTGGGAATAGCAATGGTGATGCCAGAAGGTGTCTTTCCTGCCAAAGGGAATTGGCACAGAGTGCTGTCTCTGAGCCCAGACTGTGGAAACCACAAGTGGGTGGAGACAGAAGACAGATTGCCCACGTCCAGCAGGGAAGCTGGGGCTCTGCTGCCCAGCCAGCTCACCACTGGGCTGCCCCTCTCACCTGCACATGTGGCTTCGCGTGCGGAAATGTGCATGTCTTTCCATTTAGAGTTTTGCTTTCTTTTAGCCTGCAAGAAGTTTGATGGCTAGTTATGAGCAAGTTATATCATTGGAAAACACAATAGAAACAGAGTCTCTCTTGGAGTAAGCTACACCCTGTTCATAGAAGAGGCCTATTCAGTGTGGTAGTTAGGAAATCATTCAATAAATTCTGGCTTTATACTCAGAAGTGGTCCCCTGGAGGTCTGAAAGAGTTAGAAGCCACCATGAGGTCTTAATATGCTTCTGTGGCATAATGTGTACACACAGTTTGGCTCACACATGTGGGTGAAAGGCACTAAGAAATCTTAATTATGAGACTCTTTCCTTGGACTTCAAATACTTTGATAATCGACAATAATCAGCAGGAATTGAGATGAAATTTGTGTATGCTTGGCAAACTTCTCTAAGATTACAAGTGAAAGGGGATTTCAAAGTCATGTTTATATTGCTCTTGATGACAAACATTTAATTACCTCACATATAAAAAATTGGCTTGCTATTTATGGTTTTCAATCTAGACATGAAAAAGATGCTGCAAGAATCTAGGTTGTGTTTGAATTACCTGTATATTGGATAGAATGGTTTTGTCTATAAAGTTACAGAAAACCCAAGTCAGAATTTATGAAGGGTTGGCCTCATATTTCAGCGGTTCAGGTATCTAGATCCTACATGGCTGGTTATGGTTTGAGTATGAGGTCCTGGCAGCTTGTAAAACATAAAAGGAAAAAATAAAAAAGAGTGGTTTAAACAATATGGCTAATTCATCATTTTGCATAACAAGAAGCTCTGAAGTAGAACTTCAGAATTGGTTCAAAAACTAGCACCTCAACACATCTCCAGGACTTCCCATTCTTTCCGTATAACCCTTCTCAATGAGCCTGATACCTTCTCTTTGAACCAAGATGGCAGCTTGACTTCTACAAAGCATATAGAACTGCCTCTGGCAGAAGATAAATTCTCCCTGAGTGTTGCTTCATTTTTATTTATGAGAAAGATATGGAAAGAGAGAGGAAGATAGATAGAGAGAGAGAGAGAGAGAGAGAGAGAGAGAGAAACAGAGATATTTTGAAAGGGTCTCACTGTATCATAATTCTCCTGCTTAGTCTCCCAATTAGTCACAATGATGAATGTGTGCCCAGTGTGTTCAGGTTGCCTTGGAATCGAACCCATGCTTTCTCTGTGGTTTCTAGCTTCCCAGATAGAGGCACTACCATGGCTGGGCTTTGCTTTTTAGTTCTGAGGAAACATTTCCTAGAAACCCCTCTGTGGACTTCCTGTCACATGTCATTAGCTAGAATCCCTTCCTAAATCAGTCAGTGGTGAGACAAACTATGCTGACTGCTTAGAGCTGCAGACTAATCAGGATTTATCCTTGGGTCAAGTAGGGGAGGGGTGGATCTCTGCCAACATCTCACACCATGTACAAACGTGAGTGGCTACTTAATCATCAACTGCTATAGCGCAGTACTTACAAGGAGGTCTTCAAAAAGCTCGTAGAAAATGCATATTATGATAAACCTATGCATGAATTTCAGTTTTTTATTTGGAAGTCAAATAAACTCATGTTATAACTCCATTTTTCAAAAAAACTTTTTGAAGTTCCCTTGTAAGAACTAGTCATTGCATATGGCCTGCCCTAGGAAGGAAAGCGTGACCTTGGAAACATGTCTGTGTGGCTAGCCAATAATAGCAAGGGGCTGAAATATGTGCTCTCCGGAAGCAGATGCTGAGACAAAGTTTGAGGTATGAAATGTTATTAGGTTTAATTCCTGTGAAGGGAAGAAGAAGGAGGAAGCAAGCTTGGGCTGAGGAAGAAGGTGAACTGCAATGCAGGTCTGATAAAACCTTTGGCTTACCCAGTGGAGTGTTTGGGGGCAGGGATTACCCATCCATATCCTGCGTTGGATTAAAATGGCCAGGCCTTTATGGCCATGAGATCACTCATTAGATGTGAGCTGCCGGGAGAGACAGCTCTCTGTACTTGAGGCAGACATGAAGAGAACATGCCCCAAAGCTGGGTAAAAGTTCCTGCCTTGCTGGGGGATCTGGGTGGTATATCCTCATGTGTGTTATAACAACGCGTATCTGATCGTAACTGCATGAATACGAAACAACATAACTGCAGTCATCTAAAAGGATTCTATAGTCTCTTCTGGCCACGAATCCAGACTTTCTCTTTCTCCTTCCCAGCCCTAATTATTCTGAAGCAGCAGGTCTTTATTGTCTTATGCTCATGTGTAGATTCTAGATGTTTACAGAGCTCAAACAGCTCTTGGAGCTCACTTGTTCAAAAGAAAGTTGGATAAGGAAGCTGGAGCTGGATAACTTCTAGGTCTAAACTTGAAAATCTTTTGCGTGGTGGGCATTCAATGAATATTCTCAGAGCTGAATTACTCAAGGTCACATATTAGAGGTCAGGATTAGCACCTTTTGACTTTTGACTTTTTAGTTATTTATTTTTAAGGTTTTTGCCACAGGACAGGGTACATATATTCGCTGAGAGAGAGAGAAGTAAAGTGAGAAACCACCTTTTGGGGAGATAGCCACACCACAATTCCTTCTCTTCCTTTCTCCTCTCAGGACTTCGGGCATGCATGCACACACTTTCAGTGTGATTTGCAAGCCAGTAGGTCTGGGACTCGAACTGTGGTTGATCATGTGGGAATCCAGTGTGCTAATCACCATGCCACCTGCTGGCCCCATGGAGACGTTTTAGATTATTTTAGGTAGAGGAGGAAATGCTACTGGCATCTAGAGGCCAGGGATGGATGCTGCTAAACCTCCTGTAACACAGAGCATTTCTCATGACAAAGACAGATTTGACCCAACATGTCAGTTGTGATGAGGCTGAGAAACTCTGCTTTAGTCCTACGTTGAAGTACAAAACAGGAGCCACTTTTTCACTGGGACATCCTGTTTGAAAGGTGGCAACGAGACATATCTCAAAACAATTAAACTACATTTCAGAGCTTCAAAAATCAATGCTTTTAAAAATGATTACTGGGTTTCAAATGGCCAAAAGTCATATGAACCAGTAATCATTAGTTAAGTGCAAATTAAAACTATAATAAGATATACTAACTACCCAGAACCAACAGGTGGTATGATGGATAAGGTGCTGGACTCCCACATGGTTGACTGCAGTTTGAGTCCCAGACCTTGTGACTTGCTTTCTTACATTCCCTCTCTCTCTGTTCCTCTGGTGAATGCACATACCTTATAGCAAATGAAATAATAATAATAATAAAAAATTAAAAATAAATGATTATTAAAAAAGATATTACCCAACCGCTAGGATGGCTACTATCAAAAATAAAAACAGAAAATAATAAGTGTTGACAGGAATGTGGAGAAGTTGGAACCCTGTGTGGAAAAGTATAACTGCTCTGGTAAAAAGTATGGTAATTCCTCAAAAAATTAGAAGTAGAACTACCATATGATCCAGCAACTCCACTACTATTTGGCATATATCCCAAAGAATTGAAATCAGAGTCTCATAGAGATATTTGCACTCCCACGGTCATAGCAGCATTAGTCACAAGAGCCAAGAGCTGTAAGCAATCTAAATGTCCACTGGATGAATGGGTAAACAAAATGTATAATACATACAATGGAATATTACTTAGTCTTGAAAAGGAAGAAAATTATGGCACATGCAGCAGCTTGAACAAGCCTTGAAGACTTGCTCTGTGAAATAAGCCTGACACACACAAAGACAAAAAAAAAGTGTAATTCGACTTACATAATATATCTAAAGTATTCAAATTCTTAGCTATAGAAAGTAAAAGGGTGATTGCCAGGAGATAGATGAGGGCAGAAGAGAGTTGTTACTTAAGTTTATAGAAGATTTAGCTTTGCAAGGTGAATAAGTTCTGGAGATCTGTCTCATAGTGAAGCGAATATACTGAACACTACTGAACTATTCACTTAAAAATAGTTAAGATCATTTGAAGTCAGCAGGTGACGTAGTGGTTAAGGTGCTGGACTCCCACGTGGTCGCCCATGGTTTGAGTACCAGACCAATGGCTTGAAATCCATGCTGAGCATGTGTGCGTGTGTGCTCAGAATCCCAGGAGGAGAATGGAGGAGAAGGGATTGTGGCATGGTCATCCCTGCTGGGAGGTGATTTCTTGCTTTCTGTCTTTCTCTGTTATAGGGTGTATGCACCCTATAACAAAAAATTTTCTCTTAAAAATTAAAAAAATCCAACAAACAAACAAAAAATAACAAAAAAGGTTAAGATGGTACATTCCATGCTATATGCGTTTTCTTTTTACCACAATTAAAAATTTACTGGGTTGGGACCAGCAGATGGCACAATGGTTATATTGCTGTACTCCCATGTAGTTGACTGCAGTTTGAGTCCCAGACTTGGTGGCTTAAAACTCACACCAGGCGTGTGTGCATGCATGCCCCAAATCCCAAGAGGAGAATGGAGAAGAAGGGACTGTGATGTGGCCATCATCCCCCCCTGGCGGGGGGTGAGTTCTCACTTTCTCTTTCTTAGTCTCTCTATATCTTTCCAATGAGTGCACGTGCCTTATAGCAAAAATCTTTCTCGCTTAAAAAAAAAGTTTACTGGAAAAATAGAATATGAACAAATTCAAATGTGAGTGTATTTGAGATCAGTTATGCCAAGGAATTTTTGAAAGAGAAATACAAAAACAACAAAAAAAGTGTCATTCATAGAGATCCAAATCACAGTTTTCTCTGCATTTGAGGAGCATAATATCTGGAACACCAGTCCTGGTCAGACTGTGCTGCAGTGGTCATACTCTCTGCAACGCTGGGTTCACACAGAAGATCCCTATTTGCACCCCTGGGTCTCAGCACATGCCTGAGGTGTGCACATGTGCCCACGGTCCAGGATGCTGAGGCTGGAGGGTGGATTGTGGTGTGATGACCCTGTTGGGGATGCCTGTCTCTGTTTCTCTCTCTCAGTCTTGATCTCCTCTCATAGAAGAAATCAATCAACTTAAAAAAAAACAAAAAACAAAAAACTAAAAGGCCAGTCCCATGACTGAGTGGCAGCCGACTAAGTTGGCAAGGGTTGTGCGTCAGGGTTTCCATGTTCCTAGGCCCCTCACAGCCCAGGGTTCCCATGGGATCCAATCACTCAGGGCTCTCCTGCTCTGAACAGCCAGTAGGATGGATCTCACCTCTCTCGTGGAAAGGAGAACTGTCACCATTGTGCCTTCTTCCCTGCTCTGTCATTTATGGCAGTAACTATGCTTGGAGACTTCTACAAGTTGGCTTCTGATATGAAAACCAAAATCTCTCTCTCAAAAGTCTCTGCTGTATGTCTAAAATATTCATTTTGAGATCAATTACTTCTTTTTTTTTTTTTTTTTTCTCCTCTGAACTGTGTAGGCCTCCATCTAGGCAGTGAATTGAGACAGAGGTAATTGTTTCCTAGAGTGAGAGAAGAGGTAAAGGGGATAAGGACAGTGCGGTGGAGTGGAGTATCTCAAAGTCCCATCCTGACCCTCGTTGGCTTCTTCACTCCACTGGGAGCTCCTTGAAGGCCAGGTTCATGTCTTTATCTTGTACCACCAGGGCTTGGCTGGTACAGTAGGAGCTACTAAAAATGTCTGGATCAAGAAATGAAGGAAAGTGTGATGAACTTGACTTCTTTGTGTCTTCCTACTTACTAGATAGAGTTAACAATTCTTAGGGGTGACTATAAGCAAAATTATGACCCAAGCGAAGTTTCCTCCTTTCCCTTCCTATTTCCTTTGAGTGTACCATTTCCTTTCCTTGTTACATGTTGCTCTCAGGAAAGGTGCATGGTGGTTTTGCTCCACGTTGCGCCCTGGGTGATGTGTTATCTTTCCAAAGGGTATTTGCTTCTGAAGCGTCTTCTGCATTGTGAAATGGAAGGGTTGTTTTTGTTAAGAGAATTTTCAGGTGCAATTTGTTGGGAGGGATTCTCTGAGGCGGTTGGTGCCTTCCTGGGCCCCCAGATCCTCTGAGTACATAATCTGCTTTGCTTACAAAGGCTGGCCCTGGTAATCCCTGCTCCACCTGCATCATCAGGCTGTCAGAAGGATAAAGTGGGATGATGGATGGAGGAGGACTTTGAAAAGTTAAAAGCTCCTCACAAATGCCAGTTGTTATTGTTGTTAATCTGCAGCCGTCAGAGAGGTTGTCCTCTTGAAAAGAGTCCCATCTTTGAGGAGACTGGGGACAATTCGGAAGAAAGTATTTTTCATTTATTGGTTCCTTGTATTGAAGCAAAAAAGTAAAAAAAAAGTCTCACCAGTGTACACCGCAGATGAATAGGATGAAAAGTCGTTCTTAAAATCAGAATAGATAAGGGGCTCTCCCTTACCCCTCTCTGCTCTGTCCCACTCCAAAGCCTCGAAAAGCTGCAAACTTTGTTTTGGCAGGTTCACTGCCAAATGACAGTGAGCCAGTAGCCTTAATTTACTCTGTTACCACATCTGGTTCTCTACCCTCCCACCCCCTACTCCATTATTTTAGAACAAGTCTCAGCTTGGAGCTGACCTTCAATTTCTGGAAACCGAACTGGTTCTGTGCATATTTGGTTTGGCTGAGTGAGGGGAGCAGGGCTTGCTTCTGCAGGAAGAGGAGAGGGGTGGAAGCAGGGAGATGTGTGGGGAGCCGGGAGGAGGCGGGGGCTGCAGTTCAAGCCTGAACCCTTTCTTCCTAGTCCTGTTTCTATGCTCTGCTCACAGCATTTTCAGCCTGGCCCTGAGGTGGCTGGTGGTGGCCGGGGATGCAGGAGGGAGGGCGTGAAGTGTCATGTCCTGGGTCTGATAAGGCTTCTTCCTGCTGGTCAGATTTCAGTAAATGCAGATCAATTGTTGGAAAGTAAATCTTGATGGGAGTGAGAGGCGGTTTATGGAGGTGATGTGTTATCCTATGAGGTGGTGGTTATTTGTACTACTCGTTTGATGTGAACGGAGGGGGTCTTTGTTGCCTTTTCCTCCTCACTGAATATTTCCATCCTTTTCTTTGGGGGAGGCTTCAATGTACTCAAGTGTTAACTAGAGGCTCCTTACTGTCTGGGATTCCTGGGACTGGGTTGGGCACACAGGAAGACCTCAGAGCTGGAGAGCTGAAATCCCATCCTTTGCCCTCACCAAGAGCTGGCAAATCGAGCCAGCCCTGAGTAGGAAGGGCCTCCCTGGCAGCTGCTCAGGGGATGTGGGCAGGTTGGAAATACAGCTTTGTTTCTGCAAGGCATAGAGGAGAGATGATTTTCTGTACTCTGGAACCTTCAAGAGCTTTGCTGGACATTCCCAGAATGTGACTTCTTTTCTCAGAGTGAAAAGCCCTTCTTCCCTTACTTCTATTAAAATCCAACTCACCTTCCAGGCCCTGCTCAGATCCTGTCTCTTCCTGAACTTCTCGAACAGTTTTCTCCTTACTCACGAATACCCAGCACTCTGTTTATACCCATCACATGAGTGGGTGCTTGATTGCCAGAAATTCCATATACGTTGGCACTTGGGAATTTATTTTTATCTTGCCAATTTATTTTGTATGTCTGAAGAATTACTCTCAGTCTCTGTGTCTTATATTCTTCTGGAGATCTTTAGGACAAACAACATACCTTACTTCTTTTCCATACTTGTCAGTTCCAAACTTTGTAAACATCTTTGTAAACATTAAAACCTGCATCTCTTTGTTCTTTTGTGAGTACAGTTTACATGCAATGGGAAGGCCAGGCGTTGGGAGGGAAGATGTGCTCTCAGGAGTGGATGAGCTTCTAGCATAGCCTACACCGCAGGATCTGCCTTCCTTCTTCCTCATCGTGCCCCTGTGTGAGGCATCCTTAATAGAGCATCACACTCTTCTCAGTCTGACAACCCTTTCCAACACAGCTTCCGTTCAGTCGGCGCTGGCTCAAGTGCGGAAGCATTCTTGGGGGATGTGTGGGCTCCTTTATAATTCCTACCCTCCATGTCTCTATCTTCCCTGAAATGGCCAGAGTAGGTAAGATGTGGTCTTCAAATTAGATGGCAGGAAGATGTCCTGACCATGGGAAGATGTTCCTTGAAATGTCCCCATGGGGGAGTTGGGTAATCATGTTTGGATGGGTCAGGAGGGAAGGTGAATGGACTGGGACTGGAAAGTTCCATGGGTGCTTCAGGACATAGCACTCTAAAGACACAGCTGTCCAGGTCTCACACTTTGACTCCTGGTCCAGGTGTGACGTCAGATAAGTAGACTCGACATGTTGGTATTTTTCTGTGCAATCAGCGTCGTGATTGTTTTTCTCTCCACTGACTCATACCTTCTTCTCTTTGATTTTCAGATTAAGAATTGTTTTAAAAAATTAATATTAAAATACGACCAGTGTTGACATCTCTCAGATGTAATGGACATTGTTGGTGCCCCAAGGATCCCTGTATGACCACTGCCCAGCATCACGTCACTTTGCTTCCAGGCTGGCACTGGTGACCTTCAGAGGATGCCCCTGGGCCACTGCAGTACTTGGGCCACAGTGCAGAGAGCCAGATGTGCCAAAGGGTTTCCAGGACCCTGAAGTGGCCAGTGGCAAGTAATTGCCTGTGTGGGAGTTGGAAATCCAGCTTCCTTGTCTCAATGTGGAATATTTGATGTTCCAGAACTCCCATGGAATCAGGCTGGATGGGACTTGGCTTGGAACTGAACCTGTGCTTGGTTCTTCCCTGTTCCTGTTCTGCTTCCCAATATCTTCCCAGTTTTTTCTGGAAGCCAATTCCCTGATGTATTCCTGCCAAGTGAACTGCAGCCTCATGGTCTGACTCTGGAGGAGCACAGGGAGGTGGTGGTACGGAGAAGGTGCAGAGCATGGATAATCGCAATCATAGTTAAAACAGCTGTGCTGGGTCTCCATCTGGGGCACATGACCTATGCATGAAGCGCAGGGGGGATGATTGGCATCTCTGTTTACCCAGCAAGGCCTGGTAGTTATTGTGGGGCCATGGCTGCTCACAGCACAGAGAGGAGGGCTGAAGGTGGAGACTGAGGATCTGCACTGCTTTCTCAGTCATATGTACGGGCACCATATGTAGCTTGGGCTAACTTTCTGGGGTAAGAGGATTGGCTATAGTGTTTTTCAGTGTCTAAGACTGGGAGTTGGCATCGTCTGTGACACAGTCATGATGGCCCTCACGGACAGAGTCTACATGGCCTGACCCTGAGCTGTGCTCTCTTTGATGGAGAGGGAGAGAAACTTGCCGTTGAGAGTAAATATTTCCTTCCTTTATGGAAAATGCAAACCCACTGCTTTGTTTGCTGAGGTCACCATGTGGATGTACTCCTTCTGGGTGGAAGAAAAGAACAAAAGCAAAGATTATTTTATAGAAATTATAAGTTGAAATGGAAAACTTATCTGCCTTGGCTAAGCAGTTATTCCCTCCTCCCTTACTCTTCGTTCTACCTTTTTTTTTTTTTTTTAACACAATCATATGAGTCAGAATGGGTGTATCACTTTTAATTATTGTTGATTATCATTCATGTTGGAACAGCTACCTTGTAACGCCATCTCCTATCAGGAAATAAATGCCGGCTTGGTGACCTACGTGAGATAGCTGGTGACCCACCTCTCTGGGGAGATGGCAGGCAGCCGCCTGGCGCTTGTTGAATTAAGAAGTGTGACTACAGTAATTAGCAGCAAGTATCCAGCACAGGAGAAAGTAGATTCAGGGCAGAGCATAGTCGTCATACAGGTTGACCTCTACGCAGGAGAAATGAGGGTTTTGGGATTGGGGCCTGAGGGTTGGGGCAGGGGTCTTGAGAAAGAAGCTCAATAGCAAAAACTAATTTGACATCTCTGAGCTCATGATAGGATTTACCCGGGGTTTGCAGACTTCGGAGGTGTCACCAGTGCAAAAGCTCGTGGGTAATTCTGCAGCCCTGGAGTGTATATTTGGGGCTAGAAGAGTTAAGTCTTGACTGGTTGGCCTCTAGTATGTGCTTAATGGAACACAAACAAAAAGGAAGAGACATAGTGTTAAAATAGAACCGGGGCACAGATTGAAATGATACGTGATTACTAGCAGTTGTACAATTTATGGAAAAAATGTGCGTGCAGGTCTTTTAGGAAGTGTAAATAAAACAGATGGATTTACAGAGGGGAGATGTATGCTTTACACACCCAGCTCCTATATCAACAAATGTTGCCCTCAAGGTAAAAATTAAAAAAAAATGTTCTAAGCTTGTATTAGTCACACCCATTTATTTTTGGCATAATTTGTGCACTATTTGGAAGTTGGCAAGAACGGGAATGTTAGGGCCAACATTTGGTCTTGCTTCAGGAGTTTCTATGAATATGAATGCCTGAAGTTTACATAGGCTTATGCTGTCTCTATAGCAACACATGTTTGTTGTGAAAATTGAGCTTTTTAAAGTCAAAAATCCGTATGTTAACCTCAACTTTAACACGCTATCTAATTCTGGTGTTTCAAAACACTTCTAGGACTGTTGCACTTTCAATATTGGATCGGAGGGTGAATTGATGGGTGCCCTTGGGCACGCGCGTGCATGCGTGCACACACACACACACAGTCTTTATGAAGGGAACTCTTGTTTATGGAAGCTGCTTTAATTTGCTTCCAATAGAGCCAGATGAGAGAAACTTCAGATGATGGAGCAGCTCAGGGGGATGTGAGAGTCAAGTCTGAAGCATCAAAGGATAAAATGGCCTGGTATTTTGTGCTTTTCACCCTGGGTGTTTGGAACTTAGGAGAGATCTTGGGAGTATGGTCAGGATGGCACTGTTCCATTCCAACTAGATGTTGGCTTTGGTCCTTTCCAACCCTCCCTGGATGGGTAGGGGGTCCTGGTACAAATGAGGCAGAGCAACTCAATTCACTTCTCAACCTAGGGCACTGAGTCTCATGTGGGCAGCTCAGTCCCTGTTGGGCTTTCATGTGGTGGGGGCTGCTCTTCTAATAGTATTCTTGGTAGAATTCCAGTCAGATACCAGATGTGGGTGGGAACTGAGTATATTTACTGGTTTCCCTGGGGAAAGAGCTGAGTTTTTGTAAAATTATGGTGTTCCTATGCTTATAGTTTTGGGTCCTGGTTGTCTTACATCTTTTGGAGGATGCTTTTTCCTCTTTCTCAGTGCTTCCAAGGAAGCACTCATACTCTCTCCTTCCCAAACTGACTCTCAGGATAGTATGGGGTCCACTCTTTTATACTGATATGTATCAGCAATATGAGAAAGAACAACAGGCTTAGAATGACTGGGTTCTACATTGGAGTCTAAGACCTGCCTCTTAAAAGTGGTCATTGATGGACTGGACTGGCAGGTGGAATGGTAGTTAAAGTGCTGGACTCTCACGTGGCCACTACAGTTCAAGTCCTGAATCTGGCAGCTTGCTTTTTCACTTTTCCTTTCTCTCTCTCTGGTCAAATTAAAAAAAATAATAATGATAAATAAAATAAAATAGATAATTATTTAAGTAAGAAAAAAAAAAAAGAATGGTCATTAAACAACTTGAAAAAACTCTTCAGTTCTCCATTATGTCACAAAGAAAAAAATAACACCAGTTCAAATGAGATAATGGGTGTGACAGAACTTCATGAAATCCCAACTCCTATTTAAATGCGTTTATTATTACTATTATTTTTATAAGAGATGGCACATAATTTCTTCCTCATATTCTAACTTTGCTCACTGGGTAGTAGCTGCTTGGATTGTTGTGCAGAGGATTCTGAGATTATCTCTTTAGATAGAAGTGCTGAGATTGGTTAGTGATGTTTGTTACTGGCACAGGGAGACTGGAAGAATCCCATACATTGTAAACTGCTGGTACTCTTAGGTCCATTGGCTTTTTTTTTTTTTTTTTTTTTAAGAACATATTAAATTTTTAATCCTTTTTTTCAGTAGGTTACTTAGGCCACTTTTGATTAAGAAAACCGTAGAAAGTTAGTAACTGCCACAAGTGAATGCTAGGAGGCGGTATATGTCAATTTTCGAGTCCTGCTTTGCGGGGTGTCTGATGCACTGCTCGGGGTCTTTGCTCACACTTGCTGGAATCAATCCTGGCAGATTTTTACCCACAGGTCGCTTTCCCCCATATTTCTTTGTAAACTTTTCAGCATTCTTACAGAATTTTTTAGGGTCCTTAGAGTATTCTTCAGCTAGGTCAGCCCGGAGGGGGTGCTCGGGCTGGAGGTCGTTCACCAGTGCTATGAGGAACTGGAGTCCGTGGCCGATTTGGTTGCTGGCTTCCAGTTTTCATCAGTAATTACTGACAGACAGACCTGCCCCTTTTCATTGAGGTTCAGGCGATGGATCTTTGTTTTAAATGTGATCTTTGGTGGTTTGAGTGGGTACTCTGCTGGAAAGTTGATTCCTTGTCACATGGAGGGGGGTCAGGAATGATAAAGTCTTGCCAAGTCAATAAATTAGCTTCATCAGCCTGATGTTATGGGAGTTTTTCATTCCATATTTGCGGATTTCTTCAAGCTCTCATCAGCCTCCTGCTGGCTGCCATTCTTGGATCTGGAGCTGCTGCTTTCCCCAAGTCCATTTGCTTTTTAAGAGGGATTGTAAGAATATGAAATAAGGCGATAAATCTTTAACAGTAAAGTTTCGGGTATTGATACATGAAGAAGGCATTTTTTAGAGGAAGTGACCCTCTTGATCCTCAGAATCAAGCATGTGTATAGTTCAGACTCTGCTTATGGAAGAGCGTTCCCATTTTATTCTCAAGGCTATTTTCTTGGTTGCTTAGTTAGGAAGGTGCTAATAGCTGGGATCAGTGTTTTTTTTTTTTTTTTTTTTTTTTTTTTTTCTTCTTCCCTTTCTGTTGTTCATTGATCACAGTATCTCTTCTACACATTTTGACATTTGATGAGATTCAATTTAGCACTTGGCCTTTGTCCTCTCTGGGACAAGATTTTTAAACTGGATGTACAGATTCATCTGTAAATTGTCAGAGGGAAGAGATTTTCTCTACCTTCAATTTTTTTTTTGGAGAGGTTTTTGCTATAGGGCATGTGCGCTCGCCAGACAGACAGAGAGAGACAGAAAGACAGAAAGTGAGAAATCACTCCCCAGGGTGGAGGGCCACGCAGCAATCCCTTCTCCTCCATTCTCCTCTCGGGATCTTGGGCACGCATGCACACGCGCCCTGCGTGAGTTTAAGCCACCCGGTCCGGGACGCGAACCATGGTCGACTACGTGGGAGTCCAGTGACACAGCCATTACGCTAACTGCTGGTCCCTCTCCCATTAATTCTTACTCTAGTATAGGACAATCCACTAAGCAAATTCCAAATTGATGATTCGGTATTTTTTTTTTTTTTTGGTTATATATAAGATTAATTTTTGAAAATCAAAAAAATCCAAAGAAGTAAATACAAAATATTACTAGTTACCTCTAGTAATTACTGTTGCCATTTTGGTATGTCTCCTGCCAACACTTTTTCTAGGTGCATATTTAGATATAAATTGTAAAATAATTTAGAACAGACACCCTATATAATTACGTAATCTGGGTTTTCCTTTTACACTACATTATAATTACTTCTCGGAGTCTTTAAGCATCTTGATAAATATTAAAATGCTTAAATTTTAATTTTAAAACTTCAGTTGTTTTTATGGTTTGTGATTTGAACAGCAATACACGCTTATTGTAAAAAAAAAAAAAACCTTTAAAGATATGGAACAATATGGAAAGAAAAGTAAATATCCTCCCTCATTTGATGTAACCCTTTTAAACAATTTCTTATGTTTCCTTGCAGATGTTATTAGTTTTGCATGTGTAGGCTCATAAAATGTGCCTATTCATACAATTTTTCAACATAATTTTTACGCTTATTATATCTTGGACATCTTTTATGTTATTACATTCAAATTCACCTCATTCTTTTAAGCAGTTATAAGGAATTCCATTCCAGGGAAATTTTATCCTTAATCAAACTCTTATTGATGGCTATTTAAGTGGTTTCCATTTTCTTGCTATTATAAACAACATTGCATTGAACATCTTTGCATAGATATTTCTGGCCATAAATTTGCACATATATTCCTGTGTACAAGTGTTTTGTAGGATTAATGCCTGAGAATGGAGATACTGGACCAAGAGAAGGGTTTACATCGTAAGTATTGAGGGATTTGGCCAAGTTGCCTTTTAAAAATGTGTATCCATTTTCATTCTCACCAGCTACACATGATCTTTCTGGCTTCTCATGTTCTTATCAGTAATGGGGACAAAACCGAAAAACAACACAGACATAAACCCTCAAACAGGGCCCTCTGGTGGCCTGGTGGTTAAAGCAGCCAGATCTCACATGGCCTTCTGCTTGGTTTGAGTCTTGGATACAGCAGCTTGAAAATCACTGGGTACATGCATGTGGGTGCCCAAAATCTTGAAAGAAGGGAGAAATAGAGAAAAAGGGATTGCACCATGATCATTCCTTATGAAGGGTGCTTTCTCGATGCTGTGATCCTCCAGCCTCCAGCAGTTTTTGCCAGCAGGCAGACGCTACCATGCTTGGGGGGTGCTTTCTCTCTCTCTCTCTCTCTCTCTCTCTGTTCCTTTCTGGCAAGTGCATGTGCACTCTGGCAAATTAAAAAACTAAAACCAAAACCCCAAACAAAACAACTCGACACATAAGAATTTCACTATTCTTTTAATTTATGTTATTTTTCATTAGTGAGGTTGTGCATTTATTTGCATATTATTGGCTCCTTGTATTTCTTATTTCATAAACTATTTTTGTCCTTTGTACATTTTTCTCTCATGTTGTTGCTAAATTTTTTATTGATATATGTCTTTAGATATTAAGGAAATTAGCCACTGGTTATATGGGTCGAAAGTAATTCCACAATTTTTTTTGTCTGTCTCTGACCTTGAGGGATTTTTACAACAATTTAAAATGTTTACATAATCAAATTCATTAGTCTTTTAGTTATTTTATTTAATGTTAAGAAGAGTCTTATTTGTGGGACTGGCAGGTGGCTTGGTGGTTAAGGGTGCCAGACTTCCATATGGCTGACCATGGTTTGAGTCCCAGACCTGGCGGCTTAATTCCTCACTTTCCCTCTCTCACTTTCTCTTGCTCTCTCACACTGTCCTTCTCTGGTCAAATTAGAAATAAATAAATAAAAAGTTAAATAAAATAATTCTTTTTTTCCTTAAGAAAAGAGAAGAGCTTTATTTGTTCCAAGATAATTTACACAATTTATCTATCTTTCGTATGAGCAGTTTTAAAAAATATTTTTATTTTCATGTTAAAATTAAAAAGTGAAAGGTAGGGAGGGCTCCAGTGTAAGCTTATTTCCAAACATCTAGCTAGTGGTCTTCCACTATTTACTGAAACCTATACTTTCTCTCTTGCTATCTTTTTTTTTTTTTTTTTTTTTTTTTTTAATGCCAGAAAGCGAGTGAGAGAGACTTTAATAGGGTCCAATCATGCCACAATCTTCTTTCCTCCAATTCTCCATCCTGTCAGGATCCTCGGCATGTGTGTGTGTTTTTCAAACCACAAGGGCCAGGACCTCACTTCCAATTGGCCTATGGGATTCAGCTTCTTCTAAACGGTGCTCACAGATATATTTTAAATGACATCTTTATTATATACTAAGTTCTTATACACACTTTGGTCACCTCTGATTTTTCAAATTGCATTCCACTGTCTGTCTAGTCCTACATTTCTACCTCCTTGTTTTAATTATTGTAATTTTAATACATTTTTGTAACAGAAAGGTTTAGACTATACTTGTTACTCTTGCTTTTTTAAACAAAACATTTCATGATTGTTTTCTTTTTTAAGAATTATTTTATTTAACTTTATTTATTTATTTATTTTTCAGTTTGACCAGAGAAGGAGAGAGAAAGAAAGAGAGGGAAAAAGAGAGAGAGAGAGGAAGGGAGGGAGGGAGGGAGAGAGAGAGGGACAGAGAGAGGGAGAGAGAGAAAGCAACCTGGTCCAGGACTCAAACCACGGTTAGGCATGTGGGAGTCCAGTGTCCTTAACCACCACGCCGCCTGCCGGCCCCTTGTGGCTATTTAACATAGGCTTATTTTTCCAGATATCTGTTGAATCATTTTGTCAAATTTCTTCCTTCCCAACAAAATGGACCAGCAAAACCCTTTCTGAGATTGACCACACTGACTAGGATGGAGAGAACTGACAGTGAACTACTGAGACTTAACGTCCAAGCACGTTGTTTTTGTTTCCCTTTATTCAAATCTTATTTTGTATTTTTCAATAAGCATAACTTTAAAGGTAATACTTTGTGTACGGATTTACCATAATTTACATGGCTATTGGCTTATTGCTGAGCCATTAAATTGTTTCCTGTCTCTTTCTAGATAAAAATGATGCTGTGGTGAGGATTAGTATACTTTGCTCCTTGATTACATTTTGCTGATTTTTTTTTGAAAGTTTTTTGCCATAGGGTGTGTGCACTTGCCAGAAAGAGAGAGACAGAGAGAGACAGTGAGAAGGAAAGTGAGAGCTAACACCTTAGGGGGGTGACCATGCCACAATCCCTTCTCTTCCATTCTCCTCTTGGGATTTTGACCACCCATGCACATGTGCCCAGTATGCTTTTCAGTTCACCAGGTCCAGGACTTGAAGAGTGGTAGGCCATGTGGGAGTTCAGCACCTTAACCATGATGCCACCTGCTGGCCCTGCTGATTTCTTTCTTTTTCTTTTTACATTTAATTTTATTTATCATTTTTATTATTTTTCCAATTTGCTATCATTATTATTTTCCAGTGGCATACATGAACACCTGAGAGAGACAGAGAGAGAAAAAGGGAAAGTGAGAAAGCAAGCCACCAGGTTCAGGACTTGAACCATGGTTGACCATGTGGGAATCCAGCACTTTAACCACCATATCACCTGCTGGTTCCCTGCTGATTTCTTAAGAGTACATTTCCAGAAGTGAATCAAAGGGTCTATGCATTTTAAAGGTTCTTGGCAGCTAGCAGGAGCCTGCTTTTCAGAGAAGCTCTAACAATTTACCTTCCTGCTGGTAGTATTAGAGTACCTGTGTGACTGAACCTTCACTAGCATTTGAATATTAGTATTAATAGTATCTAAGCTGACATGAGTGATTTAAGTGCTGCGTGAAACACACAGTGTTGTATGGCTGCCTTTGTCTGTCTGTGAATAGACTTTTTTCTTTCCCTTTTATTCTACTTTGCAGGCTTTTTTCCTCCTGTATACTTGGGCAGATTTCACTCTTCACTAAAATCAACACTGAGCTGCCTTTGGTGACATTCAGATTAGCAAATTCTTAGATCTTTTGGACGTACAGTTTTTCCACTGATATCTAAGAATGAGGAGCAGATTTTGAGAGGTGTCTTTCCATTTTGCTGCGATGAAATTGCCTAAGAGTAGATAAGGCAGACAAGGTGCCCGGTTTCGAAACACACATGTATTCAAAGGGTTGATACCCCCAAATGGCAGCAGAGTAACTTTGAGTTGACTTGGGTCAAGTCTGACAGAAGATTGCCAAATTCTATGGCCCAAATAGGTTTCTGGAACAGAACCCTTCTGACTTTTTTGCCAAAAATGTCATTTGGATTCCCCAAACTTAGAACCCAGAAGTATCCGTCTGTAAAAAGCAAATGACAAATTTACTAGGAAAGCCTGAGATAGATATCCAGACAATCCTCCTTGTAATTCTTCTTTGCTCTGGGGTTATTATTCACTCCTGTGTACTTTGGCAGGCTTTGAGCGTGGGAATTAGACACTTAACATGCTCTCCTTCCATCTGAAAAACCCCCTTGGCCGCCACCACCTTGCCATAGAACTCTCTCCGTCAGGATTTTTTGGTGGGGTGGGTTGTGATTTTACAGGGCGGTTTCTTTCAGGGTGAGTCTATTAGGCTTCTAGGATGTTTTAATTGGGGTGGTGTAATTGTAGGGTGCCACAAGGGCCGTGACAAAGGATACTTTATAAATCAGATTATTATGCTTAGTTGTGTTAATGGACATTTATATGTCTAAATCCTCCGTATAGCAATGGGATAATAGCCCTTAAGGCCATAGTTACTATTTTGGGTCAGGCTCACTTGTAAAACTGGATCTTTTTATTGTGAAGCTGTTTTCAGTTAGAAGAGTACATAAAACCCTTTGAAGGAGAGAATTTCAATTTTGTGGTTGCTGTCTTATATAGTTTAAACGGTAAAATCATTACATTTATATATATTTTAAAGCCTAGAACCAAACAGTTAAAACTGTGCTCCCGAGTCAGGACTTCTCAGGAGTGGAGGACTACACAACTTTAGTGGAATTTGGCCGAAAGTACAACCTTTGACCAAAAATATCTTTTGACTTCTAGGAGACGTGTTTTCTTTAGTTTTGTCTTGTGGCTTTTTCAGGGGTTACAGGTTCCTCAGGAAGATTAGGAAGCCATGTTCTAGTGACAGGCAACAATGCAGAGAATGCAGGTTGTGTGGCCATAGTAGAGTCTGAATGCATTATTGTGCCTTGACAAGGTTTCTAGTGCATTTTCACTCTGGGGCTGGAGACCGAGACAGAATGCCCTTCTGGCACAACAGGTAGTCCTGGAGGCATCCAGAAGTCTGGCCACTCTTTTTGGAGGTTCATAATAAGCAAATTTAATGGGTTGTGGGTAGCTCACTCTGTGTGTGTGTGTGTGTGTGTGTGTGTGTGTGTGTGTGATGTGTAGATGTGGCCAGATTCAGGTTAAGATTGTTTTCTGTTTTCTGAAACAGAGGGCATGAACTCTCACTTTCCCCTTTTCTCTCTCTGGTCAAATAAAAAATAAAAATTAAATAAAGTAACTATATGTATATATATATATGTGTGTGTGTGTGTGTGTGTGTGTGTAAGAAATGGCAGCTCCACTGACAAATGAACAACGGTAGTATTATGGTCCTGGGGACTCAATTTCTTGTGTGTGGATAAACTGTCTCCCGGACCTCCAATCTATGACTTAGAAGGGCAGAGATGTAGACAGTTGCTGAAAGTGCTCTTAGATATATTCAAATAGCACAGGAGAGCTGTTTGGTTAGAACAGAAGACCATGTGGTTCACTCATTCATTTATCTATTTGTCACTTCTCAGATACATATGTACCTCATAGTGGGCTCAGGGTGATATAGGGAAGAACATTCTAGAAACTGTCATTGTCCCTTGGAAACTTACCCACTGGGGAGAAGACATGCCACAAATAGTTACCCAACATGCATCACTACAATTATGAAGGCAAAGCGTGGTGAGGTAATGATGATCAGGAAGATCTAACCACGTTTGGAGTGTCAGAGGAGGCTCCTATCTCCATGTTGCACTTAGGAGATATAAAAGATGTGCAGGGTAGGCATTCAGATAGACTTGGTTTTGGCTGGTATGATGACTCTTTGATGTTTAGAAAACCCACCTTTTCTTTTTGGAGAGGTTTTTGCTATAGGGTGCGTGCGCTCGCCAGCCAGACAGAGAGAGACAGAAAGACAGAAAGCGAGAAATCACCCCCCAGGGGGGATGGCCATGCCACAATCCCTTCTCCTCCGTTCTCCTCTTGGGATCTTGTGCACGCATGCACATGTGCCCGGTGTGAGTTTTAAGCCACCGGGTCTGGGACGTGAACCATGGTCGACTACATGGGAGTCCAGTGACATAGCCATTATGCTAACTGCTGGTCCCAAACCCACCTTGTCTTTAAGGCAGTTTACTATCAAATAGTTATAGAAAGTAGAAAGAAGTTTACAAAAATAACAAAGGAATAAATAGAATCACCAACATTCCTTTAGCTCTTTAAAATTTACAGATCACTCCCCATATATTCCATTCCATTTAGTTTTTATTTCATTCATGTTTACTGGGTAATATTATCCTTACCTTTAAGATGAGAATAAGGTTGAAATTGGGTTCAAATTTTTCTCAAACCTTGTTTTCTCAGAAGGACCCCAAGGGGTCCACTCAGCATTCCACCCTAATCAGCTTGGTGGACTTTGTTTAGGTCTGCACAGCAGTGGAAACCCCTTCTTACATTTGGAGAATTTCCTACTGTGTGATTTTTGGTGTGAGCAGAGCTAGCCTCTCAGTAAAGAAGCCCTGCAGGCTGGTACCTGTCCTCCCAGGCTTCCCTGATGTCTCGAATGCAGGTGAGATCTGGTGTTCCAGCAATCACACGGCTCAGCCTGAGGCTCCGAAATGAGAGATGGTGGTGCCGAGAAGCAGGGACAGTGGAGAATCCTTTGGCTACATCAGGTTTTCAGGGGCCGTGGCAGTGATGAAGTCACTTGCAGTGATGACACAGGTTGAGGTGAACTCACCAAAATTTATCTGCAATGAAGCTGGGGCCCTGTACCAAAGAGTCTGGCTTTCTTTTTGTCTACTTGTTCTCTGACCCTCTTTTTCCAGTAATTTTGGGGCGGGGGGAATAGGAGGGTTGGGTGAGAGGGGGAGGTCTGTGGTCAAGTTTCTTTTCTTATTTCAGCCAGAGCCATTTCTGCTGTTTATGACTGAAGTCCCTGAATGTTATACTAGCTTAAACTAACAAACATCATAGTTATGTCCATGAGAAGAGCCTGCAGCTCACCTTGGTGTTTTTAAGTTCTCAACATTTGTATGTAGAAGGCTTCAGGTTGAGCAGTAGGTGTTGACACTCATTCTTCTTGCTCAGGAAAGTGCGTTATTCATACTGTACCATCTGAAGAAAGCAAGGATTCTTTGGGAATTCTCAGGATAGGAGGGCTGTGGGTGTTTACATATTACTGGAGGAGTATTGAGAGGAGCGTGCTGAGCGATCCATATGCCCAAAGCTTTAGAGCTAATCAGGAAGTAATATTGAACCACTGCATTGACTTTACCGCCAGGGATAGTCCTCAGTTTTTTAGATATGGCTTAAGTTTCAAAAGTCAGAATTGCATTTATTTGCTGTTGGTACCACATTTTCCAAAAAAGTTGATTCTGACTGCTAGAGGGCTGTCTGAAGAGCAATTGATTGGTTGGCGATGTCTGCCACTGGTACAGGGATGGGAGCTTGTGCTGACCCCAGGTTTAGATCCAGATCTTAGAGGCAGAAGCTCCTAAAGGGTGCATCAAGGTCAGCCCCACCTTCACACAGTTAGACTTTGGTAGGTGAAGTAGACACTTTGGAAGCAGCAGTCCAAGCCAAGAGAGACTGAAGGCCTTGAGTTTTTATTCATTTTCTAGCATGGATTCCCAAGTGATCTGAGGAGATTTACCAAACCATTCTTTGTTACCTCTAATTGTCTACAAAATATTTGTTGTTATTTTTTGAGAAATTTATAAATTGACAGCTGTAGTTATTTATTTATTTTTTGGAGAGTTTTGTCATTGATTGATTGATTGATTGATTGACTGATTGCTGTAGGGCGTGTGTGCTCACCAGAAAGACAGAAACAGAGAGACAAAGCAAGAAACCACCCCCAGAGGGATGGCCATACCACAATCCCTTCTCCTCCATTCTCCTCTAGGGATCTTGGGCATGTGCCTGGCATGAGTTTAAGCCAACGGGTCCGGGACTCAAACTGCGGTCGACTTCATGGGAGTCCAGCGACATAGCCATTACGCCAACTGCTGGTCCCGACAATTGTAGTTATTTTAACATGCCAGGGTTAGAAATTGATAGCTCTAATGAAATAAAAGTAAGCAGAGATAATTTGAATAATACAACAAAATGTTCATACTATTAGAATCACGTAGCACTCTATGCTGAACAAGAGAGTACACATTCTTTCTGAGGATGCAGGGAACATTTCAAAAAGACTAGCTATATATCAAACTGAAAAGAAAACCTCAATAAACCCAAGGAATGATAATTACGCAAATTAGGTTTTCTGAACCATAAAAGTTACCTAAAAAAACCATATAACTAAAAACTAAAGAATACCACTAAAACCCTTATCATATAAAAGGGAGGTTTAGTTGTTATATTCCCAATGAATATAAGAAACAATTGTTAAAATAAATAAAAATAATTATTAATAGTGAGTGACAATAAAACCCCTCCCGTTCATTTTTTCTATCCAAATAAGTGGGGTCATAGATAAAAGAATTGCCAGAGAAGAATTAATTTCTTTAAATCTATTATTTGGAACATCAAAGAAGTTTACATTAAATGAGTTAAGATTTCTACCCAAGGGGTCAACAGGTGGGATGGTGGTTAAGGTGTTGGACTCCCACATGGCAAACTGCGGTTCAAGTCTTAGACCTGGTGGCTTACTTTCTTGCTTTCCCTCTCTCACCATCTCTCTCTGGTGAGCACGTGTGCCGTATAGCAAGATTAAAAAATAATAGTAAATAAAAATTAATAATTATTAAAAAAATTCTACCCAAGAAGTTGGAAAAGAACAACAAAAAAATTTTAAATAAATAAGAAGGAAGAAATGAAATATATAGGAACAGGAATTATTGGAGAACAAATAAACAAATACAAACAATAAAGAAGATTGACAACCAAAAACAAATTTTTCTTTTTTGAAATATAAAAAGCAGCAACCATACATTAATATTTAATAGCTAATGAAGATGTAAAATAATAAAGACTGATCAAGAAAAAAAGGCTTAATAAACAAAATACAGATTGAGAAGGACAAAATAGTTATAGACAGAGATATAGAATTAATAATATAGCTCCTTTATGAATAACTTTATCCTATTAAGTTTGGAAACCTTATATGAAATGGAAATATTTGGAGAACCTAATAAAATGTCTATATTGGTTAAAAAAAAAGAAGTAGAAAACTTAAACCAATAAGTACGAAAAAATTGAAGTGGTGATCAAAGACCTCCACTCATAAAAACACTTGGTGCAGGTAGTTTTACAGGTTAACCTTAAGATAGAGAATAGAAAATGAGCAAAAGGCACTTCTCTCATTTTTGAGTTGAAGATGTTGGGCTTGTGGTTTAAAAGATTCTCTACTTAAAACGCTTCGCTTAGTGCCAGTTCTAGCACAGTAACCAGGGAAGCCTTCCTTACGGTGTGGCTGCAAAAGTCGCACTGACAGATCCCTGCATGGCACTGTAATGGAATGGAGAAGATCATGCCGTAGAATTGGAGAACAGCTGTCAGACTAAGAGAACTATATTTGCTAGGGTGCTAATGGTGGTAGTCATGGACAGAAAGTGTGTGTATCAGGAAAGGTGGTGTGGGTTGGAGGAGGAGGTCATAATGACAATGTAGGATATGTGTGTGTGCACATGGACCTATGTGTCTACGTATATGGGCAGGGGGGAGAGAGAAAGAGTATGTATATGTGCGTCACCATTAATTTAACTCTAAACCTTTGGAGACAAATGAGATGTCTTAAGGAGGGTTGGTTGGGAAGATTTCTAGGTAGAGCACTTGTATAGAAAACTTTATAAGAAAACCTCAAGACTGATAAAGTTTTCAAGGCTTCTGGAATCATATTTGTGTTTTCTTTGATGGTAACTTAATCTTGAGTCTGGATCACATGGAGGCCAGTATTTATGTGGGTTATGTCGCATGTTGACTGAACACATAACTAGTATTGGTCTCTCTTCCCATGATCCTTTTTTTTTTTTTTAAACAATTATTATTTATTTAATTTTATTTATTTATTCATTTATTTTAATTTGACCAGAGAGAGACACAGAGAGAGAGAGAGAGCGAGAGGGAAAGGGAGTAAGGAAACTGCCAGGTCTGGGACTCGAACCGTGGTCAGCCATATGGGAGTGTCCAGCACCTTAACCACCACGCCACCTGCTGGTCCCCATCTTCCCATGATCCTTTATGGGTATCAAGGGCTTTTGAGCCCGGAATATTGATGGCAATGTCTGAAAATCATTCTGGAAACAGGCTGGTTCAGGACAAATTGCAAGGATTAGCTCTAGAGTTGCTAGCATATGTTAAAGGTACTGGGAACATTTTGAAATCTCTAAGCTGAGCCACAGCCTCCAATGGTGTAGTAGAATCAGCTCGTACAACCTTACGAAAGCCAATTGCACATGGATAATCCCAACTTGGTCATTCAGGAACTACTTTGGTAGCTTGAAATTGGCCATGATGAAGGAATGTACATTATACAAATTAACAAATGCTACCAATCAGAGTGTTTTCCTCACTTTGAGCTGGTTGTTGAATATTTATCAGCATGTGCCACTGTGGGCAGGGCATCACACTTAACCTCTCTTATTAGTTCCTGAATCCTAACAGTGTAAGGATCATAGTAACAAGGGGAGAAATGTGAGGAGAAGAAACTACTTCAATGGTGAAGTTTTATTTTATTTTAAAGTAGAAACTTTTTTTGGATGCATTTGCTCACCAGACAGAGCAAGAGACAGAGCAGAGGAGGAGAAAACCTCACCATGGGGCGCGGTCACACCATAATCCCTTTTCCTCCATTTCTCTCTCCTTTCAGGATTTTGGGCACACACACATATGAGCTTGGCGTGTTCTCAAGCCTTTGGGTCTGAAGCTCAAACTGTGTTGTTGGCCATGTGAGATGTGACTGCTTTAATCTCCAGGACATGGAGCTGGTCCAACTGAATTTTATTTTAATAGTTAGGATGAGTAGCAGATCAAAGTTTTGAGGGGATTTTTCAATTTTTCAATGCTGATTAATTTAATTTTGCCCTGATTTGACAGCAAACATTCTAGGAAAACAGTGACTGTAAAATGATTGAGTTTTTATGTTTAAATGGTGTGTGTGTGTGTATGTGTGTGTGTGTGTGTGTGTATGTGAGAGAGAAAGAGAGAGAGAGAGAGAGAGAGAGAGAGAGAGAGAGAGAGAGAGAGAGAGAGAGAAGGAGAGGGAAAGGCTATCTTACGGTGCCTAAGAGTTTTGAGTTGGGGTAGTTATATAGAAAGGAATACATGTCAGTCAGTTATTTCGCTATGTGTAATCCAGATTTATTTTGATTTTTCTTTATGTTTAATTTCTGTTGTTGTTGTACATTGACTTAGTGTCTTTCTGCTGGGATATCCACAGGGAGAGGAGTGGATTTTTAAAAGTGCATTTATTTAATGCAAGTCTTACCCTAGGAGGCTGAAAGATTACTGAGCTGTTGTCTATGCAAGGTTGAGTATTATGCTGAGCCTTTCATTTTTCAATGATAGCTAATTTTCAATAAAGAGATTATCTGGAAAATTGAAATGAATTTGGAAAGCAGCCAATTAAAGTTTTACACCGTTATGTTGTAGAAGTTTGTTCTCATCAGTGGTTAGCTCTAATTAACACGAGAATGTGATTTCAGATGACATTAAGGGGGTATGTAAGTGCCTTTTTTGTGACTTTTACTGTTTGTGGAAGAACCAACTCTTGTGGAAAATGTAGTCTTTGCAGCCATTGGAATATAATTATGTGTGTTTTGTTTGTTTTTATAGAGCAGATGCAAGACAAAGAACATAGTATGAGATATTGGAATGTAATTTTGAAACATATGTTTCCAAAATTAGGGAAACGTTCTGGATGATAAATAAATCCTTTCAGCCTCACAGGGTACAAGCCTGCTGCAAGGCTGAGCAGGACCCGAATGTTGGATGGGGAGGAACGTGGTTTAAGTAACAGGCTGAATAGTAAGCACATCAAAGCCATTAAAGCATAAACCCCCAGATTTAAAAACGTGAGAGGCGAAAGATTATGTAGCGTGGTCTGGCGGCTTTATAGAGCCCATTTCAAATGAGGGATAGAACAAAAGAATGTGTGATTGAAGCTCTTGAAGAGATTTATTTCAGGAGAGAGGCAAACATTTTGTTCTGATACCAATTAACCAGGAAAAAGGACCACGTCATAAATGCCAATATTAAAAATGTAAATCCCACACCCAAGGGTGTATTGAAGACAGGTCACGATGCTTTGAAGGTGGAATGTGTAAAGAGATAACAGGAAGAGAGCTTTGCACTTACTCAGCCTACCTGTTCAGTTCTTCTGCGTCCTGTCTGTTGGTGAGATTTTCCCTGGGGAAGTAGACTCTCGTTTGGGACAGTGTGGCCACTTGATTTATGATGTGGGATTTAGAGCTTATTCAAGAGACTGTATTATAGGATCTCTAGAAGATCCTCTTTAAATATTGTTTTTATCTGTAATAGCTTGGAGATGCTCCAGAGTTTTTCTTTATTATTTTGGATAGTGTAGTTCCCATAATGGATGTGTAGTGCTATTTACAAGGGCTGGGGCCAGCAGATGATAATGGTTATGTCACTGGACTCCCAAGTAGTTGACTGTGGTTTGAATCCCAGACCTGGTGGCTTAAAACTCACACCAGGTACGTGTGTGTGAATGCCCAAAATCCTGGGAGGAGAATGGAAGAGAAGGGATTGTGGTGTGGTCATCCCCTTGGGGAGGGGGGGAGTGATTTCTTTTCCTTCCTTCCTTCCTTCCTTCCTTCCTTCCTTCCTTCCTTCCTTCCTTCCTTCTTTCTTTCTTTCTTTCTTTCTTTCTTTCTTTCTTTCTTTCTTTTTTTGGAGAGGTTTTTGCCATAGGGTGCGTGGGCTTGCCAGAAAGAGAGAGGCAGAGAGGCAGAAAGCTAGAAATCACCCCCCAGGGGGATGACCATGCCACAATCCCTTCTCTATTCTCCTCTAGGGATTTTGCATGTACACACACGTGCCCTGCATGAGTTTAAGCCACCGGGTCTGGGACTTGAACCATGGTCCACTACATGGGAGTCTAGTGACACAGCCATTATGCCAACTGCTGGTCCCAAAGGGGGGATGATTTCTTGCTCTCTGTCTCTCTCTGTCTCTCTAGTGAGTGCATGTACCCTATAGCAAAAATCTCTTATAAATAAACCATTGAGTGCCATGTATAGCACTTTTATGCCTTTTAAAATATATTTACAGCCATTAACTTAGTGATTTCCCACCATAATTCTGTGCAAAAGGAAAAACATATGGATTCAAAGTCTTTGGAGTTGGAATGACATTTAGGATGGCTCAGCCCAGCCCTTTTACAGTGGGAAAGGGCCCAGGGATAGAGAGATTTTTATACTCAGTTTACTAGGGAAAATGAAAAAGAAGAAGTTAGGCTATTGACCACCAATAGCATTGCGAATTGAATCTTGGATTTCTTTCATTGGTAACAAGGCACCCCAATTGTCTGGGACAGGAAATACAGTAAGAAGTCAAACAAAAAGTGTTGTCTGGAATAGAGATGTCTGTTGCTACAAAAACATTCAACTAATCGTCACTGAACTAGGGTAATAAATCTCATTACCTTTTGTATTTTGGTGCATTGAAACATTATCTTTTATGATCATAGGTGTTGCTTCATTATTTAAAGCATACTTGTTATTGCAGGAAAGACAAGCTCGCATTTGATTTATAATGGAACGATTGTGCTTTGAGTTAAGTGAAAGTTCAAAGGAAAATGAATTCTAAATAAGAATAATTGAAGAGATTCAAGGTTCATTTGAGTTTATATTCATCAGGCAATTGTCTCCAGAAATCCTCTTATTTAAAGCAACAGGACAGATCGTAACTTACAAACTTCGCCTTTATGACATCACTTTCTTCTATATATCATAATCAGAAATGTTAAGCCTCAGCAGTAATTTATACAAAACGTATTGTTACAGAGTTATAAATGTCATTAAGCGGTAGACTTATGCTTCAGTGTCATGCAAGTTGAAGCTTGGGCTTTAAAAAATTACCCATAATGCAAGTATTCTATAAAAATATTCTTCGTACTTTCTCCTCCAGAGTAGCCTCCTATTAAAAGTTTAGTTTCATTTTACACCTGTACTCTGCTCTGGGAAGGGCAACCTTTATTTCTCCTTCATGTTTTTAAAGTCACCTTCTTGATTCTGGTAGAACATAACTCAAACAACTGAAAATGTTAGGAATGGATTTACAGTCCCTCTGGCTACTCTCTGTCTGGGATGGAAAGGAGAGTGAAGCTGGAGATAACTTTTCCTGCCGACAAGGGACATCTAGAGAGGAGAGGCAATTAATTGTAATGTGCCAACGAGTTTTGATTATTCAGGGGCTTGCGATGAAATCTGTGGATTATTCAAGTCCTTGATTTTCTGTTTTGGAGAATTTCACTGAGCAGTGAAGAGATGGTAGTCCCCGAGGCCAGAACCATCTGTCTATGGTGGGTCTCCAAAGAGGTCGTGGCAAAGGAACAACTCCTTTTTGAGGACCTACTCAGTGTCTGGCACAGGGAGGACTTTTTTACATATGTATTGTTTCATTAATTTTCATAGCAAACCTACGAGGGAAGTATATCATCCTATTTTATAGACAATAAAAGCTCAGTGTTATTCATACATCTCCCAAATCGTTATTGAATAGATTCAATGTGTTAGTCCCTGGGACTCTAGGATAAAATGTGAATGAAAGAGATGTGGTCCCAGCCCTCTCTGAGCTTAGGGTGTAGGAAAAAAGAAATCACACAAATCATCCTACATGTAAAATTACAATGATAATAGGTATTATGAATACAAATGACAAGGGATTATGAGATTCATAAATGGGATCTGATCTGGATTTTGGGGTCAGAGACGGTGTCCCTGAGGGTGTAATTTGGAGAGATGGTGTCTCTGAGGGCATTACTTGTGAGCTACTGAAGGATGGAGTAGTCAAAGGCTATACAGCTAGCCAGAAGCAGAGCTGGGATTCAAACTCAGATCTCCTGATGCCAGATCCTATCTGTATCACACTGCTACAACTACTTGAAACTATGCACTGAAACCAAACCATTGACTCCCAGCCACCAGCCATACTCTCCTAGCTTTTCTGACTGCATAGACTCCACGTCCATTGAGGTTAGCGATAGTGCACTGGAGGCTGCAAAGGCCCCTAAGGCTTCTGAGCAGCTACACCAGCAGAATGAAGCAACCCTCATTCTCTGTGCATTCTTTCCATTTTTTTTCATGGTTCTGTCTTGATTGGACTTGGGCACTGGCAGTAGGGATGTCCCTTTGGCATTACTCCCGATGGAGGGAGAGGCTGATTTCAAACACTTGGGACGGGTTTGATTAACGACCAGCTCAAGCCAGAGTTCAGAAATACTGCCTGGGGCCTCTGTAAAACTTCCCAGGCCCTGGCTCCTTGTCTGCCTCCCTTTGCTCATTCCTCCCTCCCCGATCTAAAGTCATCTCAGAGATTGGCCACTTGCCTGAAAAACTCCCTGACCTGCAAAGGAACTGCGGTGGGGAGTCCTGTTTGCAGCTGTGGGAGGGTGCTTGGAGTCCAACCAGAGCATTCCTCGCTCATGTTTCTACCCACTCCGTGTTTGCAGGGTGAGATGCCCTGTTAGACGTGATGGCCACCCAGAGCTGCGCCTTCCAGCCAGGCACGGGGTGGAGTGGTCGAGAGTGGGGGTGAAAAGTATGGGAAATGGAACATTTTCTTGAACCCTTTTGCGAATTTTTCCTCCCCGTGACTGATTATAGCTGGGGCAGTGACTTACCAAAGAAATAAGTACCCTTTCAAAAAAACCAAGACAAAACCTGAAGAAAAAAAAAAAAACCCACCTTCTCTTTTAACTTCAACTTCCACCATGGGTGATTTACTGTTTTGAGTTGGCAGCATGGCCTCCTCGCTTCAGTGCTTTTGTTAAATCCGTACTCGGTCTGGGAAGAAGGAAAGTTTTAAGTCCCAGACATCTCAATGCAATGAATTTATCTTACCCTTTTTCTGTACCCAGTGAAAGGGCAGCAGGAGGACTGGGGGTAACTTGGAGAACAGGTTGCTGAAGTGGGGTGGTGTCGGTGGTGGAGGATGTAACCACTTTCATGGTCACAGCTTCTCAGCCTCCCTTTTGCAAGAAGTAATGTTATGTTATGGTCACTAGGGGGCGGAAGTAGGCCAGCAATGGCCCCTTGTACTTGTTATCAGTTCTGAAAACCAAAGTTGGCAAATACGCATTGTTGGTGTTTTCTTTTTCTTAGGAATCCAGAGTCTCTCCGAGGTGGTATGAAGGGGAGCGTTAGGCCACTGTAGTGTAACGAAGTAAATGCCCAGAAAATAAAAGCCTGTGTAGGTAAAGCAGACACCCAGCAGATTCTTTCAATGGACTTTGATATTGTTCTACTGTTTTTATTATGAAAATATACTGAAAATTTCTCAGAGCTAAAATTCAAATGCAAATTTGCAGCCAAAGTTGTTCTTGAAATGCATGGCAGTTCCATATTTCATAACAGGGTAAAAACTTACATACAGATTTTTTTTTTTCCGATTATAGAGAACAAATTCTCTCTCTCTTTTTCTTTTTTTTGGAGAGGTTTTTTTTGCTATAGGGCGTGTGCGCTCACCAGACAGACAGAGAGAGACAGAGAGATAGAAAGTGAGAAATCACCCCCCCCCCCCCCAGGGGGGATGGCCACGTCGCAATCCCTTCTCCTCTATTCTCCTCTCGGGATCTTGGGCACGCACGCACACGCGCCCGGCGTGAGTTTAAGCCACCGGGTCCGGGACTCGAACCGTGGTCGACTACGTGGGAGTCCAGCGACATGGCCATTACGCTAACTGCTGGTCCCGAGAACAAATTCTCTTGAGAAATTTTTTTTTTTAAAAACATCTCCTTCACAGTTAAACATGTATTGCGCTGTTACGGATGGCTCTGTTCTTACTGAATAAATCTTGCTTAGCAACTTACCTCCAGAGTAAATAATAAATCACTGCCGAAAGCTCCAGGCATTTAGTTCTGTCTGGGCAGTAAAACTTTGTGATGGTCTTGACAGCATTTTGTAAAATCATAATTGCTTAGGAAAAGTGATTCTGGATGTCTTAAAGTGTTCAGAATTAAAGAGTAGCTTTTCCTTTGAGGAAAATTATTCTAATGCTGTGTGTGTGTGCTATTCTTTATACGCATTCTAGATTACAATGTACAGGCTCTGATTCTTTCTATTAAGAATGTGTAAGGGGGGACCAACAGTTAGCATAATGGCTATGTCGCTGGACTCCCACGTAGTTGACTGCAGTTCGCGTCCCGGACCCAGTGGCTTAAAACTCACGCCGGGCACGTGTGCGTGCATACCCAAGATCCTGAGAGGAGAATGGAGGAGAAGGGATTGCGGCGTGACCATCCCCTCTGGGGGTGATTTCTCGCTTTCTGTCTCTATGTCTCTCTCTGTCTGTCTGGTGAGCACATGCGCCCTATAGTGAAAACCTCTCCAAAAAAAAAAAAAAGAATGTGTAAGGGGCCAACTTCATGGTAATGCCTTGCTCAAGAGAAGCCAGACCCCACAGGGAAGCAGTGGTCAAGTCCCTGAGCTGGTCAGCCTGAATTATGCAGGCTTTAAGTGTGAAGCCCAAGGTCTGACCAGCTGGAGGATGGAAGAGGGGGATTGCAGCATGACCAGAACTTATGGAGACTGCACATCTCTTTCTCTCTATCTCTCATGTCTCACATGGATTCTATCATAAATAAAGAAAACGTTTTAAAGTAGTGTAAGAATTTGACTAGAAGTAGTCATATACATCATACTCAAGTTTTATAGACATCTTTGTGATGATTAGGACTCAATTATCTGGACACAGGACACTATACACGATCCTACTTAAAAATATATACATAGATGGGCCAGAAGGTAGCATGGTGGTAAAGGTGCTGGTTCAAGTCCTGGACCTGGCCACTTGAAAATCATGTCGGGTATATGTGCATATGTGCCCAAAATCCCAGGAGGAGAAAGGGGGAGAAGGGATTGTGGTCTGGCCATCTGCCCTGGGGTGATTTCTCACTTTTCTTCTCACTGTTTCTCTCTCTGTCTCTCTCTGTCAAGCACATGTGCCCTATGGTGAAAACCTAAGAAAAAGTATACATAAAGTTATTAGCTGAATTGTGTCCCCCCATTCATATGTTGAAATCCTAACCCCGTTACCCCAAACTGTGAATATATGTGGAGACAAAGTCTTTAAAGAGGTAAAACAAGGTCATTCAGGTGGGCCCCAATCAAATGTGACTAATGTCTTTAGAAGAGAAAATTATTGCACAGATATATACAGAGGGGAGACTTTGTGAAGATGCATGGAGAACACAGCCACCCACCAGCCAAAGAGAAGCCTTTGGGGAAACCAATCCTGCGGACCCCTAGGACTTCTATCTTCCAGAACTGGTTGGTAGGAAATTGTTTTCAAAGTAATAAATATGATATTTCTAAAAAAGTCAGTGTATTAAAATGGTATAGCTGCATGTTTGAAATAGATCTCATGATTTGGATTTACCAGTTTTTTTTTTTTTTTTTTTTTTTTAAGAGGTTTTTGCTATAGCACGTGTGCTCGCCAGAGAGACAGAGAAACAGAAAGTCAGAAATCACCCCCCAGGGGGGATGGCCATGCAATCCCTTCTCCTCCATTTTCCTCTCGAGATCTTGGGCATGCACCCAGTGTGAGTTTAAGCCACCAGGTCCGGAACTCAAACCGCAGTGGACTACATGCCAACTGCTGGTCCCTGGATTTACCAGCTTTAGTATCCATAGTCGAGCTGATCGCCCCTCTGCAAGTTGTGAATAAACTTCCTCAACGGTATTTGTTTTGGGGTTCAATGTAACTACTTGGCTTCTTCCAGTTGTCATCCTTGGGATATGAGAAGGTACTTTGTTGTTCTTTTCTATCTTTCCCTCAAATCGCCATTGGCCATTTAACCCCAGATCTTGCAGAGTAAGTAAAGCCCATTTCTTTGTCTGACTCTACCCCGGGTATGGAGCCAAGGTTCACCTCTGCTGTGGGATATGGAAGAGAACATCACTACTACCTCTGCACCTTTGGAAGCACTCTTGAGAAGTGCTGAGGATGGAAAATCAAAGGCCCACAGGGCAGAAATGTAGCTAAGTGGTTATAATCATCTACAGTGTGGAATTGGGCTAGTTTTTCGAAATGGAGAATGTGATTGAGAGGTTCTAATCTTGTTTTGTTTGTCTACCGTCCGTCACCAGGTCTGCTCACTAGATAAGAAGTTGGACTAGAAGTCAGAAAATGGGGTTTCGCCTAGCCTGTTTTGTAAAGTGCTGGTACCACTCTGAGGTTCCTGACAGCACTCACATTCTCTATGGTAACTAAGTCTTTACTGGGCTCAAAATAGCCCTTGGCAAAACTGAAAAGTTCAACATTCCTACCCTGACAAAGTGGCTGGTGTCTCCTTTCCAAGGCTGTTTTTGTACGCAGAACATCTACCCACTTCACCTGTAGGTACCATAGCCTGATCTTTTATTTTCCAACTTGCCCTCTGTCAAAACTGGTTCTCCAGAGAGCTTTGAGTAGGAGTCCTTTACAATGCGGAAGACATTCCTCAATTGGTTATCCAGCTTCGTGGCAAGGACATTCAAAAGCACATCCCTCATCTGATCTGCAGGACTTCTTTCTTCCGAGAGTAGTTCTAAACATTTAGGAGCAGGTGGAGAGTCATGTTTGGGCAAAATCTTCCTATGCGTCACATCTGGAAGGCAGTTCCCTCCTTTGCTGGTGGGAAAGACCAGGTGTATAGAAGAGTCGTGTTACGTAGTTGCTATGAGTTCATAATGAGCTGTCACATGTTTGTGATGAGGATTAGGAACCTGGAATCTTTATCCTCCTAGGCTCACTCTGGGCAACTAAGTGTTACACACTGACAGCCTGAATCCTGTGGACAGTAGACATGACCAGCCACTGGAAGATGCTTGCTTTGCTGCATCTTTGACCAACTGAGCTTGGTATACCTAAGGATAAGAACATATTTTTTTGGATGGACAGATGAATGAATGAATGAATGAATGGGTCCTAAGAGCTCACCAGTGAGGCCTCACTTTAGGTCTTTCTTATTGCTTTCCTGCTGTCTACTCCAGTTAGGTGTGAGTATGCTACCTTAGTGCCATCACTGCTCTGCTACCCTGCTCCATGCGACACCTTCCATGCACTGTGGTATAGAATCCTGTGTACGTATACATACACAGATGAGATTAATATACCCAGCAAAAGGTGCATACGAAAAATTAGGACAGCTAAAAGAATGGGAAAAAAATAAGTGGAAACAAAGTTTTAACAGTTCTGTGGCACAGCTGAACCCACATGGGAAAGGTCCTCAATTCAAGTCCCGAGGCCTCACTGAGCACATCAGGTGTGTGCTCCCATAGGTATGTGCCTGTGTGCTCGTGACCCAGGCTAGCTGAGGCTGGGGTGGATTGCAACATGGGGGCCCTCTTGGGAATGCCTCTCTCTCTCCCTTTCTTTTAAGAAAACTTTTAAGTTTTAACATTTCTTTCTATACCCCAATGGGTGTGAATGCACACCTCCGGGCAGAGAGCTGGACCCCACTTTGGAGAGCACTTGCTTAGGGCACATTGGCCAGAATCTATGCACATACACTAGATGAAGCGAAATCAGAATTCAATGAAATAAATATCCACTGAAGGCCTGTGTGGTGGTGCGTAGTCTGCTAAATGCTAAGGGTGATAGTGAACCTGTGCTCTAGATTATTCCAGGCAGACCTGATTTAAAGTGCTTTCTCCCACTTTCCCACAAATTTATTCACACTGGTTGGTTGCATGTCCAGATTTTTAGAATGGAAAGCATTATGATAAGTGCTGCAGAAGAAACAAAATATGTAGAAGACTGCTCTTGTTTCTCAGGTCTTATTTTGGGTTATGTCCTTAGGAGAGGCAAGAGGAAAATATAAGGATACCAGGGGGGGCACACAGGGTCTCCAGATAGCTTAGTAATGACTGCTTCTGGGCCCAAGACGACGGCACTAAGGTGTTCTCCTTTTACTCTTATCTAATCAAACATATATGCCATAGGTGCACTTTCTTTTTTTTTTTTTTTTGGGAAGTTTTTGCTATAGGGTGCGTGTGCTCGTCAGGAAGACAGACAGAGACAGAGAGACAGAAAGTGAGAGCTCACCCCCCCAGGGGGATGGCCACGCCGCAATCCTTTCTAAATCCATTCTCCTCTCGGGATCTTGGGCACATATGCACATGCGCCCAGCGTGAGTTTAAGCCACCCGGTCCGGGACTCGAACCGCGGTTGACTACATGGGAGTCTAGCGACATAGCCATTATGCTAACTACTGGTCCCCCATAGGTGTACTTCTGAAAGATGAGCTATTTTATGAAAAACAAAGGGAAATAAAAGAGGCGTTAAAAAGCACAAGGCCTCTGGGGTCAAGTACAAACTGAATGAAGCAGACAGTACATTACATAGATCAGTGGGGCTGGAACAGTCAGGAAGCTTGTGAGGTCATCTACTGCTGGCCCTGGGTGCACAGGGAATGTGGGCAGGTGGAGGGGAACTGGGGGATGCTCCGTGGAGCTGGACAGTGAGAACTAAGCGTGGGGGTGGGAATGAGCCTGGAAGGTAGGCCTATCGGCAGGAGAGCAGCAGATTGGCCCTCAGGTTGCGTTATCGTGGGGATCCAGTGGAGAGATTTTTTTTTTTTTTTGAGAGGTTTTTTTGCTATAGGGTGCGTGCATTTGGCAGAAAGACAGAGAGAGACAGAGAGACATAAAGTAAGAAATCACCCCCCAGGGGGGATTGCCACGCCGCAATCCCTTCTCCTCCATTCTCCTCTCAGGATCTTGGGCACACATGCACACGTGCCCAGCATGAGTTTAAGCCACTAGGTCTGGGACTTGAACCGTGGTTGACTACATGGGAGTCCAGCGACATGGCCATTACGCCAACTGCTGGTTCCTAGAGAGACGTTTTGAAAACCAAGTAGAAGAACTCCAAAATTAAATCGATGGCACTGAAGAGCCATTGACCAAGTAAATGAACTTTTGGGATGGTTAATTTGGAGCTGTGGGGAAATGATATATGTTAATGGTGTCTACTTAATACCTCTTGATTCCATCTATTTCTTGGTTTTAAGGCAGTAGTATCCCCTTTACTGGCCTCTCTCTCTCCTGTCTTAACTGCTGCTGGTCTATTTCTTACACTTTTGGCTGAAACATCTTTTTTAAAAAAGGAATTATTTTTTCAATTTTATTTATTCATTCATTTATTTTAACTTGACCAGAGAGAGACAGAGAGGGAGAAAGAGAAGAGGGAAAGTGGGAAAAAAACAAACCACCAGATCTGGGACTCGAACCGTGGTTGACCATGAGTGTCTTAACCACCACGCCACCTGCTGGTCCTTGGCTGAAAGATCTTTACAAATGCTGTCTGCACATATCCCTTTCTAGCTCAAAAATCTTTTGAGTCCTCACCGTGTTTTCAGCAGTGTCCAAAGTTGCCACAGGGCCCTCCTGGTTCCATGAGCCTTTGCCCTTGTTCCTTTCCGATCCGACCTCCCAATTCCTGCTCCAGCCCAACAGAGCACTCCCATTTCCCTGAACCCTCTGTACCTACACCTTTGTGATTGACCCATACGTCCCCCTTCTCCCAACTTCCCCGCACCTTGGCAGACTTCTACTTGTTTTTCAAGACTCAGCTCAGTATAGGTGTCCTCTAAGACCTTTGCTACTCGAAGCATGGTCCTTGCCCTGGCAGCATCTTGGTATTTCTGGGGAGTTTGTTAGAGGGGTAGAATTTCAGGCCCCACCTCAGATCCTGAATCTGCTAGATGTATTGGGAATCTCCTGATGTTCCAGGACCCAAGGGGACTTGTGTGCACAGCAACATTCTAGAAATGCAGGTCTAGGTAGCCTGCTCTGCCCTCTGTACCACCCACGAAGATCTACACCTGCCACGCTCTGTAGTATGTGATCCTATGTAGTATACAGTACATGTATGTACACATATGTTATTCCTAGTTTAAGGTATGCACGAAAGTTTAGGACATTTAAAAGAATGGGAAAAAATAAGCAAGAACAGAAATTCTAACGTTACTGTGGCATGACTGAGCCCACATGGGAAAGTCCTTGGGGAGAATCTGGTTCCCTGCACTTCCTTGAAGTCTTCATAACGAGGCATTATCATTTATTTCTCTGTGTTCCTTATTAGGACCCTTCCAAAGGTGAATGTTAGAATTTCTGTTTTTGCTTATTTTTTCTCATGTCCTAAACTTTTGTGCATACCTGACATTGCGTATAGCATATGTGTACATATATGTACTGTGTACTACATAGGATCGCATGCTACAGAGCGTGGCAGGTGTAGATCCTTGTGGGTGGTACAGAAGGGCAGAGCAGGCTGCCTAATTCTCTGAGGGCTGTGACCATGTTTATCCATCTTTAGAGACTCAGTGACTGTTGTGGAACCATCTACAGCAGGTGCTGAGTAAACGCCTACTGCATGAGCGAACCATGAGTAAGTCTCGTATGGGAATTAAATGGTGGTCTGTTACTCATGCCCCATCAGTGACCAGCCTAAGGGAACCTGTTTCAGATGCTTTATTGGCACTTGGTTTGCTTCTTCTTTTCAAACATCTATTTACTTTTTTTTTAAGTTTATTTCTTTGAAAGAGAGAGACAGACAAGGCCAACCAGTAGGGGGGAAAAAGAGAGAGAGAGAGAGAGAAAGAGAGAGAGAGAGACAGCACCCCCGATAGGGTCTTGACACTGAGATCCATCCCCAGTTCCGTAGATAATAGGCTCACGTGTGTCTGTTGTGTACAGTGTGGTCCTGGGATGTGAATCCAGAACCTTCCCCTGTGCATCAACCTTTCATAGCGCTTTGCTACTGTGCCACTGCCTGGCTTCCCTTATCTATTTAATTTTATTTATTTTTATTTTTTTTGGAGAGGTTTTGCTATAGGGCACGTGCACTCTCCAGAAAGACAGAGAGAGACAGAGAGATAGAAAGCGAGAAATCACCTCCCGGGGGGATGACCACACTGCAATCCCTTCTCCTCCATTCTCCTCTTGGGATCTTGGGCACGCACGCACACACGTCCAGCATGAGTTTAAGCCACCAGGTCCGGGACTTGAACCGCGGTCGGCTACATGGGAGTTCAGCGACATAGCCATTACGCTAACTGCTGGTCCCTCTATTTACTTTTAAATGAGCTGCGAGGCCAGCCAGGCCCTTGGTACCTGCCAGAGCCCAGAGCTGGTACTGGTGATGCTGACACTTAAACCCCAGAGACTCTTCCATTACTAGGAATGCTTTAAAGTGGCTGCAGCTTGGGAGAAACACCGACTGTTCCAGAAAACAGCCTTTTCAATTAAACATCATTTTCACTTGAATCAAAGAGCCACTTTGAAGACTTTTACATTTGGCTCAAAGAGAGAGTTAAGGGACTAAGTGGCAAGGGGCTACACCTTGCCTCCTCACCCTGAGGAGTTCTCGTGGGATGTGTCGCTCTGTGCAAAGAGTGGAGAGGCTGCTGCAGCACCAGAACTGAGTTTTCTCTTTCCCTCCCTCCCTCCCTCACTCCCTTCCTTCCTTCCTTCCTCCCTCTCTTCCCTCCCTCCCTCTCTCCCTCCCTCTTTCCCTTCCCTCCCTCCCTCCCTTCTTTCTTTCTTCCTTTCTTCCTTTCTTTCTTTTCTGGGAGAGGGTGATGGGTGACACACTAGAACTTCAATGGAGAGAGACCTTTCATTCGGCACTAGATTCTAAGCACCTGTTATAAGAGCCTGGCGCATCAACTCAAATGCGGGTTGGGAAGGGCAGTTGAAGGGCAAGGCATGACCTAGACCTCCTTACAAGGCTTCCTTACTCTCTGCCTCAGAACAGAATTTTGAGTTCCATCCTTCCTGCCCTGCCCCACTGAATTTTCTTTTCTAGCATATTTGGACTTAGGAAACGGTGCTTTGTGATGAAAACAAACCCTCACATTGTCAGACTCTTCAATGCACTTTCCAATCTTTGATCTCACATGGGAGAGAGCAGAACGGTTTTGTTGACTTCATTTTAGACACGTGGGGATAAAGGTGAAGAAGGGAATAGATTAATACCAGGTCACCACGGCTAGCTGGGGGCTGAATTGAGGTTAGGATCGAAGCTTCTGGACTCAGCCAGGAGCTCTTTACAGCCTGCTCCCTGATGTTAGAAGGTGGATTCCTGCATGTGTGTACCATGTGCTAGGATTTACAGGCATGATTGCTTTTAATTCTCACTTCTCTGAGAAGTAGACACTCTATCTTCCCCATTTGACAGACTAGAGCATGGAGGCAGGCATCCCTGGCTTGGACAGACAAATTTTTTTACTGCAAGACCCAGATCAAATATGGGGTCCTCCCACCCCGAGTTTTCCAACAGCCATGGTTGTTTCTCCTCCACTCCTCTTCCAAACTTGCCTGTCCCTTCTCTCTGGAAAGTGGGATTATAATTATCTGACTTATGAGTGGTTTAAGGGTTTTGTGTGTGTGTGTGTGTGTGTGTGTGTGTGTGTGTGTATGTGTGTGACAGGAGTCAACACTGGGTTCTTTCTCCTTCCTTTGCAGTTTCATCTAAAGTTTTCTTTTTGGGGTCCTCTAGAGTAAAAGAAAGTACATTATATGCCAGGACACATTTGACAGAAGTAAGCGATTGCACTAATACTGTGATGATTTCTCTGCATGTCTAATGTATTTCAAATGAATTGAGTGTAAAACTCATCCTTAAAAATGAAATGAGGCCTTTTAAGTTTTTTCTACCTACTCCTTTAATCTGAGTTGTAAAACTGTTTTATTTTCTAATATGATGAGGTTATTGTATTTTTCGTTATTTAAAAATACCTTGACACAGACAGCTTGATTTTAGATATGGGTGTATCTCATCAGATGCATACATACTACATGTTTATGTAGATGATATACACAGACACACACAGATATACATTTACTTCTGTGTGTGCACAAATGCACACTCATGTTGGCATATGTGATATGTGTGTATTTTGTATATAAATTAATTTTGACCTATATCCCAGAGATAGTCTAAAAGGGGACATTTACTTCTGGGGTAGGGCCTAGTGTATAGAAAGCTTCTAATCAGAAGTCCACACTCTAGAGGTAGACTTCTGCTATCTTTGTATATAACCAACTCTAGAGGCTTTGTTCTTTTTCACCAGTGAAAAAAGGGTGTTCAGAATCTATGGATTGGTCGGAAATACCGCAGAGGCCCTCCGCCCTTGCTAATACGGGGCATAGGAATCTAGTCTGGTCGTCTCTACCTTTCAGAACAGTGCCCGAAGCCTCATTCAAATGTTCCTGTGTCCATCCCTTGATCGGATCAAATTTTAGTCTCACGATCTAATTATAAGGTCAGCTGAAATCTGCCACTTGATCTTCGTTACGTTTGTGTTTGGTGAACCTAAAAGTCTCTGCAAGGGCAGAAAGCTGGCACTGCTTCAAGCTTAGAAAGCAGATTAGATGACTGATTTGGGGCCTGCTTGCTAAATGAGTGAATGTGTGTGTAACAGAACTTGGCCTTAATCTCATTGTTATCAGATGGCAAAGGGAGGGACCTACAGACGCCACCCACCTCAAGTGATTGGATGCCACCCATGTTTACTAGAAAGAACATCATAATCGTCAACAGTCAAATTGACTCAGGTAGGAACACAGAGAAGGTAATACCCTAGCCCTTAGAATGACCTTTGACCCACAAGATGATTTCCATTTTCATGATATTCAGTTATCAGCCTTCTCAGTTTTACAAGGGAGGCTAATAAAGTATCCTGTAAGGAAATAAGAGCACATCACCTTTAATGAGGTCTTGGCTTCATCTTCTTGTATTTTCTAGATTTAATTTTAAAAATACAGTGGGGCCGGAGCTGGAATGGATGTCCATGCAATAGGCCGTAAAGGTGGCTGCTGCTGTCAATCTAGGACTGCTGGGAAAGACTCTTCAACTTCTTTAGAACACTTTTGTCACATGGGGCCTGTGAGGATTCAGGGGAAGAAGATCGTCGCAGATGTTGTGAGAATCGTTGTTAAAATCATGAAAGTTCAGAATGGGACAGTTAGTTGGGTAAATTCTGCCTTGCCAAGATAGATTTTTTTCCCTCATTTCTGAGATTTGGAGGGTAATAATTTTTTTTTGGTTAATATAGTACAATAATAACTCAGCAAAAGAGCCTGTCCATAGAAGAGAACCCTGGAATAAAATATACCAGAAATATACCAGAAAAACTAGGGGCCAGCAGATGGCATAGCAGTTACATTGCTGGACTCCACATGGTCTACTGCAGTTTGAGTCCTGGACCTAATGGCTTGAAACTCGCCAGGGATGTGTGCGTGTGTGCCCAAGATCCCAGGAGGAGAATGGAGGAGGAAGAGGGATTGTGGTCTGGCCATCCCCCTGGGGTGGGTGGGTGGATGATTTCTCACTTCCCCTTTCACTATCTCTGTCTCTCTCTCTCTCTCTGGTGAGTGCACATGCCTGAAGGCAAAAACCTTAAAAAAAAAAAAAGGAAATACACCAACTGTTTATTTTGGGTACTTTTGGATGATAAAAATGCTAGTCATATTTTCCATTCAATTTTTGTTTTCCCTCAAACCATTTTGGTGCCTTTTGCTATTGTTTTTGGGCACTCAGTATGGAATGCTCTGACTTTGAATGAGCTGGGGGCTCAGATACCTGAGCTCTGATTGGCCACAGGGTGAAAGCACTCATTTGACTCCTTGGGAGGTGGTAGGCTTATTACAGGAGGAAAGGGCCCAGAGAGTGGAAGAAGAGATTCTCTAAACAAGGATGCGGAGTCTTGGGTCATCTTAATTGCATTATCAGAAAAGAGATGAACTTCCTTTAAATCTGAAGCTTCTAAGGCCAGCAGGTGGCATAGTGGTTGAGGTGCTGGACTTTCACATGACTGACCGTTGTGTCCCAGACCTGGTGACCTGCTTTCTCACTTTGTCTCTTTCTCTCTCTCCCTCTGTCTCTCTCAGGAGAGAATGTGTACCCTATAGGAAATTTTAAAAGTAAGTTAATTAAGATAAATAAATAATTCTTTTTTAAAAAACTGAAGCTTCTAAAATAGGCCATGTTGATTACAGAAGCATTTTTCCATGCCATTATATAATTCTCATAAATATTCATATGTAAAGTTCTACTGTCCAAATGCAATCACTAAACTTAAAGGTTACATGCTCTGTCATTTAACGGCTATGCTATTGCTCAATTAATTATAGCCCTGCATTGAAAACTCAGATTCTTTCCTTTGTTAGCATATATTATGATAAATAAGAGTGTGTATAAAGTTTTCCTTTTGTTTTGATACTAGTAATATTAATTAGTATTTATTGAGCACTTTCCCATTCTTTGGGCTTTGTGCTAAGCATTTTACATTCTTTCATTTAATACAGCCACTCCATGATTAGGCGCTATTACCATAGCCATTTTACAGATGAGAAAATTAAAACTCACGGAGGGTAATATACAGCCCAAAGTTGCCCAATTGAGAAATGGTAGACCCAGGATTTGAATCCAAGTGTATCTAACTCTCCACGTATGCACTTCTGATTGCTAGCTATACTCCTTACTCTGTATTTGGGATTATTTCCTTAGCATAGGCTCACAGGGGTGGAATCACTGAGCCAAAGGTCATGTGATTATTTGTAAGCCTCTTAACATTGATTGCCACCAGCATGTTTTATCCTCATGATCATTGAGTATTATTATTAAAATAATAACTAAATATTTGACTGATTTGACATATGAAAATAACATCTAATTGGTTTTATTTGCATTTGTTTGATTACTGGAAAGGGTGTACAATTCCCCACATTTACAGATTAGCTGTAATCTCACTTTTCTGAATTTTCATTTTTGTCCTTTTTTTATTTACTTATTAGAGCCTTGGTACGTTTCTTAATGATTTGTATGAGCTCTTTACATAGTAAAGATTTTACTCTCTTATATCAAATGATGAAGGTGACACAAGACATGACTATAATAATGGCAAAAAATGAATTGTACACGTATTGTCACCAATTTTGGTTAAGTAGGAATTTTGAATATTACTCACAGAAGACTGCTAAACTTACCTGGTCTTTGTTTCAGATAGAGCTGGAGTCAAATATAGATACTGGCACTTATTTTCAGTATAACGTTGGATAAGTAACTTCTTATCTTCTATTTTGAGAGAAATTTTTTTTGAGGAAAAGAGATGCCTCATCCCATTTTTAAACCCCACACAACACACTTTGAAGTAGCTATGAATTTTAGGAAAATATAATATTTTATGGGACCATTCTGTACAGGTTTACAGCCTCTCTTGAATTCAGTAGAAGTAATTTGGAACGCAATTCTAGTTATTGTTAGTTTCTTCACCTCATTCATGTAACTAATATTTACTGGCATTTAACAAAGCTCCAGGCACTAGTGGTTACCCATAAGGGAACTTTCCATACCCGCTTTAAGGAATATGAGCCTTGTCAAACATTGCTCCAAATCTAGGGTTTACTCTCCAAGCAACTGAGTACCTATACCAGACAGTTTTTTTAAAAAACAGTTCTTGAGGGGCCAGCCAGTGGTTTGGTGGTTAAAGCAACTGGACTTCACATAATAAACTGCACGGTTAGAGTCTGAGTCTGAAAAACACACCAGAGGCCAGCAGATTGTGTGGTGGTTAAGGCACTGGACTCCCACATAGTCGACCGGTGTTTTGAGCCCCAGACCTGGCAGCTTGAAAATCACACCGGGCACATGTGCATGTGTGTGCAAAATTGCGAGAGAAGAATGGAGAAGGGATTGCAGTGTGGCCATCCCCTCCCACCCCCAGGGGGTGATTTCTCACTTTCTCTCTCTCTGTCTCTCTCTTTCTCCAGCAAGCCACATGTGGCAAAAACCTAAACAAAAAATGAAAAAGAAAAACATGCCAGGTAGGTGTGTGTGTGTGCCTAAAATTCCAAGAGGAGAATGGAGGAGAAAGGATTATGGCCAGGTCATCCCTTCTGGGGGCTGCTTTCTCTCTTTCTCTCTCTCTTTCCCTGCCTGATAGCAAAAAACAAAACAAAACAAAACAACAACCAAAAACCAAATCTACATATTCTGATTTGATTGTTCCATAGCCCCAAATGGAGATGTCAGTTACCAGCAAAATGGGAGCTGCAAGAAACTCATCACTGACCTTGTGTTTAGGGTACCATGCTTGAAGACTGCTTTGGCAGCACAGTTCTAAGAGCTCCTTGTGAAGATTGCACTCAGGGCAAGTGTTCTAGCTCAATGAGTCTAGTGACACCTGTCTAGAAGCAGATGTTGTCTTGAATGCATCCCTCCTTCCCAAATTTTAGGCAAGCCAACCCAGCCTCAAGACGTGGATCTAGCTATAGAGTGTGTGCACTCGCCAGAAAGACAGAGAGAAACAGAGAGACAGAAAGTGAGAAATCACCCTACGGGGGGATGGCCACGCTGCAATCCCTTCTCCTCCATTCTCCTCTCAGGATCTTGGGCACACACACACATGCGCCCTATGTGAGTTTAAGCCACTAAGTCCAGGACTCAAACCACGGTCGACTACATGGGAGTCCAGCGACATAGCCATTATGCCAACTGCTATTCCCTGTAGCCAGTTTTCTTACACTGTGCCCAGTACTATCTGTCCACATCTCCAGTCTTCCACCAAAATTGTATATTATCAAGGTTTCATTTTTGCTTATGATATTTTCCCACTTCAACAAACAGACTTCCACAAAATAAATCATTGCTAATGGAAACAGTATTCCATAATGTGGTCAACTAATCTTGTATTGGTTGTTTAGATGATTCCGTAGCTTGTCATTGAATTCTTTACAAACTTAAGTTCATTACTATTTTTTTCTCAGTTGATGTCTAGTGAAGCAGCACCAATATCTACTTCCACCGGCAGTGCAGAAGAATGTGGTTTCTCTGCATGTCAACAAGAGACGCAATTACAGTTTTTAAAATTGCTTGCCAGAATAATAGGTGGAAAATGAGGTTTCATGATTTAATTTGCATTTCTTTGATCATTGGAAAAGTAGCACATTTTTCATGTGTTTACTGACCATTTGTGCTTCCACTTTGTGAATTGCCTATTCATGAACTCCTGGTCTTTTTGCTATTGGTGTAATCATCTTTTTCTTATTGATACATAAGGGCTTTTTTTCATATAAAGCACACACATTTGATGTTAAGTAACATCAGAGTTTAAAGGCAAAATGATCAGCATGCAAAGAAAGTACAAACACAGCAGCATTTGGATTGGTAGCCGGTCTTGTTCTTTTCTTACACATTGTCTATGAGGAAGAAAAAAATGTCTCATCATGTCATTCTCCCTTTTTAAAAAAAAATTAAATATATGTTTTATTTAACCTAACATATAAAAATGATAATTTTATCATACTATTTGTACAAAATTACTGAGATGTGTAACATTTTAAAATGTGAACTAAATATTTGAAATCTGGTATGTATCTTACACTTTTATCGCATATCTCTACTTAGACTAGCCACATTTCAGGTACTCAGAATGGCTCCTAACAGAGTATGAGGCCTTTCATGAAGGTTGTGCTTGCCTCTCCAGGTACTCTTTTCCCAATCTCCTATGCCCAATGCTATGAGCCATTCATTCTGAATTACTTGTCGTTTCCAGAAAGTGTCAGCTTCTCTCTTCTGGGCTTTTGCATGTGCATATCTTCTGCCTGAAACTCTCTATCAGTTCTCTTTTCCTGATAACTACTACTCATCATTCAGGGTGGGATTGAACCTTACTTCCTTTAAATCAGTGGTTCTCCATCAGGGGTGGTTTTTGTCCCCATAGGACATTTGGCAATGTCCGGAGACATTTTTGGTCATCACTGTGGGGAATAATTATGCTAGTGGTTAGAGGCCAGGGATGGTGCTACGTATTCCTCCATCCACAGGACAGTCTCCTACAACTAAGTACCTGACCCCATGTGTCCACAGTGCTGAGGCTGAGAAACCGCGGAAGATCCAGTGCTCTCTCCCCTATTACCGCCTTCTCTAAGACTGCTTGAGAATCCCTCTGAGGCCTCCTAGGACCACACTGTACTTCCTGCTTTACTAATCCTACTGCACCATATTGTAATTGTGTTCTGGGCTGGAAGCTTCTTGAAGGGACAAGTTTTGTGATTCCAGAGCCCAGACTAGGGTTGAGCATATGGTTGTCAGAAGCAGCAGAGCATGGTATGGGCTGGGAAGACAGAGTGCCTAGATTTGAATCCCAAACTCTGCTAGTAACTAGCTGCGTGACTTTGGGCAAATTATTAACCTCTTTGTGTCTCTGTTTTCTTTTTTATAAAATGAGGGTATTAATAATACCTACCATGTAGAGTTAGTAGGAGGAATACTAGAACTGATATTTGCAAACTGCTTAGAGAAGTAAGCTCTATATAAGAGTTAAATAAAGGAACACAAATGATACAGGTTCTCACTCTATAGTTGTTGATGGATGACCAGTACGGGCCTCACTGTGAATGTGGCCATTTCTCCCATTCTTGTCCATCTCCGGTCTTGCTCAACTTGGGGCGAATTCTCCCCAAAAAGTTAATAAGTTTCTTTTTTTGGTGGTTCTTAATTTTTGCAGGTTCACATTATAATATTAAAATTAAAAAAGTTATTTAAATATTCTTATTTATTTTTCACATTTATGATAGAGGACACATGTATATGCATGAGAGAGAGAGAGAGAAAGAGAGAGAGAGAGAGAGGGGAGATAGAGAGAGAAAGAGAAAGAAAAAGAGAAAGAGAGAGAGAGAGAGAGAGAGAGAGAGAGAGAGAGAGAGAGAAAACCCTTGACAGGGCCTTATTGCCCTGCTGGCCCATTTCCCTCATCAGGATCTTGGTGCCTGTGTGCACACCCAGCATGTTTCCAGGCCCACCCAGGGATCTGAACCCACAGTCAGTCACATGGCTTCCAGCACTGCAGTCCACTAACTACTGTGCCTACAGTCTGGGCCCACATCATCACTTTAAGCATTTCTGTAGTCATGAGCTGCTTGTTTTTCTAAAAAAATGGTCCTGTTTTTATTGTGTAAAGAGACAAATGAGCGTGAGCCAAATGGCATGATAAATGCACACACCCCACTTTGGAAACAACTTTCTTTTAAATAAAAGGTGTATGTGGTTCCCAATTTCATATGTGGAGGATACTATGGAGACATTTCTACAAATGAATCTATTTAAGAAAGAGATGGATTTACGCAAGGTACGTGGAATACAGTCTGTGGCAGTGTTGTCTACCATATCAAATCAGCGTCTGCTGTTACATATTTGAAGTTAATTTGACGTTGAAGTAAACAAATCAAAGTGTGTTTATAGAATAATTAGGCCCTATTCTCAATGCTGTGGCTAAGAAGTTTTGTCACAATTACTGATCAGTGGTTTTCTTTGTTTTGTTTTTGAAATCCCATAGCAACACACAAAAATAAAGCTGTTGCTATTACACTCATACTTGTGTAATTCCAGTATCTTGTAGAGAGAGGATCTGAGGGTGAAGTCAACAAATTCTTAGCCCAATCTTCTCATTATGTTTCTTAGAGTATAACCTGGTTGGATCTTTGGAAGTTGGAGTGAAAGGGGAGAATATATTGTAAGAGTGATCCAGTCTTCCAAAAGAGCTTTAAAATGCACGTCTCGGTGCGTTCCTCGCATGTACATGCATCTATCTTAAATGCTGCCACTGGGAGGGTAGGTTCAAGGTCTTGTGAAATGAATGCTTCCATCCCCATCAGCAATAGGAAACTTGACATGAGAAAACAAACTGAGGGAGTGCCATAGTTAGTCACTTTTTAAAAATAAAATTAAAGAGGTTCATTCATCTCCCTAAAGGAAAATACTTAATCAAGTATAGAGCAGAGGGACCTTTTCATGGGGGTACCAGTCAGTTGCCTGGAAGGTATATCCAGGGAGGAGATTTTCAGAGGGCTGAAGATATCTTGGAGGGGTGGAGGTGGAGACTCTGTTGAGCAAATCTCCCTGAAGTCACCCCAACCCACTGGTGAGGTCTTAATGACTGGTCTCACATTTTCTCTTTGGGCAGTTACTTCTTTGGGGGCATTCTGGTGTTTTTTACTGGGCCTTTCTGCAAAGAACCTGTGTCCTTCTGATCTCCTTTAGAGAGGGGAATGAATCAGTTTGCAGTTTTTAGTATCGATGTCACTTTCCTCTTTCCTCTTCCACTAAATCGGAGACTCCTTACTCTTGGCATGCTGCATACCGTTTCTCTCTGGTGTCCCTGTTCCCAGAACCTCTCACTGTTCCTCTGAAGACCTTGGGTGATAGTGGGCGCTGTGTGGCTGTCAAACTCTGGGGTCTGCAGCTAAGTGTTATTTTAATTTATCTTCATCTAAATTCCTCATAGTGCAGCTTTTGAAACCGAGACTGTCTTATTAAGAGGTACTTATTGTAAAGTAGAGTGAGCTCCACCTTTGATGAAGACAGAAGAGGCCAAGTTTGATGGGTTGGACATGGCTAGACAAAGAAAGTAATTAATGATTTAATTGCCTCTTCATTCTTCTTCTTTTAAGAAAAAAAAATTTTTTTTTTGTTCTTTCAAAACTCACCAGACTAACAACTGGAATTCCCAATGCTATTTTACAGCTTAGTTTAAAAAAAATTAAAAGAAAAAAAAAAGACAAATGAAAAAGAAATCAGAACCCAGTGTTTCTGTTCAGTTTTCCTGTAACATCTTCCTCAGTTTCTAGAGTGATCGTCTATTGATTTTACCTTTAGTGGCTTTGGAAGTTGCAGCGATCTGTTTGTGGAGAGTTCAGTACCTCGTATGGATTTCCTTGTGCTAGTTTAAATGCTGATAAGATACATGGCAAATTAATGAAATAAAAATAGCTTTGTCAATAAACAGAAACGAAGCCACTTTCAACATTTGTTCAGTACTCATTGCTTTTCAGGGCCTAGACAAAATTAGTGGGTAGGATTAAAGAATATATTCGTCTTTTATCCCATGTTTGAGTACTTGATCACAGAGGCATGGTTTAATCCAAACATCAATAGCACCTCGTCAATTCCGTCAGAGACAGCTGTCAAAGTGGACTTTGGGTTTGTTAGAGCTTTGTGTTTTATCCTTTTTTAAGGTCATGGAGTATTTTCTTTGATTTTTGATGCTGAAATCTTTCTTAATCTTCTAAACTTGAAAAACATCTGTTAAGATTTAATGGGATGGCTTTTGTCTTAAAATTAGAGCCTGTCTTGCAAATCTCTTCACTTCCCTTCCCTTCCCAGCCCCCAATTAGGAAAATGGGGAGTTGAGGTAGAGGAAATGAAGCACAGATCCTTTATCAGACAAAAGTTTTCTCGTCATTGTGTATGAGAATGAATATCAGGCAGGGAGGGTACGGCACTTTCGAATGCTGAATGCTATGAACCCAGTGTTCAATTTTATTTTGTTTCCTGGTGACATTAGCAATTTTCCTGTAGCTCATCACTTAGTCTGGGATCTGAGTGGCAGATTTATAGGTCCTAGTGAATAATGAGACAGAACCGATTTAAGGAAGAGAAACAGCTGGAAATAAGAATTCTAACCTTTCCCCGTAAGCCTCCTTGTTACTGGATTGCATGGTGTTGACAAAATTTAGTAGTTAAAATAGCTGGAGGTACAGTAGCAGCGTCTAAAAATATATGTCTCCAAATACGTACAGACAGCTGTCATGTCTGTTGACAGAATATATTAGTCATTATCCTCATCAGTAGACACAAAATCATCGCAGTTTTCATAATGTAGGCGTTTCATACCACATAATTGCTAGTGATTCTGGAGGTCTTCTGATAAAGTCCCCGCCATTGTAATCATGGTGTTTTCCTTTAACCTGCCTTTTACATTTTTAACCTGGATGTTAACACCTCAGCCGGAGCACTTCACAGGGAAGTATTAACATGCTTCCATTTATTGCTTGAGACACGTCCCTACTTCCTCTCGGAGGAAGCATGTGCTGGAAACTTCTGTTCTGAACAAAGAAGGTGGTCCAAAGACCTGCCATACCAAAGGTACCAGTATGCGATCTAAACCTACTATAAATGTGGTATTAGCAAAACATGGCTGGCTCCTGAGAATTGGATTAGCACGATTGTCTGAAGGTTTCTTGCTTCTCTCAAAGACAGGAATGAACTCCTAGTGCAGGCCATGTGGGAGGCAGTGGCAGAATGAAGTCCTGGGAATCAAAGAGCTTTAACTCTCAGTCTGCATTTAGGAGCCATGGGCTGTCGGGACCTGGAACTGTTCTGATCCTCAGGTGTTTAGTGGAAAATGAGAATGTTGATAACTACATTCCAGCATTGTTCAGACGGTCCCCAGAAGCACCTAAAAAGTGCCTGCAATAAAACAGATGATTGAAAAATATTAGCTTCTTTGCCTTCCTTCTTAATTCTTCTTGCATTTTCTCCTCCACCAAATTCTTACTGTTTCCTCGCACCTCCTTAGCACATGCAATCTTGTCTTTTTTTTTTTTTTTTCATTTAAAAACTTTCAAGAACTGAAACCAGGTATACTTACAAAATGGGGTTAGAATAGCATTTTCAACCATCCTTCCCCTGTCCTTGGCTATTCTCCAATTTGGCAAGAGGTGAATTCTCATCACGGTAAACAAGCAAAAAATATTAAAGGTCATTTAATATTTACTATTATCGGGCATTATATGGAATGTTTATATATACATGTTATCACACTTAATCCTCACAATGACCCAATGAAGTAAGTACAACCGTCATCCCTATGGAGGGAGAAACAGAGGCCCAGAGACCTGAGTCAATTAACCAAGACCACACAGCTAAGAGAAGGGGGGCCAGGTCTAGATTTAAGCAGTCTGTCTCCATGATCACAGAGCAAGTGAGCTCCAGGGTGGGACAGGGGTCTGGAGGCCTAGGAGCTGTACCTTGCATGCTTTCTGACTTGTTAAACACTGCTGCTCAGGGAATCAGTCCCCATGTTCAGGAGGAAGGGCTCCTGTGTGGCTGAGGTAGAGCAAGACCCACCCTTCTGGGAGGGCATTTTGCTCTTCACCATATGAGAGGGGGTCCTGTCAAGGCTTGTTGTTTTTCTCCCTCCCACTTCTGACAAGGTTTTCAATTAGCAGCTTGTAGAGGCCCAGCCTGTGGTTCCCATTTCATGCACTATGCATAACTGAACTTCCCAGGAGAGGAGTAAAGGGCAGAGGCAGGGGGAAGGTGAAATAAAGGCCCCTTGAGTGGAAGGATGGAAATGTGCAGTGGGCATGGGCTGAAAGCAAGGCCTCGCCTCGTTTCAGCTTACATGGGGCCTAGGGTCATTTGGGGGGAGTGACTCTCACAGAGATGAAAGGGGGACTCCTGCTGTTGCAGGATGCAAGGCCCCTGGCTGGCGGTTGGGCCTGTCCACTGCATTTCTGGTTTGTGGTGAACATACACAGAAATGGGAGCAGGTAACTACTTGAGCCTATCAGGGCTTTGGAAGAAGTAATTTTCTTTCCTTTTGGAGAAGCAAACGAATCTTCTAAATCCCTGGTGGCTTCTCTGGGTGGAGGGCTGTGGTCACCGTGAGGCCTAGACTGTTTGAGTAATGCCTGGGTGGTCTTGTATGGGTGCTCTGCCCTCCTCTCTCTGCAGGGCAGGGAGGATGCCATGGGATTGCAGAGATTCTACAGCTGCTCTCTTTATCACTAGGCTGTGTGCACACTGTACTTGGAAGCTGTGCTGACTTTCTTTTTATCTAGCCACAGCAGGATAGCTATTTGAAGGAAGGAAAAAACCAAGATGCATGTACCTCTCAACACAAAAGCTACACATTGGCCATTTCCTTCTAACGTGGAGCTTGTGATCCACCTGGTAGAAATGAGGGCTCCCCGGATGAAATGATGGAAATGGGCTGGTACAGGCTGAAGGAATGTCTGGTTTGAACCTATTCAGGGCCAGGGGCCACCCGAAAAAATGATGGAGCTACATTAAATTCTGTGCTGTGTGTAGGGTATGATCCACAGACCCAGTCTGCTCTTGAGGAGGATCATGGCCTCGGGCATGTTCTTGGAGGTCCCCGGAGGGATCAGAGTTTGCAGAGGTCAGAGTTTTTCTGACAGTCCGGAGGCAGCGACACACTCCCTCTCTGGTGTGCTAGAGAGATCTCTGGGCAGCAGTGGCGGGCATGTAGTGAGGAGTCAGGCCTCTGGACTGTGTTGTGAGAGCAAAAAGAAAAGCATGAGGTTCTGGATGAATCGCGGTGGTACTTGAATTTGAAGCCTTCCCTCAAGCTTATGTTCGTCAGAGCATATTGCCGCTGCTTCTGTTCTCTTGGTATTTTCCTTTTTATGCCCTACCTTGCCCTCCCTCACTTCAACCTCTCACCTCACAAACACATCCTCTTTCCCAGCCAACTTCTTGTTTAGAGTAACTGTTTAGAGTAACTAACTCCCCACAAGGTAGACCTGAATCATCCTGTGGGGTGTGGAGACAGGTAATAGGAACAAGTGAAAACAGGCCCCAGGAGCAGCTGGACCCAGGGCCGCCCACCACCAACATTTCCTAGATGAGCAGCATGGAATTACGAGTGCAGACTGGCCCTAGGTGCGTGTAGCAATGCCAGGCGAGGATTGCTTGTGTGGAGGACCGCAAGAAGTGCCCAGGGAGGGAGGAGTCACAGAAACTCTGCTTTCCAGTGAAGAGCAACTCTGAATTTCAATGTTTTCTTAGACACGATGTCAGCTTTTAAATAGCCTGTAAATGAGGCCTTTCCTGTTCTGCCTGAGTGGGTTCTGCCCTCCTCCTGTATCCGACATCTCTGCCAGGGCCAACCGATTGGGCAGAATGATTTGCTGGGCACTCATCGGGAGGTTCGGGTGTCTCCAACTGGTAAATACACTTGCTGTTGTGAGCCCGTACATAAAAGGCAAAGTATCACGTTCTCCTCTGAATTCTTGAGGAAATTGCTCTCATATACAACACCAACCTTTGGCTGCGTGACAGAGACGGAGTGTTGTTTGCATGCCATTACCAGGCTGTAAAGTCTGGTCAGGGCTGCCTTTTCGGAGTTTCCAATCTTTTGGGATTCTTGGAGGGTCAGCCTGTGGGTCAGGTTTGTTTAGTCTGGTCCGTAATGGTGTAAAGTGGCCTTGACTGTCAAGTCTACCTAAATAATGCCCTATCTGTTTGATACTTCATCAGTCCCTCCAAGTTGTATATATGTTTCACTTTCTAATATTTGAGAACGAATTGGATTTCATTGTTAATAGAGGGCAAATTGTTTCTGAAAACAGCCTCATCTTTGAAAGTGAGCCAGAGTTCAGAGGGCCCCTGCATTTAATGGCCAATGTACATTTTCTCTAAGAAAATCGTCTGATACTTCCATGGTTTTGTGCTTGTTATGTACTCTTTGCATTTCTTTAATTTTTTTCCCCTAAAGAATTGTTTTTATTTAACTTTATTTTTTATTTATTTGTTTATTTTAATTTGACCAGAGAGGGAGAGAGAGAGAGAATGAGAAAGCAAGTTGCCAGGTCTGGGACTTGAACCGTAGTTGGCTATAGAGGAGTACAGCACCTTTAACCACCACCCCACCTGCTGGCCCCATCTCTTTGGATTTCTTTTAAGAGACTTAACTGAACATACACTATTTGAAAAACTTTTTTTATTAAAATATAATATGCATATAGAAAACAGCACACGTCATAATGTACAGTGAGTTTTTAACAAACTCAACATACTGTAGCCACTGGCGCCAGATCAAGAAACAGAACATCCTTAGTACCCCAAGAGTCCCTTTCAGACCTCTTCACTTGAGCCTTTTTCAATTGTAAATTTTTGTTATTTATAATTTATCCAAGGATTTCTGTATTACAACGTATTCCTTTTTTCTATATTCTCTGAAATGTCTCTTACAAATCAGGAAGGGAAAAAAGTTTGTCTGATCTTCTGGGTTATAATAAGTAGAGCTTTTCTAGAATCCTGGAATGTAGCATTGTGATGTCCTATGGAGATGTACAAAGCCATAAATATCTTATTAAAATGGGGTTAATTTTTAAAAAGGAATTATTTAATTTTATTTATTATTATTATTCTAAAATTTGCTTTAGGGCATGTGTGCTCACGAGAGAGAGAGAGAGAGGAGAGAGAGAGAGAGAGAGAGAGAGAGAGAGAGAGAGAAAGCCACTAGGTCCTGGACTTGAACAGTGTTCAGCAGTGGGATTCCAATGCCTTAACCACCACATCACCGGCTGGCCCCATGGAATTCATTTTTATATGGATCTCTCTTCTCTAGAAGCTCAAATCATGCTCCTTTAAATATTTCACACAATAAAAACCTGGTTTGATAAGATTAGTCTAAATGGCACAGATCAGTCTGTCTAACTTTAGAGAAACAGCATGGAACCCACTTCGTGAATGTCATATCATTAAGGCCTTGGGAATGGAGAGGATAATGCTGAAAGGAAGATAATTATTGCAAACATTTTTGCTCAGAGCCTTTTTAAGGGTAAATAGGTGCTCCTCCTCAATCCCTCTATATTTAAAAAGAAATCTTGTAGGAAGCCCTATAGATGGACCCTCCCCCTCCTTTTAAAAAATAGTTCTATTTCTTTCTTCCCGAGCTCCTCAGCTCCCAGAACAGCTTTCATTACAGCAACATAAATAAAAAGTGACATAAAATTATACAGCCCCGTGTAAAGTAGTTTAAGGAAAATGTCTTTTATGGCAGCTTTTATGGTTTCACCAATTAGTTATTAGATTTTCTCCATTTTTAATTCGCTGTCCTGCGTGTGCATTCTGAAAGGTTTTTTTCTCTTTCATCTGTTAGTTGTAGCGGGGCTGGGGGTCGTGGAGCGCCAGTCTAGCTGACTTTCTTGTTCACGAAGGCATTCCGTTACAGCCTGTTGCTAGATGTGGGCAAAGCAAGTCCCTGGGGGAGAAGCCAGCGCTGAGCTGTTTTAAGTGAGGGGAGTTTCACTTCCATATTAACACGCAGTGTCCCCCGCAGCCACGGCTGGGCTCCTGCTGAGGGGAGCAGCAGGCAGGCCATGGCATAATATCACAGCCACTGGACCCTAAGCTGATAAATCCTGAGTTTTTAGTAACTTTCCAAACATTCCTGGGGAGTGAGAATAACAGAGATTTACTCCTGCCAAAGTTTAATCATGCAGAAAAAGCAAAATTTAGATCCGTGTATAGATTATTTTTTAATGCGATCGCTCGACAGCAGAGGGCAAGGGAGCCAGAAGTTGAACCCTTAGTGCAGCCGAGTCTAGACCATTGCAATTTGATTCATTTAGGGGAATTGTATTAGGTTTTAGGCTTTGGCTTGGGCTAGGCTGTTCTCTTTGGGAGTGCATGATGTCATTGTGTCAAGCGTGTCACAGCCAAGGCATTCTGGTATTTATATTGGCTTCAGATCTAGCCCAGAGTACATGGCAGGCTCAATTTATTGCTACTTTAACTTTGTTTAGTCATGGAGAGGCTTTATTTATGTTGGTAAATTTCAAACAGTGGCCAACAGTAACCGCACAATGAAAAGGCCTGCAAGATTCATCATCGATAAATCACCTTGTTGCTGAGTTTCTTTAATTAAGGAAAAACTCCGTCTGTTGATCCCTGTGGTTGCTGGAAGGAAAGCAGGATGGGGAGTACTTTGATTAATCCATCTATCAGCCCAGCTTTGGAAAGTGAGTCTCCTGTTTCTGATTGTAGCTGGGCAAAGACCTAAATAAAAATTTATCTTGTCAAAACCTATGGGCTAACCGAAAGCAAATAAAGAAGTTTTATGGCATCCACATAAAGTTAAATAAATAATGAGAAAGTGCAGTGCGTCCTACGGACATTTTTCAGTACAGTATGTGGCCGTTCTTTGGGGAGAGCTCATTAACTAAAAAAAAAATTACCTTTAATGGGCCACTCATTATCGTCGTCATCAAATGCTTCACTTGTCTAACGTCCCAGTGTTTAGTACCTGATTGAAACCAAAGACTGGGACTCAGGGTTTGGTACTGTTGGAACTACCCAGGATGGAAGGCAGAGTGAGTGCTCCTGCAGGTCAGATATAGCTGTTGTCAGCACCACCGCAAGTATATGGGGATTTTATTAAATTGATCCCTCTGGAAGGTTATCGGCCCTCTTGGGAATGACATAATATGAGGGGGGCAACAGGGTAAAGCTTTTAATGTCTGACAGAACAAGGATCCTCATCTTCAGTTGAAGTTACCTGTCATGTGGGGACTACCCTCTGCTGGGAAAAGTCTAGAAAAAAAGATATTGGGGTTGGAAGCCATTTTTTCACCACATGCAGTTTAAGCAGAGTTCTGTCTAAGCTTGGGCTCGTGGTAGACTATTTTTTACTTCTAGTTAAAAAATTTCCTTAAACCAGACAAAAGACTACCGTTGATGATGGAAAGGGCCGATTTTGATACTAGACTGTCAATAAGATTATTTGCTTTTCCTTTTTAGGTTATGAAAAGGGTGCCCTCTTGATACCAAGCTTCAGGATTCATTCACAGGAAAGGGTGGTTTCTCCAGTGCCTGGTCTTGGCACAGGATGCATTTGGCAATCAGCCTCTGTCTGTTTGATGAAGTCGTACAATCAACATGGGCTTGGGGGAATCAGGGACATTTTGCGAACTATTTTCTGTGGGATCCTGATGCTGTAGGCTCCCACTTTGGAATGTTGCCATCTTCGCCTTGACAGACTAAAGCTGCTCTTAGATGTAAACTGATGGTTTTGCAAGTTCTCGGTCTTCTATTTATTTATTTATTTTCCTGAATCCTGTCACGGTGCCTTGCGTTTATCCTTGGGGCAGACTGAGGGTGGTGGTTGTCGTGGTGGTGTGTGAGGAGTAAGGCTGGTATCTCAATGGCTAGTTAGGAGAGGTGGGATGAGGGAGTAAAGGGCAGGCATATCTGACCCAACCAACTAGATCAGCTTTACTGCATGGGGTAGGCTGCAGGCTTTCGCAGATGCTGAAGCCTACCCCTTGGATGCACACGGCAGTGTTGGCTGTTTTAGCCACCAGGCAGGCTTTCCTGAGGTCAGTGAGATGATTTGCTCAAACGTGTGGTGGTTTCAATACAGCAGCCATAATCTGGGCTGTAGGCTTTGGTTGATAAAAATGTTCAGTGACTTCATAATGGCTATATCTTATGCACTTTTTATCTTCTTCATTGCTTCAAGGTATAGTTTAAGGCTATCTTGGGGTCACCTTATTTTGCCCTGTGCATCAGAGAGGACGTTGCACTTAGTCCCAGCATGGAGGTGAGAGGCAAACAACTGGGCAAAAAATACATAGTAAGCTCTTGCCATAGGTCTAGGGAATACAGGGCAGTACAGAGGCGTGAGGAATTCTAGATCACAGACCTGGCCCTGCAGAAGCCTCTATCTCCTTGAGGAAGGCAGGGTTTATATAACTGATGGATTGAAAGTGGGGGCGTCTATGGGATGCTGTTGTAAAATGTTGTTCTTTCCTTCTAAGCCTAGGTTATGGGACTAGTTTTTCATTTCCTCAGTGAGTTCTAAAGAAAGTTTCATCACTTTTTTATGATCTTTTGTTTGTAAAATGTTCTTAATTCAGTATTACCGCAGTGGTTTTCACCCAGGCTGCTCATCAGAATCACCTGAGTAGCTTTTAAAAAACATCGATGCCCAGCCTGCCCCCTAGACCAGTGAAATGAGACTCTTTGAGGATGAGGCCCAGACACTAGTAATTTTGAAAGTTCCCCAGGTGATCCCAGTGGGCAGCCAGGGTTGAGAACCACAGAAATGAAATGTGCAGTTCCAGATAAATAATGGAAACTTCAAATTTTATTTAAAATGAGAGATTCTCTTTTATTTCTCCAGTCTGCAATTCTGAGTCAGAGAGAAGGTGTGGGACATGTCTGCTTGTCTCCTTACACTAGGCAGTTTTCTGTCCCAGACAACTTGTGCACCAGAGTGGTTGACAACTTTTTGGCTTAGGTGGGTGACAGGGGAGGGAGGGTCTAATGTGACTCGTATTGATGCCATCTGACAGGGTTCTTCCGGCTGTACCAGATACTTTTATTTATTTATTTATTTATTTATTTATTTATTTATTTATTTAAAGAGAGAGTGAGGGGAAGTGAGAAAGCAAGCCACCAGGTCCAGGACTCAAACTGTAGTCTGCCATGTGGGATTTCAGTGCCTTAACCAATACACCACCTGCCAGCCCTGGCAGATACTATTTAGAATTTTATTCATTTATTTTATTTACTTATTTATTTAATTTTGTCAGAGGGTATGTGTGCTTGTCAGAGAGAGACAGAGTGAAAGAAGAAAGCACCCCGTATGGGAAGTGGTCATGCTGCCATCTCTTCTCCTCCATCTCTCCCTCCTTTTGGAGCACGCACGCACACATGCCTGGCATGTTTTCAAGTCACCAAGTCTGAGACTTAAACTGTATGGTTGGCCATGTGGGTTCCAGCTGCCTTAACCAGCAGGCCACAGACTGGCACATAAAACTTATTCTTGATTGACAAATAGTAATTGTGTGTATTTATGAAGTACAATGTGATATTTTGATCTATGTATGCATTACAGATAGGTTCACTAATTAAGATATCGATCACTTCACCAACTTGTATTTTTGTGGTCAAAACATGAAAAATTGATTATTTTAGTGATTTTGAAATATACATTATTTCTAACCATGATCACCATGCAGTGCAATAGATCATGGAAACTTATTCCTCTAGTATGTCTGAAATGTTATATCCCTGAATCAACATCTTTCCCACCTGCCCCCAGCCTCTGGTAACCACCATTCTACTTTCTGTTTCCATGAGATTGACATTTTTAGATTTCACATTGCTATGCTTTTGAATGTGCCCCCAAATTCCATGTGTTGAGATTTGGTTGTAATGGGGTTAAGATTCTTCAGAAACCTACTTCTACCTCCAGAAATCTCTTCTCTGTCATTCTCTTGATTTTTTCAAGCAATCTGACTTACAGAATTGTGCTGGCATCCCAGTGGCTGCCCAGGAGGCTAGCTTAGGCAAATTTCCTACCAAATGACACCAGGTTGGCTCTCTCTCAGACATGTGGGCCATCCTCTTCACTCTCTGCCTTCAGACCTGCCAGTCATCCTTTCCCTTAGGCTTGGTCATGCCCCTCGTGCCCCACAGACTTCAGGGGACACTGAACAGGGTGTAACTGGAGTCTCTGAGGTTCTTCCCACTAGGCTTGGGGTGAGGGGAAGCACTATTTTAGCAGAAAACAGTAGATATTTGTTCCACTTTTCCCCTAGAGTGATAGAGTGACTTTTAGCTACAGATGTGGCATCTTAGAATAGACTGCATTTCTCACTTTCTTTTGCAGCTAGACATGGCCTTGTGACTAAATTTTGGTCAAGGGTGTACTGCATAGAAGCAGTGCAGGCAACTTTCAGTAAATGTCTTTAAAATGTTCTTTTTTCTTTATTTATGACAGGTGAGAGAATGAGAGAGGGAAAGAGAGGGAGAAAGAGAGAGAGGTGGGCACTTGGGATTCTGACTCACAGAATTGTGCTGGCATCCCAGCGGCTGCCCAGGAGGCTAGCTTAGGCAAATTTCCTTCCAAATGACACCAGGGCGGGAACCAGCAGTTAGCGTAATGGCTATGTCGCTGGACTCCCATGTAGTCGACCGCGGTTCGCGTCCCAGACCCGGTGGCTTAAAACTCACGCCGGGCGCGTGTGCGTGTGTGCCCAAGATCCCGAGAGGAGAATGGAGGAGAAGGGATTGTGGCGTGACCGTCCCCCCTGGGGGGTGATTTCTCGCTTTCTGTCTCTATGTCTCTCTGTCTGTCTGGCAAGCGCACGCGCCCTATAGCGAAAAAACCTCTCCAAAAAAAAAAAAAAAAAAAAAAAAAAAATGACACCAGGGAGGGAGGAAGAGCGAGAGGTAGGCACATATTCCAGGATCTGGCTGCACCATATTCCCTTTCCTCCAGTCCTCTGCCTGTTGGATGCGTCTATATGTCCCTCTCATGTTTCAGGCTGGTTCAGCTGGGGATCTGAATCACAGCAGGTCATCATGTGGGGTCTAACTTCTCTTGAACAGGGCCTTAACATTGTACAATGGGGCTGGCCTCAGGAACTGTCTTTAAAGGAGAGGAAACGCCCTTCTCCATTCCCCTTTCCCACTGGATGGAAAGCAGTTGGCTGGGCTGGATGAGCCATCTCTGGGGTGAAAATAGCATGGTGAGGAAATTGAGCAACAGTCTGGAGCATCCTGGCCCCTGATAAGTCATACAGGACTGACTACTACTACTACTAGTCTTCCATGGGGGAGAGAAATAAATGTTCATCTTTTAGAATACACTATTATTGTATTGGAGGTTGCAAGGACTTAGTCATTGCAGACTAGAAAGGTGGCAGCCCCTTGTTAATTTGAGGCTTGAAAAACACACTTTCTGTGTGCCCAGAATCCCAAGAGAGAGGAGATGGAAGAGAAGAGATTGTGGTGTGGTCATTTCCCTCCATTCCCCGCTGCCTGAGGGGTGATTTCTCGCTTATTCTGTCTGTCTGTCTCTCTCTCAGGTGAGTGCATGTGCTGTATAGCAAAACTATAACTAAATAAAAAACCAAAGGGCACAGGGACGAGATGTCTCTATCACGTGTTTCTGAGCTTATGAGGCGTAAAAACATTCCTAGTCATCTGACCACCATGAAGAGATGGGCCTGAGGGTCAAGTCCACCTGTAGGAGCAGAAAGATGGAAAGAACTTGGGTTGATGAGGTCATTGGGTTGGGAATCAACCAGCCCTGAGACACCTGGCTTCCAGACTGCTTGATGTATGAGAAAAGAAACCCCTTTATTGTTGAGGCCATTTTAACTTGATTCTGTTGTTTGATACTCCACCAGAGTATGCTCCCTGTTCAGAAACAGGGACTCAGTTCTTCCTCCCCTCAACAAGGCTGCCTCAGCAGCTTCTGCTTTTTAAGCGATCACTAGACGGAGCTGCCTCAGGTTGGTAAATAAGCCTTTGCAATGCCACATTGACCTCAGGGGACACAGACCTGACTTCTACTACTAACTGTATCATCTCAAGTGTGAAGTTGGTCCCCTTAGGAATTATCCTCTGTGGTTCCCGACAGTGCCACAGAGACTGGGATGTAACTCTTCACAAGATTTCACAGAAGACTGTGGCTCATGGGGAAGTGCTCATGCACAGGAGCACAACTGTGGCTCCAGAGCAGACCCATCTCCAGAGTGCCTTCACAGACCAGCGCCAGTCTCTCTCCTGTTTCCCAAGGGGCAGCTCAGCTACCTTCCTTCCCATGACACTCCTGGCCCCAGAAAGAGTAGAGAGATTTCTCTGGGCTGTGCAAAGTGTGGTCCAAGAATCAGCAGCATCAATGTCACCTGGGAAAATATTATAAATGCAAAACCTTAGGCCTAGACCTACTGAACTATTATCTATATTTTAACATGACTTCTGGGTGATTTGTAAGATCATTGAAATTTAAGAAGCTGATCTAATCTAAGGCTTGCCAGTTGAGTTATTTCCCATTCCAGGTTTGAACTCTACCCAGAATAAGTAATAATGGGAGCTTATTATTATTATTTTTTAAACTCCACCTTCCCAATGATGTGGCCCTTTGGGGTCAACAAGACAATCACAGAACCCCAGCACCACTTCATATCCCCAAATCCAGGTTGGTTAGTTTAAGAAATGTACACTGTACAGCTTCAAAACCTAAGCCAAGTAGGGGGCTAAAGTCTGTTTCTTTTATTTTTCAATATTCTTTTATTATAAAAGTAATATTAAAATATTAACATTTAAGACAAAAATGAATTTTATATAAGTTGACATTACTTTCTCACCCTTGTCTACATCCATATTCAATTTTTACATATTTGAATCAATATTTTATGATTCAATTTTATAGTCTACATTTTCATTCAGTATTATACTGAGAAATGCTTCCATTCTGTTAGCTTTTTTCACTGCCATAACCTGTATTCTCCAATTCTTACTTCCTTGAAATAACTAATGTTAAAACTGTTATTTGTATTTTTGCATACCTTTCTCCATTCTTACCCAGATATACACAAACATACGTATGTTTTCTGGGGCCAATTTTTCTTCTCTTTTCTTTTTATTTCTTTTCTTTTTTTTTTTTTTTCTAAAGAGATTGTATTAAGTATTTATATAAACTTGAATTTCTTTTAACTATCACTGATAGTCTCTCCAGAGATAACTCATAATAACTACACAATATTCCTTAGTGTGGATGCATTATAATTTATTTAAGTCTTCCTTTATTGATAATCATCTTGTTTCCAGTTTTCCCAGTTATATGTTTCTTGCATGTATAGTCTTACGTGCTGTTACTTTTACTTCTGAAGACAGAAGCCTGTGAATGATATTGATTGGTCATAGGCTATGTAGGTTAGAGTAAACTACCTGCTATAACACATAGACCCTGGCATACGTAACATTTCAGATATAATAAAAGTAAACAGTCCAGATTAGTTCCTGATTCTCAGCGGTCTCTACTCCACACAGTCATCAATGGGTTTAGGCTGTGGAGGGGGGGCAGCCTCTGCTACCTTTGACAAGTGATTCCAGTGTCGTATGTAAATTAGGACTAGTCATCTGCTGCCAAGGAGTCTGGGAATGGAGTTTAGAAGAAGAGGAAACAATTTAGTTGCTGCTATAAATTTTTTTTTTTTTAAACAGAGTTACTTTTTTTTTTCTTTTTGAGAGAGATTTTTCCTATAGGATGTGTGTGCTTACCGGAGAGACAGAGACAGAAAGTGAGGGATAGGCATGCCGTAATCCCTTCTCCCCTTTCTCCTCTGGGGATTTTGGGCATGCATGCACACATTTTTGGCATGAGTTTTGAGGTGCTGCATTTGGGACTTGATCCCTGTCCACTGTGTGGGAGTCTAGTGATATAACCATTACGCCATATGCTGGTCCCCAGGGTTACTTTTATATATAGTGGTAACAATTCACATTTCCATTGGCAATATATAAAAGTGACCATAAACTGGAATCCTTGCTAGTGCTGGATGGTAGTCTTTAAATTTTTCCAAATCTGATGGGTGAATAATGGTATTACTTTAACATGCATTTTCCTGAGTATTAATGTTTAAGTATCCTTCTTTAAGTGTAGTAAGTCATTATTTTTCTATTTGTCCTACTTATTCCATGTTCTTTTTTATTTCCTTACTTGCCTTCTTTTCAATAAATTATTTTTATTTTTTTAAAGAATTAATTTAACTTTATTTATTTACTTATTTTTTAGTTTGACCAGAGAGGGACCCAGAGAGAGAGAGAGAGAGAAAGAGAGAGAGAGAGAGAGAGAGAGAGAGAAAGAGAGAGAGAGAGAGAGAGAGAGAGAGAGAGAAAGCAAGCTGCCAGGTCCGGGACTTGAACCGTAGTTAGCCATGTGGGAATCTAGCTCCAGCAGCTTTAACCACCACATCACTTCCTGCCGGCCCCTCAATAAATTATTTTCTATTATTCCATTTCTTTCCCTTTTAGTTAGTTAATTTTACGTTTTGTTTTACTACTCATTTAGGGATTATCCTAGAATTTAAACACACCTCTTTGACTTATGAAAGTCTAATAATATAAAGCTTCAGGTAGGGTTTCACAGGAGGCAGATTCTGAGATGTAGATTAATGTTCTGGGAATTTAAGGAAGGTGGGGGTAGGGGAGATGCTCTGGCTTAACACCAGGAGAAAGAAGGAAAGGAAGCAGGTTTGGTGGAGGGAGGACTTGAGTTGTGATGCAATTATAACAAAGGCCTAAAGTTCTCTCCAGGGGACCACTGAAGTTGGGACAGCCCATCAGAGTTGTCTTGAGTCTGGGTGAGAGAGGGGGCTTTTGTATTCATTTGTTGTCTAGTCCTTCAAGGCAGGCTGCCCTGGAAAGGGGACATGCTCTTGGACAAGGTGGAGCTCTTCAGTTGATGACAACTCCCAAAGAGAGGTGACAGGTTCTTAGGTCTTAAAGGGGATCGAGGTGGTACGGACATCACATATGAAATGGCACAGTTGCCCAGCTGTGGCGGTAGCACAGCAGTAGCACAATGTTCCAGTGCTGGAAGCAAAGATTGGGGTTCAGTTCCCAGGTTGACCTATATATGCTGGGTATGCGTGTACCCAGTATCCGACTGCCTTGGGGAAGATCGTGGTGTGAGACCTTGTTAACGGTGCCTCTCTCCTCCTCTTACTCTGTCTCTTTCTCTCTCATCATGAAAAAAAAATAAGTAAAAAACAGTATTTTTACCTTTTCTTAAGCAATTTAAGGACCTTAGACCTCTTTAACTTTATTTGACTCTTTTGATTCCATGTTATTGTTGTTTATATTACAACATATTTTAACTCCCATGACATAATTATTATATCTTTATTTAAGTTTAACCACATGCTTACCTTTTCTGTGACTCTTCAATCCTTTCTGCGACTCTTCAATCCTTTCTGCATCTCTCTGAGCTTCATTTGGGGTCCTTTTCCTCTGCTTGAAGAATTCTCTTTTGAATTTACTCTATTACAGTTCTGCTACTAATAAATTATCTTAATTTTTCTTTGTCTTAAAACATCTTTATTTCATTCTTGAGGAATATTTTTTAAAAGAATTTTTGCTAGAGGTCACATACACTTGCTAGACAGGGGTGGAAAGAGAGAGAGACAAGTGAGACAGCACTTCCTAATGGGAGATGGTCATGCTGCAAACTCTTCTCCTCCATTTCTCTTTTTGGGATTTCGGGCACACATGCATGTACACCTGATGTAGTTCATAGGTCTCCAGGACCAGGACTTGAGCCATGCAATTGGCCTTGTGGGATCCAGTCCCCTTAGCCATCATACTGCTGGTGGCCCTTTCAAGAATGTTTTTATTAGAATAGACTTCCAAATTGGCAATTATTTTCTTTCATTTGAAAATACCATTGTTTTGCCTTCTTTCTTGAAGTATATTTTAGTAGTCATGGAATTCTTGACTGATAGTTTTTTGTTTCAGCACTTTAAATGTTTGAGCAATGTTTCTTCTAGTTTCAGAAGAGTCAGTGACTTTTCTAATCATTGTTCAGCTGTATGTTGCAGTATTTTTCTCTGGCTGCTTTCGAGATTTTCTTTCTATCTTCAGTGTTTAGCAGTTTAAGCCTGATGTGCTTGGTGTAGTTTTCTTTGTGTATATTCCACTTATTGATAACCAAACTTCTTGAATATGTAAATTTATATCTTTCACTAAGCTTGGGAATAATTTGGCAATTATTTTCTTATTACTTATGCCATGTCCCATTGTCTCTTTCTTCTTCATCTGTGATTCCAGTTACATACATGTTAGGCTTTTTAGTATTGTCCAATAGTTACTTGAAATTCACATACTTAGCTAGAGTCTGCCTTGTGTTTGTGTGGTTCAGGTGTGAGCCAGAAGTCTGAGTAGAGTTTAAACACGGATATTGTGGATACCCTTTCTGGCTTTTTCTCTTCTGGGATTTCTCTCACTTCCAGGGGCTATGGCTCTCCTGAGCTCTGTCTTCTGATTTTTTTTAGCCAGTGAGGTTGCGAGTGTTCTACAGGAATTCTATTAGATACAACTTATGCAGCCGTGACTTTGTCTATGTTTAGGCAAAATGTCATGAAAAATAAAAATGGGTAATTCATCCTGTGCTATTCCTTCTTTTCAAAGTATTTGCTCTTTTTTATAATCTACCTGCTTTTATTTCCCTTCCACTACTGTCAGGTTATACTTTTTTTTTTTCTTTCATTTTGTCCAGAGTTTATAATTGTGTTCTGTGGGACATTTGGGGATACTAGGAGCTACACCACCATATTGAAAGTAGAAACCCAGTTGTTTTCTCTCAGTGCTTTGAAAATACAGTTTGTCTCCTGGTTTTGTATTGGTTCACTGTGCACTTGCACCAACCCACTTGCCTGAGTCTAGTGAGACAGAGCACTCACACAGAAAATTAAGTGAAACAACTTAATTACTCCCAGATAGGCAGTGAAGGACAATAGAAGCCCAGGTTCATATTGAGCCAGTCCTCCAAGACTCAGGAAAGTTACTCGAGGTGCTCAGAATCTTGTCTGCATGTGCCCCACTTTACACCTGCTGTGGTTTGAATCTGTCCCTCCCCAAATCCATGTATTGAAATCTGGCGAGCCAATGAAAGTATTGAAAAGGTGAAGACTTAATCTGATTTTGGAGCTGAAAGGTGGGGCCTTTGTGTAGTGATTGGGCATTAGGATGGGGTTCCCATGATTACATCCTGGTGGGTTTATAAAGTGACAGTGGGCATGCATGTTTCTGCTCTCTGCCATGTTGTGGTGTAGCAAGAAGACCTCTCCAGATGCCAGCACCCTGCTATTGGACTTCTCAGCCTCCAAAACAGTGAGCTAAATAAACCTGTATGCTCTCATATTACTTAGACTCAGGTATTTCTGTCATTAGTGACAGAATGGACTAGAACATCATCACAGCTAGAGTCCCTGAAAACATGCTCTACCCTGGGTTTTCTACTTGGGGTAATTTGAATCGTTGGTCTAAAACACTGCAGGACATCCTGTTCCAAGAGGGGCTGGGACAGGGCCCAGGGTGTTCCAGATGGCTCTTCCTTGTTTCAGAATGTTGCATTCCCAGCATATTTTACAGCTGTTCTTGAGAACTGTAAGTGACGAAGGGACTATGAGCTGGGTCGGCAAGGACATCTGGAGACTTGCCTACAGGCTTCTATTACCGTTTTATTAAAGGTAATAAGACTTTTTAAAACAAAATATTTTCTCTCTTTTTTATTTTCAAATTATACTTGATTTTTGAAGTTTGTTTCTTTCTTCCATGAGTGGGAGAGACAGAGACAGCACTCCACCGGGGTCCTGACACAGCAATCCACCGGGGTCCTGACACAGCAATCCACTCTCAGCTTCAGCCTGCCCCAGATCCTGGACACGTGTGGGAGTTCCAGCTGAGAGCCTCACATGTGTACCAGGGCCCCCTCTTTGGGGATTCCTGGACCCCGGTCTTTGCTTACCTCCCCATCCCAAACTGAGAGACGCTCTGCCTTGTCTTTTAGCTGCCACTTTCTTTTCAGTCTTTCAGTCTTTCAGCTGTTGCTCTGAAAGCTGTACATGCCCATAGGTCAAAGGCAGTGACGAATGTTGGACTCAATTTTCTGTCCTGCCCCTAAGTTCTCTTGGGCTAGTATGTCTCTGAAGCCATGAAACAGATTAAACAAATACTTCCTCCAGGTGTTCTAGTTGTTCTCAATGGGAAAATGGGTCTTTGATGAGCATTGTCACCATTGCCAGAAGTGAGACTCCTCAGTTCCCCCCCATCAAGAACACAGAATATGTTGCTGTTAATGTCACCTTGGACATAAACACCAACATATACGTGAAACATTTATGTAAGAAAAGAATTCATTAAGTTTCAAGGCTTACTATGAGAGTAAAACAGAATAAAAAAATATAGAGGACCAGCAGTCAGTGTAATGGCTATGTCGCTGGACTCCCATGTAGTCGACCGTGGTTCGAGTCCCGGACCCGGTGGCTTAAACTCATGCTGGGCATGTGTGCGTGCGTGCCCAAGATCCTGAGAGGAGAATGGAGGAGAAGGGATTGCAGCGTGGCCATCCCCCCCGGGAGGGGGGTGATTTTTCACTTGCTATCTCTCTGTCTCTCTCTGTCTGGCGAGCGCATGTGCCCTATAGCAAAAACCTCTCCAAATATATATATATATATATATATATATATATATATATATATACATACACACACACACACACTATATTTTCTTCTGATTCTGTTGTCATCTTGTTGCCTCAGCCTCCTCAGCAGGTGGGACTGTGGGTGCGCACCTCTGCACCATCTGGGTCACCCATGTGGCCTCAGCCTGCATGGCTCAGCATGCACCCCCATGGCCAGGGTACACCCCCATGGCCTGGCTGATATATCTTATATGTCCACAAGTGGTGTCAAGATTCATTTTATCAGAATATACTATTGCTTTATATTATTCCTCTGTCAGCAAGCTATTGTTTTAATGTGGTCCTTTATAGTACAGGGACTGTTCTAGAATTGTACTCTCCTGTATAAAAGGGGATTCAGCCTCAATGCAGGGTTCCTGTGTGGGACGACTAAACTGTAATAGTTATCAGACTGTTTTCTCCATGCTGAGTGCCATAACCACATATCTGAGCTGTCATAACAAAGCAAGAACAAGATAAGAATCAAGATAAGATGTGGATCAATCCCTTATCACTGCTGAGTTGTTGGAAGTCTGTTGGTTTGGGCTGGCAAGGCTGTGCTCATGGCAGAGGGAAAGGTAGCAGACTCATATTCCCAGCCTGAGAGACCTCTTCCCTCATCACCAGGCATGACACTCAGCAGTTAGGGCAGACGCCACCACCCACACTGTGACAACCCCTGTCACCTGTTGCCTACTCAGGTTATTCGCCTGTCACCCCTGGATCCCCTGCATCTGCCGAATATTTCTTCACCCTTCTATTTCTCCCACCTGTTTTACTTTTACCCACATCTTTATCCCCTTAGTTCTTGCCACACAGAACCATGCCTATGCCGGGGAGAGAGAAGAGAGCAGGTTCTCAAGAGTAACTGTGTGAATGATGAGGCACAGAGCATGGTGGTGCGTGGGGCGTTTTCACACAGGGGCAGACCTGGGGATGGAAAGTCTTGGGCTCCATCACTCCAGCCTGCCACAGATATAGCACTGATCTTGGGGATTGCATCAGCAGTTTTTATAAAAAAAAAATTAAAATGTTCTGACCAGCAGATCAATACCTTCTTCAGCTTCTCTTATCCCTCCTCTCACTTAGAGGCTAATTGTTAAAAGTTTAAAAATCCTTTAACAGGCATTCTGGAAATTCTAGACTTTGGAAAACTCACAGAGCAAGCAATTTTTTTTTTTTAAACAAATAAATTTCAAGGGAAGAAATTGAAGTGAAAAACAGTGAAGAGACAGATCAATCAACTGCAGTGTGTAGACATTTATTTGGATCTTCATTAAAATAAATGTACTGTTAGCCCAGTGGCAGTGGCTGTGTGGTGAGATGCCACTATGTGATGCTAGAGCCCAGTGGGAAGGTTCTAGGTTTGGATCCTGGATCAGTCTGGACATGTGGATGTGCCCAAGGTGCACTAGGATTCTGGCTGATTAGAAGTTCTGGGGGAGGATTGTGGCATGGCAAGACCCTGCAAGGGCATGTGTCTTTTTGTGTCTCTTATGAAATAAACTTTAAAAAGCCCCAAATGTACTGTTAGGAAAGCATGTAATTTATGAGATAATTGGAAATTTGAACACTGGTTGAAATTAAATTTTAAGTAATGATTATCAGGCCAGCCAGTGGTGCAGTGCTTAAGATGGCTGGATCCCATGTGGCCAACTGCACAGGTCTAGTCACAGGCCCAGAGTCTTAATAAACAGGCCAGGCATGTATGCGTGCACACCCAAAATCCTGAAAGGAGGGAGAACTGGAGAAGTGATTGTGGTGTGACCATTTCTCATGGACAGTGCTTTCTCTTTTTCTGCGTGTCTCCCTCCAATGAGTGCACACACCTGGCAAAATTAAAAAAAAATTATATATATTAAGTGTTCACGTGGGAGAGTGCTATTATGGCTGTATTTAAAACGAGCCCTTTCAGAGACATATACTGAGATAGTTATGGATAAAGTGAGAAAATATTTGGAAAGGGCTTTGAAGAAATGTACTCGAGGGAAGTGGGTGGGGGTCTAGATGAAACAAAATTGTCTGGGAACTGATAGTTATAAAATCTGGATAAAGAAAACATGGAGGTTTATACTACCATATTGTCTCCCTTTGCACATGTTTGAAGTTTTCCATAAGGAAAAAGAAAGAAGGATCTTTGTATCTCTGGACAATTTGTGGAAAGAGTCCCGAACAACTCACTGTAATGCAATTCAAAACTCTGTCCATTCCACTTTGCATAATATCCCCAAATGAGGTCTCTAGCATAAAGAAGCTTCCAGGTCTGAAGAACACAGCACATATTGTGGGGTGGATTTTTAATTTTACACAAAATATGTGTTGGCCTGGAGCCTGTTCTCTTTAGGTTTAGCGCTTGCAAGAGGTCATTCAGGACTCCCCCCCAACCCCCACCACCACCTTGTGGCTGATCCTCACTTCAGTGCCTTGGAAATGGGATTCTGCCACAAGACGACCCCCTTGTATATAGAGCAGCTTTGGTCCTGAATATTTCAGACAAAGAGTAACTGGAAAAAATGGAATTGCATAAGATTTTTGCCCACAAATATAATAGTAGCTAAATCTATATGGATATCAGGTGGCAGGCTGAATATATTCATGAAATTACTATAATTACGGAAAGGTACAATCTTTATAGTTTTTTTTTTTTTTTTGTTTTTTGTTTTTTGTTTTTTGTTTTTTTGAGACAAGACAATGGAGGGTTGGAGAGTTTGTGTAACTTCTCCAAGGTCATAGAAGGAGTAACTAGGGTACAGACGGGGCTTGAAACTTCTACTGCTTGACCTCAAAGTCTGAACTCTTCTGTGAATTCCATATTCTTTGGTACTTCAGTTTATGGCAGGTTTAATTAAATTTAGGTCCTTTTGGAATATGTATATTTAGGCAAAGGCAAGAAAAGAAGGGAGTGTTAAAACAAAGCAAAACAACAATGCCAAAGCGCTAGAGACATGGATAGGTTTGCTGAAACTTAAAGCTGAATGAAGTGGTTGCCGTTTGGGGACTGACCTTCCAAGAAACCTTCTGGAGTCTTCCTCAGAGGTCCTCACAATGGTATGTGGTACATTTTCTTTTCTTTCTTGGCCACTGAAGGCAGGGAAGAGATGGGTTTCCTTGAGCCACAGGGTTTGGCAGACTTGGTGATGACCCGAGACCTTGTTTTCCATGGGTCCTGTTACATTGCTGTTGGCAGAACACTGGGACGTGCTCACAGTTGAAGCAGAATGTCAGTGTGTGACTGTGACCCGGCAAGAGACAGTGGCCAGCGTGAGTTCTGTGAAGTGCTCCAGCGTCTCCTTGGCTTGCTCTATTTTCTTGCTGGTTTGGACAACATAAGGCCTGGGAAAAACTAAATGACCACCATGGTGGAGGCAGTGGGGGGGGGGGGGCAGGGGGTTGTTGTAAGGAAAATAAAGACACACGACTGAGAATTGTTTAATGACATCCCATGCTAGAAAATTCTATAAGGCTCATTTTATAGAGCTCCAAGTATGCTCATTAGTTTTGAAATATCCCAAGGGACCTGCTAGTCAGGAGAAGGCTGTGACTATGTGGCTGCTGACATGAAACGTGGCTTGCAGTCTATGAACTAGCTGTCTTTGACAGTGATGACAGGGAGAGGAACTCCCAACCTGGGACTAGCCAAGCTTGAAATTGCTTGAAAAGATGGACCGTGCCAGAATGGCTGTAGACTAGACTCCAGAGGCAGCCATTCCAAAGGCTAGGGTGCGAAATCCCTGCCGTAAAACACACCAGTTCTCCCTGGCTGTCTTACTGTGCTGGAGTCAATACCAGGGGTAAAGAGCGGTATAGTTAGGTGGGCTGGGTCAGTGAGAAGAGCAGTATGTTTATGAGGCCAAACTGTTTTCTTTTGAAAGTTTTATTTATTCTATTCTTTTATGAGAGGACAGACAGACAAGCACCCTCAAGAGATCCTTATGCTGTGATCTATCCATCTTTGCCAGCTGACACATGTGTGTGCACTGCGTGCTCAGGGAGGTCCCAGATCCTGAATCCAGGACCTTTTCCATGTGGGTCCAGCTGTGTTAGCACTGCACCACCACATGGCTCCATGTGAGGCTAAACTTTTTTTTTTTTTTTCTTTTCCGGGGAGGTTTTTTCTATAGAGCACATGCACTCGCCAGAAAGACAGAGAGACAGAGAGACAGAAAGCAAGAAATCACCCCCCAGGGGGGATGGCCATGCCACAATCCCTTCTCCTCCATTCTCCTCTTGGGATCTTGGGCATGCACGCACACGCGCCCGGTGTGAATTTAAGCCACCAGGTCTGGGACTCGAACTGTGGTCGACTACATGAGAGTCCAGTAACAGCCATTACGCTAAATGCTGGTCCCGAGACTAAACTTTTAAGATTGTTTCTGACAAATTCCCAGATCTGTATCAGGCACAACACTCATTAGCTGATGAAATTCTATTGCTTCATAAACTGTCTAGAGAAGTTTCCATGTTTTGTTTCTGCTTTTTAGTTTTTGCTATAGGGTGCATATACTCCTCGGAGAGAGACAGAGAGAAAATGAGAAATCACCCCCTCCCCAAGGGGGGATGTCCACGCTACCATCCCTTCTCTTCCATTTTCCTGTCAGGATTGTAGCCACACACATACACACACAGATGAGCCCAGAGTGATCAGGCATGGGGTCTGGGACCATACAGCCAGCCAAGGGGATCCAGCGCACTAACCACCACACCATCTGTGGGTCCAGATTCCACGTTTTTGAGTTACGGGTCATTTGTTGGCACTCTTCTTCCAGTGGGTGGGACTAGCGGCTCAGGGGATTGCTTACTCGCCTCCCAGGTCCTGCTATCTAATATTTGTCAGGGTCTCTGTTCACAGGAACCCTGACAATTTCCCTAGAGAGCTGACATTAGAGGGCAACAAAATTTTCTCTTTTTGTTTTCCACCAGAGAGAGGGAGAGGGAAAAAAAAGTCTCCTGGGGCTTCCTTTAGGATCATTAAGGTGAAAGTTCTAAACCATCCTTTGCAAGATATGACTGTCTATAAAACTGTTCACAGCAGCATTAACTCGAGATGTTTCTTGGTCATCTAGCTCCCCTCTTAATGTGGTTATTCTCAGGAGAATTCAGAGAGCAGGTTTCTTTCTTCTTCTCACCTTTAGTTTTAGTTCAGTTGCTTCTTTTACCCAATGACAGGTACAACAGACAAATTGAGTTTTAAAGAGAATGGAGCTTTTAGGGGAACATGTGCATTTCTTTATTGATGTGGACTATTTAAAAATCTGCCTTGGTCTTTTGGATCCATAGGCAAAGAGTGCTCCCAGAAGAACAGGCAAGGGACCAGGCTAGGGAACAGGGATAAGCTGTTCAAGTTGCTATGGCTGCCTAACAAGTGACCCCAACACTTGGTGTCTTAAAATTGTGACATTACTTAGTTTGTCTACAGATCTTCGGTTTGGTTGGGACTCAGTGTGGATAACTCATCTCTGCTCGATTCAAGATCAGCTGGAGGCTCGAAGGCTAGTGGTAGGATCAGGTGAAGGCTCATGCATGCCTGTGTCTGGGGGTGGCGTGTGGCTGGCGGTGGAGCATGGCAGTCGGCTGTCCGTGATGCCTCAGTCAGAGTGGTCAGCTAGAGTACCCACAGGGTCTTGCCACCAACATATCTATTTGTAACATGATACCATTTTCTTTCTTTTTTTTTTTAAAGAATTATTTAATTTAATTTTATTTATTCATTCATTTATTTTAACCCGACCAGAGAGAGAGAGAGAGAGAGAGAGAGAGAGAGAGAGAAAGTGTGAAAGCAAGCCGCCAGATCCAGGACCTGAACCATGGTCAGCCATGTGGGAGTGCCCAGTGCCTTAACCACCATGCCACCTGCTGGTCCCTTTTTTTTTGTTTTTTTGCCATAGGGCGCGTGCGCTCGCCAGCCAGACAGAGAGAGACACAGAGAGACAGAAAGGAAGAAATAACACCCCAGGGGGGATGGCCACGCCACAATCCCTTCTCCTCCATTCTCCTCTCGGGATCTTGGGCACGCACGCACACACGCCCGGTGTGAGTTTTAAACCACCGGGTCCGGGACGCGAACCGCGGTCGACTACGTGGGAGTCCGGCGACATAGCCATTTCGCTAACTGCTGGTCCCGATACCATTTTCAATATAACACTGTTTCTAAAAATTTAATAAACAGGGAACCAGCAGTTAGAGTAATGGCTATGTCGCCGGACTCCCATGTAGTCGACTGCGGTTCGTGTCCCGGACCCGGTGGCTTAAAACTCACGCCGGGCGCGTGTGCGTGCGTGCCCAAGATCCCGAGAGGAGAATGGAGGAGAAGGGATTGCGGCGTGGCCATCCCCCCTGGGGGGTTATTTCTTCCTTTCTGTCTCTCTGTGTCTCTCTCTGTCTGGCGAGTGCACGCGCCCTATGGCAAAAAACAAAAAAAATTAATAAACACAGTGCACTGTAGGTTATTTACGGACACACGTGTAAGTAGTAAATATGTGAAAATATGACTAGATGCACAATGAATTCAGAATAATTGTATCTCAGAACTGTAGAGGCTTGAAATTCATCTTTGACTTTTTTTGAAGTAAGAGAGATCTGAATAAAAAATGATAAATTGTTAACATTTGTTAGGTGTGGGTAAAAAATCATGGGTGTTTTCTATTGTCATTTGTTCATTTTCATATATAAATTTTTAAAAAAGTAAAAAAATCTTTTATTAGTTTTTTAAGTGCCATAGGGTACTTGAGTTTGCCGGAGAGAGAAAGGAGAGAAAGCACTCCCCAGTAGGATGTAGTAATGAAAAAGTCATAATCCTTTTTCCTCCATTCCATCAGGATTTTCAACACACACACACACACACACACACACACACACACACGTGCCAAAATGATTTTCAAGCTGCTGGGCCTGGGATTTGAACCATTATTGGCCAGGTGGGATCCAGCTTTCTTAACCACTAGGCTGTGGAGCTGGTTCCTACAATTTTTTAATAAAGAAAACATTTTGGGAGCCATCCAGTGGCATTATGGTTAAGGGTGCTGGTCTCCCACTTGGCTAACTGCGGTTCAAGTCCCAGACCTGGTGGCTTGCTCACCTACTCCCCCCCGCCCCCCTTGCTCTGTCCCTCTCTGGTTAAATTTTAAAAAAAAAGTAAATAAATAAATAAAGTTAAATAAAATAATTCAAGCAAAAGAAAACATTTTGGAAAATAATTACATCTTTTAAATTAACGATGTTTACATTTGTACTACCTAAAAAAGGCAATAGGGCTGAGGTAAAAACAACAACATAGGATGAAGAAAAAGATAAAATAATGAAGGCTTGTAGGGAAGTTAGAGGTGAATTGGTGGTGGGACCAGCAGATGGCATAATGGTTATGTCACTGGACTCTCACGTAGTTGACTGCGGTTCAAGTCCCAGACCCAGCAGCTTCAAACTCATGCCAGGTGTGTGTGAGTGCATGCCCAAAATTCTGAGAGGAGAATGGAGGAGAAGGGATTGTGGTCTGGCCATCCCTCCTGGGGTGGGGGGGTGATTTCTCACTTTCTGTCTCTCTGTTTTGCAAGCGAGTGCACGCACTTTATAGCAAAAATCTCTCTTCAAAAAAAAAAAAAAGTAGGAACCAGCAGTTAGTGTAATGGCTATGTCGCTGGACTCCCACGTAGTCAACCGTGGTTTGCGTCCTGAACCTGGTGGCTTAAAACTCACGCCGGGCGCGTGTGCGTGCGTGCCCAAGATCCCGAGAGGAGAATGGAGGAGAAGGGATTGCGGTGTGACCATCCCCCCTGGGGGGTGATTTCTCGCTTTCTGTCTCTATGTCTTTCTCTGGCAAGCGCACGCGCCCTATAGCGAAAACCTCTTCAAAAAAAAAAAAAAAAAGTTAAAATCTACAATAAAGTTTTGCAGTGTACTGCATGTACTGTATGAAATATTAATAAAGTTTTATTCAGAATATGAAGGAAAAATAAGAGATTAAAGTGATGAGGGAAAGAGTAGATATAGATGCCAGAGAAAAGGCAAACATGACGGTGGTGTTGAGGAAGTACCATACTCCAAATCGCACAAAATTGATGACTAAAGATAAAACAGGAAGAGTAGTTTCCTGAGGTAAAGCACGGTTTGAATGAAGACCCAAAGGACTCAGAGCATCCTGGTAAGATGCATACAAGGAGGCCTATTCCGACATTCCTTTTAGGCCTTTTGGATTGTAAGGTTATAAAAAGATCTTAAAGCATGACGTAAGCATCAAAATTAGTTTGCAAGGGAACAAAACTCAAGCTCTTTTCGGAGTTCTCCCTAGAGTATTTAAACTGCCAGAAAGTCCATGCCACCTACAGGGTTTTTAAGGTTCGGCAGAGGGAAAGTTGCAACCCAAGAACTGTCTTTGCAAAGATGGTACTGAACATTTTGCAATATGCCACATTATACCTAACTCGAAAAATCACTCAGAGTTTTACTCCAGCCAATTGAGGAATCAAGGACTTGGAAACGAGGAAGCAGTGATGCAAAAGAATTTACAAACATCTTCTTATTCTGGTTGATTTCACAATCAGTCATCTAATTGTGTTGGCTATTTTCAAATGGATTTATAAATAGGGCAAATGTTGGGTCTGAAATGCTTTCATTAGTGATTATTGTTAATTTTCACAATAGTAGAAAAATTTTTTTTGTCTGTGTGTTTAGTTTTTAGTCATAGGGTGCATGCACTTGCTGGAGAGAGAAAGAGAGAGAGAGAGAGAGAGAACAAGAAAGTGAGAAATCACCTCCCAGGGGAGAGCCATACCTCAATCCCTTCTCCTCCATTCTCCTTTTGGGATTTTGGGCATGCATGCACATGTGCCTGGCATGATTTTCAAGTCCCTGGGTCTGGGACTTGAATCATGGTTGGCCATGTAGGAATCCAGAAATTTAACCACTGTGGCCTGCTGGTTTCAGAAATGTTTTTTTTTAATAGTTCTTTTTTTTTTTTAACCTCATGATTTAAATAGAACCTACTGCTACTTAAAACACAAAAAAACCAGTTTTTGAAAGTCTAAAACAGGATCTGTAATATTTAAATGACCAGGATATTGTGTTCACAGAATTATTGAATCCAGAAAGTATTTCTTTTTATCCTTTCACTGAAAGTGATTTTATTCTGGAATATAAAAGCATTACATCAATAGAGAACTTGAGTAATAATTTATTCTTCTTAGTACTCATTTCAAATGACCTGAGTGTGTAGAGCTTTTTCTGTTTTTGTTTTTGTTTTAGTAATTATGAAAAATGAGGGGAACCAGCAGTTAGCGTAATGGCTATGTTGCTGGACTCCCACGTAGTCGACCGTGGTTTGCGTCCCGGACCCGGTGGCTTAAAACTCACGCTGGGTGCATGTGCGTGCGTGCCCAAAGATCCCGAGAGGAGAATGGAGGAGAAGGGATTGCAGCGTGACCATCCCCCGGGGGGTTATTTCTTCCTTTCTGTCTCTCTGTGTCTCTCTCTGTCTGTCTGGCGAGTGTATGCGCCCTATAGTGAAAACCTCTCAAAAAAAAAAAAAAAAAAAAAAAAAAAAATAAACTACCATGGGCAGATATAATCTGTGATTAAAATCCTCTTTATAACATCTTCTAAATGGGACATGTGAATGACTCTTTTGGGTTAATTGTACTTAAGATCAGAATATGTAATATAATCTTAACTGTGTTAAATTATGCATAGAAAAAGAACTTTAAAGAAATAAAATAGGAAATGAGGATATTTCTGGGTAGTGAGATACTGGGTGATGTTAATTTACTTTGTAGATTTGTATAGTAAACATTTTCCTACAATAATAAATTGTATTTTTATTGTCACAGAAGTGGGTGCCATTATGAAAACCAACATATACATTTTTATGTATACTATATGATGCAAATCACTTAGTTATTATACACAAGGAAACGATTGAGAGTGGTCCATACACTGTTAAATGAATAGTCAGTCTGTGGTCTTTGTATGTTAGAACTACAAATGACTTCTCTTTTTCCTTTTTTCAAAAAAACTTTTTATGACTGTATTTTCTTTTCTACTAAAAAGTCCTTCAGGGGACCAGCAGATGGCATAATGGTTATATCGCTGGACTCCCACATAGTTGACTGCTGTTAGAGTCGCGGACTGTTGGCTTGAAACTCATGCCAGGCGTGTGTGCGTGTGTGCGTGCGTATCCTAAATCCTGAGAGAAGAATGGAGGAGAGAGACTGCAGCATGGCCATCCCACCTGGGGGGTGATTTCTCGCTTTTTATCTTCCTGTCTCTGTCTCTCCAGCAAGCACACACGCCCTATAGCAAAAATCTGTCTAAAAAAACATAAAGCCCTTCAATTTATATCTATCTATATCTATCACCTATCTAGCTATCTATCTATATCTATCTATATATCTTGTTCAACTTAGTAATGCTAAAATTGGTGTATTTGGAAAAGATATGTTTTCTATTGTATTAGGTCACTGGGAAAGTCATGACCTATTTTTTTCTGTTTTTCCTATGTGAAAATACATCATGACCTTCTGATGGTCCAATATATATATGTGTGTATATATATATATATATATATATATATATTTTTTTTTTTTTTTTAAAGAATTATTTATTTAACTTTATTTATTCATTCATTTATTTTTAAAATTTGACCAGAGAGACAGAGAGAGAGAGAGAGAGAGAGAGAATGTGAGAAAGCAAGCCACCAGGTCTGGGACTCGAACCGTGGTGGGCCATGTGGTAGTGTCCAGTGCCTTAACAACCACGCCATCCGTGGTTGTCCAATATGTTTAGCTCTTTAGAAGTAGAGCTTATTTAAACTGTAGCTCTCTCCTCTCACCAATAAATTGCTTTTAATAATCAATAGCAGTCCAAACAATAAAGTTCACTTATAAAACTCATACCAATACAGGGGGACCAGTAGTTAGCGTACTGGCTATGTTGCTGGACTCCCATGTAGTTGACCATGGTTCGCGTCCCAGACCGGGTGGCTTAAAACTCACGCCGGGCGCGTGGGCATGCGTGCCCAAGATCCTGAGAGGAGAATAGAGGAGAAGGGATTGCGGCGTGGCCATCCCCCCTGGGGGGTGATTTCTCGCTCCCTGTCTCTCTGTCTCTCTCTGTCTGGTGAGCGCACGTGCCCTATAGCAAAAACCTCTCCAAAAATCAAAACAAAACAAAACAAAACTCATACCAATACAGTAACTTTTAACAAAAATAATTATTTTTAATGGAATGACTTTAATAAAATTAATACTTTTAAATACAATGATTACAGTGTAACAGAATATCTGAATTTTGAACTTAAAAATCTAAAGCACAGAGCTTAAGAAAACAGGTTTTGTGTTGGTATTAAGCCCACCTTCCTAGTTTGGTGAATGAGAAAACTGGGTAGGCAAAGGTAAAATGAGTAGCTCTTAAGTGTCACACTAGTTTGAATTGGAACTCAGAGTTTCAGATAATCTGCTCAAATGACTTCTTTTGTCATAACCATGCTCCTAGTGAGAACTCTCTTTGAGATGTGATGTGGAAGAAAGTGACATATTTAGGCTATTTCTTACCTATGTTCATATGCAAAATATAATATGGATTATAAAAACAACATGAAAAATACCTTTAGATTCCTGCATCATAGTTCCATGTCTAAAGTTCCTTGGTGGCTGTCCTGAAAAGAAATATAGAATTTCTTTTCTTTTTTCTTTTTTTTACACAACACAAATCCATTTTTATTCATTTACATTTCATTATTTTAAATCCTTGAGGGGTACAGCATCACACGGATTCTGTGTCCAATGGCCTTAGCAAGAAGGTTGCTTTGGAATTTGGCTCGAACCATGCCACTGTTTCCATGGGCACAGGTAACCGTTCTCCAGATTACTCTGGTTTTATTTGGTTTGCCACCAGGAGTCACTGTGTTGTTTTTTGCTTTGTACACATAAGCACACCTCTTGCCTAAATAGAATTTAAGAAGAGCTGTGTGCTCCCTTTGGTTCCTGAGACCCTGCTTATAGCTAGCAAAAATGGCCTTGGACCACAGCCTTCCAGACATAGTTGCCTTTTAGAAGTCCTGTTCCCAGCAGGCCTCCATAGGCTCCTAGATGGCCAAGAAGCATAGAATTTCTACAGCTGTCCCTTTTGCTCAGAATTTCACTATGGAATTGGAAGAAAATCTATGATGAATTCATGCTTCTAGGATTAAACTAGCAATATGTATTTAGTTTTTTTGAGCTATTTTTTAGATTAAAACCACTGTACATTTTACTTCAATGGAGATTTCAGGTTTTACTGAACCCATTAGGCTTGCAAAATAATAATAATAATAATAAATGTATCAAATAGTTCATCTCTAAATTCTACAATCTTGAAGATAAGAGAGAGAAGAGTAAGGAGGAAAATGACCTTATAGGCATGGCAGTGACAGAGGGTGATGCTAATAATGATTTCATTTGCAGTGGTCAGGCATTCAGGAGTAATCTGGGCAAGACTTATTTTCCAAGGCACATTCTAGTCTTATGAAAGCACCGTAGCCAATTTTTTTGAGATATATTTGAGATTGGACTCCAGCGTTAAGTTTTTCTGAATATGTGGCTGTATAATGACATATTATCTGGGATTTGAGGCTGTGCTTTGATGTGCAAGTGATCAAATTTACATTTCCACTAGATGGCATTAGAAACTTCTGAAGCCACGGACTAATTACTAGTCACCTTTGTTAGGCTGTAAATTACACCTGCATGCTTTAAGAGGTAATTGGCAATCGACTATCTGGTGTGCTTTAACTCCGATGCCAGTTACACGTTTAAAACATTGGTATCAGATCTCTCCCTCGACATAAATAGCTTCTGGGATTATCAGAATGTCATTCCACATCTCATATTCCAAGCAAGAGTTCTGAAAGCAACATATACCCTCACCCCACCGTAAATCAAAACCAAGTAATACTAGCCCCTCTTACCCTAGCCGGGCAATCCGTTTACAGCAAACATTAGATAGAAAGGGTAAATGAACACTTGTGTTTTCCCAGCGTGCAGAGAACGTTTGCTGGTTTCTTTTGAATAGGATGCTATATTTCAGACACAGTGGGCAAAACAACAACAAAAACCCCTGAAGATTTACCAGTGTCTTTTAGCGGTTGTTACCAGGAAGCCGTGTAGGTTTTTAAATTATAAATGAAGATTTCCAGTGTCTAGGACAGATACATGTCCTAGTGTTTCTGCGGTCTCTGCCTCTTTAGATGCCCTGTCTGGCTACACCAAGGCACAGTCGGTCCGACGTGTGCTTGTGCGTATCTTTTTCTTTTCTCACCGTGGTGTGCTTCTGTGGTGGCTGCTGCCTCCAGTGCGGTCGCTGCCTGCTTCCTAGCCTGGCTTTCATCATTTCTTCCTGTTGATTGGTGTCACCTCGCATGCTTAGAATGTCTGCCTGTCTGTTCGGAGTGTGAACACATTCCTCAGAATGCTGATCTGTTCGTTTCACACCAGTGTCAAAATGACTTATTAAATTCGGCACCTCCTGATACTCAGTGGCTGATGTGTTGCCGTCCAAACAGTAAATGACAATAAGCATATGCAGCTGGTGGGCCTAGCAAACTCATTTAATTTGATAAAAATGTCACCGCAACATGCTTGAAATCGCTGTCCTTTTCATCATTGCTAATTGCTAGCTATAGACCTTTTTCCTATGCTTCATACAAGTGTTAGAATACTGTTCCTTCCAGCCTGATTAAGAATGAAAAAAAATGTAGAATTTCTTTTCAGTGGCAGCATTATTTCATCAAGAGATGGATTTTGCTCTTAATTAGCCAACATGCCACTAGGGAAGCTTCAGAGTCATGGGTGTGAAACAGCCTCAAGCAGGAGATCAATCTAAAGGAAAAAAATGGTGGCTGGGGAATAATTGGCAGCTCCGGTGAACGTGGTCTGCTTATAACAGTGACAATATGCTCCAGTGGAATATCACAAGCCTCTCTTCCCTATTTCCAGCTTGGCACATTTCAAGCTCAACAAAAGATGAACAATACATCCCATGGTTATTTGTCAATTGTTTTATACTTTTTCTTGCTGCTTCGTTGGGGTTTTCGCATGTGTTGGCCTGACATTCTGGACATTTCCCCTGAATGGATTAGGGGATTAAGAAGGAATACAAATTCAAAAAATAATAATCCTCCACTAGCTTGGTGCTTAAAAACAGACCTGGAACTGATCCACACACCAGAAACAGGCAAACCTGCCCTAATTTACTAACCTCAGATGCTGATTTAAGACACACACACACACATGCCCACAAATTGAGCTCAAAACTTTAAAAATAGAGGTGTCCCAGATTGCATAGGAACTGACACCATTTATTTGATTATATAGCCAAAATGGAAAAAAATAGGTAACATAAATTGTTTTCCCCAAGTGAACTGGTATTTCATTTGGTTAAAATTCACGTTTTTTTTCTTTTTTTTTTTCTTTTAAAGTGCACTTTGTGTGTGGAGTTCGACTCCTGGACTGGGTCAGCTTATCACTGCACAGGCTGCAAGACCCACCCTTTAGCACTTCCTTGGGCAGAGGCTTTATCTGGGATTTGACTTGTGTGAAACAAAGGAGGGAAAATTTGCTTCTCTTCCTGATATTCTTGCTTCTTAAGAGCTTGATCGCTTTTCTTCTTCTCTTTGCTAAAAATGGAGAATTGAGCCTGGATTATTGTTTATTTTATTTATGCAGTTGAATGTATTTTTCTCATGTTGGTCATGAAAGAAAACGTCACAATTCCAAGCGACTTCCCTAGTTATCTACCTATAGTCTTCCTGCTTGGGTGGAAGTGAAATGGTCAGTTGAAATGACCAATTTAAATGGGATGGTCAGTTGAAAATGTATGTACCCTACTTCTACGTAAACTTTTGCTTTGACACTCACTCTATATCTAACACCGAGTAGTACATTTCTGTCGCTCGGCAATCTCAGGTTGTCAGAGGTTGTTTTCTCTTTTTCTGTGTGTGATGGTGGTACTATACCTCTGTAGAAGATAACGTGCTATTTCTAGGAAGGCCCCCAGAGGTTCTTTTTGCTTAAATTGAGCCAATGCCAAAGAGTAGTCAAAATGAATGAGGACAATGAGATGTCTGAATCACAGCTCTGACCTGCTCCAGATCAGCATTGGTCAACCTGGGCAGTTCCAAATGATGAGTGACAGTTCCGTGCCCTAATCAATATGTGGGGGTGCCATCAACTGTCTTGGTAACCCAGTGGCTGTTTTTGGGTGGTAAGGAAGGTGTGTGTCCCATAACTGGTAGTTACGTAGTAGAAAGCAGGCTGAATGCCCCTCTGTTTGACTTGCTGGGAGAGAGGGAGCCCAGCCAGGGTTTCAGCTTGCCACATCATGTCCCCAGTCTCAGTAGCAACCCCATGTTATGTAGAATGGCCTTACAGTGTCCATTTCTAAATAGGTTTATAAGAAGTTTATTTACTTTTTTATTTTGAGAGAGAGAGGGGTGAGAGAAAGAGAGATACTCTAATAGGGTCGTCACTTAGGGATTTACCCTCAGCCTCAGCTGGCCTGGCTGGATCATGGGCACCTGCATGCCCATTGCTGGTGTGTACAAGGAAATCTCGGGATGTGAACCTGGAACCTTTCTATGAGGGTCCAGCATTGCAGAACCTTGTGCTGTCACAGGGCCCCTGCAGTCGACCCTCTCTGAGTCACAAGGGAATCCATATTTACATCATCCTGAATGAGAACCCTTGGTTTCTCAAGTAGGCATGTGCTATTTATTTATTTATTACTTGCCAGAGCGTGCATATGCTCATCAGGGAAAGACAGAGGGACAGAAGTAGAGGGAGAAAGTACCCTCCCCAATGTGTGGTCACATTGAAATCCTTTCTCTTCCATTTCTCCATCTGTTGGGATTTGGGGCATTTATACACTCATGCCTGGCATGTTTTTCAAGCTGTTAGGGCTGGGACTAGAACTATCTAGTTGGCCATGTGGGATCTGGCTCCCTTAACCACTAGGCCATGTAGCCAGCTCACAGTTAGGAACTTATTGTAACATCAGCTCTCATTTGTTGACTGGTAGAGACTTTTCTATAATTACTATATTTATCCCCTGAAACAAGCTAGATGGTAGTTTTTAATGGGCCACATAAAAGGACAGTTTTTTTTTCTCCTGCATAAGTAATATATAGGTATATGATCTTTCAAAATAATAAATAAGCCCCCATTCACTTGTCCTGACCAAGTCCAGGCCTGCTCCCAGGAGAGACCTACTCATGCTTTGGTGTCAGTCTATACATTCCTGTACTCTCCATGGTGGGCCCACAGAAATGATTCAGTGCTGGTCTTTTTTTTTTTTAGGTGGGGGTGGTACTTTTTTCCCCCAAATGTATCACCCCTTATATCATCCCATTGCTTACTCTTGTAACTGAGTAGCATGCCTGAGAGCTGACCTTTGTTCTTTGAGATCGCTGACCTTTGTTCTTTGAGATCGCTGACCTTTGTTCTTTGAGATCCGTGCCATTCTTTTGGAGAACTGCATGAACTTTCATAAGACAAGAAGAGAAGATTCGTTTGCCAATTTCTCCTCATTTTATAGATGAGAAAACTGAGGCCCAGGGAGGTTCAGTGCCTTAGTGAAGTTGAGAGCCTAGGAGAGAACCCTTTCTGGGCTGACTCTCCGACGTGTGTAGGTCCTTGTGCATCGTCAGGCTCCCCTGGCTCTGCTGCCCGTGTCTCCCTCTGCACTGAGGTCTCACCTGCTGGCCTCCTGCGGCTACCATGGACTCGAGGTCCACACTTTAGACATGAGCATTCGAATTCCTGTGGCCAGGTTTACATCCATCTTAAAAGGATTTGAGTAGGAACAAACATGTGGAAAGGCAGTTTACAAGCAGGTGTCTTTCAGCATTTTGCCAACCATGTAGTCTGGTTAAGTTTGGGCTGTCTCAAACTTACAAAGATCCCCCCCACCCCGCCCCAGTAAGTTCTGTTTTCTGTATTCCATATGAAAGTGTGCAGGAGGGACGTGGGAAGCAATTGCGTGGGGGAAATACTGCCCTCAAAAACACAAATGTGGTGATCATGGTGGTTTCTACACAAATGTTGATGATGGGTTAACAAGAATTTCTGTTTGGAAATAGCTGCAACATCAGAATGGGAGGATAGGTTCAGTAACTTAGTCGTTGTATGAATGAAAGGAACGTTACCCTCCTTACAGACCTACGTGGTATCTGGAACTTAGTGTCTAGTTCTTAAGAGGATCCGTTCTTCAAAATGGTTCATTTAGCAGCAGTTCGAGAAGCCATCAGTGAGTTCTAATAGATGAACTATCTCTAAAAAAATTTTAAAAAGTCGAAAAATAGCTCTGTAATTTCTGCTTATACCCATGGAAGAAATGAATTTTTGCATCTCAGTACCAAGAATTGGAACTTCAAATAGAAGCATTTTGAACATAAAATTTTAAAGCCATTGTTGCTCCAGCTACATGCTACAGACCCCCCCACCGACCACCTGGTTAGTTTTCTGTGGGTTTCTGCGGGAAAGGTTTACAATGGCTGGTTCCTGGTTTGATGTCATATCGATAAATTATGGTGCTTTAAACAGATGTGATCTCACAGCATGGAATTCTTCAGGGTAAAGCTTGTGAAAAGGTTTTTTTCCCCTCTTGGTTTCATTGTAGTTTTGTTGTTTGGAGGTTTTATGTTGTTCATTTAGTTCCCTGGCTATTGGGGTTTTATAGTCGTATTTCCTTTGTTTAATATAATTTCCTTTTTTCTTTTAGCTATTTTTGTTAGGGTGCCCAGAGGCTTCTGTTATGAGTGGCTGTAAAGTAAAATATATTATGATTATTACAATGATAAAGTATAAGCTTTTAAGAGTCTGTTTATATTGACCCATATATTCTCTTTCTCCCTCTCTCCAAGATACACACAGAGGCACATTGGAAACGCAATAGAAAACGGCTGCCAATTTAAAACCAGAAGTTAAGAACAAACCAGAATGTACAGCAAGAGAGCTTCAGGCTGGACTGGCTCCAACAGAAGTGAGTCTGGGAACCTTGGGTTCTGTTGCCTCTTTTCTGTGATGTGGGAGAAGCTGTCAACACCTGAGCTTGAACTTGGTCATGTCTGCTTGTTTCCCAGCCACTAAACTTCTCGGAGCCTTAGTTTTCTCATCTGTGAATTGGGAGACAATACAATCTTTATTTCAAGGTTGCTGGGAGGCTGAATGAGATGACTGTGCAGAAGCACCAAGCATGGTCCCTGACACAGAGAGGTTCCAATTCATGTGAACTGGAATGAACATGAGCTCCACTCCCTCCTGCTTCCTCACAGGGCAGTCTGACTCCGGGCCTCCTGACGTTGTTGGTGACCGAGGCAGCCACTAAGGCTGTGTTGGCCTCATTACTTCGATTTCTTGTGCTGCCTGAATCCTTCTAGTTGCAGGATCCAGGTTCCATTCCAACAGAGCCTCACGTCAGCTTATGAGAGGACCAGTAGCTGCTCAAGTGTGAGATGTTAGTGCTCTGTGAATGCCATCCCTCCAGCGTGTGCATACTGTAATTTTGTTTTGGAACTAGAAAGGCATTGAGAGACAAAGAAAAATCTCTCTAATAGCACTCTTTTTTTTTTTTTTTTTTTTCATTTAATATAAGGAGAGGTGGGCTAGCTGGTGGCATGGTGGTTAAGGCAGCTGGATCCCACAGTTCAAAGTTGCAGTCAGTTGGACTGCATGGTTCAAGTCCTGGACCTGGCAGTTTGAAAAACAAGCTGGATGTGTGTGCCTGTGTGCCCAAATCCTGAGAGAAGAAAAGAGAAGGGATTGCAGTGTAGTAAACTCCCTTTCTCCTTTTGCTTTCTCACTTTCCCTTTATCTCGGTCTCTGTTTTTCTCTACAGCAAACACACATGCCCTATAGCAAAAATCTAAAAAAAAAAAAGAAGAAACAGAAGGATAGGGGATGCTTTATCCAAAAACATTTAAAGTAATACCTCATGGGTAGCTGCGAAGTCTCTATTATACTGATCTCTCCGTGTACTTGGTTGAAATGGTGTTGTCCCCAAATTCATATCTACTCAAAATGTGTGATTGCGATCTTGTTTGGAGATAGGGTCGCTACAGACATAATCATCTTAAGATGAAGTCACATTGGATAAAGGAGGCCCTAAATCTAATATGACTGGCATTTTTATAAGAAGTGGAAAGTTTGGGAACCAGCAGTTAGCGTAATGGCTATGTTGCTGGACTCCCACGTAGTCGACCGCGGTTCGCGTCTCGGACCCGGTGGCTTACAACTCACGCCGGGCGCGTGTGCGTGTGTGCCCAAGATCCCGAGAGGAGAATGGAGGAGAAGGGATTGTGGCGTGACCATGACTCGCTTTCTGTCTCTATGTCTCTCTCTCTCTGTCTGGCGAGCGCACGTGCCCTATAGCGAAAAACCTCTCAAAAAAAAAAAAAAAAAAAGAAGTGGAAAGTTTGAACACAAACAAATACAAGGAATCGGCCCATGTGAAGACAGGCAGAAACTGCTGGAAGAGGCAAGGACAGATTCTCCTTGAGAACCTTCTTTGGGATGTGGTCCTGCTGACCCGTGACTTGAAACTTCTGGCCTCTAGAGTTTTGAGAGAATAAACGTTGTTATAAGTTGTCCTATTTGTGCTACTTCATTACAGCTGTCCTAGAAAACGAACACATGGACTAAGCAGGGTGCTTGCTGGGTGGCCTGGGGGGCCCAATGGCAGGGAGCAGTAGAGAGGATTTTGGTGGCAGGCAGGTAATATCGGCTGGACAGTGCTGGGAGTGTAGGGCATGAGGCATGTGCAAGTCAGTGGGGGGAGGGACAGGTGTGTCTGTGGCAGGGATGGTGTTACAGGTCTTTCTGAGAGTGAATAAGTGCTGAGTGAGATGCTGCCATGTCCGGCGAGAGTGCATCTCACTTCACAGAAGGAATGTGCTTCTGAAGGAGTCCGCGTGAGCTCGACTTTTCTCGAACTTCTCTAGGACACAGTGAAGTTTGAAGAGATCATTGACATTTCATGAAACTATAGATCTTACCAAGTAAAAAATTCACCCTGGATATTTTTTATTTTGTAAGTTCCTCCCCGTACGTGTAAAAATCAGACCTTCCCCAAATGCAAGTGAGAGTCCAAGATGGCTTAGAAGAGGAAGGAGGCTAACTTTCACTCGTTTTCAGTATGGAAGAAAAATAAAACTCTTTTTAAAAAAATAATTATTTATTTAATTGTGTTTTCATTATTATTATTTTAAATTTGCTACAGGAAATGTGTGCTCACCAGAGAGAGATGGAGAGAGGGAGAAAGTGAGAAAGCAAGCAACCAGGCCCGAGACTTAACTAATGGTTGACCATGGGGGAATCCAGCACCTTAACCACCACACTACCTGCTGGCCCCCAAGTATAACTCTTTAAATTTAAGAATTCAAGAGTGATCTCTTTAAGCACTCTATATTTCTGAATGTTAAAGAATAGGATTTAGTAAGAAGATGCTATTGTATGTCAAAATAGAAGAGGTCTTGACTTGATCACTTGAAATAGCAGAGAAAAACAGTGTCGTTGAACCTTCTATTCAACAAACATTTTCTAAGTATCTGCTACATGGTAGGTACTCTGTTGGGCACCTGAGGAGAAAGATATCAAAAGCTTGATCCTTGTTCTCAGTGCCATAGGCAAGGAGATGGACAGTCTTGCAAATATGTAATAATAGCAGTAGCTAACATTTTGAACACTCAAAAAAGTACCAGGCCCCATGTCAAGTGCTTTACATGCAGGACAGCATCATGTATTCTCCTATAGCCCTTTGAAATTGGTTCTATTACTTGTCCCATTTTGCAGATGAAAACATAGAGGCCCGAAGAGGCTTAGTGTCATTCAATTAAGTAAATGGGAAGCTGAGATTTGAACCCTGGTCTGGGGCCCTGAAGACTCCACTCTTCATCACTACAAGTGGTCAGGATGTAGCTGTTGCATGGGCTCAGAAGTCAGGCTCTCTAGGTTTGCATCTTCAACTACCCGCCATGAATGGTGCCCTTGAAGAAATTACCGCTCGGTCCCTCGGTGAGCTAATGACGGTACCTGCTTCATAGAGTAGTTGTGAGAACGAAATGATCCATTGCAGACAAGTAGTTTAATGCAGCTTTTGCCACAACGAGGACTGTCATGACACAGGGTAATTAGCTTTGGTTACTACACTCGGCTAGGGGCTACTGCAGGAGTGTGCCCAGAGAGCTGTGGAGAACAGAGGGGTTCCCACACTCTTGGTTGGGACAGTGTGATAGAAATTACAGATTAGGTTCTGTCTCCTCCTGTATAACAATTATGTCCCATTCCAAGCATGGATATCTTTTGAGGTCAAAAGGGAGAGCTTTGGGACTGTGGGTGGGGTGTGGGGGGAAGAACAAACATCTATGTATTGGCTGTCAAGGGAATCTTGTTTTGGAAGTGATATTTAGTGGTTTTGGTGAGTGTATTTAACTGTATTCCACCACAGTGTTGGAGAGACATGCCACAGTCTATGGAGAGGGAATGCATGTGTCTAGTTAAGTTCTAGCAAAAGTACCTCCAGCCCAGGTGGGTTAAGAGAACTAAGGGCTTTGAAAATATATGACTGCTTTTTGGTAGCTGGGCATGGTTGGGAACACTTGACTCAAATCATTTGAACACATGAGCACAAAGCTGGGTTCTGAGAAAACAGCAGGTAAGTTTACATGACAGGTAATTTTGCCTGACTGGAAATGGTCTGAAGCTGCCAATCCTGGTGGCACTTTGAAGTGCAGAGCCTTGAACTTGAAGGCAGTGTTTGAATAACTCCCTATGTAATTTTGCAAATTTGGCTCAAATACCACCTGGTTTAGGGGGCCTTCCCCAGAGGGCCTCATCTGAGCTCTCCTAACACGTTCTGCACACTTTAATTATAGTATTTATTGTTCAAGTGATCTCTTGAGGAGTGGGTTCCTCTCACTCCCATCCTCATTGTAGTCCTAGCGATATGGATTTGGCACACAGTACGTACCCAAGTTGTAGTCAAACTGAAGTCGATATTACAAGGTTAACAAAGAGAAGGGGAAATGGGTACACAAAGGGGAGACTCAGACTACTGACAACAACAGTCTCTCAGTTCATAGTCTTCTCTCAGTTGAAATCAAACAGACCTTGGCTATACATAGTTGAACTTAAAGTCCAATGTATTATCAACCTGGCCTTTTTGATAATTTTCACTCACTTTACTTTCTTGGAAGCAAAGAAAACGTGGCTGTCTTGGGTTTAGGAGAGAGACGGGAAATTGATCAATCTTTTCTACCCTCCCCCAAAGAAGGAGAGGACCAGTTAAGCAGATGCAAGATCTGCTGTAAGGCGGTGAGCAACACCTCGGGAACAGGCTCTACTCTGTGCTACTCCATGGTGGGGAGCAATTGGGGAATTTTACACAAACACTTTTGGATCAGCTGTGTCATTTGGGGGCAGCTCTACCATCTGTGCCTCAGACATTGAAAATGATTTTCTTTAAGCATCTTTTTAAGTAGCTTTGGGATTATTTCAAACTTGAGAAAAGAAGTTGAAAGCAGGAAACCATCTTTTTTTTTTTTTTTTTTTTTTTTTTTTTTTTCTGTGAAGATATACCATTCCCCATCAGAGGAGACTGGCTGTGAAGTTCTAGACTTTGTTTGGTTTCTATTTCTCTTCAGTGTCGAACAGCATCCTTGCTTCGTATTGGCAGAGGCAGCCCTTTCCTTAAAATAATGCAAGACACAGTCATAAACCAAGCTGACAGGTGTAATGTGCTTGGCATGTATTGTTGTTTGTTACCAGGAGGGCTTAGCGCTCACAACTCACCCTAAACAGATGAGTCCTAAATGCTTGGATTAGGAAGGGCTGTAAATTTAAGCCAACCCAACCTGTCTTTGTTAGAGAGCTCCTCTCCTTGTAGAAGGCTTCCTACTCTGGCTGGTTACTACTGCTCTATTTTTTGAAGAGATTAACAAATAAACAAACAAATTTGAATAAAATGGAAGCCCCGGACCCTAAACCACTATGGGAGAGAGCTGAGGGTAGGAGCAGGGCCCTCTGCATCTGAGTCAGTCTCATCAGCTGGCTGAAGCAGGAAAGTTGCTTCCCTGGATTTTGGGGAAGGTGAGCACTACAGTGTCAAGAATGTGAATTTGGGCACAGATACGTGGGGTCTTCAAAAAGTTCGTGGAAAATGTATATAATGAAAAACCTTTGTATCACTTTTTATTTTTGAGAGAGATTCTTTGCTATAGCATGTGTGTGCTTGCTGGAAGGACAGAGAGAGACAGAGAGACAGAAAGCAAGAAATCACACCCCAGGGGGATGGCCATGCCACAATCCCTTCTCCTCCATTTTCCTCTCAGGATTTTGGGCATGCATGCGCATGCGTCTGGCGCGAGTTTTAAGCTGCCAGGTCTGGGATTTGAACTGTGGTCGACCGTGTGGGAGTTCAGTGACATAACCATTATGCCATTGGCTGGTCCCAAATCTATACATCATTTAAAAATATTTTTTACAAGGTTTTTGCACAGGGTGTGTGCCCTTGCCAGAGAGAGACAGAAAGAGGGAATGTGAGAAACCCTCTGGGGGAGGGCCATGCCACAATCCCACAATCTCCTCCATTCTCCTCTCAAAATTTTGGGCACACACCCATGCCTGGCATGATTTTTCAAGCGCCTGGTCTGGGATTCAAACTGTAGCCAGGCATGTGAGAGTCCAGCACCTTAACCTCTACATCACCTGCTGACCCCTGAAAAACATTTTCTGAAGTGGGAAACTTTGAAAATAATATTGATTTTATGAGAATGTGTACGCTGCGTGTGTATGTGACATAGAGAGAGACGAGAGAGAGAGAGAGAGAGAGAGAGACAAAACCCTCAACATGGTCTCACACTGATCTCATTCCCACCCCAGCTCTTCTAGCTAGCCTGGATCATGAGTGCCTGTGCCGGGCACTTACAGGTTGACTAGAGTCCTGAACTTGTGATCTTCCATATGGAGGCAGCGTCACTTGAGCACCACCTTACTGATGCACCACTGAGCTAGTTAAAGATTTCGAAATGTTTTTGCATCAAAATAAACTCATACTTTATTTCCATTTTCCCATAAATTTTCTGAAGTCCTCTTATAGACTTCGGTTCAAATTCTAACTCTACCACTTACTTGTGGGGGACTTCAGCCTTCACACAGTTCTTTTTTATTATTTTCTTTTCTTGAATGGGAAATACTTTTACCTGTTTGAAGAGTTTAAACACACAAACATCTATGCACTTAGAATCTTGTCCTCTCCTCTGTCCCCCTCAGTTTTGCTTTCTTCCACCCTGGCCATTGTCATTCGATTCTTATTATTCTTTCTGTAGCATAAGCATGTAGGAATACATATTTTTTCTTTCTTCCTTCTTACCCAAAAGGCATCATACAGTATATATGTTCTCAAACCTGATCTTGTTTTCTTTTTTTTTTAAGATTATTTTATTCAACTTCATTTATTTCTATTTGACAAGAGAGGGACACAGGGAGAGAGGCAAAGTGAGAAAGCAAGTCGCTAGGTCCAGAACTCGAACCACAGTCGACCATGTGGGAGTCCAGAGTGCTCTCAACCACCATGCTACCTGTCAGCCCACTTGTTTTCTTTCATAACATCAGAACATAAAGACTTCCTCATTTTTTATAGCTGCATATATTGTCATCACATAATGTACAATAGTTCATGCAACCAATCCTCCATTGCATTATTTCTAGTCTTCCACTGGTACAACAGTCTGGTACACATCTTCCATGTGGTTATTGAATACCTTTGCTGGGAGAAAAGACAAACGTATCTGTAATTTTAGTGGAGCATGAACCATTGGTTCTGACGTCTTAAAAAATTTTCCTTTAGCCAAATGGGGTTGGAATGAGGCTGTCACCTTACATTAAAGAATATCTTAAGAAAGAGTCCTATCAACACAATATTTTTCCAGGTAGTCTAATATATTGACACAGAGTATGCACTTGAGTCAGACAGTCCTGTGTTTGAATCTCAGCTTCAAGATTCACTGCCACTGCCAGAAATACTATGGTAAGTAGTGGGTTGCCTTCCCTGAGCCTCAATCTCCATCATTGTGCAATGTGTGCATCAGGAGGTTGTGAGGATAAAATGAAGCAGCAAGTACAAAGTGCTTAGTGCAGAGCAGCACTCAGTAATAGGAGCCGTTATTTACTCTTGGATAGAACGTTTAATGTCTTTCTCTTAATCTTTTTGTCTCCAAGGTTTGGGACAGAATTTATCTCATAGTAGGTGCTCAATAAATCCCACTCATTGACTACTGTAGATCCCACTGTTGATGACGTTATCACTTGCTTCATTCCATGTCTTCTCCATGAGGACCTCTGGGCTGGTCTGTGTCAGGGCTAACTTTCCTTCTAAACAAGTGGTTCGATTTTATCCCATGGACACTGGATTGTGCAATGGGTTATGTTTTCCTCTTTTCACCTCAGCTACTGAGAAGCTCAGAGCCAAATGTGCTGTTTTCCTCCAGCCAGTATCCAACCCTTATGGCAGACATGGAAACCAGTGTTCCTCAGCACTGTACACTTAAAAATTCACAATTACCAGATCACACCAGCATCCTAGGTGAGGGAATAGGGTCAGGATCTCGGGAGTCGGACTCAGACATCACTACTTTCAAAATGCTCCTGAGATTTTGAATGCACAGGTGAAGCTGAGAACAGGCATTGTGAGCTATCCTGACCCTTAGCTTTAGCTCAGGTCCTAGCTTATTTCTGTTACATGGTCATGAATGTTAGTTCTCTTGTGCCCTGCATTTCTCCCGTCATCTTCCACGTGGAAGATAAAACATGGCTTCTTATGAGTTGTCAACAACAGTGTGTTCGAGAATAAAGAAGGCAAGGGAATGGGTAAGGAAATCAGGTCTCTCGCGAGGGAAAAGTTCATTTATTCACTTAGGCATGCGTTATTTATATTCAACAAATATGTGTGAAGTGATTTGGCCTCAGCCCCATGTTTTGGGGATGGAATTACCTCTAAGTTTGGTGAAAATGATTTCTAAGAGAGATTCTTCCTAGAGAAAATGTTTTTCGGTTTATTATACTGTCAGGTGGTTTGATAAGAACTGTGCTAAGACAGTTCTTTTCTCTTTTAGGGAGAATCTTGGCGTTTACCCAGAGAAACATCTTCGCATGTACCACAGAGGGGTGTGGTAAAGAACCTAGAAGTGTGTCAGTCTTGGCCCCAGGAAAGCCAAGCATTTGTGGGATGAGGCATGAAGTGGATTTTGGCTTATGTCTTTTATCGCTTTGCCAGGTCCTTTGTGAGATGAAAGGGTAGAGGCTGAGAGCATTTGCAGAAGCAGTTGTTGCCCTAAGCTCCCGTGAGATCAGAAGAATGGAGGAAGGTGAGGAGGAGCTGGTTGAGGGCTGCCTGAGAAGTCCACTGACCGCAGGGGCAGCGGTCCTTTCCTTGTAAACGTAGACCCACTGTGCTCAGAGTCCCGGTTTCCCACTGGCTCTGGCCAGGTGCAAACCCGGGGAAAGGACCATCTGACAGTAGCAGTGCTGGCTCAGTGGCAAGCCCAGGAGGGATGAGCAAAAACAAGAGGTGCCTAAAGGCAGCTGGTGACAGGGTTATCTTGAGATTCACTGACAAGTCCATGTACTGAGAAGAGCCATTGCCAGGACGAAGTTAAATGTGAAGGAAGATGTCATGCCTAAATGTACTTGAAGTCTAAGTCTGGCCTCCTGATATGCCCGTGTCATCAGAAGTGCGTGGATTCCAGGCTGGAGGGCTACTTTTGTTCAATAGGCAGAAACAAGGATGTATTGAGCATCCTGAAATCGTTGCTGAATTCAGGGCCGAGGACAATTTGGATCTTTTTTTCTCAGAGCGTGGAATCCTTGGCTGGGTAAGGCAGGTGTGGTTGCCTGAGCAGTAGTAGAAGCAAGTCGGCAGTGGCCCCCACACCTGAGACTGGTCAGACCTTCCCAGCAGGTGTCCCTGCCAAGGTGGGAAAACCTGCAGATGCTCCCCAGTGGGTGCAAATATGTGGGAGAAAATTGAATAGCATTCTCTCCCTGGGTCCCCCCAGGAAGCGCGTTTCCTCCTTGCTCTTGGTTTGTTCTCATTTTCAGTTCTTCTGTGACTAGCCAAAGCCTTGGTGTTGTTAAAATGAAATTAGAATGGAAAGGAAAGCAGGGAGCAGTTGTGGCCAAAGATGACACTGAAAACAGGTGGAAATTGGTGGCTACATCAGGTTTCCTCAGCCCTAGTCAGAATCCCTGAATAAACAAGCAGAAAGTCAATTGCATCTTTGTGCCGATGGGTCTGTCAGAGTGAAGCAGACCTGCAGCCACTCGGAGTCACTGGGCTCCTACCACAGGGCGACATTCAGATCCCAGGGATGGCTCCAACCTCTCTACTCTGAACCTTTTCACCCCTTCTTCTCTGTCAACACCCCCTACCACTCCCTCCCTCAGCACTTACCCCCCAAAAGCACATACCCTTCCCCAGTTCTGGAAGGACTGATGCCCTTTGGAGGGGAGGCTTTAGAACCAAAGGTTTTGGTGGTGTGTGAAAGTGTGTCACTGCATAGTGAGGGGCAGTGCAGGTCTGACCTGGTTCCCTGGACTTTACAGGGGTCGGGGGTTGGGAGTGGGAGTGGAGTGGGGCTTTCTCTGGATCCCAAGTGGATCGGTCCCCTCAGAGGACTGAGGGCCAGAGTGTATGTTCATGTTTCCTTCAGCCAGGGACAAGCGTGCTGAGGAGGCCTGGAGTTGGGGATGCTTTTCCTGACACTTGCCGGGCCTCTGCCAAAAAGCCATCTGCATGCTTGCGTGCATGCTGACGTCAGGAACTGATTATGACTGGAAACTTGAACTTGGAATGTGTTCTCTTGGGGCCTGAGGTACTTGTGTGTCTTGCTGGGAAGAAATGGGCTTCCCCAGCTCCAGGAGGGCCTCACAGAGTGGGGGACAGACAATGCACGTTGCTGTGAGGTGTGTCTCATAGATGTGGCCTGCTCAGTGGCCCATGATGTGACTTGGGGACAACTTGTTCAGCATCACCGGGCCTCACACAAGAGACTCAGCCTTCTTCCACTCAAGAAGTTTTATGTAATCAAGCGTGTTATTAATTCAGTATCATTCTTTCCCCGTAGTTTATGTAGAAAGGCAGCGAAGTTGTGGTGAAAAGAAACCCAGCGAAGCCAAAACACACATACACAAAACCCCTCGGCATCTCTCAGCTGAGTTTCGCTTGTCAGAAAGAGCCGCTAAAGGACAGCTTGATTTTCCTTTATGCGGCTCGTCTGCAAATGGCACTTGAACTAAAATATTCCCTTTCATCTTTGTGACAGAAATATGATTCAGTCACTCTTTGTGAAAATGTAGATGATACGCTCCCGTAGTTACAGTGAGTTAGGTTCAAGTGGCGAATGCCTACTGATAAAGACGTAATTAAAGACACAATGGCAGTGGGAGGCCATTATCGTAATTACAGTCCCGGCTTTCTTGTGGGGGCCCAGGCCTGAATTGTAGCAGCACATTATCACTCCAGTGTCTGGGTTTGATGAGGCGGGGATCCAGTTCAGTGCACTTAGACTTTCGTTTACTGTGGCATTGGTGCTTTTTCCCAAGGCCCGGGTTCCACTGGACATCAGTGTAGACTTTGTATCTCATTTGGAACATGTGATAAAATAAATCAGTAATTTCCTAGGCGGGCGTTCTGTTTCACCATTTTCTGGATACATAGTAAGTAGACTGGCACTGGTGGCTTGTGATGGGTTACGAAGATGCCCTGGAACTCCTAGGGCTGGACATCTGTAAGTTTTATCTTGGGGCATTTGGGGCATTCTGAGACGTGGAGAGAAGAAGCTTGTGAGGCCAACAGCTTTCTCTTTAACTAGGATAGAGCAATGGGTAGTGCAGTGTGTAGGTCTGAGAGGGCCTGATACGGGGGTCGAGAGGTTTGTAAAGTTGTTATCGATCATGTTTGACCAAAGGAACTGAGTTTTCTTTTTCTTTTCTTTTTTTTCTTTCTTTTTTATTTTTGCTATAGAGAGACAGAGAGAAACAGTAAGAAATCACCTCCCAAAGGGGATGGCCAAGCTGCAATCCCTTCTCCTCCATTCTCCTCTGGGGATTTTGGGCATGCATGCATATGTGCCCAGTGTGTTTCAAGCCTCTGAGTCTGGGACTCAAACCGTGATCAACCATGAGGGAGTCCAGTGACATAACCATTATGCCATCTGCTGGTCCCAGGAGCTGACCTTTCAGTACCTTCGGAGTGCCCCTGCCTCCAGGTCTGTCACACTGCTTTGGGGCACTGCCCCAGGCCAGATCTCAGGCACAGTGCTTTTGTGCAGCTAAGGACAAGCCCCTAGACTGACAGGAAAGAGATAGCATCCCGAGCTAGGTTTCTTGTCATGTGGTTTAGAATGCTGACATCACAGGACAAGTCATGAGCAGTTTGCCAGTGTGGTTAAGAATATGGTCAGCGTCACTTTAGAATTGTTTCCAATGGTGTTTTTTGTAGCTATAGACAAGCATGTGCTAAAATTCATATGGAAAGAGAAAGGCTCTGTATTAGCCAAAACAAACTTCATAAAAAAAAAGGCAGAAGTGGAAGAAATTATTCTTCCAATTAAGGCTTATTACATAAGCCATACAGGTAGTTTGATATTTGCAGAGGAATAGACAAACAGATAAATGGAACAGAGTAGAGAACCCAGAAACAAACTTACACAAATAAGGCCTATTTTGTTTCAACAAAAGAGCCAAAGCAATTTAATGGTGGAGGAATAGGGTTTTTAATAGCTGGTGGTGGGGGGCAACTGGACGAGTCATAGGAGAAAAGCTGAATGTCAACCAAAATTTCACACTTTATACAAAAATTAACCCAAAAAGGGGCCAGCAGGTGACATGGTGGTTAAGGTGCTGGACTCCCATATGATCAACCATGGTTCTAGTCCTGGACCTGGTGGCTTGAAACTCATGCTGGGCATGTGTGTGTGCATACCCAAAATCCTTAAAGGAGAATAGAAGAGAAGGGATTGTGGTGTGGCCATCCCCCTGGGGGTGATTTCTCGCTTTCTGTCTCTCTGTCTCTCTCTGCCTCTCTGGCAAGTACATGTGCCCTAAAAGCAAAAATATCCCCCCAAAACGGATTATGGACTTCAATGTGAGACATAAAATTTCTAGAAAAAGAAGAAAATTTTTGTGACCCCAGATTAAAAGAGTTCCTGGATTTGACACTGAAAGCTTAATCCATAAAAGGGAAAACTGATAAATGAGACCTTATCAACATTAAAACCTTTTTGCTTTGTGAAAGACCATGTTAAGAGAATAAAAAGACAGAAAATAGAATTGGAGAAAACATTTGCAAATCACATATTTGACAAAGGACTTGTATCTGGAATACATAAAGAACTCTCAAAACCCAACATTAAAAAAATCAAGCGATCCAATTAGAAAATTGGAAGAAGATGTGAACAGACATTTGGAAGAAGATATGAACAGACATTCTGAAGAGGCTATACAGATGACAAGCCCATGAAATGATACTCATCATCACTAGGTATTAAAAGTGCAAATTAGAACTACAATAAAATATCCTTTTCAGAAAGTCCCAATTTTTTTTTTTTTTTTTTTAACAGGAAGTGCTAATATTACAGGCTAGCAAGATAGTGGAATACCTGGATCACTTATACACTGGTGAAAGGAATGTGAAATTATCGAATCAGTTTGGAAGATAGTTTGGCAATTTCTTAAAAACTGAACATACAACTACCATACATCTCAACAATTCCACTCTTGGTCATGCATCCCAGAGAAACAAAAATGTATGTTCACTCAGAAACTTGTACAGGAAAATGCTCATAGCAGCATTATTAACAGTCCCAAACTGGAAGCCACACAAATGTCCCTTGTTGGACGAATGGTTAACCAAATGGTGGTGCCTAATACCACAGAATACTACTTGCCAATAAAAAGGAATGGACTTGACACATGCAACAACTTGGATGAACCTGAAGAAAATTATGGTTAAGTTAAAAAAAAAAAAGCCAATTCCAGAAGGATATATACTGTATAAATTCTATTTATAAAACATTGTGTGATAACATAATTATAGAGATGGAGCAGTTGACAGGGATTAAGGTTGATGGGAAAAAGAAGGAGTGGACATGATTATAAAGGAGTCTTGGGGTGATGAGAGAGTTCTATGTCTTGACTATGTTGACAGCTACATGAGTCTACCACGTGATAAAATTCTATAGAGCTGCATGCACACACATACACATGTGCGAACACACACATGAGTTCATGTATAACTGGTAAGATTTGAATTAGCTCAATGATATATCGTGTCAATTTCCTGATTTCAATATTTCACTGTAATACAATAGTTCTGCTAGTTCTTAACACTGGGGAGGCTAGGTGAAGGGTGCCCAAAACTGCTTGTGCATCTCTTTGCCACTTGAATCTATAATCATCTCAAAATAAAAAGTGAAAGATATTACAATAATCCTCCAAGGGATGACTTCTAAATCCTAAGGGAAAAGTATTAATTCTTGTGTGAAGGGTGACCTGTGATGGTAGGAAGGGCTGTGATGGTAGGAGGGGCTGTGATGGTAGAGAATATAGAAAAGGAGAGAAGGGACAGCAAGGTTTCCAAGAAAAGTCACAATATTTCCCACTGATCTTGGGGCCAGAAGCTACCAGGACATTATATTGAAATAGTTTCTGAATTGAGGTTGTGGAAGCAAATATCTGAAAGGCATGGGGCATATCCTTAAATTTTATTTATCTCAAATATGTGTTTTTTTTTTTTTTTTGGAGAGGTTTTCGCTATAGGGCACGTGCGCTCGCCAGACAGACAGGGACAGAGAGATAGAAAGCAAGAAATCACCCCCCAGGGGGGATGGCCACGCCACAATCCCTTCTCCTCCATTCTCCTCTCGGGATCTTGGGCACGCACGCACACACGTCCAGCGTGAGTTTAAGCCACCGGGTCTGGGACTCGAACCGCGGTCGACTATGTGGGAGTCCAGTGACATAGCCATTACGCTAACTGCTGGTTCCCTAAATATGTTTTTGAACAATTAAAAAATGTGTGAAAGTGGAGCCAGCAGGTGGAGTGGTTAAGGTGCTGGACTCCCACATGGCTAACTGTAATTTGAATTTTGGATCTGGCGGCTTCCTTTCTCACTCCTCCCACGCCGCCCCCCCCCGCAACCCCCATCTTTCTCTCTGGTCAAATTAAAAAAAATAATAATTGGAGGGGGAACCAGCAGTTAGCGTAATGGCTATGTCGCTGGACTCCCACGTAGTCGACCGCGGTTCGCGTCTCGGACCCGGTGGCTTACAACTCACGCCGGGCGCGTGTGCGTGTGTGCCCAAGATCCCGAGAGGAGAATGGAGGAGAAGGGATTGCGGCGTGACCATCCCCCCTGGGGGGTGATTTCTCGCTTTCTATCTCTCTGTCTCTCTCTGTCTGTCTGGCGAGCGCACGCGCCCTATAGCAAAAACCTCTCCAAAAAAAAAAAAAAAAAAAAAAAAAAAGAAATAATAATTGGAAACAGAAAGATTAGAGGATATAGAAGCCTGAAAAGTGGTTACGGATACTGGAGACAGTGTGGAAAGGCTAGGGGGAGATGGAGTGAGAGGAAAGGAATCAAGGGCAAGAGAGTAAGACATTCAAGTGATACAGAGATGGAGGATTGTCTGTAGGTGATGACGTGTATGGTATCTTTAACTGCACTGGTGTGCAGTATATTCATGATGGGTAAATTCCTTTTACAAGCTGTTGTGATGTACTGTGATCGAATGTATGAAATCAATTAAAATAATAAAAAAATCAAAATTACAAGTTTTTAAAATTGTCTTTGTGGGGCCAGCAGTTAGCGTAATGGCTATGTCGCTGAACTCCCATGTAGCCGACTGCGGTTCGAGTCCTGGACCCGGTGGCTTAAACTCATGCAGGGCACGTGTGCATGTATGCCCAAGATCCAGAGAGGAGAATGGAGAAGAGATTGTGGCATGGCCATCCCCCATAGGGGGGGTGATTTCTCACTTTCTGTCTCCCTGTCTCTCTCTGTCTTTCTGGTGAGCGCACGCACCCTATGGCAAAAACCTCTCCAAAAAAATATAAATAAATAAAAATAAATAAAATTGTCTTTGTAGTAGAACAAATATAGTGGGAACTTTCATCATTAAATGTTCAATGACAATCATATATAAATATTGAAAAAGCACTGAAACCTGGACCGTTCCCTACAGTGAAGTCACTCTATAATTTTGTCATTTATAGAATCTTATATGAATGAAATTAAGTGGAATGTAATATTTTGAGTTTGTGTGTTTTCCTGAGCATAATGACCTTAGATCATCCTAATTCTTACATGGAACTATAATTCATTACTTCTTTTATAGAGTAATTTCCATTGTTTTGATATACCATAATTTGTTCATCTATTTACCCACTGAAAAACATTTGTGATGTTTCCAGTTTTTGATATTAAAAAAATGTCTGCTACAAAAAAGTTAAAAACATATGTAAAAGTAAAAATAACTTTAAAGTCTATTGCATTCTCAGTACTCAGAATTATCCATTGTTAAAAGATGGCATATTCATTTCTTTTTTAATGAAGTAATTATTTTATTTAACTTTATGTATTTATTTTAATTTGACCAGAGCGGGACAGAGAGAGAGAGAGAGAGAGAGAGAGAGAGAGAGAGAGAGAGAAAGCAAGCCACCAGGTTTGGGACTCGAACTGCAGTCAGCCATGTAGGAGTCCAATGCCCTTAATCAGCATGCCACCTGCTGGCCCCAAGATGGGATATTCATTTCTAGCCTTTTCTTCTTCTTTTTGTATTTTAAAGAAAAATCATTTTATTGGTTTTCCTGAGAAGTTATATTTGGTGATAAGAAATAGGAAGACAGATGGGACAGAATAACAAGAGATGAAAAACCAAGAGCCCTGTTCTATCTTTGTGCTTTTTGTTTCTTTGATCTTTTCTGCCTAAGAAAGGGAAACTGAGTCACTCGAGCTCTCCAGGAGCTCTTTAACTGCATGAGTTACTCAAGGGGATATTTTACAGCACCCACAATGATCTGTTTTACTGCTAAGGAGCAGATGCCTGTGGCACAAAATTCAGGTAATAACTGAGTTTGGAAGCTCAGTAAAGATGTAATTTTGAACGGGTGTCATATTTAAAAATATTAACTACCAGAGAGTGTGGAAATCATTCACTCTGAGCGTAGGCTGGGAGGTTAATGTTCTGTTTTCTTATTGGCTATTTAGATATTTTGCATTCCAACAATTTACTTTTTCAATCTAATAAGGCAAATTTCAAATTCTAAACATTACTGGATATATTAACTTTTAGTATTTGAAAATAAAGAGAAAGAGAATATTGTTATGTCCTGGAGTATCCACTTGGAGCAAAAGTTTCCAAGCAGAAATTTTGATCTCTTTAACTTTTTCATTCTAGCCATACTGGAAAAACTAGCTATCTATGATTAAGATACCCAAAAATTGGCTGGAAAAAAATGATAAATTCTAGAAGATAAAATGTGTCTTAACGAGGAAGGCTAAGGAGAACTATGGACATACAGTGACTTTGAAAGACCAAAGGCACAAAATTACACACGTGAGCTTGACTGGGAAGGTAAAACAGAGGTCACAATTGCGACTCACACCTGGGTCTCTTGATGGACTAAGTATAGAATAGGGAATGGTTAAGACAGAGAAAAGGGACCTGAGCTCTGAGGGGACTGGTGAATTTGTAACATTTATGAGATATGGTTCACATACCATACAATTCACTCACTTACAACGTGCAATCTGCTTTATTTGTGGAGTTACACAACCATCATCGCATTTAATTTTAGAGAATTTTATTACCTCAAAAAGAAATCCTGTCCATATCTTTTCACTGTCATCCCCTTCCCCTCATCTCTGCAGCCCTAGGCAGGCTCTAATCAACTTTTGGTGTCTATAGATTCATCTGTTCTGGACATTTCATATAAATGGAATAATGAACTATCTGGTCCTTTGTCATTGGATTTTTAAATTTAATATGCTATCTTTAAGATTTATCTGTCTTGTAGCATGTCTCAGTACTTTATTCTGTTTTATTTAATATAAAAATCCCATCGTATGCATATATCACTTTGTTTTAATTACCAGAGGGCATGTACACTTGCCAGAGAGAGAAAAATAGAGAGAGAAAAAAGAGAAAGCAACCCTTAATGGAGTGCAGTCATGCCACAATCCCTACACCTCCATCTCTTCATCCTGTTGGGGTTTTGGGACACACACACACACACACACACACGTCCCAGTATGTCTTTCAAAGTCACTAGGGTGGGGATTTGAACCATGCAGTCAGCCACGTGGGACTGGCCTGACACTATTATAGTTGTTGTCTAGGGATTATCTCATTAAATTATCACAACAACCCTACAAAGTACATATGTTTTTATTATCTCATTATACAGAGGTACAAAAGCAATTTTAAAGAAACACTGCCAGTAAATTATAGGGTTAGAATTTTGACCTTATATCCTTAGTTCTTTTCTCCTAAGCTATATTACAGTAACGTTTAAGGGGGCTATGCTGTCCTTTTTTATAATGGAATAGATGTTGTTTGGGATCTCTTCCAGTTCTAATGTTCAAGGTTTTATTTGACTGTACTTTACTGGTGACTGAACACATTATTTCTCAGGAAGGTCCAATTCTAGGTGCTTTGGAAGATCATGAAATGGGGCCAGATGTGCTCCAAACTTTCCTTCCTCAACCAGTCCTTGGTCTCTTGCATTATTGTTCATGGTCAGATTCCCTGCATGGATCCTGGTCTGTTTTGGGTGCTTGTGGTATTCCTCTTACTCAGTTCTGTTTTGGTTTCTTGTCTCATCTGGGATGATTCATAAGGGATTTGAGTTCTGCTTTGCTTTCTGTAGGGTTTCGTGGAACATGGGACCTGCCCTTGAACCCCAGTCCCAGATCCTAGTGCCAGCATCTCTGTTGTCACCTGCCTGGACCTCTTTCATGCAGTCAATTCAGGCTCCCGAAGCCCCCTTCCCCTTTCTTCTCAGAGAGGGCACTAGTTGGTGAGCTCTTTGCTCCAGGAATTCTGTGCAATGCCTTGCCCCCAGTTCTTCCTAAGCTGGCCCATCTCAGAAGCTGTATTGCATCTTACTGGAGCATTTAAGAGCTGAGGAAGAGAAACTTGATAAGACAGGAACCAAATACTTGGCTTTAAACTCACAATACTGTGGGTTATTAAAATAATGGCATTACAGTCTAATTTCAAGCTTGTTGCAAGATTACATTTCAGGAGGTGTCCCAATTGCCTGCCAGTTACTGCTTTTATGTCTTGGGATTTCTAGCAGCCTCCTAGCACATGCTGGCATTTCAGATTCACTTGGTGCAATTAAAGAAATTGCATGACTGCTCGTTTCTCTCTCTTTTTTTCCTCCCTCAGATATATTGTAGAATTTAACTTGATTAAAACATTTATTAAGTGAGATTTAATAGATTCCAATAATGCTGTGAGTGTGTGTGTGTGTGTGTGTGTGTGTGTGTATGTGTGTATGTGTATGCCGTCATTATCATTTCTTCCATGTGTGCCAAGAATGGCCATGTGCATAGAGAATTGTTCATGGAACTCTCTTTATTCTGCAATTTACCAGCAATGTCAAATTACGGGCTTTAATGGATTCTTACACAGAAATGCCTAGTGTGGTTGTATCAGCAGCAAGTTTCATTAAAAAGGGCTATTTTTCTCTACTGGGATTTTAGTAAAGAGACAATGTTTATTTTTTCAGTGGAAAATTGATTGTAACTAAGAGGATACTTGGCTTGAAAGTGGGGAATTATCATATCATATGATTAAATGAAAGCTTACCTTGTTATAAGGTAACTAGACATATCCCAGTAGAATTGAGACAATGTTTGATTAAGCCAGATTTTCCTACTTTATATTCAAGGAACAAATTAAAGAATAATTGAGATCCTTTTCAGATCTTTTATAAGCTGCATATATAAAGCTTCAGCTCCAGGTGGCAAAGCAATTAGCTGATGAATAAAATCAACCCCACTGTCATTCGTCAGATGTTTAAATTCTATAAACCAGATAAATTAATGTGTTCCTTAAGCCAAATAAACGGTCATGCTCTCCGTGTTACCACTCAGTTCCCGTGGGGAAAGCTTGGAAGCATGTTCATAGAAAGGCTAGGATCTACTTAATCAGAAAGGTTGAAATTAAGTTGCCCATTTGATTTTCTGAACTAAATGTCCATCTGGCACAAAACCTCTTTTTCAAGCAGAGTCATTAACCATGATGGTTTGGTTTGTTTAGTAAACTAAGAATACGCTGGACTCAGTGTTGTGCTCTCCTGGCTGCGTCCTCAAAGATCTTTCCATTTCCCTGTACTTGGCTTTGAAGTTATTTATCAGCAACTGGGAGTGCTCTGGTTTTATTTTGTCCTTGCTCCTGAGTACTACTGTGGAGAATTAGAATCTCTGTTGTCTTTGTACTTCTAGGTTTATTTCTAGGAGACGTGTTTTCTTGGATACATACAGCATCCTGCCATCAATGACGACACAGTGCGCTTTTTGACCTTGGCAGCTGGAAGAGGTAGATGTAAGTTCCAAAGGATATTATTTAATTATCAATGGCTAGTGACTAATTTTTGTTGGGCAGTTTTCCTGCTCTGCTGTTTTCATGTATAAGCATTGCTTTCAGGGCTTGGTCACTGGGCTTTTACTCTTAACCCCCTGGTTGGTTTGCTTCGTATGGTGTAGACACTTCGGTCCCTGCAAAAGTCCTTTAGAACTTGCTTTCCAAAGCGTGGTCTGGTGTCCAGCAGCATTGGAGTCACTTGGGAGCTTATTGGAAATGCAGAACTGTAAGCCCCACCCTGAGCTATTTAACATGGTGTGTATTTTGTCAGGTTCACATGGTATTAAAGTTTGAGAAACCTCTTCAACTATGACCAGGATTGGAGTTCGGACGTGAAAGCATGTAGCCAGCAGGAATATCTAGTTTATAGATTTCATGAACCTCAATGTCTCTTTTCTTTCTTGTATTTTCATTTCTCTTCTGGTTTTCATTTAGTCACTAGCACTTAAAAACAGAAGGTAGAAAAGAACTAGAACTCATTTATTATGATATTGATTATTGGAGTCCAGCATTCTTCAGAAACTGTAACAAAAATTGGCAATTACTTATAGAAATTGAATTTAGATTTTGTAGTCATTATCGGAAGGACTCTAGATGAATTTTCTTGTTGAGTTGCCAGCTAGCTATCTATTAAGTGCAAAATATTGGTCCCACAGTAGCATAGTAGAGAGACAATGGGATTGGATAACAGGTGCCAACTCATCCGATTAGGGGTAAGTGGTTTCACTTTGAGTTTGATTTTCTTGTCTGTAAAATGAGAAATTTGGAAGTGAATGATGCTAGGGGTCTCTTCAAGATCTGAATCTTTATGATTTGATGTGACTGGGCTGAATTCAGAACTATTCCATGGGCTGGGAACCAACCCTACACATAGGTTCTCCTGATGTGGTTTAAGTAGTATCATTTCGAGTTTGGTTTGCGGTCATTTAGAAAAGATCTAATCATGAGTTCTCAGGACTCAGAAGGCTGAGCTTTGGGTGTGATATAGGTGAATGTGTGTGTGTGTGTGCATGTCTATAACTCTAGGGGTTACTCGAATATTCCTGCTACACAGGAACTGAGGGGAATGAAGCAGCAGCATGTGTTTTCATGGAAGGAAGACTATACGAACCTCATGAATGGCAGAATGAAGCAAAACAGCACGCAATCTTTGCTATAAATAAAGATTCGATATTTCCCCACCTCCTGGTGTGTTGTATGCTATGATTGTGTTTAACACGGCAATCTCTTTTCTCTCTTCTTCATTGTCAGTATGTTTTATTCTGGTTTCCATTTGGAGGCTTACTTTGGGTTGTATGTATGTGCTGAAGAAGTCTTTTGTTGCAAAGAGACATGCTTTCAAGATTTGAAGAAGTGTCACCTGGAGAAGTCAGGCAGTCAAAGCAAAATCTTCTGTGTGTTCTCTTGCATTTGGAGAACAGTCGTGTCCAAAGGCTGTGTGGGGAAGGGCTGACCTGTGAGGTTTCTCATCAGGGAATTGATTTGCTTACTAATTCTTTCACACCTTTCTTCTTTCTTGATACAAGATTGGATTAATGGCCTACTATGTGTTCAAAACTAGAGACACAGAGAGAGATAAGACGCCATCCCAGCCCTTGAGGGCTCATATCTAACAGAGGGACACAGTTTGTAATTTCCATCTCCACTGATAGCTCTCACTCTGAATCGTATGGTAATGTGGGCATGTAAGAAAAGTCATAATGATTATTTGAGAGCAATTTTATTTACTGGGTACGCAGTGTTTACTTAAATTCATGTAGGGATGTGTGTGTGTGTGTATGGGTGTGTTGAGGGCTTTGAGTAACAGCTTAAATGATATTAATAAAGTAGATTTTCAGTCTCCAGAGGAAGGCAAATTCTCACTGCAAACTATGATATATCCCAGTAAGTGGGTTTATGTCTAAAACTGAATATGCTAAAATACATCCAGGGATCTTTAAGGAGGCTGCCTTGCTGGGAATCTTCTGGCTCTTAAAGTTGGTCTTTGCAGTTTCTCTGTATTATGGTTCTGGAGAAACAAGTTTCCTTTCCCCCTTCCTTCCTTCCTTCCTTCCTTCCTTCCTTCCTTCCTTCCTTCCTTTCCTCTTTCCACCAGAGAGTTCAGTTGTCAGAGAGAGAAAGAGAGAGTGGAAGCATCCCCAAGGGGGCGTGGTCATGCCGCAATCTCTTCTCTTCTATTCCTCCATTTTGTCAGGATTTGGGGCATGCACACACATGTCCCTGGCATGTTTTTCAAGATGCTGGGGTCAAGATTCGAACCATGGCCGGCCATGTGGGATCCAGTTCCCCATGCACAGGGCTTAACTGCTATGCTATAGGGAGACCAGATACAGATTTTCTTTCTTCAAATTTGCAGGTATGGGGCTATTATTTGTGGATGCAAAGGTATGCCAGTTCTAGGGGAGCAGCTGTTCTCAAGCCTAGCTAGGCACCCTTGGAGCCTATTCACACTGCAGAGTCTCACCCTGGCTGTATCTTTGCTCTCCAAATTCTGATATAAGTATGAGATGAGGCCCAGGAATCTGCATGACTTCCCTGTGCGATTTCAATTTAGGAGGGCCGAAATCCTACTTTGAGAATGCTGGTATAGAATTTCTCTTTTTGGATCCTATTCTATGTATTTTAAAAGTGTTTTGGAATTCTCAATTGAAAGAATTCTACACAAAGTTATTAGTTTTGTGATCTATTGCATGAATAGAAGACTCATGAGGCCACATTACATAATGTTCAAGAATTTAGCTTTGCTGTCAGACTGCTTGGGTTCTAATTACCATCGCTGTGCCTCCTGGAAGCCTGTCCTTGGGCAATTCACTGAACCTCTCTAAGCCTGTTTCCTCAACTGTAAAATAAGGGTAGTAATAATAACAAAAATATAATTAGACTGTTGGTCAATAAATTGTTGCTGCCATTGCATTGTAATAGCAAACAAAAATTACACTGAAAGATTGCATATGTACTTGTCTGTCACAACTTTCTTTTTAGGTAGCTGTGAGCACTTTTCAGAATCCAAATTAATCAGCACAAAGTTTAAAGGAAACAGTCCAGGAGTCTGGAGTTACCTTTCAGTGGCCCCTTCTGCTTGCTTATGTCACATTCACATCAAATCAGGCTGCTAGTGGCTTTGCCTGATGGGTTGAGTGTCTAGACTTTTTTCAAGTTTAGTCACATAGACTGATTTTACTCAGAAATGAGTCCAGTGGGTGTATTTTTCTCTTCTTGAAAATGCACACATTTTCTTTTGTTGTGATTATCTTTTACTTGATGTACTAGACCAGATGGTCTCTGGGTTGGTCAGGAAGAATGCACTGACAGTTATGGTTGGAGCCCATGACTGGTCTCAGGTCAATAGCTTCAGGGAACAGAGGATTCTCTAGAGGAATCGGGAGACACTTGACTTTTTGACTTTGTTTAGTTCCCTGTATGTGCCTGTACTTCACCTAAAAGTGTGTATAGGTTTCATTTAAAGCTAAAGCTTGAGATTGGCCCAATTTATAGTGGCCTATTTTCTGATGCTTGGCAGAATGCTAGCACAGGCAGGATTTGGGGTTTTATAACTGATCAAAAGGATGAAATCTTGGCAGTATCGTGAGAAATGAGGGACAGACTTATTGTTCTTCCTATCTCACTCTAAGCTCGCCTGTAGTGGACTTCCGACTGTACACTGGCATGACCCAGAGAACTCTATTCAATCTCCAGAGTTCTGATTTAATCAATCAGGGACTGGACCTCGAGATTGGGAGTTGGAAAATCTTCTCACGAGAATCTCTCTGCTTTGGAGTTAATTCCACAAGCTCTCATCTTTCCCTCATTTTTATGTATGCATTCCTCGATATGTCAAACTAATCCCTCCAACTATTTCCACGTAATCTGTGAATTTTCAAAAATAAAGAGAATCCAGTTTTACTTTGGAGCAGTGATTCTCAACAAGGGGGTGATTTAAACCTCAGGGGACATTTGGCAATGTGTGGTGACATTCATAACCGGGAGAGGTGCTGCTGGCATCTAGCGGGTTGAGGCCAGGGATACTGCTATACCTCCTGTGATGAACAGGATGCAGAAAGAAACTGTCCCAAATGTCAACAGTGCTGAGCTGAGAAGCCTTGCCTTAGTTTAACCGCTCTCATTTTACAAATGGAAAAATGCAGTCCAGCGATGATGGCTTCATTTGCCCAAGAATTCATGTGTAATTATTGGTGGGATAAAATTCCTGACAGTTGTGGCCCTTTCACTTTAACCCTCTTCTTTTCAACCTACGGCTCAAAGAACATTTGTTATGATCTTGTTTCCTTTCCCACTTCAAATATCCTCAGACTCTCAAAGGCAGTGATTTGTTTCTTTCTTTAGTATTTCAAAATTTTCAAATAAAAAAGAAGCCATTCTATTTACGATAGATTGCGTAAGTTCAAAATGCATTGCTTTTCTTTGCCCTAGGATGGCATCACTGTGCTTGGGCGCTAGGCCTGGTTTGTTTTGTGCCGATCAGCACCTCCGATTGAGAGTTATATATATTTTTGATTAACAAAAAAATGGGCCAATGAGGTAATTGTTACTTCATAAATCTAGTTTGGTGAGCAAAATGTTTTTAATCTCAAGACCTGCAAAATGAAGTTATGAAAGGGCTTCTTGGTGATTAAAAGAATGGCAGAGTCTCTCCAGGCCTCATTTAGTGCAGGGTGTGTGTGTGTGTGTGTGTGTGTGTGTGTGTGTATGCATGTACGTGCATGTGTGCTGCCGGAGAACAATCTTTTGGTCCCCAAAACTGCTTGTAAGGCATTCAGGAAGGTGATGGAGACTTGGAATTAAAGACCTGTGAGTCTATCTTCCTTCATTTGTATATTGTCTTAATACTCTCCATTTCTACCCCAGCTTAAGTAGTTAACTGTGGCTATTTCTGGAAGGTAGGATTTAAGATTATGCAAATCTAAAATATATATATTTATATTTCTCTGTATTTTCCCTTTTTCTGCAAACATGTTTTTGTAATAAAATAAAACCATTTAATCAAATAATATAATTTTTTTGAAGAATTATTTTATTATTATTTTTATTTACTAAACAGCATATGTGCTCACCAGAGAGAGAGAGAGAGAGAGAGAGAGAGAGAAAGTGGGAAAGCAAGCCATCAGGTCTGGGACTTGAACTGTTATTGGCTATGCGTGAGTCCAGAGCCTTAACCACCATGCCACCTGCTGGTTCCATAAGTATATTCTTAACATTCAGTGCATCCGAATCTCCTAGAAGTTTGACTAAATACTCAGGCTCCATCTCCGGAGATTCTGAATCAGTTGTTTTGGGGTGGGGCCTGAAAATGATTATTATTTAGTAGCTTCTGGATTGATTTCTTGTTGTTGTTATTGTTGTATTAAAAAATTTTATATTAGGGGGACCAGCATTTGGCGTAATAGCTATGTCGCTGGACTCCCATGTTGTTGACTGCGGTTCAAGTCCCTGACCTGGTGGCTTAAACTCACGCTGGGCTCGTGTGCGTTCATGCCCAAGATCCTGAGAGGAGAATGGAGGAGAAGGGATTGTGGCATGGCCATCCCCCATAGGGGGTGATTTCTCACTTTCTGTCTCTCTGTCTCTCTCTGTCTTTCTGGCGAGTGCACGCACCCTATAGCAGAAACCTCTCAAAAAAAAAATTTTTTTGTATTAGGGACCAGCAGACGGCATAATGGTTGCGTTGCTGGACTCACATGTAGTCGACTGAAGTTTGAGTCCTGGACCTGGCAGCTTAAAACTCACACGAGGCGTGAGTGCGTGCGTGCCCAAAATTCCGAGAGGAGCATAGAAAAGAAGGGATTGAAGTGTGGCCATCCTCCGAGGGGGTGATTTCTTGCTTTCTGTCTGTCTCTCTGGCAAGCACACATCCTATAGCAAAAATCTCTAAAAGAATCCCAACCAAACAAACAAAACAAACCAAACAAAAATTACATTTAATTACTGTACATCTTTACTTTGTACAATGTGGTTTCCCCCAGCATGAATACAGTGCATATTGGTCAAGTCGAAGACGTTACAATATGCATTATCATCAGCAGAAAACTTTTCATTTTTGTGTCTATTTAATGTACTGTTTTTTTTCCAGCTATAATTAAGAGCTAGGTCTCAGACAGCAGTTCTTAAAATCATCTGCATATTGTAATGCCCTGCAAAACTTCAAAACCCACTGATGCTGGGTCCAGCAGATGGCATAGTGGTTAGATGCTGGATTCCCACATGGTTAATGGACTCCCACATGGCCAAAAGTGGTTCGAGTCCCAGACCTGACAGCTTGAAACTCACGCCAGGGTTGTATGTGTGCATGCCCAAAATCTCAAGAGGAGAAGGGAGGACAAGGGATTGCGGCATGACCACCCTCCCCAGGTGGGTAGGGCAGGGGTAGTTTCTTGCTTTCTCATCCTCTGTTTCTCTAGCAAGTGTGTGTATCCTATAGCAAAAAATCTCTCTCCAAAAAAACAATCCCAGCCTCCCAGCCCCCATGCCTGTGACCACCTCAGAGGCTTGGATTTGATGGGTCTGGGGTGCAGCCCGATGTTGAGAAAAGTGTTAAGGTTTTCTGAGGTTATTTGGGGATTGGAAGGGCTGGGTGATATCTCTGAAGTTTTTTTAGGGAGAGGGAGGTCCTTAGTTTTATCGATTTACCAGGGAGGATTATAGTACTAGCCTGCCCCTGCTTCTATGAAATGAGAGTTCAGGTTAGATTGCTGGAAACTTAGAGCACAGCCCATGATCGTGCTAGAAACAACAGTCCAATCCCTTTGGGGCACAGTGACAATCAGTGTTCAAAGAAAACCAATTCGAAAGATAGATTATGTTTTTAATTGTTGACAAAGAATGAGCTGGTGGAGATTTTGCTTATTACGATTGCTTTACCATAAACTACAGTAAGTAGGTTCATAAGGAGTTGCCTTTGGAGTGCAAACAAATCCCATGCCATGAATACTTATAATGGTTTTTAATTTCCAATTATTTTTGTTATCTCCTTTACCGTTTTTCTTTTCTTTTTTTTTTTTTTTAGGGTCAGAGAGGGCCTCCTTATGTTTATATCTTAACCGATTCTCACTACTATAGTGTTCAATGAATTCTGGATTTCTTTCGTTAGACCAGAACTATGGCCTTTTAGGTTTATTTCAAAGGGCTGCCCACTTTGCCATGACAAAAGGCCTTCCATTCCTGGAGTTGTGAGGAGCTGAGCTCCAGTGTGATGGGTGCTGGGAGGGGCTTGCGGCTGGCCTGCAGAGTGGGGCTCACAGCAGCAAGGCTGTGGTGAGGCAGGCCTGTGGTTTCTGGCTTCCTGCTTCTGCACAGAAACCACTTGGGAGCAGTGTGGCCTTGCCTATGAGGGAGGCTCAGGAACCTTCCCGGAACTGACCAGCACAGCCGGGAGCCTGGAGCCCCGCTGATGACAAGTGAAATATTTCACAGAATATAAATCTCTCATCTTGCAAATGCTCCTCTGGTGAGAAATCAGGCATTGGGTAAGGAGTGGGCAGGATCCTTGTTCCAGTGAGTAACATTAAAGGAAAGAACCTCCTGCGTTTGTTCTGTGATTTGTGTGAAGTTTAAGGAAAAGAAGATTCTCCACCTATGATGGGTTCATGGCCAAAGTGGGCTCCTGAATGGGAGACACTGGTGTCTTCCTTTATCTCACTGATAATATAAATAAGGGAGGTTTGGGGAGGGCTTATAGCCAGCCTGTGTGAAGATATTTCCCCCTGTGACTCCTTCCATATTTTAAACTCTTCTGGATATTCAGAGAAATGTATGATTTAGGTCGTTTCAGTCTTGTTCTTATAAATAACAGTATGAACTTTTCAATATCACTTTTTTTTTTTGGAGAGGTTTTTCTTATTGGGCACGTGCGCTCGCCAGAAAGACAGAGAGAGACAGAGAGACAGAAAGCGAGAAATCACCCCCCAGGGGGGATGGCCACGCTGCAATCCCTTCTCCTCCATTCTCCTCTTGGGACCTTGGGCACGCACGCACACGCGCCTGGCGTGAGTTTAAGCCACCGGGTCCGGGACGTGAACCGCGGTCGACTACGTGGGAGTCCAGTGACATAGCCATTACGCTAACTGCTGGTCCCCAACTTTTCAATATTACTTGATTGTTCTATATCTTTGAATTAGATTCTTTACCATGCTTGCTTTTCACAGGCTTCTTTAGATACCTAAAATAGTATTTTGCAAAATCATCATGAAGTTTCTGTGATTATATGATTAGCATCGTTGTTACATTTTTTTGGCCCTTTCCAGTTTTTCATGCTTTTAGGATCTATTTAGAAAGGGAGAGAAAAAAGGATATGGAGGGAGCTGGTAGAAGCCTAGGGAGCAAATGAGCAGAGGTGCAGAAAAGGGAGAGGAATGAGAGTACCAGAAGATTCTCTGAATTGCCACGGTCATGGGAAGAGGAGTTGAAGTGTGAACCTCTTAGCCTGGTTTGTTGGCTGGCTGTGAACTGTGTCTCGGGTAACACACTTTTCCACGTGTTATGCTATCATGACCTTTGCTCAAGCCCATTGCAATCGTTGATTCCTTGCTAAGGATAAACCCAACTTTGGGAGGAGAGCAGGAATAGCAGGTATTGTCAGACTAAGGAACAAATAGACCCCAGTGGCCACTGCTGCTTCTTCCTAAGAGCACAGGAGGTAAGGGCATCTAACTGGCGACTTTCCTGTCATGTGCCTAGTGGATTCCCAGAGGCTGTGCAATGTATTCAGAAGGGGTGCTGACCCTGAGGATTGGGTGCTAATACCCAGCCAGGACCCACCACATAAGCTGGTCTGTTTCCTTGCTGTTTTACTCTCTGAAGATCAGAACCAACCTGCTACAGGTGGTCCAAGTGAGATGAGTCCTTCTTAGAGGTTTTAGGAGTTTCCCATTTCACAGGCTAGAGATAGCCTCTTTTTTTCCTGAGGGTAATCTGAAATCTTTCTTGCTTTTGGAATTCTGAAGGATCCTGATTTCTGTGGGGCAAAATAGAAATTTCTAGGCATTCTTCAGCTGAATTTAATCTAAACATCAGTAATCCATCACCCCAGCTGTTTCTTCAATTGCACCCCCAGGGAGACATGGAAGCAAACAAACTCAGACTCCATGATTCTGATGAATAAAGTCGGAAATAAGTTGGACACCAGACCTACAAGAATGTGCATCATCAGGGGAAGATTGGGGGTTGCCGTGACAAAGGCTTTTGGAGCTCTACAAAAATAGTGAAGCAAGAGCTGATCCTGGAAGTTACAAATAATCCATTATATATTTTAACACAGAAAGTTCTTTAAGTTAAACCAATGTAAGCTATTGGGGCTGGCACAGTTGCCTGGTACATTACTTTTAGAGCACTGCTTATGGAGACCATGTTCTCAAGCTGAGACATGATCATGGAGTCTGTCTGTCCTATAAACATTTAAGACTTTAGATACATTCTCCCATGAGTTGAACCAGCTCTCATGACCTTCCCTCCACTTGCTAACCTGGATTGGGATAGGACTAGGATGCCTGCTCTATCCATCTTGCTGGCTGTAGATGTTTCTGAGAAACAATAATAATGAAGGTCAACATGTAACTTTTATTTTGTCTGGCTCATCATCTCATTGTAAATGAGTATTGGCTAATACTTCCTATGTGTCTTGTAATGCGTTTTATTTTAATTCTTTCACTCTTACAGTAATTCCACAAAGTAGACACTAATTTTATCCTTATCTTGCAATAAGAAAACAGAGGCACATAGAAGTTGATTTGCTGAGGGTCACTCACAACTAGTACATGTGTTTTATTGTGAAATAATAAGAACTATAGGGCCAGCCTTGTGGTCTAGTGGTTAAGGGAGTCAGACCCCACATGGCCAATTATGGGGTCTGAATCCTGCAAATAGTAAGCAAATGGTTTTTATGAATTCTGTGAGCTTTCTGGCAAATTATCAAACATGAGAGGAGGCTATGGGAACCCCCCTAAAAGTGTTACCTAAGAGTTTCATTCATAAAAGTCTCAGATTCAAGAATTTTATACCCAGCCAGGTTGTCTTTTGAGTGTGAAAGCAATAGAAATATATTCTCTATAGGCAAAGTTTACAAAGAGTCCATGGTTGGTGATTCTCAGATAAGGTGAATATGTTGCTGTTGTTTACAGTGAGTGATAGAAAAATAGGAAAGCCAGAGTATACAAAAGTTTGGAAGCAAACATTTAGCCAGTTAGTACACATCTATTTATATTAATCTCATTATAAATATTAGGAATTACATGTAAACGCTATCATTATATTTCTGTTGAAAGAAAATGTAAATAGAAATCATTCTTAGGAGATATATGATACAGAAATATAATTTTGTGGAAATCTGTATCTGTACCTCCCATTGGTATGATCAAAGTCTGAGATGGAAGCTCTGGTAATGGGTGAGGAGAAGCTATAGGAGCAATAATGAGATAAGGAGAAATAGGAGCTGGGGTGGGATTTAAGACATCTGACAATGATACTGAAAATTTATATCTGGGATTTGTTTTTATCCCGAAAAGAGAAGTGTTATCAGTCAAGTGATAATGATTATTATTTTAAACAATGTTATTTCTTGAAATATTTTTTGCATTTCATTTGCTTATGAGCCTGGTTTTCTCTGAGCTCCTGTTCTGCTGCTAAGTTTAGTTCAGTGTAGGTTTCTCAAAGTAGCCATGCTATTTTCTGTCTGTTTATGGCTGGTGTTGGACTGCCCACCTTCAACTAGAGATTAAAAGACATTTTTCTTTAAATTTTTTCTTCATATTTTGTCTGAAATTCATTGTCATCAAGTTGAAGCTGGAATTATGGCTGTATATACCTCTCTAAAGAAACTCACTAAAAGACTGGATTTATGAAAATACACAGTTCTTTACTTTTGATTGAATTTGCACCTAATACTTCCTAAATGTAGTTTTTTCTTAACATGAGGCCAACTGCACTGAACATAGCTCTTTCTTTTAATTTAATTAATTTTATTTTTGTACTTCTAAAAATTTCATTTTTAGTTGATATGTAATAATTGTACATATTAATGAGGTACAGTGTGACATTTCGATAAATGTATACATCATGGAATGATCAAATCAGAATAATATCATATCTGTCACTTCATAGACTTACCATTTTTTTGGGGGTAGAAACATGAAAAAATCCTCTATTTTAGCTATTTTGAAATATACAGTACAATATTGTTAACCATACTCTGCTGTGCTATAGACCAACATACCTTATTTCTTCTGTCTAACTGAAACTTGGTACCTAGTGACCTATTTCTTCATATCCTTCTTTTCCTCTTATCCTCTCCACTCTGGTAACCACTATTCTCTCTCTTTCTCTCTCTCCTTTTTTTTGCTAGAGGGTGTGTGCACATATGCACATACACGAACACATGCATGCGAGAGAGGTGAGAAAGCGCCTCCCATGGGGGTTGGTTACAATGCAATAGCTAATTATAAATATTAGAAAATTATATATATATATATATATTTAGATGCTATAATTGTGTTTCTGTTGACAAACTGAGATTCCTATCCTAAATTCCCTTCTCCTCATTTTCTCCCTCCTTTTGGGATTTTGGGCACATATGCACCCATGTCCAACATGTTTTATTTTACTTTTTAAAAAATATTTATCATTATTATTATTATCTATTAAATTGGCTACAGAGTATGAGAGAGAGAGAGAGAGAGAGAGCGAGAAAGCTAGCCACCAGGTCTGGGACTTGAGCCATGATAGGCTATGTGAGAATTCAGTGCCTTAACTACCACAGCACCTGCTGACCCCTCCAATGTGTTTTTCAAGTTGCAGGGTCTGGGACTTAAACTACGCTGTTAGCCATGTGGGATCCAGCTACCTTAACTATCATAACACAGGCTGGCCCAGGTCATCCCTAGTCTACTCTCTACTTGGATGGATCAACTTATTTAGATTCCATACATGCGTGAGATCACATGGTATCTGTTTTTTGTTGCATGGCTTATTTTACTCAACACTGTGTCCTCTAGGTTCACTCATGTTGCTGCAAACAATGGAAGTGCTTCTTTTAGAAATGCTAGGTATTGCCATTTATCCTGTGGGTGTGTATGTGTGGGGGGAGTCTGAGTGTAAGGGGATGGTTAGACAGGAAAGGCTAGGATTCACGGGCGTTCAGACAATAATGGAGAACACCCCCCTCACCCCCCCCACCCCCTCACCCCCGCCAATCACACAAAATCTAATCAACACTCTGGCTGAGCGGTTAGAATCTTTCTTCTGCCCTGGCTGCTGCTTCTCCTGATGGTGGCAAGGTTGTCAAGCTTCATTCCTGAAAAGTTCACCCAGTTAGATTTCCACTTAGAGCAGGAAGGTGCATTAGGAAATAGCTCCGACTCTGTGGTCATTATGACATCAATTTAGACAATGATGATCCACGTGGTGACCAAAGAGTTTTGTTTATAGTTTCATTTAAAAATTGAACATTAATAAATGGGGACCAGTAGATGGCGTACTGGCTACGTCGCTTGATTCCCACGTAGTCGACCGCAGTTTGAGTCCCAGACCTGGTGGCTTAAACTCACGCCAGGTGCGTGTGCATGTGTGCCCAAGATCCCGAGAGAAGAGTGGAGAAGAAGAAATTGTGGCGTGGCCATCTCCCTTGGGGGTGATTTCTCACTTTCTGTCTCTCTGTCTTTCTGGTGAGCACATACACCCTATAGCAAAAACCTCTCCAAAATGAATGAATGAATGAATGAATGAATGACTTAAGAAGTCACCAAATGTGCATACTACTGGATTAGATCTAGTTTATTTAACTTTGGTGGAATAATAAAGTGAAGTTGGTGTGAGTTCCAAGGTCAAAACAGAAGTGAGAAAAACAAGCCAAACCAAAACCAGTGATGGGCAAAGACTTGAAATATAACGTATTATATACACTTGTCTGATTATGCTGCATTAATCAGTAAACCTAGACGTCTCAAGGAGCGAAGACAGAAAATACTTATTTCTTGCTTATATGAAGAGATGCACAGGCTGGGTGATCTGTTGGGTAGCTTTCCCTCTATCTTGTGATGCTGCCATCTCAACAGGTGGCTTCAGGCTTGCCAAGGCAAAGGACTAGAGGTCAGCTCTTCATGCTGTGGCCCAGAAAAAACACAGATCACTCCAGCACACATTTCACAGCTACGCCTAGTCACATAATCCCACCTAACTGCAGGGAGCCAGAGAGTGACTAGGAAAGAGAGAGGTGTATCAGAAAGCACTAGAAACCTTTACTACACTTGGGAAACAACTGTATATGGTTAGAGTGGAATGCAGGGACAGGACAGAATCTTTTTATTTTATCTTATTTTTTAAGGATTTTGCCATGGGGTGCATGTAATCACTGTAGAGAGAAAAGGGAAAGTGAGAAATTACCCCCCAGAGGAAATGGCTACACTGCAATCCCTCCTCCTCCATTCTCGTTCTGGAATTCTGGGCACATATGCACATATGCCAGGCATGATTTTCAAGCCGCCAGGTCCAGGACTCAAACCACAGTTTGCCATGTGGGAAGTCCAGCATCTCAACTGCTATGCTGCTTACTGGCCCCCAGAATCTGATATTCATCAGGATTTGCTAAATTTCAAAGGAGTCAAGTATAGATCAAATGCGTTGCATCAAATGACAACTCATAGTGCCCTGGGATCACCTGGACACAGAGAGATAGACAGTCCCCTACTCCTGGTTTCTAGCTGGAGGTCCACTTCAGCTTGGATTGATATTTGTTGAACCTAGCAAGATTTTAATAAATATTCATGAACTAAATCATCCTCAAGTACCTTTGTAGGGTACTGACCCTGCCTTAGTGGGACGATGTACTCTTCAAATCGGTTTATTTACTCTAGTGTGGTCCATCCCCTGAATGTTGTGACATCCTCCCAGCCTTGCAATGGTAGTCCTGGTTCGGGTCCTCCCTCTGTCTGTAGAGACCTATAGCTGCATGGCCCACGCAGTAAGGTTATAGTGAGACCTTACCAAGGTGTGCTTCTCCAGACCTCCAAATGCTCTCCTGTTGTTCCTGTTACAGAACTGCTGATACAGGGCTTATGGAAGCAGAGAGGGCCTCTATCCTTCCCTGGCGAATTGCCTCCCAGAATAGCGGGACCTAAAGAGAGTCATTTCAAGAAACAGACTACCTGAGTCCAAATTTTGCATCTATCGCTAGTAAACAGTGAGACACTGAGTGAATGACTTAACATTTCTGTCCTCAGTTTTCTCATCTGTGGATATAATAGTAACCATAATAATAGCAATAGTAATACTCATCTCTTAGAGTTGTTGCAATGATTAAGTGAATTAGTACATGGAAAGCACCTAGAACAAAACTCAGTTTGAATGAACTTACTTCTTTTCTGGGTTCTTTCAGGACTCTGCTAATGTGTCTGTTGTAACATTCGTCACACTGCCTCATGCTTGCTAATTTGCCCATTCTCTCCTGCTAGACTGTGATTACTCAAGGGCAAAGTACTGCTTGCCATTTACTCTAGCCCTTGATGGAGGGTCTGCCTGGTGAACTAGATCAGCAAGTGTTTTCTGAATTCATGGGTAGAACCATGGTGATGGAGATAGCTAGAATTCACCAATGTACAGATTTCCCCTCCTCCTTGGGCACAGAGCAGAGCTGCACTTCCCAGCTCCCTGTTCAACTAGATGAACCACATAACTGAGTTATGGTGAATGGAATGTGTGTGGAAATGATATGTTCAGTTTTTAGGGCTGGTCACAAATTTACTGCACAATTTCCCATGAGCTCTTTCTCTCCCTCTATCCAATTGGCTGGAAGATGTTGTCATCTCAGGACAGAAAGTCTAGATCCCCCTGAGTCATCACTTGGAGAAGAGAAGTTTCAGAAGTCTGACTTAAAGTTGTGTCAGGCTTCTGAACTCTGTACTCAGTTATTATAGTAGCTAGAGTACTTATAGGCCTCAAAGATAAAGATTTGGGCACATCAAAAATTTTTCTGCAGATTTCATGGCATGATATGACACAGTCCACAAAGACCACTGAGGACAGTATAATTTATTGGACCAGCTTGTGTGAGAAACAAGTGTACAGAAGCAACTAAAATCTAAGAAGAGACCAGTGATACCCCGGGAAGGAAGAAGTGGGAGGAGGAGCCAGCCTACCCAATCCTCCTCAGTAGGAAGCCAGTTTCCACCCAGTGCTCTGTGCTGAACCTATGGTTGGCCCTCCCTTCACTTTCTGTCCATTTGTGAACAGTCACTGAATATGATTCCAGAAAAGAGACTTAGAGGAAAAAAATTAACTTTCCTTTTACTTCACAAAGCAACATCTTGAGAAACAATTATAGTTCTTTTTAGAGTTTCGGTTCCTTCATAGGTACCTATTGTCCTAATAAATGGAACTGCTTGGAATACAAAAGCACTTATTTCCTCTTTTAGCTAATTTAATTTTTACAGCTCTGGTGAAAAAATATTTTATGTTTTTACTTGCCTAATGTGATTTTAAGATAGTTTATTCTTGGATTCAATTTTGTTTTCATTTTCTAGAAAATCAATTTAATCCACACAAGGTTCATTCATTTAATGGTTTTCCATGCTCATAGTTAATGCTTAAACATTGGATCAAATACTCCTCTCAGTAATATCTACACAAAGTTCAATTGGAGAAGGTGTTAGATGGGGGAAGTCCTCTACGTTTGACAAAACCTCTTGCATCTGGATTAATCAGAATGGAAAATCAGTCTGAATTGGTGAAATTGAATTGCAGACTATTTTTTGAGGTGGTTCCTGTGTGATTTCAAGTTGCTTAAACCAGATTTAAGATGTAGACTAGCACAAGTTTTAAATTAACTCTGGCATCTAGCTTCCGGGCGGAGTGTATGTACGATAGTCCTTCACTATCTATAGGATTGGTTCCAGGACTCCCATCCTCCCCTGTGGATACCAAAATCTGTGAATGCTCAAGTCTCTTCAATAAAATGATGCTGTGTTTGCATAGCATCTATACACATGCTCCTGTATATTCTAAATATATAAATCTCTAGATTACTTGTAAGTAATCTTAGCACCAGATATAAGTAAAGGAAAACAAATTTCTTCAACATCTCTTTTATGAAGCTATCTCTTTCTCCATTTTATAGTAATTGGCGTGGCATGGATGTACCCACAATTGGAAGAATCTGTGGATGTAGGACCCACAAGTATAGAGAACAAATTCTACATATTTATATCTACCTCTATGTTTTACTTATTTATTTTTTGGAGAGGTTTTTGCTATAGGGCACGTACGCTCACCAGAAAGACAGAGACAGAGAGACAGAAAGTGAGAAATCAACCCCCAGGGGGGATGGCCACACTACAATCCCTTCTGCTCCAGTCTCCTCTAGGGATCTTGGGCATGCACGCACATGCACCCCACGTGACTTTAAGTCACTGGGTCCAGAACTTGAACCATGGTAGACTGCATGGGAGTCCAGTGACATAGCCATTACACCAACTGCTGGTCCCATATATCTATCTCTATCTTATGACATTCTCTTAGATTCTTGAAAATCTAAGAATCTCGTCCTCAAGTTAAACATTTTTGTTAAATATTCTTCTTGCACCTTTGTTTATTGCATTATGAAGGACTATTGGCAAATGTCAATATCAGGCTGGTCCTTGTACGTGTAACTATATTGGGTCATGGAACATTTTTACATAAGAAAACATAGAAAGATATGTCTGACTTTTTCAACAAACCAACAATTGCAGTAGTAGAGAAGTTTATTTTATTCATGATTGCATGTGAGAGAAAGCATCTTAAACAGAATCTTGTCATGTTGTGATCCCCTTTCTCTAGCCCTCCAGTTTGTGAGGATCTTGAGCATGCATGCATGTGCCCACGGTGCAGAATTGGAGGCTTTTATAGTTAAGTTTGGTGACAAGTTATCCTCAGGAAGAAATGTCTTGAGTTCCTAAGTGATCATGTTTTCAACGCTATTACTATAAGGCTTTTGATTGGGTTATAGATGTTTTAGGAAAGGAAAATTGCTCCTTCTAAAGATGTCAGCCCTTTCCAGGAGAGCAGAGACTCTGTGATGCTTGTGAATCTTGTGCCTTTCAGAAGTAGAATTGTTTGCTTATACTTAGACAGTGTTTTCTTATAGCTCAGAGCAGGCATATTCTGGGAGTTCATGTTTCTACAAAGTGAATTCTAAAGTTCAAAGTGTTTTTCTGACTGTGCAGGAAAGAAGATGGTGGTCAAGGAAAATGGATCTGTCACTCTTGATGTTTTCTTCCTTATGTTATTAATGTTTACTCTTAGATAAGTCCTCAGTTAGCCATGGTGAAACTATGTCCTGGAAAAGTTTTAGGTGGACTCATAGATTATCTATAAGATGGTTTATGAGTAGGATAACAATGTAATTATTTCCTGAAACATATTTTTTTTTTTTGAGAGTGAAAGGGGGCATTATTAATAATTACGTTAGGGAAATAGGCAAAAATGAAACCTTTCCAAGGAGACTAGACACATGGTCATCCTTTTTATGAGAAATATGTGTCTTCAATGTGTTACATGTTAGGGCATAAACACATGTTGCAGAGGTGGCAAGCTCCACCATTTCTGTTCCACCAAAGACTCATGCTCCTCACGGGACAGAGTTGTACTGGGAGCAGCTTCCCCATCAAGAACATTTCCTAGTTCTTTTGTATTTAAGTAGTATCATGACAGTGGATCTTACAATGGGATATTTTTGGAAGTGAGGCTGTCACTTTGGGCCAAGGAGTTTAAGAAGGAGGTGTGTTTTCTATCTTCCTCCTCCCTGCCACCTCCTCTCCATTTCCAGGCTAAATGCAGAAGACTTCAAGGCCCCAGAGGAGGGCATAGCTACAAAGTAGAATGATCCAGGTCCTAAAGGACCAGGTGAAAGCTGCCTGCTGGTCAAGAATATCCATATTGAGGTATTTACGGCACACAAAATAAATTATATTGGGGCCAGCAGATGATGTAATGGTTACATACTGGACTTCCATGTAGTTGACCATAGTTTGAATACTGGACACAGTGGCTTAAACTCACACCGGGCATGTGTGCATTCGTGTGTGCCCAAAATCCTGAGAAGAGAATGCAACATGGTGATCCCCCCTTGGGGGGTGGTGATTTATTGCTTTCTGTTTTTCTGTTTCTCTCTGTCTCTCTGGTGAGTGCATGCACGCTATAGCAAAAATCTCTCTAAAAAATTGCATTTTATTAAACCTCTTAGATTTTGCATTTGTTAAGCAGTTAGCTTTATCCTGACTGATATTGAACACTTTAATTAAGTGCAACCACCTACTATTGAGAGTCTTTTCATCTTTTCTATTGGAAATAGACATATAAGACAAGGTCATTGTCCTAAAGAAACTTAAGAGTCTGGGAGAGGTACAGATGTATATATTTCATGGTAGTTAAAAGTTTTTAATGGGGGACCAGCAGTTAGTGTAATGGCTTTGTCGCTGGACTCCCATGTAGTCGACTGCGGTTCGTGTCCTGGACCCGGTGGCTTAAACTCATGCCAGGCGCGTGTGTGTGCGTGCCTAAGATCCCGAGCGGAGAATGGAGGAGAAGGGATTGTGGCGTGGCCATCCCCCCTGGGGGGTGATTTCTCGCCTTCTATCTCTCTGTCTCTCTCTCTCTCTCTGGCGAGCGCACGCACCCTATAGCAAAAACCTCTAAAAAAAAAGATAAAAATAAAAAAAAGTTCTTAATAGGGGGAGCTGGTGTTGTGGTGGTTAAGACACTGGACTCCTACATGGCTGGCTAGGGTTTGAGTTCTGGACCTGGTAGCTTGAAACTCATGCCAGGGGCATGTACGCAAGTGCCCCAAATCCCAAGAAGAGAATGGAGAAGAGATTGCAGTGTGGCTATCCTCCCTAGGGGTGATTTCTCACATTCTTTCTTTTTGTTTCTGTCTCTTTTCTGGGAAGCATGTATACCCTATGGCAAAAACCTAAAAAAAGGTTCTGAATAAAAGAAGATAAATGTCATACTGAATGCTGATTTGAGGTATCTGAATTCAGATGATGCTATTTTATGTGTAGACAGAAAGGACTGAAGTTAGAAAGAGAGATCTGGTATCAAAGAGAGATTGGCTGAATTCACAATTTACAGAAGGTCCCATCAGCCCCTCAGAAACAACTTGATGACTCTGAAAAGTAAGAGAACCATGCTTCATATTCTCAACGGGGTTTTTAGATGCAGCCATGTTGCACCCACACCTCAGCCCCAGAGGGCGTAACCTGCCAATGAAGTCTGAGCTCTGAAGATCTCCTGGGCTCTGACTTCATACTGAGAAAGAAAGGGAACTAGGAATTCCTTCTATCTCCAGATTCCTTTCAGAGTTTACCAAGCATTTTCACAAAAATTACCTAGTTTGAACCTTTCTTGGCCCTTGGTACTGGTAGAAGAGTTATTACTCCCATGGCGTCCCCTAGTCTTGCCCACCAGGACGTTGGAGGGAAATCTCATTCTGTTGAGTGACCCAGCTCTGAAGGCACTCCACCGTTTCTTGGCATAACTGTGAGATTTTCAAATTTCTAAAGAATTTTCTCTGTCGTTTTGGATTCCTGTGAGGGTATTTCACCCGGGATCAGGAGCCAGGCTGAGCATATTCTGCCTCTGGGTACACATTGTCCACACCACCAGTATTCAGAGCGATGACAGGGTTATTCCTAGTGAGAATGAAGGGACCGATGTGGAGCCTTCTATCCTCTATTCCCTCTATCAGACCCATGTCTCCCAGATCCTCCTTTTCCTGCAAAGAAAAACACCTGTCAATGCCTGTGAATAGGTATCAGGAGGGACAGGGGTTGCCTTCATGGTACATAGGTTCAAGTCTCAGTTTTAAAGGCACTGGTTTACCCTTATATTCACACACACACACACACACACACACACACTTTCACAGACATGCACACACTCTGAGACTCAGACAAATGAACTAAAACATTAAACTGTTTCAGGTCATTCCACTTTTGGTGAACTTAGATATAGAACCCAGGGCTTTTGAGTCCGAGTCTAATGTTTTTCCCTCTGCCTTATCCTGATTTAAAGAAAAACAAACTCTGAAAAAGTTGGTCCGATATGCAGAGCCATCTGCTGGAAGCTTGAACCAGCACCACATGGGAGTTAAGCTTTTTGCCTCATTCTACAGGAGTTAGGAAGACAGCCGTGCCTGGCACTGGGGACCACCGGCAGAGGTGGGGGAATAACGGGGGCTCTGTCACAGGCGCGTCCTGAGGTCTGCCCCCATGTGAGCGGTGTCAGTGTTTTCATTAGTTTTGCCTGCGGTTTGTAACTTGTCATAAGAATTAGTTCCGGCTTAATCGACAGCCTCATGTTGGGGTAAGAAGAGGAAATGTTGTGGCCTCTCAGAATGCCTGGTACGAGATCCTGATGCTTTAGGTCTTGGCAGACACAGCTGGGGACAGTAGCGCAACGGGAAGGGGTGATCGACCAAGGCCTGGGTCTAGCTTCCTGTTGGCCACTAACGTGGAGCTTGCTCAAAGGTCTCTTGAGGAATGGGAACACTAGGGGTTTTTATATTTTCTTTTAAAAAAATTTACCATAAGGCATGTGCAATTCTTGGGGAGAAAGAGAAAAACATCCCCCTTGGGGCATTGTCATGCTGCAGTCCTTTCTCCCCCATTTCTCCTTGTGGGATTTTGGGCATGCAGGCACATGTGCCTGGTGTTTTTTCAAGCCTCTCAGTCTGGGATTCTACTATACAGTTAGCCAGGTGGGATCCAGCTGTTTTAACCACGATGGCACTGGCTGGCCTCCTTTCTTTTAAAAATTTATTTTTAAAAATCTCATTATTTTAGGATTGTATTGCCTGAAAGCAAGGACTCTGAGCAGATGGATTGTGCTTCTTCCCCAACTCCCTTGCAAAGGGGCATTCAGTTCTCAGGTTGATTCTCAGTCCTGTTCTCTGACTTTAAAAAGTTTCCTTTGTCAATGATGCCAACCTTGTGTCCAGTCCCTCCTCTCCATCTGTGCTAATTGGAGACACTAACTCATATTAAAGTGTTAATGGGTCAAAGCATGACAATACCTCAAGTGCTTTGAAACCATTCTCACTTTTTTATCCCAGGGATGTTCATGGTCTTAAGCAAAGCCTTCCCTGATGGCATAAGAGAATCTTCCTTTTCCTCTGATTCCCTGTGTAGCTTTTCAAACATTGGTGAGAAGATCCACCTGGAGAGCTAATAAATATGCAGATTCCTGGGGCCATCCAGAGGTTGTGGCCTACACATGGGTGAAGCAGTTGGAGCTTGTTATGGTACCTCATGAAAAGCAAGGAGCAAATTCCATGGCCCTTCCCAGTGCTTCCCCTTTTCCAGCTCTGCCTCAGTCTCCCCATTCATTTCCTCAACAAACTTGCATTCAACATTTCTTATTTGGAAGGCCTTAGGCTTAGGGCCAGGGACCAAGCCTGTATGTTAATAGAGGAATCAGGCACACACACACACACACACACACACACACACACATACACACACACACAATTATTGTAGGAGGCAGCATAGCAGGGAAATGCTCAGGTATAGAAAAACCCTAGAGCTGGGGCCAGTCCACAGTGTGGAGGTTAAAGTGCTGGATCCCACATGGCTGACCACATGGTTCAAATACTAGACCAGGTTGCTTGACAAGCATGCCAGGTGCGTGTGTGTGTGTGCACGTGCCCAAAATCCAAAGAGGAGAATGGAGGAGAAGGGACTGCAGTGTGGCTATGCCCCCTGAAGGGTGCTTTTCACTTTCCCTCTCTCTGTCTCTCTGGTGAGTGCACACACCCTATACCAAACTTAAAGAAAAAGAACCAACTGTAGTGCAGTGCTACTCAAAGAGTGGTCCCTGGGCCAGGAGCATCTGCATTACCTGGTTACGAGTTAGACTAATTTCTGAGTCCCTTCCCAGAGCCTCCTGCTTCCAGCAGTCAGCTTATGAGCACCCTCCATGCTGCCCTTTCTATCCTGGGCAATGATAGGTCACAGTTTAGTGGTGGGGATATAAAGAAGGGCTAAACCAAAATTTACTCCTAAGTCCACCATTCAGCGATGACCACACTTACTATTTGGTGTATATCTTCTCAGACTGATTTCCATACAATGTAGATGTATATAATAAAAAATTGTAAACAAAAAAATATATGTTGTAATATTATGTTTTAAATTCTTTTTTCTTCATTTAATAATGGCCAACTATCATTCCATGTAAGTAAAAATACTTGCATAACATTAATTTTAATAACGGCATAGTATTTCTTTGTAGGCATATTCTATAAATCATTTAACTATTCCCTATGGCGCTAGTCTTTCCAAATTTTTAGAACGTCTAAATAACTTTGTAAAGCATATACTTGTAGATCTATCTTTGTGCATATCTGAGATAATGTCATTAAAATGAACTAAGTGGGTTCTTTTTTGTAATGTGTGCTTCAGATGTAATTTGCAGAACATTTGTGTCAGAGAGACTAGTATAAGAGATGGCGACTTCTCATTTAATAAGAACCACTAATCCCACTACCATACTTCCATTTTATAACTAAAAGTACACAAAGATAAAATAAGTTGTTCTGAACAATTTTTATTTTGCATTATTAATGGACTTGAGGCCATTGGTGAAGGACCCTGTCAGTTATCATGGGGCAAATAAAACTAGTAAATGCAAGCAATAACACAGGACTCCAGTGTGTATTCATTCTCAGATTGTTGCTTGCTGAAACAAATCCTGAAGCTTTGAAAACTAAAATGAGTTTCTGAAAGAAGTGGAAGACCCGCTTACACAACTCTGATACTAATGTAAGTCTAGCCATAGTATCAGCAAATTAATTAAGAAGTCTGCTGGTGGTGATGTTAAGAAGGCTGGCAGATTTTCAATTCAGATTGACACCATTCATGACGGAGGCGTAGCTGATGTTTATTCAAGAATCCGAAGACATGTCACAGATTCTGTGGAGAACATCTGATATGTATAGAGAGCTTGAAGTAAAGTCCTGGGAAAAATATGTTCCAGACGGTTACAGATGTTATATGAAATCATATTTCTATGAAAAGTTATGTAGCATGTTCGACTGATGGTGCAGCCAATGTGAACGGACAATTTAAGGTTTTCTTCCTGTTAAAAACTAATTGATTTTAGCAACTTTATGGGTAGTGTTAGTCACATATTTTGAGTCTTGAAATGGTGGATTTAGAAGGTGTCTGAATCTACAGTTAATCCAGCAAAATATTCGGTCAGTTGAGTCCACTTGGAGCAATTTACATGCTGTAAACCATGTAGAACCTCCTAGGATTTTAATGGAATGTTTTACCAAATTAAATGCATTTTATAGGTCCTCAGGTATCATACCACTGCCTCCGAGACATGAGACATGGTGAAAGGCTACAAAAAGGGCTGAAAGAAGTATTGAAAGGGATTTGTCATTCCCCTGTAGGAACTAATAGAAACTCAAGAGAACTTATTCCCACATTAAAGATTCTGTTGTAAATACCAGAAAAGTGATAAGGATACCCAAAGAATCATCATGGACTTGAAGTCTTACAGCTCAGTGTTTCTGAATATATTTAGATTAACTTGTCTGCATAAAAGTTTGACCTTGAGCCTAGCTGTGGTGCAGTGAAAATGCAATACTGCTTAATGCTGAAACCACATGGAAAGGTCCTGGCTTCATGTCCCAAGGTCTCCTTGAGTTACAAGGTGAGTGTTTGCCCATGATCCTGGCTGGCTGAGGCTGGGGGTAAAACTGCAGTGCTAAGCTCCCGCTGGCATTGCTTCTCCATTTTCCTCACTCATGGAAGAAAGAAATAAAAATTGAACTGACAATACCTCAGTTAAAAATATAGTTTCTTTGGGGCCACAGGTGGTGTGTTGGTTAAGGTGCTGGAGTCCCACATGGTTGATTGTGGTTCAGTGGCTTGAAACCAGTGGCTTGAAACTCATGCCAGGTACGTGTGTATGTGTGCCCAAAATCCCAGAAGGAGAATGAAGGAGAAGAAATTGCAGCATGGCCATCTCTCTGTGGGTAATTTCTAACTTTCCCCCTCACTGTCCCTCTGTCTCTTCAATGAGCATGCATGCCCCATGGGAAAAACCTTAAAAAAAGGGGGGGGGGATTCTGATATCAAAATCAAAATCAAAATGAGAATAGTTAAGAAGACAAAAGGAATGTAAGCATTTTATGAGTAAAAGGAATTCTCAAAGGCAGATATAAGCTACTGATACCATTCTAGAAGTTTATCTCAATTGTGTTTTGTCATATGTGATTTAAGGATGGGTTATAAAAATAAATTGCCATTTGATAAAACTTTCAGAGTATTTAAACTATCTCAGTGTATTTACCAATCTTTTTGTTTTACTAAAGCAACTAAAATATCTTTTTAAGAAGTGCTTCTACTTTGCTGAAATAGTTTCTACGAGGAGCTAAAAACCTACTTTACAAAGCAAATCTTAATTCAGCATGAGAAATTTAAATGATCAATTCTTTGGTGTGGTCTAGGTTCTGATAAATTGGTGTGTCTTCCCTGTGCCTATACTAGTGAATGATTGATGACTTAATAGTCAAGAAAGGGATCAACAGATGGCGTAATGATTTCATCACTGGACTCCCATGAAATTGACCGTGGTTCGAGTCCTGGACCCAGTGCCTTGAAACTCGTGCTGGGCAGATGTGCGTGCCTGCCCAGAATCCCAAGAAGAGAATGGAGGAGAATGGACTGTGGTGTGGCCATCTCCACTGGGAGGTGATTTCTTGCTTTCTGTCTCTTTCTTTCTCTGGTGAGTGCACATAGCAAAATCTCTATAAATAAATAAATAAATAAATAAATAAATAAATAAATAAATAAATACAAGAGTCAATAAAGGTTACAAGGAAGAGGCCTTGGTGCTAAGTCTAGGTCTAAGATGATCAACCATATAGGTTTGCCGGGGATCAGGTGTTTCTTAGAATGTAGACCTTTCAATGCTAGAACCATATCAATCCAACAGTAATCTCCCCAGGGATCACCGAGCCTGAACTGGTGGGCATAGTCCCACCTATTTTCTGCTCTTCCCCCCTTCAAGCTACCACTGAGAACAATTTAAACATAACTTCACCGGAATATCAATATGGTGGACAGAAACACATATGTGCCTGTACACACAATACATGCCTGTATTTCTCTTTTTCTGACTCTCATACATATATGCACACGCATGCATGCACACATATTTTGATTGTGTTTGCCTCAGGCTCTGCTTTCAGCATCCATGTTAGGAACCACAGAAAAGCAGAGAGACTTTAAGAAAGGCTTTTATAGTAAGGGCTTACTCTGTGCCAAGCACCCCACTGGGAACTGAGGGCACATGGGATGATGTGACGCAGAGATGAGGATACTGGGTTCTGCCCTCCAGGAGTTTGCCCATATTAAGTAAAATAAAACATAACATCAAACAGTTCCATCAGCAGAAAAAATGTGATAAATGCCATAAGAAAAGCGAAAAAAAAAATTATTGGCATTCTGAAGCAGTGTATTTTTAGTTTCCTTAGTTCCTAGGCAGCAGTATTTGCATTGAATATTAAAAGAAGGGTGGGGTGGTGATAGGCAACCACTTGGGAGGGGCAGACTCATGAAGTGCGCAAATAGCTTAAGACATGATGCCTGCTCTCAAGTTACTTCTATACTAAGTGGGAGACAGAACAGTGAGCATGAGGGCTATGGGTTCAGGGATGGAAAGCTTCAAGTTCAGGGAAGGAAAAATTAGTCTGATCTGTGGCCCAGAGGGAAGGAAGTTATAATGGTGGGTGGTGCTTTGAAGGAGGACTAGGTTTTCAATGAGCAGAAGTGCACAGGAGATACTTTAGGGTCTTGAGGTCTAAGCAGAAGCTGGAGGCAGGAGTGAACTCTGCCATATATTCTGACACCACAAGAATGCCTGCAGCATAACAGATGTGTCTGGAAATGTGGAGAACAGCAGGGCCAAGAGGATGGGCCAGACACAGCTCTAGAAACTGGGCTGGGAGGGTGAAGCTTGGCCTAAAATATGAGACCAAGAGGATATTGTAGAGACTTCTTTAAGATGTTGGGGTGTCATGCAAAAAGTACTAGTTAGAAAAATTTTTCAATAAGTTGTATACAAGATGTCTCAGAATGAAAAGAGAAGGAGACGCTCTTTGAGGGCTCATTCAAGAGTCCCAGCATGAGTCAGTGGGCAGGGACTGGACGTGGGGTCCTGTGGATGGAGAGGCAGGAGGAAATCTGGTAGATACTTTGAAAAAGGATATGGCAAACGGATTTGGTGACAAATTGAGTAAAGAGGATGAAAGAAGAGTCAGTTTACTTATCTTTAAAGCAAAGGTTTTTCACAATGATCTGTAACATTCCTTTCTGTTCTGGGAATTCATAACTTCCAGGTTTCTAGACTTAAAAATTGGAAAAGTGCCAATATCTTCTTTCTTTCAATTTTTCCATCACCCCAAACCTTTCATCCAGTACCAGATATTGTAGAGAGCAAGGATGTAGAGCCATATCTGGAATACTTTTTAGTGGAGGGATGGACATTTAACAGAAAACTATAATTTGGTGGGATAGGTGCCATTTTGGAGATATGGTCAAAGGACTATGAGTAAATCAGGAAGTGCGACCATCTCTGCCTGGAAAGGGGAGACAAGGTGACAAAGACAATCATCATTTTTTTGGGCTAGATAAGTGGGTTGGAAAGAAAAAAGTCAATGGAAGATGCCTGAATGAAGCTGAAATGCAGGATATCACCAGTGACTGAAGTTGGGTATGGATTGGAGGGGAAGGAGAAAAATACCAAGGAGGAAAGTGTGGTCAAATAAAGAAGGCCCTCATTCCACAAAAGGAGTTTGGGCTTGATCTTTTTACTAGTTATACTATTTTTAAGGAGGGTAGTAAATGATTTGTGTTTTGGGAAATAACTCTGATGAACCTAGAGAAGGTGGACTACAGTGGAGAGAGATTGGAGACAGGAAGGCCAATAGAGATCATTACAGTTTGGGCAAGAAATAATGAATAAATAAATTACTTGAGAAGTACTGGGGGAAAATTGAGAACAATTTTGAAACTTTAGTTTTGTTTGTTTGCTATAGGGCACATATGCTCACTAGAGAGAGAGAGGGAAAATGAGAAATCACTCCCTGGGGGGGATGGCCAAGTCACAGTTCCTTCTCCCCTCAGGGATTTGGGCATGTGTACACACATGCCCAGTGTGATTTTCAAGTCTTCAGGTCTGCAACTTGAACTGTGCAGTCAGCCATGTGGGATCCAGTGCATTAACCTCCACTCTACTTGCTGGCCCCTGAAACTGCTATGTCTTAAGAAGTGGCAGGGTATTTATTTATGGACTCTATTTTTCCCTTGTATTCAAATATTTACTAACTTTGCCAGGCACCAGGAATAAGATAAATAGATAACTTCTATCACTACCTTCAGCTCATCGGCAATGATTCTCACCTTTCTATGCCAACATGTACAAAGGATGTGATGTACACTTTTAGGAGTGGGATGGCAGTGGGTGAGCAGGGTGTGAGAAAGGAGTGGGGCACAGAAGAGGAAGTGTGCCCTCAGTGGAGAAGGGCAAAATGAGGGGCAGCATGATTGGTAGATATCCCTAGTCTTCAGGCGATTCTGGTGAGTCTGTTGTGTTTAGATTTTCGGTTTCAAATAATAGAATATCCTGCTCCAAATGGCTTAAACAATGCTGTTGCATATTCTGATGTTTAATGAGAAAGCGATGGGTAGCCAACTCAGTGGCCCAATAATGTCACTGAGCACCCAGGTTCCTTATACCTTTCTTCGCTGCCATCCTTGTATTCCTCTCAGGCTATCTGTTCTCATAGGCGTCACATGTGGAGATGACTAAGTCTATTAGACGAAAGAGGACACTTTCCTTGTTATGCATTTTATTTTATTTAATGGGTAACGAATCCTGTCTCAGAAACCCCAGGAGACTTTTCCTATCTCAGTGGCCAGTGCTGGGTTGGAGGCCCACCTCTAAACCGATCACTGGCAAAGGAAATGAGGAGGCAGAAAACACTGGAAGCAAAACTGGTAGCAGAGGAGAAAATGAAAATAGCTTTTGAGTAGGCAGACTTTCTTTCTGCTTAAAATTTCTGGCTTTGGGAAGGAATTTTTTAGCTTCTGGAAATAAGAGTCTGGTGTTAAAGATAAGCGGTTGTACTAGAGATTATATATTTGAAAGATATTAGAAGAGAGACAAGATTTTTCCTCTAGTCTGATTCTGTTTTGCATCATACATCTTAACTCACAAAACCCTCACCAAGGCACTAACAGGCCATTTTCAAAAGGAAATGGAAATTCAGAATGGTTGAGGAACTGGGCAAGTTTGAACAGCTGGTAAGTGGCAGAGCTGGCAAAGTTTTTGGTTATCTTTGTCTTTTATTATAGAAAATTTTGAACAAATGAAAAACTAGATAGAATGGCATAATGAATGCCCCATGTAACTTCACTGAACTTCAACCAGCAACCACCCCTGGAATCTTTCACTCACTCTCATCTGCTTCTCCATCTATTATTATCATCATTATTATTAATTATTATTATTTTTATTTAACTTATTTATATGTATTATTTAATATGACTATAGAGGTGTGTGTGAGAGAGAGAGGGGGAGGTCTGGGACTGGAACCACAGTCAGCCATGAGGGAGTCCAGCGCCCTTAACCACCAAGGGCCAACCATTTGTTGGTCCCCCTCCATTATTATTTTAAAGTTGATTCCTCAGCATTGTAGCATGCCATCAATAACTATTTCAGCATAAATCTCTACAAGATAAGGTCTGTTTTCTTTGAAAGATACTTTTTTGATATCAATTACTTTTTATGCCACTAATTTTCAAATTATCTAATAAATATCATAATTTTAAATAGTATATTTGAATTAGGATCCAAATAAGGTCCAAACCTTTTTGTGATTGGTTATATCTTAATTCTCATTTAATATATAAATTCTTTCTCTCTCTCTCTCTCTATTTTTTTTTTACAATTGCCTTTTTTTTTTTTTTGAGAAGTTTTTGCTATAGGGCACGTGCGCTCGCCAGACAGACAGAGAGAGACAGAGAGACAGAAAGCGACAAATCACCCCCCCAGGGGGGATGGCCATGCTGCAATCCCTTCTCCTCTATTCTCCTCTCGGGATCTTGGGCACACATGCACACGCACCCGGTATGAGTTTTAAGTCACTCGGTCCGGGACGCGAACTGCAGTCGACTACATGGGAGTCCAGTGACATAGCTATTACGCTAACTGCTGGTCCCGAATTGCCCTTTTTTTTTTTTTTTGGAGAGGTTTTTGCTATAGGGCACGTGCACTTGCCAGACAGACAGAGAGAGACATAGAGACAGAAAGCGAGAAATCACCCCCCAGAGGGGATGGTCACGCCGCAATCCCTTCTCCTCCATTCTCCTCTCGGGATCTTGGGCACGCACGCACACGCGCCCGGCGTGAGTTGTAAGCCACCGGGTCCGAGACGCGAACCGCGGTCGACTACGTGGGAGTCCAGCGACATAGCCATTACGCTAACTGCTGGTTCCCCCGAATTGCCCTTTTGATAGCAAGTTATTGCACCTACAGCTTCTGATAATTTGGGTTTTACTGATTGTATCTTGATGATGTAGTTTGACATGCTTCTCTGTATTTTCTTTAAATCTGAGTTGGAGTTACAGGTTTGGTCAGATTCTGGTCTAACTTTTTGTTCTAGAGTGCTTCATAAGCACTGCCATTTTCTTCAAATATTGAGGTTCCCTTTCTCTTCATGATGTGACAGCTGGTAATGTTTTAATTCAGCCGGGGTTACATGCTGGTGATTTTATAGTACAGTCATTTCTTCATGGATTTGCTGGGAGAGCTGAGATGGAAAATCCTAGTGGAGAGGAGGTAGCACTCCAGGGGAGGAATACAACTGAAGAAGAGAGGACAAATTCAAAGCATTGGAGATAGTACAAAGATAAACCCTGAAGAAGAGGGTGTCTGGCTTGTTTATATGTACAAATTAGCTAGCCACAAACGCATGACCTAGTTAGGATTGCTGAGTATTTGACATCAATCACAGTGATCATATCATGGCATAACCCAGAAACATTTGCTGATTATTGACATTTTCACGTGCTGTGCTTGGATAAAATCTTTCCTTTTAAACCTACAAGCAAGATTGAGGTACAGAGAGGCACAAACGATGCTGTTTTAGCCTGCCTGGACTGTGATGAAGTCATAGAAGGCATTGTGCAAGGAGCAGAGAAGTTTGGAGTCAGCAAGAGTTTCCATGTAACCGATTCAGTTTATTTTGTACTTGAAAAAAGGCAGGGCACTCTGGCAGGCATTATGAGCCCTATGAGGGGAATAGGAAACTCACAAACCAAGGAGGAGATGGGGCGACTTAAACATACAAGCATACTTCAAAACGTTTGTGGAAAAATGAAATTATACGTTTATTTTGGGGCAAAAAATTAGAAATCCATGCATAGTTTCTTATTTTTCCATGAACTTAAAAAGAATCTGTGATAGTGTATGTATGCACACATGTTCACAAAAGAGAGAGAAAGAGAGAGAGACAAAGAACGAGAGAGAGAGAGGGAGAGGGAGAGAGAAAATGCACCCTCAACAGGGTCTCATCCTGCTGTGATCCCCTTTCTCCAGCCCTCCAGCTCTTTAGGATTCTGGATGCCCATGCACACGTGGTGTGTTTTCTAGCTTACCTGGGGATCCAAACTCCCAGTGGATCGTAAGGCATCCCACCCTGCAAGGAACTTGTGTTATTGCTGTACCACAGTGGCTGGGCCTTCCTAAACTTTTTGAAGACCTCTTATATGTCAAGACATGAGTCCCAAACATAAATGAGTGTAAACAAAATCTCTTTCTGTTGTACATCTCAGCTAGAGTGGGTTTCTGAGGTTAGAGCTGAAGGGTTGATGAGGATGAACCAACTTCTCGCAGTCACTGAGGCAAGTAGGGAAGGCTTCCCAGAGAGAACAACCTGGAGTCTGTGTCAGAGAGGAGAGGAAACACTTGGGATAGTCTGGAGTTGGAGACTCCTGAGGCTAATGTCAGAGAGGGATGAAGCACCTACCCTATCAGTAGTTAATTTATTTCATATCAGTTTGTTGGAAAAGTCATGATGTATTTTTTCTATGTTTTTCTATGCAAAAATGCATCATGACTTTTCTGACAACTCAATATATTTGTGTGGAAGAAGGGAGAGGGTATTTCCCCCACAGTACATACTGTTAAAAATCTCTATTTGGTATCTCTGTCATATTCACTGTACATTCTTGTTACTCCTGGTAGTCATGCCCTATACAGTCACTAAGAATGCTGAATTGGCAAATGCTCGACCAATTGTCTTTGGGCGAATATAGAGGTAGGTTCCTGAGAGCTTCTGGTCACAATTTTGTCAACTACCCTTGTTTTATGTGTAGGTTTAAAGACACTGTATTTAATATATATATATATATATATATACACGTATATATATATATATATATATTTATTATTATTATTATTAATTTGGAGAGGTTTATGCTATAGGGCGCGTGCGCTCGCCAGACAGAGAGAGAGAGAGACAGAGAGACAGAAAGCGAGAAATCACCCCCCAGGGGGGATGGCCACGCCGCAATCCCTTCTCCTCCATTTTCCTCTTGGGATCTTGGGCACGCACGCACACACACCTGGCATGAGTTTAAGCCGCCGGGTCTGGGACTCGAACCGCGGTCGACGACGTGGAAGTCCAGTGACATAGCCATTACGCTAACTGCTGGTCCCTAATATATATTATTGATCCATTAACACTGAATGAATGGCCAACGGCACTATTAATGCATGACTGAATGAAGCATGTCAGACACACCTATATTCAATGGAAGGTACGTCAGAGCCTTCCTGAGCTTAGGAACATTAGATAGCATTTTAGCACTATACTTGGGCACCATTTTAAACAACAAAAGTATTAACAAGAAGTGCAAAGTGTGAAAAATACAGAGCCAAAAATATTGCTTATAGTATAAGAGCCAGAACAAGAAGGCAAGAGTATAATTCATTTGCCTGGAATGTGTGCACTGGTCAAGCTAACGGTCTTGCTGCTCTGCCATGTCTGTGAATGACTGTGGATGCCTGCATGTATCAGTTGGGGGTACGAATACATCTTAGCAAGTAGGTGAATTTGTGAGTACAGAATCCATGCATGAGTACAATTTTAATTTGAAAACTAGTGTTGAAAGATAAACTTGGGGTGGGGATGAAGAATTGCAATAGGTTTTCCTAGGCCTTTCCAGCCTGTTCAGAATGTATCTTTAGCTACAAGTGCAAATCCCATTGACAGAGTCCATCATGTTCGAGGGAGAAAAGGAAGAAAGGAGGTATGGCTCTCAGAGAAATGAGAAGATGTAGGAGTGTGTGAGGTCTCAAGAATCCAGGAAGTGGGTACAATGGAAGAAGTCTCTGCAGTGAGGTCAGCAGAGTATAGAGCCATAAGGAAGAGGGAAAGAAGTAGGAAGAAGCATGGGGCTGCTGTGCATGCTGGAGACACACTGTGATTGGGTCAGTATAGTAAGAGCTGAGCTCAATGGGTCAGAATGATTTTTTGGTGTAGGATTGCTATACTCATCACCTACTCAGAGCGCTGTGACCCAAGTTTTTACTTTCCAAACAATTATAATACTATCCTCTTGCCACTGCCCCTCCCTGTGAGGTGCTGGCAAGGGGAGGACAGCATGGGCTCTTGTTCCACCTTTTTTTGGCCACATTAGAGATGTCTTGGGTAAAGGCCTCACGCCACGCATTTTCTTGCAGATGATTTAAAGGAGGCTGCAGGACTGTTTTTCACTTGCAAAGAGAAAATTAAAGCTAGAGATTTGATCCTGTAAGAGGTCTTTGAACTCATAAACCCAGACACATATGTGTCAGGAATGGAAACTGGCAAAGACTGTATTCCATAGTTTGAACTTAATTGCTTTTGGTATGTACTTGAAAAGATAAAATATCCCAAGACGTTTAACTTTAGAAAGTCGCTCTGTTGTGCTGCACAGTAAGTAATTTTCACCAGGGTTTGGCTGAAATATTCAGTATCAATATGCAGGAATGGTTTCAATATGAGGTGGGCCAATAAAAACAAAGTCACTGTGACCCACACTTTGCAGATCTAAGAGGGACAGAGGAACAAGGAGTGATAATTAATTCCAGTTTCGGGGAAATACTGTAACTACATAGCCACGCGCCTCTGTCTTGCACCCTGTTCTATGTCTCCGGGTGGGGGGTTTATGCCCCAATTCATGGCTTCTCAGGTGGGCACTGTGCATGACGTGGTTAGACAGCAAGGCCTGGCCTGGCTCCTGGGGAAATGGGAAGGGGTGATTTGATGTGAAATCATGGGACCCAAGGGACTGGCCACTGCATTTGGAAACTCTTGTTGGCAGCCAGCCTTGGGGAGAGGAAATAGGGCCCATCATCTCTTTGCTTTGCTGTTGGCTTGTGAATCGAGGAAGCTGCCCAGAGCATCTGACCCACTGCCTGCTCAAGCACACTCAGATCCAAGCAGGGAATCTGCTTGCTTCACCCCTGCCTCAGTTCGCCACATACCTCTTCTCTCTTCTGGTGCTAGAAAGTGGGCTGTGGGGTCATATTGTGGCACAGCAGTGAAACACCACTGTCTACATGGCTGAACCACATGGGAAGGTTCCGGATTTGCATCTGGAGACTTCCCTGAGTACTCCAGGAAGATACACCTTGACTGTCTGGGTCTGACTAAAGGTGGTTTGGATGCCAAGATCAAGATGGGATGTTGCCTCTCTGTCTCTTCGCTCTCCATCTCTCCTGCTCACAAAAGATAGTAAAAAACAAAGTGGATCGATATGTGTGAGCCAGGGGAGAGGGTAAGAAAGAAGGGTGGTATGTATCTTTTCAAGTACATACCGAAAGTGAGAAGCGTACTCACTGTAACAAATAATATTTAAAAAATGGAAACTTTACTTTTTGTAGTGATATGATCTTTCTTTGGAGCCCCTACTTATTTAGAATAACCTAGAAGAAATGAAAAGTTGCCCATTTAAGTAAATTGATCTATTCCAGTTTAAAGCAATAGTTTTCAGGAAAGTTCAGATTTTGTGGGCTTATGCCTTTTCTCCTTCTCTCAGCTAATTCTCCTCCTCCCTGGATGATATCTGGGCCCAGGGATAGGTTACATAATGGCATGGTGGGTCAGCATGTGCTGGAGTTACTTCTGTTCTTAGCTAGTCTTTGAGAGAGAGACTTGGCTATAAGGTGTCTTTGCTGGTGTGTCTCATGACCAGCTGGCTGGGCATGAGTGCACGGTGGCTGTCCCTAGGTTTAGCATCCTTTACCTGGCCTCTTGCTGCTTTGAATCCTCAGAACTTTAGCCAGGAGCTCCCATCAGACACTGGCTTGGGCTGGCTCCTTGGTCTAGTGGTTAAGGGACCACTAGGTCTTTTGCTTCACATGATGTACCATGGTGTTTAAGTCTAGGCCCTGGTGGTTTGAAAAACATGCAGGGTGCAAGTATGTGTGTGCCTCAAATCCTGATAAGAGGGAGAAATGGAAGACAAGGGATTGTGGTGTGACTATACCGCATTGAGGGGTGCTCTCTCCCTCCCTCTGTCCCCAAGTCTTTCTGGCAAGCACATGTACCCTCTGGCCAAAAAAAGACCCTGGCTTTCTGTGGCATACTTCACAGCCTCTGCTATAGGATTCTCTTGCTGCGGGCAAGGCAATCTCTTGGTAAACACTCTCTAACTCTCAGCTGCTTCCTCTCTGTCTGCCAGAATTATTGCACAGTGTCTAGATGTCCCGATGCCAGGTGTAGCCTGTGTGGAAACCAGGGAATGTTGACTCCTTTTTATCTACTGAGGCATTTTCTTCTGCAAATGATGTTCTCCTACCTTTGAACTTCATGGACTGTGTGTGTGTGTGTGTGTGTGTGTGTGTGTGCATGTATGCAATATACACCTGGTGCAGCAGAGGGCGGGAGAAATCAAAGCACCCACCTAAATATTTTTAGATTCTCCTTCAACCTATCTGGGATCTTGGTCATCTCACTCTCCACCTTCCAAGGTCCACCCTTTGGTAGGTGAGGAGATGGGGGGAAGTTCTTCCTCCTTCCTCTGTATGACAATAATTGCTCCTACCTTGTATCCTCTGTCCTCTCAATGCTGTAGTTTGTAGTCACACTCTATGCTTCATTCCTTGAGTTCTGTTCTTAATATGGATAAAGATTTTTTGTCTTTAGTAAATATAGCGTATCTTTCTCTTTCAACAAAACTCACTTAAAGACAATAGTTTATCTCTGACTTGAGGATGCTAATAATAATAATAATAATAATAATAAAGTTAAATACAGGATTTTTTTGGTTTAAGGCTGTGTTTCTTCTTTTTCTGAAACAACAAAGGTCATTCTTCAGTGGGTGGAGAGCTGCAGAGTAACATTATATATGGGTGATGAAAAATACATTAGTGTAATATTTTTAAAAATATGCTAGAAGGACTGGGGACTTCTGGATGAGAAGCAAGCAGATCAAATGAGGCTGCATGCATCTTGGGGTGGCCAACTCTGAGGCGAATGTAGCTGGGTAGCACCGTGGATCTCCTCGGGTATGTGGCTGTCCTTCTCAGCCTCTGAACTCGGTCGGAAGATGAGTCATAAAACCAACTGCAGGAGGAAAGACAAACCTGCCCCTAATGTCATGGCCATATGGAGAGCGAATGGTGCTTCTGGTGAGCTTCTGATCCTTTTTGTCTAGTTTGCATTGGGCTGCCCCGTGAATCTGAAGGGGGTCAGTAAGCTCTTCTGGAAAGAGCCAGATGATACATATTTTCAGTTTTCCATGCCAAGGCGTATGTGTACAACTATTCAGCTCTGTCACTGTGGCAGGAAAGCAGCCATAGGCAATATAGAAATGAATGACTGAGCCCATGTCCCAATAAAACTTTATCTATAAGATCAGGATTTGACCTGAAGGTAGTAGTTTGCTGACCGTTGATCTGGAATGAAGTGTCATGTCAATGTGGTAAAACACTGTCTGAACTGACCCTTCTATGTTGTGTCTGTCTGTCTGGTCCCCTCCCCATCTCTTAGGCCCTACCTCCCCCCCACCCCACACATACACTGAGTACACAAACCAGGCCATGTTTCTAATAGCAGTATGACTCAGACCTTGGCTTTGCTCATCAAGTCTCCAGGATGGAGGCACAGAGGTTCTGAAATGATGATAGTTTTTTTTTTTTTTTTCCTTTCAGCTTTTAAAATACTTGTTAAGCTCAACGACTGCTGTTTACAGAAGTAGTTTTAATTAAATTTTTTTTATTATTATTTTTGCCCCTAGGAAACCTCCAGATTGGCTTACGTTTTGATTTTCAGGGCTGTTGGGTGGGGCTGGATTCTCAAGAGACCAATATGCTCATTAGTGGAGAAGCCAGAAGGGTCAGGCAAGCAGATGCTCCTAACTGGCCACAGCTGTAGGGTAAGTAAGACGTTCCGCATCCATTTGAGAACATGTAGTAATTTCCTATGGTTGCTCTAATAAATTTCCACCCTTAGTGGCTTAAAACAACACACATATTTATTATTTAACAGTGCTAGAAGTTAACAGTCTGATGTTGGCTTCACTGGGCTAAAATCAAGGTGTAGATAAGGCTATGACTCTGGAGTTGGTGGAAAGAACCCATTTCCTTGCCTTTTCTGGCTTCTGAAGGCTAGCCACATTTCTTGGTTCAGGGGGGCCTCCTACCCCATCTTCAAAGGAAGCAAGCTGGAAAAGTTTTCAAGAATTTAAGTGATTAGATTGGGCTCACCCAGGATACTCTCCCTATCTCAATGTCTTTAATCACATCTCCAAAATCTTTTTTTTTTTTTGTGTGTGTGTGTGTCATTTATGTAACATAGTCACAGGTTCCAAGGATTAGGACAAAAAGTTCTTTAGGGGACCACTGGAGATTTTCTTAACTTATTCTGCCAACTACAGAGCAGGATCCAGCCTTATCCTTTTCTCATATTCACTTTGTGGGCACCTGGAAATGCTGATCTAAGACATAGATCTGTTGAGAAGAAGCTGGAGTCTGCCATGTGAATGAGGAATGACCTTCCTCAGGTGGTGGGCAAGATAGGCTAAGTGGCACAATGCTGAGCATTGAGCTCACATTCTAAGAACTTCGGTCCTCATATGAGTTCTGCTGTACACCTCACTCGTTCTCTTTGCTCCTTTGTCTTGTCTTCCATAACATGAGGAAGATGGATGAAGCAGTAGAGGCCTTCATTCAAGTCTTGCATATAGAACTCCAGATAACAGAGGAACTACTATGTCTGAAGCAAGGATAATGCCTAGAGTCTTCTCTACAAGTCTTTCACAGGAGTTACCTGGAAACTCCAAATATGTAGTTTTTTCCTAGCGCTCCTTGCAATACTATTTGGAGATCACTGTACTAGATCAAAGGTTGGCCAATAGCAGCCCATGGGCTAAATCAGGTCTGAGGCCTGTTTTTGTTTGGTCCCTGAATTAAGAAATATGTGTTTATGTGTGATGTGTGTGTGTGTGTGTGTGTGTGTGTGTGTATTTCTTGTTTATTTATTGTGGCAAATATATATAGCATAAAATTCACCTTTGTAATCCCTTCTAAGTGTATAGTTCATGGCATTCAGTACAATCATGTTGTTAGATGTCCATCTCCACCCTCCATCTTTAGAACTCTTTTCACATGTTACAAAACAAACTCTGTGTCCATTAAACATGGATTCTCAGTTCCCCTACCCCCAGCCCCAGGCAATCACTGTTTCAAATTCTGTCTCTGTGAGTTTGACTTTCTAGCTCTCTCATACAAGTGGGATTGTATGAAATTTGTGTTTTTTGACTGGCTTATTTCACTTGACATGTCTTCAAGGTTCATTCATGTTGTAGCATGTGTTTAACTCCCCCCCCCCTTTTTTTAAAAAAGTGAAATGATAATATATCCTACATTTTAGTTATCCATTCATCTACTGAAGGATACTTGGGTTGCTTCTACCATTTAGCTATTATGAATAATGCTACTATAATGTAGGTGTACAAATATCTCTTTGAGAACTTGCTTTCATTTTTTTGGGATATATTCCCAGAAGTGGAATTACTGGATTAGATGGTGATTCTATTTTTGATTTTTGAGAAGTTATTGTACTATTTTTCATAGCAGCTGTTACATTCTTACCCATTGTATAAAAGGGTTCCATTTCATCCACATTCTTGTCAACACTTATTTTCTGTCTTCTGTTTGTTTTGATAATATCCATTAGTGGATATGTGTTTTTTATTTGCGTTTTCCTAATGGTTACCAATATTGAGCATCTGTTCAATGCTTATTGGTCATTTGTATATCTTCCTAGGAGAAATGTCTATTCAGTCTGTTGCCCGCTTATGATAGGGTTATTTTTGCTTTTTGTTGTTGGACTCTTCATATATTATGGGTATTAAGCCCTTATCAGAGACATATTTTATAAATATTGTCTCTCATTTTGTGGGTTGCCTTTCTACTCTGTTGATTGTGTCCTTGATGCACAGAAGTTTTTAATTTCGATGTAGTTCAATTTATCTATTTTTATTTTGTTGTCTTGCTTTTTGGGATCATAGCTAAGAGATCACAGCCAAATTAAAGGTAATGCAGCTTTTCCTTTATGTTTTCTTCTTAGAGTTTTAGGTTTTTATCCATCGTGTGTGTGTGTGTGTGTGTGTGTGTGTGTGTGTAGCATAAATTAAGTGTCCAAATTCATTCTTTTGCATATGAATATTCACTTTTCCCACCATCATTTGTTGAAAGAGCTGTCTTTTCCCCATTGAATTATCTTGGCACCCTTGTGAAAAATAATTTAGGCATATATAGAAGAGTTTATTTCTGGGCTCTATTTTAATGGTTTGATCTATGTCTTTATGCCAGTACCATACTGGTTTTATTACTATCACTTTGTAATAAGTTTTGTTATCAGGAAGTCTGAGACACCAATAATATTTATATTTTAAAAGGTTGTTAAAAAAAGAGAATAGAAGACAACTTTATGGCTCCTGAGAACTAGTGATTTCAGAGAAAAGAGAAATGAAGATTTTCTACTGATAATTCAGCCTCCAGCCCACAAACTCAAGTGGCAGGAGCTCACTCAAGCCTTCTCTCTGCCTCCATCTCTATCTACCTCTGTTTCTGTCTTCTCATTTTTTCGGTAAATTTTCCTTTTTAAAAATTTTTAAGGCAAAGCATTTTCTCAGCGTTCGGCCCCTCCTTTCCCTTTATCTTGTTAATAATCCCCTCTCCTACCACCAACCCAGGAGAGTCAAGGGAATAGGCCTTCAGAAGACACCTTCATGGCTCCTGAGAGCTAGTGATTTTGTGCAGTGCACAAGTGCGCCGCACTATTTTCTAATTTTTGCTCTTTTGTTTAAAATAATTTTTAAAAAATTTTAAAAGTTTTTTTTTCTTTTCTTTTTCTATGTTTCTTGGTTGTTTTTGTTGCTGTTGTTTCTCTATTTCCTTTTCTGCATGCTCCTGGATGCTCAGATTGAACTTCAAGTTTGTAAAGAAACACACCATCTATTAGATTACTAGAAATCACTGCAGGGCTACGAGAAATATGTGAAAGCAAGAAAATACCTCTCCTCTAAGGGAAGAGAATAACTCTTCTTCATCCACAGACAGTTCAATGGAAATCATGGAAATGTCTGATAAAGAATTTAGAACATATAATGGTGAAGCTAACGCAGATGGAAAAGAGAGACAATGAACTGCAGAAGAGAAAGGAGAAAGGAGCTGATGAGTTCCACGAGGTGAGGAAATTCTTGCAAGATCTAAAAGAGGAATTACACACTTTATAAAATAATAAAATGGAACTGTTAGAGATGAGGGCTATAATATAAGAAGTAAAAATCTCCCTTGAAAGTATTAAAAGCAGATTAGATCATACAGAAAATAGAATCTCATATGTAGAAGAAAAAATTGCTGGCCTAGAAAAATCCACCACAAAGACTGAGAAAATTGCCCAAAAATTTGAGAATAATATACAAGAAATACTAGATACCATCAAACATCCAAACATCCAGATAATTGGTATCCCAGAAGGTGAAGAGACTCATAAGGGCATTGATAATCTATTCCATGAAATCCTGCAAGAAAACTTTCCAAACCTAGAGAGGCATTCAAAGATCCAATCCCAAGAAATACAAAAGACCCCAAATAGAATCAACTCAAGAAGATCTTCTCCAAGACACATAGCCAGATTGACCAAAACCGCAGACAAAGACAAGATACCAAGATTAGCAAGAAAGAAACGGCAAGTTACCTACAAAGGGTATCCCATCAGACTTAACATCAGACCTCTCATTGGAAACAATGTGAGCGAGTGAAGAATGGGAAAATATATTCAAAGTGTTAAGAGAAAAGCAATTTCAACCAAGAATACTGTACCCAGCAAGATTATCCTTCATATGGGAAGAAAAGACAAGAACATTCTCAGATGAACAAAACCTGAAAGAATTTATCAGCACCAGATCAGATCTCCAAGAAGTTCATTCCTCAAGGGAATGCTATGTAAGGAAAATTAAATGCAGACACACAGAAAAAAGAGTTCAAAAACTAAGAAAATGACCAACTTATTCGTAGGGACAAGTCTGGAGTTGAATATTATATTCCAGAATTCAATAGGGAATATTGAACCACAACAGAAGATAGATTAAGTACATGAGACTGAACTGGTGAAATAGCATTCTGTGGCTTTTGAATAAAATATTGCTACTTTTCTTCTAGGCTTTGTGGTCTGATTTTAAGAGATTTTATCCTGTCTTGAGCTGTCAATAGGTTCATGTACCTACTATTTGAACACAGAATACTAACCTGTTTCTAGGCTTTAAGTTTTAAGGAAATTTCCTTACCAATTCAAAACTGCTTTTCTTGAAATTACCAGCTGAACTTGCTATTGAAAGTAGTTAGATTATGTAAGTAACTGAGTGATCAATAAAATGTGGTGGTGGGGGGGGAGGAATGGAAGACAACTGTACACCAGGGATAGTGTTAGAAGAGGGTGGGAAAGGGCAGAGGGCCAGACATAGGGGTAAATATAAATAAATAAATAAATAAACAAACAAATAAATATATACATATACACACACATATATATATATATATATGAAACTAGAAATGGAAAATTATTGATGAAAACATACATGATTAAGCCACTATGCAGTATATTCCGGATGGGAAATCACATTTTGTATGCTGTGACGATGATTAGGAGATGAATGTAAATTAATTAATTAAAAAAAAGTTTCAGGAGAAAAATAAAAGAGAATAGTTAGAGAGATTGTTGTGACCTCAAAAGCCTGAAATATTTCCTATTTGGACCTTTATAGGAACAGTGTGCCAACCTCTGGACTAGATGATCTCTAAAGTTCATTATGCAGATCAATCAGCCCAATGAACAACAGTTTTTTTTTAACCTGCACATTTATGAAAACTGAACACTCACAGAGAAGAAATAACTTTTATATTTAATAAATAAACTGATGAGTGAATTAGGAGAAAAAATATTTTTATTAACTGTATTGCTAGTAGGTTAAATTCTCCCATTGATTCTCTTTCCGGCCATACAAAATAGCAGGATATTGGAAAGCATAAGCTTGAGCTTTACCAAATTGGCCACATCATTCTGGAGACTCCATAATACATGGTTATTGGTACACATGGTCTATGTATCAACCAACCTAGGTATTATTGTTTCAGTTAGGCTTTTAAATGGCAAGCAACAGAGATAGAATTTTGCTTATTTAAACAAAAGAGGAAGTCATTAGAGGAATGTTTGTAGTGGACAGAATTACCATGAGGCTCAGAAAATGAAAACAGGAAGGTTCTACATTTCGAATCACAGTGAGTCATCCTCTAGAACATACATCCAGAACACCATTGGCACCCTTGCTGGCTGCCAGCAAGAAATAATTCTGTGCTGACAACAGGGGCAGATGTGGGTGAGTGTATCTTCCTGGCCATGCCTAGGTCACTGCCCACCTCAGCGGCCTGGGGAGTTGGCAGAGTGAGTGTCTGAAGGAGTAGGCAGCTCATGAGGTTGAGGAAAAGAGCTGAGATCCTGTGCAGCCAAGAAAATAACTGTGTCCTCCCAAATTCGGCATGTGTAGGTCCAGCCTAATGCTTCTGAGAGCAAAGCCACAGACTATACAATAGATAAATCATTAGGTAACCTATGAGCAACTCAAGAAATGTTAAGTAATCAGAACAGGAATGGTGCTGAATTTGCATTAAAAAACAACAATGAAAACCTCTAATTCACTGCAGCCTCACCAGCACTTATTATTCTTTATTTTTGAAATCTTAGCCATTCTGATTAGAGTTAGGTGGTATCTCATGGTGGTTTTGATTTGCATCTCCCTTATGATAAGGGATGTTGAACATTTTTTCTTATGCTTTTTGGCTGTCCATGTGTCTTCCTTGGAGAATTGTCTGTTAAACACATTTGCCCACCTTTTAATTGGATTTTTTTTGTGGATAAGCTACCTGAGTTCCCTGTATATTTTAGTTATCAGTCTCTTATCCAAGGGAGAGTCTGCAAATACATTCTCCCATTTGAAGGGTTGTTTCTTTACTCAAAGTATTGTTTCTTTTGCTGTGCAGAAGCTTTTTATCCTGATGTAATCCCACTTGTTTATTTTTGGGATTATTGCCTATGCTTTGTGGGGCTATGGTGAAAAGGGAACTCTCCTAGACTGTTGTGGGAATGTAAAAATGTACATCTACTGTGGAGAACAATATGGAGGTTCCTCAAAGAACTAAAAATAGAACCACCATAGGATTTAGCAGTTACACTCTTGAATACCTACCCAAAAGGTAGGAATACACTCTGTTGAAAAAACAGTTACACTTCCATTTCTATTGCAGTATTATTCACAATTGTTAAACCATGGAATAAACTTGAATGTCCAAGAACAGATAAATGGCTTGAAAAAGTGTGGCATATATACATTATGAAATACTACTCAGCCATAAAAACTATGAGACCCCAGCATTTGATAGAAAGTGGATAAATATGGAAGATCTAATGCTAAGTAAAGCAAGCCAGACTATGAAAGAGAGAGATTGTGTGTTCTCATTTAATATACACTGAATAACTGCACTCTATGACAGAAACTAAAAGATTGGAAGGCAAAAAAGCATGAAAAGTAACTGTGGATTCTGAGACAGTATGGAGAAGGTGGGAATTAGGGAAGGGAAGAGCTGGGAGAGAGGGAATCAAGGGGATAAAAAAAGAAGCAAAGCATTCAATAGACACAAATGTGGAAAATTATCTGTTGATGACAATGTGTATGGTAATATCTTTTACTAGACTAACATACAATGTATTCGTGTTGGGAAAATTCCTTTTATATGTTGTAAAGATATATAGCGATTGAATGTGAAACATGAAAAAAAAAAAAACATAAAAAGCAAAAAACCTTCACAAAACCTCCAAAACAACCTCATAGGAATATACCTAAGAAAGGTCTCTATTCAAGGAACTCAGAACAGTGGCAACATAGGACTTAAGTTCCCTTTCATAGATAATTAAAGGGTCTGCCTCTGCTTTTGGCACAGGCATTGCCATGATCTCCCTCAGTAGGTGCATTACAGTTGATGGCCCTCTGAGAACCAGAAGCAATGGAGCAGTTGCTCCTATTTGCTGTCTCAAATGAAAACCACCACCATACATTTTAAGGAAATAGTGGAGGCTGTGGGGGCAGCATTGCTTATAGTAGATAAACATTGGAATCAATTTAAAAGTCCAACAAAAGGGGATTTACTGAATCAATTATAGCATGCCCATAAAATGGTTATTAAAAAGGCATAGCAGATAAATATTTGTTGGTTTCAGAAGATGGAGGTGATTTATGAAGAAGCAAAATACATTATAAAGTAACATTTTTTAACAATAAAAAACCAGTATACACACTCTCATGTGCGTGTATGTGTGTGTTTGTGTGTGTGTGTGTGTGTGTGTGTGTAAAGTATAGTCAGCCCTCTGTATTCTCAGGTTCTGCATATGTGGATACAACCAACTACGAATGCAGCCAGGTGACTCCAATTGTTATAAAGTAGGGATAGAGGTGAGTCTCTTTAAGAGTGATGCTGAAGAAGCTTATGTATTTTCCTTTTTGTTTATATTTGAGACTAAGATTACATATAAGTAATCTAGAGATGATTTAAGGTATACGGGAGGACCTGTGTAGGTTATATACAGATATTAATCCATTTTATATAAGGAACTTGCACATCCTTGGATATTGGTATCTGCAGGGAATTCTGAAACCAATCTCCTTTGAATATCAAGGGATGGCTGTACTGATGTTTATATGCACAGGTTTTAAAAAATTGTTGTATTTATTTATTGAAATATATTTATTTTAAATGCATGTATACTAAATTATTATTAAAATTGGGAGCACTAGCAAATATGCAAGATGATAGAATCTGGAACAAATGACCTTGGCAGGCTGATTAGGAATTGAATGTTAAGAAAATCACATTGGTAGCAATAAAAGCAAAGTCTACGTTTATGTTATTAAAATCAGTCAACCAACCAACAGCCAACCCAATTGGCCAACAAATGATATGAGCATGCAAAATGGAGGAGTGGCTTAATCGTAAAACAGATTCAGAGGTTTTAGTTCACTCATTCACTCAGCTCCTACTTATTGACCATGTCCTGTGTGCCACATACCATTCTAGAAGTACACTATCCAGTAAGGCAGATACCAGCCACATGTAGCAGTTGAACACTTCCAATGTGGCTAGTTTGAACTGATATGTACTGTAGGTATAAAATGCCCATTGTATTTTAAAGGCTTGATGTGAAGAAAAGAATGTGGAATATCTCATTAATAATTTTTATAATTATATATCAAAATAACACTATTTTGAACATATAGGGTAAAATAAAAATAAATATGAAAATAATTTAACCTGTTTATCTTTACTTTTTAAAAATGTGGCTACTAGAAAATTAAAATGTGCCTTGTTTTTTATTTCTATTCACAGTGCTCTTCTAGAGATGGTGTATACATCATTGAATAAAACAGAGAAGGTCTCTGCCTTCTCTCATTCATTCGGCAAATATTTACTGAGCACTTTTTATATGCCAAGTACTGTTCCTTTAGGGTGATTTTTTTTCTTCTCTTTTTTTTTTTTTTTTTTTTTTTTGGAGAGGTTTTTGCTATAGGGCGCGTGCGCTCACCAGACAGACAAGAGAGAGACAGAGAGATAGAAAGCGAGAAATCACCCCCCAGGGGGGACGGCCACACCGCAATCCCTTCTCCACCATTCTCCTCTTGGAATCGGGCATGCACGCACACGCGCCCGGGTGTGAGTTTAAGCCACCGGGTCTGGGACTCGAACCGCGGTCGACTATGTGGGAGTCCAGCGACATAGCCTTTACACTAACTGCTGGTCCCTAGGGTGATTTTTTTTTTTTTTAATAAGAAGATGATAGATCATGAAAAGTAATCAAATAAGTAAGCAAGATCTTTTCACTTAGTAGGAAATATTGTGATAAAAATAAAGTGGTTACAGGGAGGAACAGTACATTGTGAAACTAGGGAAACTAGAGGCGCCATCTGAGCTGAGACCTGATTTATCAAAGAAACATACACAAGAACACTGGGGCCTGACTGAGCCTTATAGTCACTGAAAACACCAATTGCAAAGGTCCTAAGATGAGAATCAGCATGACATATTTGGGAAACAGTGACAAGGTCAGTGTGTTAGGAGCAAAGTTGGTGAGGGGAGGCAAGAACCAAATAATGTGGGGTCTGCATGGGCTGTAGTGTGGAGCTTGACTCCTATTTTAAGGGCAATGTGAAGTTGTTAGTAGCTATACAGCAGATGAGGGACATGATTGATTGTAAGTTTTTATAAAATTATGTTGTTTAAAAAGGAAACAGTGGAAGCCAGGATGCCAGTAGTTCAAGAAAAAGGTGATGGTGACCTGGAGTAGGTTAATGTTGGTGAAGTGCAAAAAGCCTATGTACTCGAGAGCTCTTTGGGAGGTAACACTGAGCCTTATTGATGGATGGATGTGGGTGTGGGCAATGAAGGTATCCGGTGCAAACTTAGCATTCCTCAGTGTGACATTCCTGCCAGACACAAAGAAAAGCCAGCCAACCTTGCTGATCAATGTGATCTGAGGCTGCATTGGTAGAATAGGTGTTTGCCGAAAGACTGCCAAACTATGGGTGAAGAATTGGGTTGGGCTCACAGAGCTGGTATGCTGACAGGCAGGAAGATAGTTGGGGGTTCCCCAGCATTTCCCAATGTCATGTCATGCATGTGAGCAACAGCTAAAGAAAAAACATGTTAACCAAGGGAGCACATTCTCTGGGGCTTGGCTTCTCATCTTGGGTCAAGACCAAGAAATAGGACTAGGAAGTCTGGTTTGTTTTTTTCTACCATTGCTCAAAAATGAGTGGACTAACGCTGGAGTGCTCTCCATGTCACAGGAGGTATTCAGAGAAGACCTGGTCTAGAGGTCACCAACTGGAGGTTCATTGAACGTATCTTGTTCATCAATTGTTTTCTTTGATTTCCGTATTTTTTTCTTCTTTGAATTTTGAAAAAAAATTGTTGGCATTTCAAACGGTTAGTTTAAGTATTACAGTTTTTTTTTTTTTTTTTTTTTTTTTTTTTTTTTTTTTTTTTTTTTTTTCCCTCTTGAGCAAAAGGAGAGATGTGATTGCATTGGACCTTCCCTTACAACTCCGTTAGTGGGATCTGAGGAGCATCTGTGCCCCAGTGGAAGAGGAAATTTTTCTCTGTTTTTCTTCTGTTCCCATCTGATCCCAGTCACTTCCCTAACTCCTGGAGGCATTGAGTTTATGACTCCTAGACTCTTTAGGAATGTTGCAGATGGTATTTCAGTAACATTCTCTGGGGATTGGATAAAAAGGCTCTCATGCATTTTTCATTGCTAGAACTGATATTCTTGATTTGCTTGACGAATACTTCCAGGGTTTAAGTTCTCATTTATTATAGGATGTCAAGTATATCTCCTCTACGGGCCTGTTCTGGGGTAAAGTGTGCTGTGGTATGTAGGTGGCTTTGACTGCTGACTCTAACATTAGTTGTATTTCAGTTCTAATCTCATCATCAGACACGGTTACTATATAACCTCTCTGGGCTGTGTTATCATCATCTGTAAAATCAGCTTAAACATTTTAGTACCTGCATTTCTTTATTAGTAAAGTTGAACTTTTTATATGTTACTAGTCCCATATATTTATTCTTCTGCAAAAAGTCTGTGGACTTTGTTGGACCATTTAAAAATTATTCCTTGCCAAATGTTTTTAATTCAGTCTATCATTGATTTTTCTCCCTCTTTATGAGACTACATCTCCAATTTTATAACTGGAGATCTGCTGTGGCCATGAAATGACATATGCATTTAAACGATCTAGTCTAAGACCTGGCACATAATAGGTGTCCAGAAAATTCTATCATTACGTATTATTGAGCATCTGCTATGCTTCAGGCTTTGTGTGAATTTCTTAAGAGTTGTCAAACTGTAAGTGATCATTATGATTCTAGTGAACTTCTCTCACTTTCAACTTCGATGCTTTGAGCAAAGTAGTTTACACCAAGTGGTAAAATGCTTTGCTCAAGGCTACCCAGTTAGGATCTGATTGACAGGGACTTAGATTGAGGTCTTCTCTGTCTTGAAAACAGTTGGATTCAGTCTAATATTTGCTCATCCATTTTATGGCCTCTCTCTCCTCCAAACTCTCTTCCTCTCAATAAATTCCACAAATATTTAGTTGAACATCTACTATATTTCTAGAGCCAGTGAAATATAAAGCAGCGGTTCTCAAATTGGGACATTTGTCAATGTCTGGTGACATATTTGGTTATCACAGCTGGGTGACTAGGTGTAGAGGCTGGAAATGCTGTTAAACAACCTACTATGCACAAGAGAGCCCCAACGACAAGGAATTATCTAGCCCCAAAGTCACTAGTGCTGAGACTGAGAAACCCTGATGTTGAAGATTAAGAGACAAGAAAGTTGTTATTGTTTTCTTACAGAAGGTTCCTAATCCAGGATTGTGAGGTGGAGGGGAGAGGGAATATCCAGGGAGTGGGCCATACAGTGTGATATGTTCCCACAGAACAGTAGGGCCCACCAGGAACACTTTCTGAAGTTTTGGGTGCCAACTTTTTCCCTTCAGGTAACACTTAGAATCTTCACGGGCAGAGTAATTATTAATTAAAGTGAGGGAATTACCAAGGCAAATGAAACTACATTATACAGTCCTGGGGGCTCAAACTGGAGAGAAAAACTTCTGGCTGCTCAGGCCTCCTCAATAAAGGCTTCCTTTTCCATTCCAGGCAATGACCCAGGTGAGAAAAACCAAACCAAACAGGCACAATATTGGCAATACTTGCATTTATTCATTTTTTAAAAGTCTTTACTCCATTATTATTATAATAATTAATACTCATTATAGGAAACTTAGTAAATTTAGTAAACTTCCTGTAATGAATAAAAGGCATATGTAATTCTCGCGAACATCTTGCTTTGTTCTTTTCTGGCTTTTTTTCTTTAAATATAATTTTTATTTACTTTTAATCATCATTGTTCCTCTTTACAGCATATGATACAGGTTCTTTTTTTTTTTTTTTGGAGAGGTTTTCGCTATAGGGCGTGTGCGCTCGCCAGATAGACAGAGAGAGACATAGAGACAGAAAGCGAGAAATCACCCCCCAGGGGGGATGGTCACGCCGCAATCCCTTCTCCTCCATTCTCCTCTCGGGATCCTGGGCACTCACGCACACGCGCCCGGTGTGAGTTTTAAGCCACCGGGTCCGGGACACGAGCCGCGGTCAACTATGTGGGAGTCCAGAGACACAGCCATTACGCTAACTGCTGGTTCCCCGATACAGGTTCTTAAAGCATAAATACATTGCATGGCAAGCGAGTCAAAGATATTATCATATGCAATAACTTTCCACTGTGTCAGTTAAATGCTTTTTTTTCCCGACTGTCCTTCTGACCCCCACCTGTCCGCTCCCTCCCATACAGTCTCTGGTATCTACTCTGACTTCTCTGCTATCACATCTTCTCTTCTTTCAGTTTTTGCCTTTTGTCTGTGCTTGGCTTTCTACTTTCCATGGTTGTGATCATAGGAAGGGAACAAACTTGCAGACTACTTTTAAGTTGGCATTCTTTCTTTACATTCGTTCATTACATTGCCAATAGGTATGGACATTTCTGTGTATAAAACTCTATGAGACCAACAGATGGCATAATGGTTGCATTGCTGGACTCCTACATGGCCAACCGTGGTTTGAGTCCCGGCCCTGGTGGCATGAAATTCAAGCTGTGCGCATGTGCATGCATGTCCAAAATCCAAGAGGAGAATAGAGGAGAAGGGATTGTGGCATGGCTATCCCTCCTGGGGGTGATTTCTCTCTTTCTGTCTCTCTGCCTCTCTGGTGAGCGCATGCATCCTATAGCAAAAATCTCTCAAAGAAACTCATAAAACAAAAACTGCCTTCTATATTTATTTTTTTCTGGATAAATTCTCAGCAGTAAGGTAAATAGTTTAAAAGTATAAGTAATATTAAGGCTTTTGATATACACTGAAAATTGCTTTCCAAAGAGACTATTTCAATTACATTCTTACTGACAATGTATGAAATTACCCTCAAAAGTTTGTCTTAAAGCTCATGAGTTTGAGTAATGTCATTTTAAGGCAGTCAATGGCAGGGATTAAGTAATATATTTCTTGATACATATGGGATATATATGTATATATACACACACATATATATCTGTATACACACATATGTGTATATATACACATACATACATGCATACATATATACATACAGTATTTATGTATACATATAAATGTAAATAAAATATAGTAAATACTTAATAAATTCTTGCTAGTTTAACTTTTAATATTGTCCAATGCTTATACTTCAGTATTCACAATTTACATTTGTCACAAAAGACTTAAATATCTTTTTTTTTTTGGAGAGGTTTTTGCTATAGGGTGCATGCGCTCACCAGAAAGACAAAGAGAAACAGAGAAACAGAAAGCGAGAAATCACCCCCCAGGGGGGATGACCACGCCACAATTCCTTCTCCTCCATTCTCCTCTCAGGATCTTGGGCACGCATGCACACATGCCCGGCGTGAGTTTAAGCCACCGGGCCCAGGACTCAAACCATGGTTGACTATGTGGGAGTCCAGTGACATAGTCATTACACCAACTGCTGGTCCCAATGTCTCACTTTTATGACACTGAAAATATACTCTTCTGCATGCACAGTATGGAATCCAGACTGTAATTTAACTTGGTATTTCTGTGACTGCAGGTTTCATTTATACTTCCAGTGGTGTCGATGTGTGACTGTGACATCTTGTGGTTTTGTGTGGCTATTTACTCAGGCAGGAGAGATGTGGGTGAGAGTTCTTTCTTTATTTCTTTTCCTTTCTTTCTTTTTCTTCTTCTTCTTCTTCTTTTTTTATTTTCTAATTTAAAAACCATCAAGCAAACAACCATTCCTCAAAGAACGAAATGCAGAATTTACTTTTCCCTCTTACAAGTCGAAGCACACAAATGTTATGGCAAAGAAAACGGATATGGCTTCAGTTTTATAATAGACTCTGCAGCATCAGAAAAGGTTCTTCCTGGAAGCCAGGCCAGGAATATGCTTTCACAACTTAGCAATAAACAAAATTCTTTCAAGGGGGGTTATTTTTCATTCTTACTTCACTGATAAAATTAGAGAAGTAATCTCCAAATCTATGGTAGTCTGGGTTAAACGCATTGGACACGGGAATATTTAAAACTGGTCCAACAAAGGCCATAGAACATGTGCAGGATGAGAAATGTAAATGACTAATAAAAATGTAAAACATTCAAATTCACAAATAAATTTAGGCTGAAAGAGTACACCATTTCCACTTCTCAAATAGGCAAAAATAAAGATACTCTTCAATGTTGATAAGGGTGCAGTGAAATTTATTTGCAGACACCACCGTTTGGATGTAAATCAGCATAAGCATTATAAAAATCAATTTCACAAAATGTATTCAGAACTTAAAAAGAGTTCATACCCTTTTTTGACTCAGTAATTTCTATTATATGTCTATTAAAAAGTCAGTTATTCAGAAATCTGTGCTAATACATGTTCAAAGATGTTCTTTGCATTATTATTTATATTAGCAAAATAGTAAAAAGAACCTCATATCCTCAAGCAGGAAATTGGTTGAGTACGTTATGGAGTAGATACTCTGCTATTCTGAGTGTGGTTCAAAGACCAGCAGTGTTGTCCCACCACAGACAATGAAGACGAACCTGTACTTTAACAAAACTTTGGGTGATTCCTATGCACACTGAAGTTTGAGAAGACTGATGCGGGTATGAGAGAATCTACCTGAGACTCTTTACAAATCTGTTTTTTTTTTTTTTTTTTGGACAAGTTTTCGCTATAGGGCACGTGCGCTCGCCAGACAGACGGAGAGAGACAGAGAGATAGAAAGTGAGAAATCACCCCCCAGGGGGGATGGCCACGCCGCAATCCCTTCTCCTCCATTCTCCTCTTGGGATCTTGGACACGTACGCACACGCGCCTGGCGTGAAGTTTAAGCCGCCGGGTCAGGGACGCGAACCGCAGTCGACTACATGGGAGTCCAGCGACATAGCCATTACGCTAACTGCTGGTCCCTACAAATCTGTTTTTTGAAGGGAAAACAGTCTCACCCAGGGTACATAGCCTGCCTGGAGCTAGAGGTGGCCCATCTGTAGCTTTAGAAAGCTCACAGGCAGTTCTGATTTACAACCAGACATGAAAACAATGGCGATATAATGTGATACAATTATTGAATGTGCCAACCTCTCTCTCTGCCTACTGCCTTCCACAGCACAAGGTAATTTACTGAATTACCGTTTACCTTACATTGAGCAATCACATCAAAAAAACTCCCACATAGCATTTGCAATAGGGAGAGCAGAGAGGGCACTAGGATCCAGGGTTGCATTACTCCTGCTGAGAGCAGTGCCTGGCATATGGAGCTCACTGGATGCTGTTGTAGTTATGAAAAAGTGGGTAGCAGTCCCTATGACTTGCACACCTGTACTCTAACATCCCACTTCTATACTGTTTGTTGTTGGATAAATATTTTTTCAGATCTCCCAAATTCAGATCTTACTGGGTTAATAATCTGATTTTAGGTATGGTTTTGACTGGATCCTTGAAGACCCTGGGAGGAAATAAGTGGCACGCTTAAGCTAGGAATTAGAAGAGAGTTTAATAAAGGGACTATACAAAGGTGCAGGGAGAGTTGATGGAGGACCACCAGGGAGAAGTAACAGTGGAGTGGTTGCCCCCTGAGGCTGAGGAAGGGTGCAAGGGAGAGGACAGTGTGGGAGGACAAGGCGGCCGCTCTCTGGAGAGGCTGCCTGATGGAGCCGACGCCTAGCAGAGGGACACAGCGTACTCACCATGGCTTTATTTTCTGTATTCTGAGGTGTTGACTACACTGGGCCTTGCTGACCCTTGTGGGACTGCCCCTTTCAGAGGTAGTTGGTTCTGAGAGACCAAACCATCACACCCAGAGCCCATATCCCAGCCACCTCCTTTGTTGAGCTTTTGCATTCCGGATCACTATCACCTGCTCTACTCACCTCAGAGCCAGGTAGCAGGCACCAGGATAGCTCCTGTGCCCCAGGGTTCTTGGAGATTATTCAAACCAGCTAATGCTAAACCTGCTTACCCCGCCTCCCCTGTGCCTTCCAGTGGAAGCCACAGGAAAGGCTCCTGGCCATGTTTCCTTAGCTCTCTCTGCTTCCTGACTAGCCCTGGTGCTTTCCCATGGAACCTCCCTCTGTGGCCTACTGTGCCTTTTGTTTTTAGGGACCTGTGAGTACGAAACCTTCATCCTTCGTAATAGTGCTTCACGTCTGTGTGTGTCACCACTCCTGATTAAAACAAATCCCAACTACCTGGTTAGAATACACAGCCCATCCATGGGTAACTGGCAGAAAGAAGTGGAAGGGAATAATGACCACTTTGCTTTCCCTCTCCACCCACTTCTAGCGTTTTTTTATAGGCCAAACCAACCAGAAGCCAGAGGGCCAGGGAGCCCCTAGTGCACCGTGTGTATGTCAGACTCAGGACACAGAGAAGGGGGCTGGTGGAAAGTGCACCTGGAGTAACAAAGGAAGACTGCCCAGGACCCACAGCAACAGGAATAACATAAAAGCAGGTCTTACTTTCTAGTCTTTCCACCCTCAGTCCTTTTGGTTAAGGTGGGAACCAAGTGTCTGGTATCATTTTTGTCTTTTAAAAAGTTTTATTGCTTCTGAGAGAGAGGTAGAGAGGGAGAGACAGGTACCCCTAACAAGGTCTTCATTGCCACAATCCACCCCCAGTCTCAGCCAATCTGGCTCTCTCAGGGAAGTGCCGAGATGAAAACCCTGGACCTTTCCCATGTGGTCCAGTTGTGCTACCACTGTGCTGTCACTGGTGGTCACCCTGGGGTGTGTCAGCCAAAATTGATTTGTTTTAGCTCTGCTGGAAGCTCCAATTGGATGTGTTTGTCTTTTTTGAACTTTTTTTATTTTATTATTTATTTATTTTTTGAGAGGTTTTTGCTATAGGGCATGTGTGCTCACAAGAAAGACAGAGAGAGACAGAGACAGAAAGTGAGAAATCACCCCCCAGGGGGGATGGCCACACTGCAATCCGTTTTCCTCCATTCTCTCCTCAGGATCTTGGGCACACACACACACGCACCTGGCGTGAGTTTAAGTCACTGGGTCTGGGACTTGAACCGTGGGAAACTACATGGGAGTTCAGTGACATAGCCATTACGCCAACTACTGGTCCTTGCCTTTTTTGGTCTTTTATGCCCAGAGATACATGCTATGGGCGTGTACCAGCACCAGGTACTAAAAGCGTAGGGCATCATTTTCCTCTTCTTTGGGTAGCAGACACAGTATACAGACCTTTGAATGTCTAGCTCCTGTCTTTCTGGATGTAACTCTCAAATGTTTTATTGGTGAGGAGATGCATTCACTCACAGAGTCTTTCTTCTGTTTTCAGCAATATTGGAAATAAGTTCTGAATGGCAGAAAGCCAGGAGAGAACCAGGAGGGTCTTTACATAAGTTAAGAAGCTGAAATGGAATAGTAATTTCTTTCAGGGACTAGATTCACTGAGAGCAGCAGGAACTATCTGGGGAGACCTAGGGTCCTTGAAGGATCACAGTGTGATGCAATCTCCTTTTCAGGCCAGTGGGGGCATCCCTGCAGCTAACCCGATCCAGTCTCCATGTGTCTCAGATGACCAACGTACTTGTTGTGCTGTATATAGTAATTTGGAATGTGGATAAAAACAAGCTACAAGAAGATTCTAATAGAGTGGTACGTGAACTCTGCCTCGCAGGCATGTGGGAGTAGTCCACTGGCATGGAGGCTAGCGTGTCAAAATAAATAGCAGAATGGAGGCCATTCTTATGTATTTTATTTCCAGTGCATCTTACACTTTAGATGACTGATGCCCTCTGTGAACTTCTGCAAGTGGAACCAAAACTGGTTAATGAATTGACTTTTAGTGCTTTATTTTCATCTAGAGCTTCATTTGAAACAGATCATCATTAGCTTTATGGTTTTAATTGTATTGAAATTCCTTATTGTAACCTATTGCTTTATTGCATTAGTCCATTAACCTGGGTGCCACGGAGCATAGTTTTAGAGCCTGTATTTATATCTAGACTAATTGCATGGATGCTTTCAATATAGGATGAGATATTTTTCAGATCACCGCAGGAAAAATGATCTGAACTCCTTTCTAAACTTCAGGGTTTGGGATAATAACCAAACCAAACCAAAACAAATTCAAAAGACCCTGAACATTATTCTGAAATTTCTTTGCTTTGAAATACCTACCACTCTATCAACAAGGAATTGCAAAATAGTAATTCTCACAATATGTGTTTCTTCCATGTGTTTTTCATTTGGAGGTACTGTGGGAAGCATTGGTTTGCAGCTTCCACAATCAAAACCAGGTGGTTAATGGTCACAGAATGGGGATCCATGAGGATATCTGTGCCTTGCTCATTAGGGCAAATGGAGATGGAGCATCCAGGCGCTGGCTGAGGGCTTAGGAGCTCAGAAAAACCAAGAACGATTATGGCCCACCTCTCCGTGGGGACCTTTGTTAATAACCCGGAAGGTGGCACAGCTGTTAATGCCCAGTTGACCCAAAGCATTTCTTCCCAGAGTGGGAAAGTGACTAATGGAGACTCCAGCATGTTTAGATCACATGGAGTGTTTTTTGCTTCTACTGGAGGAAGGAACATCGAAGTTAGAATCAGGCCCTTTGTTACCTCACAGATGCTCAACAGCAGGGGTGTTTATAATGCCCATCAACCAGGCTTTCCGTTGCACCTGTTGGGGGACCAGCTGCAGAAAGCAGGTGTATCTGGGGACTGAGAGGACGAGTGACTGTGGAGAATGCTGAGGACTGCCAGATGTATTCTACATAAACACCGGGCCAACAGCTGGGGAGACAGAAAAGATGTGGATTTAATTAAAAGTGATGTGCAAATTTGATTATTAATTTCAAGCCACTGTGTGAATGTAATATACATACATACACACATACATATATCTGTATATATAATATGCATTTCAGTACAACTGAATAGAATGTGTTGATAAAAGCACGAGATAAATTTTTCATTAATTCCATGCACATTACCTTTTGTTCATTGGTCCACGCATTGTTCATTATATTTCCATGTATGTTTAAAAAAATTTCCCAGGCAGGAAGCTAAATTCTTGTTTAATTGTGAATGCCTCACAATTCTGAGAACCCATAGTTGTCAGTCTAAACAGAAAAACTGAATGAGGCAGCCTCTGAAAACTGAGTTTGTATCTGGACTAATTACATGGACATATTCAGGGTTGGATGGTCAACTTTGGCCAAAATTGTTTGTGCTGTGGACTGTGAACTCTCGTGAGATTGGTCCAGTCTCTTAATTTCTCACATGCCAAATCCACTGGAGTTGAAACACAGCAATGCCTCGTGAGAGGGATGGAGTTCAGGGGGATATTGACCTTCCTTGCTGGATTTGGTATATTGCTCATATAGGAAGCCTAAGGAGAATTTGCTGTGACCACCTTTGGAATACAAAGTATGCCTAATTCTAATCATTGAGATGTTTTGATGTAAGGGGAATTACCCACACTAAAAATTGCTGAGGGTAAGGATACTTTCTGCCTTGGAAACAACACCCCATTGAGCAAGGTTCGGTCGCACTTAAAATCAAAGCTAGTACTGGCCAAAGAAGATAGTTGCAGTTTCAGCATCAGAGTTAAGGGTATGAGAGGACTGTAGGAGACTGTCTCTTGGAGTTTCTAAGAGATTCTCTCACTCAAGTGACTCTCTCACTTAAGTGGCACATTCTACATATTCTTTTGAGACATTGGCTCTTATCTGAGAGCCCCTTCAAAGTGTAGACAAAATGTGGTATGTATGCAAATAAGTGCATTTTTCTCAGTGGTGGTTAGTATGTGATTCAAAGCTCCTCAATGTTTAAGCTCCAAAGATAGCAGTATTTCTTTTGCTTTTTTTGAGAGTTTTTCTTTTGCTATAGGGCACGTGCGTTTGCCAGACAGACAGAGAGAGACAGAGAGACAGAAAGCGAGAAATCACCCCCCAGGGGGGATGGCCATGCCGCAATCCCTTCTCCTCCATTCTCCTCTCAGGATCTTGGGCACGCACGCACACGCGCCCGGCGTGAGTTTAAGCCACCGGGTCCGGGACTTGAACCATGGTCGACTACTTGGGCGTCCAGCGACATAGCCATTACACCAACTGCTGGTCCCCCAAGATAGCGGTATTTCTTAGGTGAATTTATATCTTGCATGACACCTCATTTCTTTTGAGGGTATGTCTATTGCAAGAAATAATGTAACAGCAGCAACAATAATAATAGTTAATACTTAAAGCATTTGTGATGTTCCAGACACCAAGCTGAGCATTTACATGTTAGCTCTTTTAATAAGGTATGTGTAATCATCAAAAGCAAAAAGGAGTCAAACTATAGTGAGTAATTCCTCTTCCATGAATGGATTTAATTCCTCTAGCATTATATTTAAGGCACTTTCTCCTCTGGCGAATGCCAACCCTTTTCAATATTTATTTATTCAATGTATTTGTTTTCTATACAGTGGAACAAGTTGCCGAAGATTTAGTGACTTAAAAAAAACCCTATGCTGTACAGTTTCCAAGAGCTAGGAGTTCAGGAAAGGCTAATCTAGGTCCTCTGTCAGGGCTAGCCAGGATGTAATACAGGTGTTGGCTGGGGTTGTGGTCTCATCAGGGACCTGATTGGGGAAATATTTGCTTCCATAACCCCTCTGAAATTGTTGGCAGAATTCATCCCCCCCTCCCCTATTTTTTTGCTGGTTGTTGGCTGGAGGCTGCTGTCAACTTCTAGAGGCTGTTTACAGTACCTTCTTCTCTGGCCCTGTCATGACATGGCTGCTTATTTCCTCAACGTCAGCAAAGGAGCCTCTCTGTCCTATCTGAAAATATCAGTTGATATCAGTTGTTCTAATACGAACATGGGAGAAACAGCCTGAGACTTCGTAGATAACCTCATTAAGAGAGTGATATCCTGTTTTCCGTGACATTCTCTACTGGTTCGAAGCAAATCACAGGTTCCACCCAAACTCAGGGAGAGAGAATTATATAGACATGACTCAGGCTCAGTGGGGGACCCTTTGGGGCGTGTTGGCCACTGTTGATTGGGGATATGCTATGTACTCAAAAGCTATTGATTAAGAGCGCACGAGACGCTGGCATGGTTCAGTTAACTGCTTGACATATACAGAAAGGGGCCATCATTTTCTTTTTCAACTTTGCTTACCGTCTGCAGGGAGTGCTCTCTGCTCCCCAGATGTGCATTGCATGTCGGTGCTGCAGAGTCTTTGCTCCCAGCCATGTCCCAGCTCGGGGAACCCCTCCTTGTCATCTCCATTTGCTAAATCCGTGTCAGACTAAAAGGCTCTGCTCAAATACTATGGTTTTCCCGAAACCTTTCCTGATCCCTTCATCTGTGTGGGTGGCACAGGGGCACTTGGTTGTGTCGCTCCTAAAGCAAGCATTTAATTCTGAGTTGTATTATACGTACATGTATAAATATCAATTTCAACCAATAGTTCATGTCTTACATGTTGTCATCTTTCTTTCTTTCTTTCTTTCTTTCTTTCTTTCTTTCTTTCTTTCTTTCTTTCTTTCTTTTCTTCTCTCTCTCTCTTTCTTTCTTTCTTTTGGCTAAAGTCCATAATTTTGTTCTTGGAAAGTACTAACTAAAGGTCTGTTGAATAAATTTCCCCCCAATAATTGGTCCAAATTTAGAATGTCTTCCTTTCCTCAGGAATGGTAATAATCAACGACCCATCTCTGGCATGGGTTTGAGCTTCCTCCTTTAAAATGGGGGCAGGAACATTGCCTCAGGCTCTTTCCCTTCCTCTTTCCCTCTAGCCCCAGTGAACTGCAGCAACTGCCCCTGCAGGATCCACCCTGGGCCTTGTTAGCCTAGCTTGAAAGGATCCAAAGGTGAAAGCGACTGAGCAGCCCAATTTGACAGTGCTGTGTTTTTCAGTGAGGTTTCATGCCCCACTTGCCCTGTATTTCCTTCCTGCCATTTTGATGCCTAAAGCAGAACTTACTGCTGAACAATCACTCCTGGTCCTGCTGAAAATGCATTGAGACTGAGTGGCAGACTGGTGTTCCAGTCACTGCAAGGATTTTCAGTGGGCTTTGTCATCCCAGCAGCGGTTTAGATGCTTTTGTTCAATGTGAAATTGAGTTTCATTCCCCCTAATTACTGACTGGATGGTGGAAATGGTTTGGTGTCTGTTGCTTTAGCTCAGTGTAAGGTAATAAACAGCTTCATCATATAACCAATTTAAATAACTACTGTTCATTTTGGGGGGCGCTGTTAGCACGACATCAATAAAATATAATCCAAATGGTGTTTTCTGATGCAGTGTTGCATTTCTGTCTCCTTACCCCGAGGCTGATTACCTCCTGGAGCAAGATAAAAAAAAATTAAAAGGCAGAGGAAAGGGAAATTCAGGCAAAGCAGCAAGAAATATTCCTGACACTGGACTCTGCAAAGGCAAAAGGTCTAGCATTGATTTCTTACATTTAATATGGTAGTAAAGTGAGCCACATATTGCAGAGCTGGAAAAGAAAATAATCCACGTTAGCAGAATAGTTGTTTATGGATAAAGTGGATGTGGGACAGTTATTGCCCATTACAGGGAGGGCCACTGGCTGTCCTTGCTGTTGCTTGTCACCCTGTCTTTCCCGGCCCACCCATGTAGTGACTTTCTGAATCTTCCAGGAGTGAAAGAAACACTAATATCAACACAGTCATTCCCACAAGGCAGCATCAGGCAAACGTGGGGTTTGCAATTTGCCCAGTGAATAATGCTTTAATGCAGTGGCTCCAGAGAGATGGATTGTACTCCAGGAGAAATGAGGACAGGAAGGGTCTTTTTTTTTTTTTTTTTTTTTTTTAGGGTTTTTTTTTGGAGAGGTTTTTGCTATAGGGCACGTGCACTCACCAGACAGAGACAGAGACAGAAAGCGAGAAATCATCCCCCGGGGGCGGGGGGTGGGGGATGGCCACGCCGCAATCCCTTCTCTTCCATTCTCCTCTCGGGATCTTGGGCACACACGCACACGCGCCCGGCGTGAGTTTAAGTCACCGGGTCCGGGACTCGGACCGCGGTCAACTACATGGGAGTCCAGTGACATAGCCATTATGCTAACTGCTGGTCCCAGGAAGGGTCTTAAAATGTGCATAACCACTAGCCACTCAGGAGGGTGCCTAGGGATGGTGAAAGCTAACAGGTCATTTGGGAAGCTCTCGTAGTAACTGGGACTACAAACAAGTTCCAAGCTGAGTCTGAGTTAAATCATTCAATATTAAGTAAATAACCTTGGAAAACCAAAGGCATCTGTAGCCTATGAGGTTAAGGACTGTCAGTGTCAGGAAACGAATAAGGTTGGAGATTTCCTTCAGACAGGGTGCTTGCACAACCCCGTGACACAAGTTTTTGAAGCTCCTGGCATTGATCCAGAAATAACCGTAACAGAAGTTTGGAGTGGGAAGAGAATAATTTGACCTTTAAGTAAGAACTAATCATGAGTTTTCATAGTTAATTCTCATTAAAAATATTTCCAAGGTCTCCGTGTGTACATTTTCATCAGAAGTGGCCACAAGCACCAGTTACGTAAGGAGGGTCTCAGGATTTGAATAGAATGAGACAAAGAGCTGCTTTCTCATGCTTGTGTGAGGGCTCTAGCACTCTCCAACAACCACCAAACATTTACAGAACAGCCAAGACATGCACACACTCAGGTGGGCCTCCTTTCCCATCATGACATCTACTCTCTCTATTTCATCCCTAAATGAAAGTTTACCCCATCCCCACTTTTGAGTTACTAGTGTAATAACTCACAAATGACAGCCAGAATGGCCAATACTCTTGAGCTATGGTTTACCAATGGAGATACTAATAATTTTGGAGATTAAATAAAGTCATAGATCATAAGCCCTTAGTTTATATATTTATTTGCTTATTTATTTATGTATTTTTAAAGGTTTTTTTTTGCCATAGAGCAAGTTTGCTGACCAGAGAGAGGCAGAGGGAGGGGAAAATAAGAAATTACTCCCCCCATCCCCCAGGGGAGAAAGCCACACCACAGCCCCTTCTCTTCCATTCTCCTCCTGGGATTTTGGGCACATATACACATGCACCCAGTATGAGTTTTAAGTCACTGGGTCCAGAATTCGAACTGTGGTTGGCCATACCAACTCCCCAGATGGGTCTAATTGTAACCTATATCTCTTTCACCTTTTCACTTGCTTTCCCTTGAGACTTGATTTTTTTTTTCTAGTACAATAATGAGAAATGGAATATATTTGTCTGTTTTCTTAAATTTATTCTTCAGAGAAAGCAAGAGAGAGAGAGAGAGAGAGAGACCCCAATAGGGTTTTGATGCCAGTCTACCCTCAGCCTCAGCCAGCCCTGGATCAGGGGCAAATGTGTACTCAGTGAACTCGGGGAGGTCTCCAGGTGCGAACCTAGAACCTTCCTGTGTAGCTCAGCCTTGCAGAATGTTGAGTTTTACTACCGCACCACCATCAGTCCCTCCAATTTTTTTTCTGTTTTATTTTTCCTTTAACATTTTTCCAAAATAGAAATAACTTTTGTTTGCACTATATTAGCGTTTTCAAATGACTTGGCTGTAAAATGTGAGGTATAGTATATATTTATGCTGCAACAGTGAAAAGACAATATTTTTCTGAAAAGAAATAGTCCTAGGGCAGTGGCTCTCCAGAAATGATTTGGGCTCCCAGGATACATTTGGCAACATCTGGAGACATGTTTGGTTGTCATAACTGGGAGGGGGTTTCTCCTGGAATTCAGGAGATAGAGGCCAGGGGTACTGCCAAACACCCTACAGCCCACGGGACAGTTCTGTATTCATTTTTAAATACAAGGACTGCCATAACAGTTGCCACATAGCACAGTTCTGCAAGTTTAGTGTCTTGAAACAATGCAGATTTGTTTTCTTACACCTCCATGGGTAGGAAGTCTGACATGGGGCTTACCAGACCAAAACTGAGGTGCCAGCAGGGCTGTTTCCTGGGGCTCTTGGGGACAATTACTTCCCCTTGCCCTTTTCAGCTTTCAGAGGCTGCCTATATGTCTTGGCTTGTGGCCCCTTCCTCTGTATTCAAGTCCAGCTATGGTGGGTCTAGATCCTTTTACATTTTAAGTCACTCCTGCCTCTTCATCACTCCCATTGACCAACCATTCTACTTCCTCCTTTCACTTTTTTTTCTTTCGGTTTTTGCCATAGGATTCGTGCACTCGCTGGAGAGAGAGAAAGAGATACACAGAGAGGGAATGGGAGAAATCATCCCCCAAGGGGGATGGCCACACCATAATTCCTTCTCCTCCATTTGCCTCTTGGGATTTTGGGCACATACACACATGCCTGGCGTGAGTTTCAAGCCACCAGATCGAGGATTCAAACTGTGGTTGGCCATGTGGGAGTCCAGTGCCTTAACTACACACCACCTGCTGGCCCCCATCCCTTCACTTTGAAGGGTGCCTGTAATTGCATTGAGCCCACTGAGGGAATCCAGAGTGGCCTTCTTATTTGGAGGTTAGTTGGTTAGCAACCTTATTTCCATCTGTAAACCTGAATTTCTGCTTGCCCCATAACATATCATATTCATAGGTTCAGGGGGTTAGGACGTGGTATCTTTATAGGGCTGCTCTTCTGCCTACCATAGCCCCACGAAAAAAATCACCCAGTCCCAAAAGTCAGCAGTGCTGAGGTTGAGGAACCCCATTCTAGAGTAAACTCTCTAGACCTAGTAGAGAGGTGCATATTCAGTGTGGGTAAAAGAAAAACATCAGCTGCCTTTAAACTGACTCACTTGAGGTCTTAACATCACAGCACATTTCATAATCTGGACAATTTGCATAAAAGCTACTGCTGGGGAAGATGGCTCATCCATGCTGGCCAAGATATGCTAACTTGGTCCACACGGCAAGGAAGTGAAAAGCCTCCTATTAAATAAATGAAGCGGCAGCTTCTGGTAACAAACATATGAAACAGAATATTCATCTTGTCTTCAATGGGAATAACACATGACAAAAGTGAGGCTTTCTTCACATTGTTTGTTTATAGAACATTCATCTCCATGGAGGCCTTATGTTAAATTTGCTCTCTGATGTTAGCATTTCCAGGATGCACAGAGCCACTGGAGTATGTTCTTATGATCTTACCATTTATTTACCTTGATACGAAACCCCAATTACTGTCAGAGATGCTTCTTGTTAAATATGGTAAGATCTCCAGCTTCTGAGAGTGTGAATATGTATTTGAATCTCTGGGGCCAGGCTCCGATGGAAGTTAAGGAATAGGAGTTCTGGGGACGTGGGTGCTAATTAATTAAATATCTAAAGATAACAGTGGGGGAAGTTTGGGCTTTAGAGACAAGGCTAGAATTTAGGGAGAGGAGCTTGTGTAGCAAGAGACTGGGAGGTTGGTTTTTCTTCCACTGAGGCCTCCTTTCCTGGTCTTGTATGGTGTGTATGTGTATGTGTGTGTGTACATGTGTGTGCATGTGTGTGTACACGTGTGTACGCACATATATGTGTGAATGTGTGCGTGTGCACTTGGGTGTGTATACACACAGGCTTGCTCCTTCAATCTGGGTGTCACTGCGCTTGGGTGACTTTCTATTATCTTTCAACACCTAAATCAACTCTTTTGGATTATAGGAAACCAGGAATCAGAATATAACACATAACTTCCAGTGACTTTGGGAGAGACTCCTCTTCAGATAAAACGCTGGAATTCTCCTGCTGTATTCAAACTGTCATATTTAGTTACCGGTTTTCTTTGGGTAATCCAACTCTATTTTATTCATGGGCTATTCTAAAAATACAATCAAAGGACACCTACTGGCTACGAGCGACTTTGCTCATGTCTAATAGGGCTGCGAAGGATGGTTTGAATTTAGTGCAGATGTGGAAAAATACATGCTGTCATCAAGAGCCTACCACACTTTCAACTTATAAAATATCTTGACTAGAGTTTGGCAAAGTGCGTATGAGGTGGGAGCTTTAGTGAGAATGAACGCATTGGGTCAGATAAAGTAAGGACTCATGCAGACCTTAGGTAGAGTGTAAATTGAGCAGAATGAGATACTATTAGTTTTGTCTTGGTAAGTAGAAAAATATTACTATCTTCGTCTCTTCTATTTTTTTGAGTTACATTTAAACCTCCATGTGTGTATATATATATATATATATATATATATATATATATATATATATACACACACACACACACACACACATACGTGTGTGTGTGTGTGTGTGTGTGTGTGTATTTTTTTTTTTTTTTTGCAGCCATAGAGATATGTTTTGGGAAACAATGAAGTTTATAGTTTTGACGGTGAGAAAGAAATGATTGCATCATTGTTGTTGCCATGCCAGAAATTTTTCTTTCCATTCCTTCATAGAGACATATTTTATGCTTAGGCTTAAGAGAATGATAATTTTCTAGGTATAAAGAACTTGCCTGCAGCAGATAAGTTATGCTATATAACCCTAGAGCATAGGAACAATTTGATTTGGAAAGCCAGTTAAGTTCTTCCTTTGCATCCCCTCTTATCATCTGCCTAAGTCATTTTGCTATTTTTCTGGTATAAAGAAGACAGAAGCAGTGAATGCTTGTCATAGAGTAATATGTTTTCAGTCTTATCAGAAGAAACTACCTTTTATATGATAGTAATTAGCACAGAGGGACTGTAATATGCCAAAATCCCAAAGACAACCCACGGTTCAAATGCAAAGTGGCAGGCGAGACTTCAAAGAACAGAGAAATCGAGTCATGGTAGCATCAAACTCAAGCATGCATTAGAATCTCCTGGAAGCTTGTTAAAGCACAGATTTCTAGACGGCGTCCTCAGACATTATGCTCATCCTCAGACATTCTGGTCCAGTCGTTATGGGGTGAGGCTGTAGAATCTGCATTTCTAACCAGTTCGTAGGGAATGCCTCTGCTGCTGGTCTAGGACCACACTTGGAGAAGCAGTGGTATGGTGGGTAGAAGTGAATCTAAGAACTTTGACTTGGGCCTTCCCATTCTCAGATGTCTGACCTTAGTCAAGTTCCTTAATCCTTTGCTGCTCAGTTTGGTTGTAGGTCTTGGTTCCACTCTGATCTACTGCATTTTCACAAGATCCTCAAGTCATTTGTCAGCCCATTAAATTTGATAAGCATGAACTGACTCTTACTGCTCGTTTTCCTCTTCTGTAAAATGGGAGTAGTATTTATTTCCTGGAGGTGTTGTCACGTGAAATACATGTCAAGAGTTTAGCAAAAGTGCTTGGTGCGAAGTGTGCCCTCAGTACATTTACCTGAAATTGTTAAGTTGTTTAGGGATGGAAAAGCAAGCAATTTCTTATAGTAATTCGTTCGATAAAGGTCAAAATATTGTGTTTCTATATTATTTTCACTTTTTCACTTCTGCGGACCTCTAGCTTCCTTAGAAATATAAATGTTAACTGGCCGTGGTGGGTTTGAGGGCAATAGGTTCCCTATTTTACCCACTCCCATCATATATGCCTTCTACTCTGATATTTTTAATGATCTTGAGGGAGGGTGGGGAAATTCTGAAAGCCAAATTAGTCTTAAACTGAAAGATGTATATATCTAGCACTTTGTAAAGGGCCACAAAAGAAGGTTTTAGTCAGACTTCATTAAGGCATGGACAATAAAAGTGTTGGAAATTGGCAGTACGCTCCTATCCCACCTTTCCCCATTCTTTCCAACTCAATTCTGATTTTTTTTTCCTTCAGAATGATGTTAAGTTATTTTTCCCCAGTATGACCCAGAAAAGTCAGGTCACTTGTTAGCACATTAAATCAAAATGCAAATTTTGATTCAGTAGGTCTGAGTGCGAGCAGGATTCCAACCTCCCACTGAAGTAGGCTTCTTTGCAATGAAACATTTCAATATTTTCTAGGAAGGCTCTGTGCTCTGGGTTCTGAGGATCTGTTCCTGTGAATCCTCTCTGCTCCTGGAATCTGGTACTAAACAGCAGAACATCTAGCTTGGAGTCATAGTTATCACCCTTGGACCTGTAGCCTAGTGTGTGGTCTGAGACTAATATTAGGTACATAGGGCAGATTCCTCCTCTGTACCAAATCCCAGTTTCCTCATTTTAAAGTGAGAATTCTTATATTTTCCCTGCCTCTATCCCAAGGCTTTAGTAGGAAGTAAATACAATATGAAGCGATGCCTTGAATAATCATCATCATCATCATAATATAACAACATTGTTTTATCATATCAGTTGGGTAGTCTCCTGGAATGCAAGATTAGAGTTGATCTCAGAGGGGACCAGCATTAGTGTAATGGCTATGTCGCTGGACTCCCACGTAGTCGACAACGGTTCGAGTCCTGGACCCGGTGGCTTAAACTCATGCAGGGCACATGTGCGTGTGTGCCCAAGATCCCGAGGAGAATGGAAGAGAAGGGATTGTGGCGTGGCCATCTCCCCTGGGGGGTGATTTCTCGCTTTCTGTCTCTCTGTCTCTCTCTGTCTGGTGAGCACACGTGCCATATAGCAAAATAAACCTCTCCAAAAAAGAGGAAAAAAAAAAGAGAGAGAGTTGATCTCAGAGAACAGCAGCATGCATTGGTGTCAAGGTTCATTCCCCAAACTCAGATGGGTGAGATTTTTATTGAGCATGGTCACAAAGATACTGGTCCGTAAAGACCAGACATAACACATGTGAGAAGGCCTGGGCTCCATTTTTGGTTTCTGTAATCTGTAGTCTGGAAATCTCTTCTCAATGTCCAGCAGGTAAAAGATACACTACCAAGAGAAGACCAAGGCAATGACAGCTAGATCTGACATTGCAGAGAGTGGAAGCTGATTGCTTCACTGGCGGGCAAGGGACTAACCTAGTTTTCCCTTCCATGAAACTCCTGTGATCTGCCAAGCCTTGGCGGCATCCTTAATGCAATGGTGAATTGTCCCTTTGGAGGGAAGGTGGTGAAGGGTCAATAATAACATGACTTGAGTTTAACAAGCTGGTGGACAGAATCTCAGTTAAGGCCATCCCTTTCCATCTAAACTCCCTTGCAGGAGCCTTGGCTCTTTAAAGGATATGAGGAGATACCTTACCAGAAAGCCCCTAGATGCTTGTCTAGACACATAAGCAAACAGATAAACAACATTCAACTGCAATTCTGCTGGTAAGTCTTTTCTCTTAGAGAAAAATTTGAGTTGTTAACAGTAAAGCTCTTAGGCTTGACTCCTGGCTTCCTATGTTAGTTCCCATCTTTGATTTTCTCCCTCGGTCTAATCCACCTCATTGGATAAGAACCAGATTTTATTCTTTCTTACGTCCTGTGTTTGTCCTAGATCCTCTCTGTCTCCTTTGCTGATTTAGATTCCTAGCGTTGACTTCAACCTTCTCATCTGTGATTTTAACATCATTCCAATCTCCTCTGCTGCAGATTCAGGGAAACAAAAAGCTGCTTAACCAAACTCCTTTAGAGCTCTCTTTCTATGTACTATTTTGTTTCCGCCTGTATACAAGACTAGGTTTCAGATAGGTAGAATGGAGTGAGAAGCAGGCCATAAGCATTCCATTTGTCAGTGTAAATTAGACCAAGGGTGCCACGTTCCACATTCACCGTCTTCTTGCTGCAGTGCTGACAGTTTTCTCCATCATGGCAGGACACAAGGAATTATTCCTGGAAGTTCAGCATAGGAATGCACCTAATGCCTAGTAATAAATCACTTTAGGCTGAAACTAGTTAGAGTGGCCTCTTTTGGGTGCAGCTGAATCCTAACTGATACACTGGCTGGACGTTTGCCATCTTCCTTGATGTAATTCACCAGCTTTCACACCTAAATTCTTGGTCAGCCTGGAAGTCTTACCACTAGAGACACTTAACCTATTATCCTGGTCTGACAAGGGTCTTCCTCTGCTCTTAATTCTGGGCATGTTCCCAGAATTGAACTCTGCTGCTACCACTGCCAATCAAGTCATATCTTGTGGCTTGAACAATTTTAAAAAATGCCATTAAACTGAAATTACTTAAACTTGGGGTGTAGAAGGATGAGTCATATATGAGTTTACATAGTTTTGTGGTCTAATCTTGTTCTGATGTTTCCAATTCACTGGTTTATTGGAGGTAGATCAGAAATTCTCCACACCTTCTGCCTTGTTGGGTATCCTAACCTCTTAGGACACTGGAATTTTTCACTCATTCACTTGCATATTTAAAAAAGTATTTAAGAAGTAAACAGGAAGGATACTTTTTGTTTTATAAATTGTTTAGTATTATCAAGTAGGGTCCTTTTAGGGAACTGAGCATATGTGCAGAAGATAAGAAACCTTTGAAAATGCAGACATTTCAGGGATCAGGAATATAAAGCTATACCCAGAATCACACTAAAGTTGCTGATTTGAACTTTGGAGTTATGGATTTTTCTCATGAGTTCTGTGCCATTGGTCTTTCCTAAATTCATCTTAAAGAAAGCAACTACCTTTATTCTTTTTCTTTTTCATTTCATTTTCTTCCATACATTCAATCACATTATTATTTGTCTTACAAAATGGATATTTCAACAGGTGAACATATCTCCCTAGTACTGTTGATAAAACTACGAAATATCTTCAACAGATAATACCACACCTCTTTGTGCCATTAATGCTTTTCCCACTAAACATGGCCAGAAGCCATGGTCTACTTGAAGCTACCGAGATTTTATGTTACCTACAGTGGAGAATGGCAGCTGACAGGCCTGTATGACTTTTATGCTTGGGGTGTGTGATGGATGTGTGGATAATCCCATGTAGTCTTTCCCTCTCCATCATCAAACCTACATCTACCCAAAGGATAGGAATGCACTCAGTTGGAAAAAACTTGCACATTCATGTTTATTGTGGCAGTATTCACAATTACTGAGACATGCAACCAGCCAAAATGTCCACAAACAGATGAATGGATTGAAAAAGTGTGGCATGTGGGACCAGCAGTTAGCGTAATGGCTATGTGGCTGGACTCCCATGCAGTCGACCGCGGTTGGAATCCTGGCCCCGGTGGCTTAAACTCACACTGGGCATGTGTGCGTGTGTGCCCAAGGTCTCGAGAGGAGAATGGAGGAGAAGGGATTGCAGTGTAGCCATCACCCTGGGGGGTGATTTCTCTCTTTCTGTCTCTCTATCTCTGTGTCTTTCTGGAAAGTGCACGTGCCCTGTAGAAAAAAAAAACCTCTCCAAAAAAAGAAAGGAAAAAAAAAAAAGTGTGGCACGCATACACTATGGAATACTACTCAGCCATAAAAAACAATGAGACCTTGACATTCAATAGGAAGTGGACAATATGGAAGATGTACTGCTAAACAAAGCAAGCCAGACTATGAAAGAGAGACATTGTATGTCCCCACTCAATATATACCAAATGTTGGCACTCTATGGCAGAAACTGAAAAGTGAAAGGTATAAAGGCATAGAGAGCAACTGTGGATACTACAGACAATGTGGGAGGAGGGTGGGAAATGGGAGAGGGTGAGAGGGAGTGAATCAAGGGGCAAAAGAAAGAAGCAAAATATTTAGGGACACAAAAATGGAAAATGATCTGTTGATAATAATATGTATAGTAATATCTTTGACTGAACCAATATACTATGTATTCAGGATGGGAACATTAATATGGCATGCTGTAATGATACATAGTGATTGAATGCAAATAAATAAATAAATAAGTAGTAAATAAATAAATGAAAACATCAGAAAAGTTTCCCCAAAACAGAGCACCACATAAAAATTTAAGACACATTAGGAAACATGACATGTTTGAGGAGCTACATTTTCTTATAATTGGCCTTTAGTACAAATATGCATTTTAATAAAATATTTTCTACTCAAAAGAGTTCCTATGTCTATCATAGTTTGAGTGGGCAGGATGCCCAGTGATATGTCTTGGTTAGAGAAGGAGTTTTCATACACATACACACACACACACACACACACACACACACATAAGGGTTGTTCATTTTAAAGCACAATTAGTCTTTGTCTTTGACTACACTCCATTCCTGGAAACTCTATCATAAAGCAGTCACATTTTCCCATAAGAACAATGTCATAATTGGGCATTGCAATCCTGACCAAGGACTTGTCATTAAATAAACCATAGATGGTGACAAAAATATGTCATAAAAGCAAAGATGTGACAGCTATAAACCCTGGTAGTAATTTTAAGGAATAAAATTATGCTCTGTCATATAAATGGGCTCGAATATACTGTACACATTGATTATATAAGAAATCTCAATGACCTATAAAGTCTATAGAACATAAAAAGTACAAATCTAGTGCATCATAAATTTGACCTAAAACTAATATTCCAGCTATCATAAACATTAAACATTTAATTAAGAATAATTTTTTTTGCCTTCTTGGAAGTTGTTAGGACATTTTAATATATGACTAGAATGATCCAAGTACCTTAAAAAGAGCCAACCATATGCCTTATCTCAGTGAACTTCTTACTAAAAAGTAGAGGCATTACAGAAAGCATCTCAATGACCTTGACTCAATAACCCATGGGAACACCTACTGCTATTGGGCAGTATATTTCAAACCATTGACTGGAAAAGTATGGATATTTTAAAGAATGATATGTTTGTTCTATGGAATGCTGACTGATGAATGGTTACATTGGAAGAGGTGAGGGCTGGGAGTATAGCTTTGAGACGAGTTTGCTATATACTCTATTGCGTTTTCCTTTCATAACACGTTTCATGCTTATCCTATGCTTCAGTGCTTAATGACTTAGAAAGAACATCTACACCTTCAATAACCATATGACTCTTCAGCTTCCTTTGAAAGAGCAACTTCAAGAGACTTCAATAGCTCTGCCACTATTTTCTTAATAAAGCAAAATAAAAAAAATTACTATAAATAACAAATTAGCTCATTTAGCTCTATCTCTTTGTTTTTGTTCTTGTTTTTAGGTTTTTGCCAAAAGGTGTGTGTGCTTGTTGTAAAGAGACAGGTAGAAACAGAAAGAGAGGGAAAGTGAGAAATCACTACCCTGGAGGATAGCCACACTGCAAAACCTTCTCCAGTCTCCTCCCAAGATATTGGGCATGCACACAAATGTACCTGGCACATTTTTTTTTTTCAAGTCACTGGGTCTGGGACTCAAACTATGGAGTTGGCCAAGTGGGATCCAGCATCTTAACCACTATGTAACCTGTTGGCCCAATTTTTCTTAAATATAACCTTTGAATTTATTTTGTGGTAATGCTGTGCTTATTCGGTTTATTGTTTCTAGTGCCTGGAGCAATGATTGGTACATGATTGGTTCTCAGTAAATATTTATTGAAAGAAAGAAATACAGATAGACATGAAGAAAGAAGAAAAGAAGGAAAGGAGGAAAATTCCTCAAACATGAGCTTAAGGCTCCTAGACAAAACTTAAGAGTATCCTAACAGAGAAATCAGGAAAATTAAACTCTCTAAGAGTGATTCAGCAGAAGAAACACCAGCCATTCAAATCCAGCAAGGTGAATATACAGAAAATTGACTTAGTAGAATCCAGGCATTTTGTTTGTTTGTTTTTGAGAGAGATTTTTACTATAGGGTGCATGCACTCACTGGACAGATAAAGAGGCAAAAAGCAAGAAGTCACTCCCCGAAGGGATGGCCATGCCTCAACCTATTCTCCTCCTACTCTCAAGATTTTGGGCAAACACACACATGCTGGTATGAGTTTGAAGCCAACAGGTCTGGACTTGAACTGCAGTCAACTATATGGGAGTCCAGCAACATCACTGTTACTTCATCTGCTGGTTGCAGAATCTAGGTAATTTAAAAATCAATAAGATTCAAGGGAGATTAAGCAAAATATTCATCTTTTGCCTTCTCTTTTTAACTCATTCTCCCTAGATTTTATCCACTTCATTTTTTGTCATCCATTTCAATTTGTGTCTATAATTCAATGGTCCTTAAACCCTTCTTTCAGCCCAAACTCTCATGTCAGTCCCAGAAACTTATAAATGAATATCTACAGGACATGCATGTCTGACGCTCCCAGAGGCATCTCAAATTCACCTAAGTTTATTATTCTTTCTCACCCCATACTTGAATATCTTTCTATTTTATTTTTCTTTATGAAAGACCCAATCTCATTCATTGAATTTTCTTGAATAAATGAGGTGGCATGTCTGAATGAATTTGCATTATTTTCACTGCTACCATCTTGTCTTAGTTTTCACAGGTAAGGAATTTGGCACCTGGAGTCTTGGCTTGCAGCTTCTGTTGTGTCAATCTACGTGTTGAAAGAAAGCTGTATTTATCGGGGATCATACTTTTTTTGGAGAGATTTTTGCTATAGGGCGCGTGCGCTCGCCAGATAGACAGAGAGAGACAGAGAGAGACAGAAAGTGAGAAATCACCCCCCAGGGGGGATGGTCACGCCGCAATCCCTTTTCCTCCATTCTCCTCTCGGGATCTTGGGTACGCACGCACACGCGCCCAGCGTGAGTTTTAAGCCACCGGGTCCGGGATGTGAACCGCAGTCGACTACGTGGTAGTCCAGCGACATAGCCATTACACTAACTGCTGGTTCCTGGGGATCATATGTTTTTAGAAAAAGTATTTTACTCTGTGTATCAGTGGTGCTGTCTCCATATCTTGAGAGTAAACTTTAGGGTATGAAAATGAATTCACTCTGGGGAGTATGGTTGAGGAAAAGTTTAGGAAGAGCCTGGGACCGAAGAGTTTCCCAGAAAACAGAACTTTCAGTGCTAAAGCCAGGACAGTCTTGGGCAAATTGAGACAACTGGTTAACTTATGATGGGATGTTTTCAATACTGTGCAATAAAAGGAAACAAGTCAGTGAAAGTGATGTGTAGAAAGTCTTTTGGTCAACATCAAATCATTTCTAGTATATCAACAAATAAGAGGATCAGTTCTGTCTTTATATCAAGATTATGAGAATCAATGGATTTTAATGTAGCATTTAAGATAATCTTCATTGATAGAATATATATAGTTTGTGAAATACTTATTCTTGAGTCCATGAGTTACTTGCCTTTATCCAAATAACTAATACAAATAGTATAAACCCATGACCAATCATCTATCTGAATAATTATCCAGTTTCACTCTTAAGACTGTACTATAAAGGAAGAAGCATATGTTCAACTACTGTGTAAGTATTAGTTTGATCCAGTGCAATAATGGGAAGGGATATTTAAAAATATTAATAGTCCTAAGGCATATTCAAGCAAATATTCCATTCACTACAATGGGCATTTTGAATTGCTTAAAAATAGTTGGCTTTTATGGTCAATTGGCTATAGCAGTTACTGGTAATAAACTGTAAATCTTAACACATCATGTTTTAATACCACCAGGGATGATATTTAAAGGTAAAAAGAATATGGAAAAATTTATATGGTATGCCAATTTCATTGTAATTGTTATTAATAAATTAGCAAGAAAGGGATAGCAAAACGATGAATTGCTAAAATTCATTAAAATGAGAATAACTCTCTTTGTACTTGAGCCAATTATCTTTAAGATAGAGTGCTCAGAGGAAATAGTAACATCCAAAACCAAGATATCATAAAAGTGAGGGAAAATCACTAGTGGGACATCACAGCAGTAGCCCTTGTCCAGGAATTTTAATCCTAGAAATCGAACTTGACCAGTTTCCCTGAAAGCTCACTTTGTATTTTAAGGGTTAAATGTGGAGACAGATTACCTGAGTTCATTATTTGTGAGACCTTGCTCAAGTTAGCTGCTCTTAAGCCTTGATTTTTCTAGGTATAAAATTACAATAAAGGAGTTATCTTTTAAGCTTATGTGTTGAGACAATGAATATAAAACTGTTAAACAGAGTACTCGATATAGTATGAGTTGATATGATTTTATACATGAGTATTATATGTTAAGCATAATGTAATAAAAAATCAATATATATAATATTATAATTATACTGTGTATGGTCTTAGTTTGGGCTTATACAATAAAATAGCTTAAACAACAGATGTTTATTTCTCACAGTTCTGGGGACTGAGTTCAAGATCAAGATGTCAGCAGATTTGGTTCCTGGTGAAGGCTCTCTTCGGGCTTCCAGATGCTGTGTCCTCACATAGTAGAAAGAGAGAGGCTCTTTTACTCTCTTCTTGTAAGGGCACTAATCCTACAATGAATGCTTCACCCTTATAACTTTATCTAAATCTAATTGTTTCCCAAAGATCCTACCTCCTTTTTTCCTTTTTTTTTCTTTTTTTGAGAGATTTTTGCTATAGGGTGTGTGTACTTGCTGGAGAGACAGAGAGAGACAGAGAGATAGAAAGCAGGAAATCACCCTCCCCCCTGGGGGGGGGGGATGGCCACACTGCAATCCCTTCTCCTCCATTCTCCTCTTGGGATTTTGGTTATTCACACACAGGCACCTGGCATGAGTTTTAAGCCGCAGGGTCTGGGCCTGAACTGCCATCAACTACGTGGGAGTCCAGCAATGTAACCATTATGCCATGTGCTGGTCCCTCTATCTCCTAATGCTGTCATATGGAGGCTAGAGCTCCCATATATGAATTTTAGTGAGAACACAAGCCTTCTTTTCTTAACATAGATAAAATACTAAATAATAATAATAAGGAAACAGCTATTGTATGTTTGTTATTATTAAATAAATTTGGAGTTTATTAGTGTCAAGAGCTGCAATGGAATGAGACATCTGGTATTACATTAGAATAATTAGCAATGTTATATTTTAAAATTTTCTCTCTCTCTGCTAAGAATGAAAGCAACAGAGAGAGAACAAGAAAGAGAGAAAACCAACACCTTGTACGGGTCTGACACTACAACCCACCTCAGACCTAGCTGGGCCTATGTTGTGAGTATGTGCATGGTAGTGGCTCAGGGAGGTCTCTGGACCAGAACCTGAAACCTTCCTACGTGGGTCAGCCTCACTGAGTGTTGTGTTACCACTGCACCACTGTCCAACCCCATAGTGTTTTTTTTTTTTTTCCCCCCCGTTATTTTTCCCTTGCTGTTAGCATGCTCTAAATTTGGGAGCTGGAAAGATAACATATTACCAAAGATGTGTTAAATGTATATGTGATGCTTAGAAACTTGGAAAACTATCCTTATTTTGGGGAAAACATTTAATAGTAATGTTCTTGTTGTGCCCTGGATAGTAAATATGCTCAGGAAAGTTTATTGCTCATTAGTTTAAAAGATTCTATGTCTGGGGCCCAGTAGGTGGCATGGTGGTTAAGGTATTGGACTCCCACATGGCAGACTGTGGTTCGAGTCCCAGACCATGGTTCGAGTCCCAGACCATGGTTCGAGTCCCAGACCTGGTAGCTTGCTTTCTCACTTTCCCTCTTCTTTTTTCTCTCTCTCTCTCCCTCTTTCTGGTGAGTGCATGTGTCTGACAGCAAGTTAGAAAGATATATAAAAAGATCTTACGTCTTTTTGGGGAGCTATTGGAAGGGAATCTCTGGCCTTGCACTGTGTTTGAAAGAGAAGGATCTTTGCAATCATACTCTTGGTGAAGTATAAGCAGTTTTTCAAAAGATTTAATGACAGGAATAAATTAAAAGGACTTCACTTCAAATCAACAACTAATTACTGCTAACAGGTCACCGATTTACTAATAGTCTCCTTAAAAGCATAGCAGACGTTAGACAGAGATTAAATGAAGATTGAAAGATGTGATAAACTGAGAGAACATCCAGTAAATATAGGGAATCTTCATGCTGGAAGAGTTTGGTTATGTGTTCCATGGCAAAGATAAAGAATAAGCAGATCTGATAAAGAAGTTTGATCCAGGCTGGTGGGATTATCTGTTTCAGGATCGGAGAAAGGCGTATCCATTCACAATAGTGGGTGTTCGTTGAGTGGATGAATGAATGGTGAAGGGTTCCTATGGGGATTAGTTTAGGAGAATACTTAGATTACACGGATGCCCTTTTGTATCTGTAACATTTAGATGAGAAAAGGTATCAAGGAGTTTTAGCTCGAAAGAATGGATGGAAACAAGTGGAGCTGATGGGCACTCGGACTTGGGCTCTCTACAGGGTCCTCACAATGGTCAGTAATTACAAGCTCCATTTTCTGATTGGTGGTTCCTAGGGGAGGCTGGGGAGGGGGCATTGTTCCCTGCTGATAAAGTTTAATGTCAAGTGTGGACTGATTTGCTTTACCTCCAGGCCCTTTTTTCTCAACTTAGAGATGGTGGCTGTTTTTCTGTCAGACACAAGCTTCACTTAATGACTGTGTAGTTTATTACCCAGTAGGTCATATCCTGTATATTTTAAGAACAAACACCTCAGAGACTGTGACTTGGTGGAAGGAGATGACATGTGTCACTGCTGTTATTTTCACTACAGCCTGGTGGAAAAACTAATTACCTTTTCATCTGGGCAAATTCAGAGGTCAGCTTACCACTAGTATATCACTACATGACAGGGAACATGGGTAATTAGGTGGGATGTGTAACCTGGATATTCCATGGATCTCATTACATCTTATTTAGAAAGGCTATAATTTGATTGGTGGAAAATTAAGGCATCTTCTCATGGGTCATTTTATCTTTCTGCAATAATAATTCTTGGCTTGATTAAAAATTGATCCAGTGTCTTCAAGTGAATTTATTATTGCTGCAATCTATCACCCCCAGACAGATAATCTGGTTCCCATCTTTATCTGATTTGAAAAATCTGTCACTTATTATGTGTTGTTTTTTTCAATCATTTAAATTGATAGCATTCTAGGAAGGCGTTTGCAACCCCAGGTTTCTGGGAAGAAAGCTTGCAGAGAATGTGGGTGCATCTTTCCTGGTAAAGGATTGGATAATCTGTCCATTTCAATAAATTGATTTTGAATTGTCTATAGCAACATTTTCACTGTAAAAATAATCAAACCCCATTTTGGGGAGTGAGAGCAATTGAAGGCTAGTGGGCTGGCAGGTTTATTTTCCCTCTCTCTTTTTCTTTCTGGCTTCTTTTGTTAAACCCAAGGATTTTAGTTCTTTAATGGATTCCAACCCTTCAAAACTTAACCCTGAACCCTGGAGAGTCAGCCAAAATATGTTTAATGACCCTCAAGAAATGACACATTAGTCCATATGAAGGAAAAACATTTGACTTAATTCAGACATTCAAAGAGACATAATTAATTTAGTTATTCACATTTTTATGGGTTCTTTCTGTTCATGTGCTACTCTGAATAAAAAAATATAGAACTTTCAAATGGTCCAGCCTAGTGGTACAGTCCACTGTGTGCTGTACTGCAGAGCGGGAAGCCACCTGGTAGATCATGGGTCCTGGGTTGGCCTGAAATGTACTGGGTGGGTGCATGCGTACCCCAAATCCTGAGGAGCCAGAGGGCTGTGGAAAAGGGATAGCAGTGTGACAAGATCCTGTTAAGTGTGTTTCTCTCTTTTTCTCTCTCTTAATGTACGTGCACATGCTGTCTATTATAAACATCAACCTGCAAACATCAAATGTATTTTTTGAATAATATGTTAATAATAACTAGTGTTTACTTCACATAGGTAAGAGTTAAAGTCCTTTATATGGGTTAGTTTATTTGGGCATCATAGCAGCTCTGTGGGTAGAGTTTAAGTAATTTCCTGATGTCACACAGCTAGTAAGCAGTGCCACCTGGGTTATAATCCTGGACGTCTGACTCCAGAGCATGCTCAGTAATGTTATTGTGCTGATTCTTGCCTTAGAATTATCTTTCTGAGAACAGATAGAAGAAAGAATAAAGCCAGAAATAAAAAAATTGCTTATTTAATTTTATGTATCATTAGTATTATTTTTAAAATTTGCTACAGGGCACGTGCACGAGAGAGATAGAGATAGAGATAGAGATAGAGAGAGAGAGAGAGAGAGAGAAAGTGAGAAAGCAAGCCAACAGGTCCAGGACTTGAACTGCAGTCAGCCATGTGGAAGTCCAGTGCCCTAATCACCACACTACCTGCCAGCCCCATCAGTAACTTTAATAGAGCAATTAATACATATTTGTTGAAAGTTGCTGTAATTGAGCCATCACTCCTGGGTACTTGGGAGATATAAAAAAAATGTGACAAGATTCTTTTCATTAATATGATATAAACAGAAAGAAAATTAAACAATAGAAATAATAAAAGGTAAAAGTGCAACACCATTCTACAAAAGATGTTTCTCCCAAACAGGTAACACAGGGCTGGTTGTGATGTGCTTCAGAGCAGAGTCAACAATGGTAGGCCCAGCAATCCTGGAATGCTGCATGGGGAAGGCAGGGTTGCACTGGGTCTTGACCAAATCTGTTGCTTGACCTGCCTTACTCAATACCCTGAAACTTCTCATGTGCTGATTGTGTACTTCCTTGTAAAACTCAGCTTTAGCAAGAACTCTGCTAAGCTGGTTTAGTCAAAATCCCCCATCCTCCATATATGATCATTCTCAATATCTGGTTGAGTTTCTCATCCTCCATTATCCCCCAAGTGATGTCTGATCACCCTGAACTGTCTTTGGAAAAAAATCCCATTATGTGAGTTTTTCCAGAATCTCACCTTACTCCTGATTTTTCTTCTTAGTAATTTCCCAGCCACTAACCTCTACCCTGAACCTTGGTTAAAATTTCCACTTGGTCAAGCCATATTCTGAATCCAGAGCAATTCTGTATTGAAGTTTCTTTTTTCCCTTTTGGATAGTCATGAGTGAAATCTGTTTTTACCACTTTGACTTGGGTTTTTCTTTGAAAGAAAGATGTAGAAGAAAATAAAAATGTAGAATCTGGCAAGGGAGAGAGAAAACAAATGGTTCTCTAGGTAGGAAGAATTATGTCAAAAAGCGTGGAGATGGGAAGGGGTTAGATGATTTGGGGAACAAATCCTTGGGTGTGGCCAGATGGGACCAAGGTCAACAGGTAATTTGGGGCCAGGTGTGGAAACTTTCACTAAGGAAAGGAGATAGAATTTATATAAGAGGCCAGGCAAGGCATTAGGAGATGTGACCATTAGGAGGTTTGATGCAGAAGTGGGGAGAAGCAAAACAGACTATAAGAGGGTGAGTTGAACATAGGACTATAGGAGAGAGACTGTATGATAGAGACTGGTGGTGTTAGAGGGCTGCTCACAGACCACCTGCAAGAGACAACCCTGGGGATGGTGATGTGATGGTCCTTAAAGGCATTCAAATGAGGCTGGTGTGAGACCATCTCACATCATGGCCTGAGAAACTAGAACTGGTTATGCTTCAGTCCCCATGGCCACTCAATCCTGATGCTCCTTCAGCCCTGATGTTTCTGGTTGTTTCCTCTCCTAGCTCAATTTTAAGGTCATGATTTGACAATTTCTCTTCTGGCCACACACTTGGCTGACTTTGGCCCTGACCGGAACCTGCCTCCATCTGTTACTCTGGTTTATTTTGGACTCATGACCCACAACCCTAGCTGCCTCCCCTGGCTGAGGGGGCTCACCAACCCCAACAGGGGCCAGGAAGACCAATGAGGAGGTAATTGCCATAAAAATAGATCAATGTCAAGGGTCTACAATAGGTATTGCCCTTGGACTTTAGAGGAGAGGACAGTTGTTTTAAGTAAAAAGTTGTTTATTAAAAAATCTAGGTCACTTTAAGATCCTAAATACATAGAACTCTCTAGGGTTGATGTCTATTTTCATCTGATTATATTTTTATTTTAGCAAAAATGGAAATATATTGGGTTTTATTAATGTAATCATTTAACAAATCATTATGGAGAGCTTATATTTCAATAACATAAGTAATTTTACATCTTTTACTTCTGGACTATTCAATAAAAACCTTAAAGTGTTATATATCTTATAGTGTACATGTTATTTTCAAACATAATCACTCAATTATGAGGATAACTGTATTGGTAGGTACTTTTTCTTAATGCTATTGGGTGCATGTACTTGAGAGAGAGAGAGAGAGAAAGAGAGAGAGAGAGAGAGAGAGAGAGAGAGAGAGAGAGAGAGAGAGAGAGAGAGAAAGCGAGAAAGCAAGAAAGCGAGAAAGCACTTCCCAGGGAGGATGACTATGCCATAGTCCCTTCCCTCCCATTCTCCTCTAAGGATTTGGGCATACAGATACAATCACATGGTGTATTTTTTAAGCTGCTGGACCCAGAAATGGAACTGCACAGTCAGCCGTGTGGGATCCAGCTGCCTTAAACTCCATAGCATCTGCTGGCCACAGTAGGTACTTTAAAAATCACTTATTTTTTTCATTTCACCCATGAATAAGAGAGGCAAAGAGAGAGGGAGACAGAGACAGGGAATCAGCACTCCCAACAGGGTCTTAATGCCATGATCTACCCCTAGCCTCATCCAAGCCAGGTTCACAGGCATGTGCATACTTGGCTTACTAAGGAAGGTCTTTGGATATGAACCATGAACCTGAAACCTTTCCATGTGAGTCAACTTTGCAGTGTCATGTTGTACAGATGGTCCATCATCAAGCCCCTACTTTTTTAAGGGAAAGAAATAAAGTTTGGGGAGGCACTTTTCCAGAGTCCTACCAACTTATAATTAGTGGGGTTTGAGAATTGAACCTAATTTTCTGACTCGGAGAGTAGTGGTTTTCCACTGTAACACAGCTGTCTACAAAATCACGCTGATCTCTAACTGGGCCTTAAGCCCAGTTAGAGATAGTGGTGAGACTTCTGAAGGGTGAGTTGGTGAAAACAGGAGAAATAGAGTAAGGTAGGCCTTGCCAAGGGCACTGACAAGTTCTAGGCTGACCCTAATAGGCATGTTCAAAGAGTGTGGTAAACTTGACCTTGATGGGTTAGGTACATCATATGGCCACCATAAGAATCATCTAGAAGACAACTGTGATGAGACTGGGAGAGGGTGGTGTTGGGTGAGTATGTGGGTATTTGGGACTCTAGTGCAGCAAAACCAGCTAGTCAGGTGGGGCTCCCAGACTGTCAGACACAGAGACATTGACTTGGGCATAGAATGAAGCTGTGATGTACAGTGGAAAGCCATCAGTGCTGGCTGGGAGGCAGGGGCGGGGATGGCCACAGGCCCCAGTTTCCGGGCTGAGCACTGAGGGGCTTTATTTCCCTCCTTGTTTGTTTATTGCTGTATTCATTAGCCAGGGTCACAGCATTTACCTTGTTCTGTAATTATTCTCTCATAAACTGCAGTAACTGTTTTGGGTTCCATGGCCTTCCTGACAAGTTAATCAGTTGATGACATGATATATTTACTAGGTTCTGAGTTCTTCAGAGGACAGTAAATATTATGGGCTACAGTGCTCAGTTTGGGTTCTAGAGCCTCCAGAAATTCCAGCAAGCACATCACTATCTTAATTCCTTCCCTTTCTGTTTTTGTTTTATATGTGATTCCTGAGTAAGCCCCTTCAAGTCCCATAGAAAAAGTCTGCCAAATCATTTGTGAGCGCATTAACATGTCAATAATAATAATGTATTCTACATGCTTGCTGTGTATACTTTCCAGAGTACTTCCACACAAAGTATTATTTGGAATGGTCTTAGGATTCCTGTCAGGTAGATCAAAGGATAATTTTATTTTCACCTTAGAGGAAACTTAGGCATAAAGGCCATAACATGGGAGAGTGGTAGAAATGAAGTCTTACTCCAAGTCTCCTGACTTGTGGGGAAGTGTCCTCCTGTACCTGTGCTTTCTTCCTAGATTTATGTGGCTTTTCTTTTGAAACTTGGGATTTTTTTTTCAGAGAGATTTTTGCTATAGGGCACATGCACTCTCCAGAGAGACAGAGAGAGATAGAGAGAAATAATCCCCCCAGGGAGAAGGCTATGCCGCAATACCTTCTCCTCCATTTTCCTCTCCAGATTTTGGGTATGTATGCACATGCACCCAGTGTGAATTTTAAGCTGCCGAGTCTTGGACTCAATCTGCGGTCGACTATGTGGGAGTCCAGCTATGTAACCATTACACCATCTGCTGGTCCAAAGCTTGGGATTTTAATTGGGTGAGCTAGATGGTGAGGGAGGCTTACTTTTGTCCCTTCACATTAGCTTTTTAATAATGCTGGAGATGAGAATGATGATGACAAATCATCTACAAGATGTGCCCATTCAGAAGTATCTCATGTAGTTCTCAGCATGTCAATGGAATTCATTAAAAATGAACACGAACCTCAGGCGACCTAAGGTCTCCTAATGTGCCAATCATTCATCTAAGCAAACAGAACTAAATTACCTGAAAGAAAGCCTTTTGCAAAACAAAGAGTTTATATACACTCTCACCTGAGCCCAGCAGTTATACTCAACAGTGGCAGTTATTATAAATGGCTATATTCCTACAGCAACCCTGGAGAAAGAATGAAAGAAAATTGTACAACCAATTTAATGAGGTGTGTGTGTAAGAGGGATGGTTAGCAATTTGTCTTTAACAATCTTGTTATACGGCAAGAGGCTCTGAGGGGAAAGAGAAAGAAAGAGACCGAGAGTCAATGCTCTATTTTCTAACAATCCTCAAGAGAAAGGAGATAAAGACCAAGAGAATTCACCGAGCAAGTGTTTTCTCTCTGGCGACAAATGCAGACTTCATGCTTGCAGGACCACTAGGCAATATGAACCAAGAAGGGTTATAAATCTGGATTTAACAAATGTTTCCCCCCAGCAGTAATAAAGTTAGAGGGTGAAAGGTTGCATCTCGTTCAACCTTGCTGGTATCATTTTCTATATATAATACTGGGTAGTAATTTTGTGGCATTTCTTGAAGCTCAATTTAATGAAAAGAAATACTTATTTGGTACTCGAACTACTGTTAGCAAAGTGGGCAGCTGGAAGATTACCTGAGTATCCAGTAAAGTTCAAGTGGAATGGCAGAAAATGGTTTTAATGGTACATCTAGTGCCTCTAGACCGGTGGGTACTTGTGTTCTTAGTGGTGAGGCACAGCATGGGGGGATGTTTTATTGAGCTCTTCTGAAAGGAGAGCCTCTATCAGCAGAGACCACACTGCAGACTCATATTGAGAAGACATTCAGCCCAAGAACTGTCCTGTGCATTTGCCTTCTATCCCTTCAGTTGCATTTAAGTTCATCAAGTTCTAATCAGTCATTAATTTATTTAATTCAGAAACTGCATCTTTATTGAGCAACTACTATGTACCTGGTCTTATTCTAGATTCAGTGAGATTTAGAAAGATGTTTACAACATAGTCTCTAATGGTTCAGGCTCTTTGGTTTCCAGTGAAAGAAAGGTAGTGAGTGAGTGGCAACATCAAGGAGGTAATTCAGAGTCCTCTGTGGTGGAGTTGGTAGTGTGTAGAACTGCAGCGCTGGAAGCCATAGGGTTGACTGTGGGTTTGGATCCCTGCTGGTTGATCTGAAACACACTGTATGCACACATACCCAAGATCCCGATGAGCTGGAAGTATGGAGGAAGGGGATCACAGAATGACCAGACCCTGCTGAGGGTGCTTCTCTCTCTCTCTGTTTTTCTCACTTATGCACATGCACGTGCTCTTTATCTTGAATATAATACACTTTAAAAATGGACTTAATTCAAAAGATTCTCTTTCTTCAATTTTATTACCACCATTGCTTTCCAAAACCAGTTCTAGTATTAAAAACAATAACACATTTAATCAAAGTCAAGATGCCATCTATTGTTAAAAAACATAAAATAAAATACTGTTATTTTATATGCCACTTGCATAAAGAAAAATATCCAAGATGGGGTTGAATGTATAAAAGAAATTAAAATAAAATAAAATATATTAATTAAAAAAAATCTTAGAACTGTATACTCAGTTAAAGGGGTAAGGGGAATTCTCTAGCAGGACCAGCAAAAAAACCTGCATGTTTCAAGCCCGGGCCATGGCAGAGGGAAGAAAATGCTGAGAATTTGAGCTGTCAGCTGGTACTCACACAGGTGTGAGGTATGAATTCACACCCTCAGTTGGGTCCAATAATCCTCAAGCAGAGAAATTAATTTCCAGTGGGCTCAGGTATCTCTGACAGAAACAAATGCAAAATCCTTTCTGGAGGAATTCAACTTCAGTTCGAGCCCAGAACATATAATCCCATTGATTATATGCCACATTCTGATTTCAGAGATTATAGAAATGTGAGAATAATGTACATCTAGGAATGGATGAAGAACAGTAATAGTAATAATATTTTTGTAACTAGCATATTAACATAATATTATGTAATTATTATTATTTTCCTTTGCTATGGAAAATGGAACTTCTTTCAATCTTCTATAAATTGGGAATAAAAGCATTTTAAGAATTTCCCTAGTTTTATTGATGTATAATAAAACAAGCTTGCTATGCACACTCAGTTTCTTTTTCTTTTTCTTTTTTTTTTTTTTTTTTTTTTTGGAGAGGTTTTTGCTATAGCGTGCGTGCGCTTTCCAGAAAGGTAGAAAGAGACAGAAAGCAAGAAATCACCCCCCGGGGAGGAAGGCCACACCACAATCCCTTCTCCTTCATTCTCCTCTCGGGATCTTGGGCATACACGCACATGCACCCAGCATGAGTTTAAGCCACCAGGTCTAGGACTGGAACCACGGTCGAGCACATGGGAGTGCAGAGACATAGCCATTACGCCAACTACTGGTCCCAACACACTCAGTTTCTTATATTTGTTTATTTATTTATCTGGGAGAGAGTTTTGCTTAGGGAGTGTGTGCTGGCCAGAGAGACAGAGAGAGATGAAGAGAGAAAGTGAGACATCATCCCCCAGGGAGGATGGCCACACTGCAATTACTTCTCCATTCTCCTCTCAGGATTTTGGGCACACACACACACACACACACACACACACGTGCCCAGTTTGAGTTTCAAGCTGCCTGGTCTGGAACTTGAACTGTGGCCGGTCATGTGGGAGTCCAATGTCTCACTACGCCACCTTCTGGCCCTGCCCACTCAGTTCTCAGAAAGTTCCATAGTCCTTCTCCAAATCAAATTGCTCTCCAAAGATTATTTTATAAAGAATGAGAGGCCCCTGATTAAAATCAGTTCTGACTTTAACAAAAAGAAGAAACACATGGCTTATGCACCCTCAACAGTCAGGTCTTAGGTATGACTGGATCCAGTGACTCAGATGTTCTCATCAGGACCTGGGAATTGCTCAGCTCTTGGCTCTGCTTTATCTATGCTGGATTCAGAATTGGCACCTGCAGGGGGATCCCAGCACTTCCAGGCCTCAATCACACCCTACCTGGCAGTTAGGAGAAAACAAGCTTCCCTTTTCCACTACCATTGAAAATCTCGGAATTGAGTCTCATTGGTTGGTTGGATCATGTCTCCATCCCTGACATGCGGACAAGTTTTTCTACCCCAAAGCCACAGGAACAGAGTGGAGAGAAGTGAACCTCAGAGGTGTGGTTAATATGGATGGAACAGAGGACTTGGATGCTGCTCAGATGGAAGTCATCAGTTATGTGCTGAAAGCTGTAGGTGCCACTGCATGTTCCCTGGTCCTGGACTAAGTCCAGCCCATTTGTGGGCACACTCACAAGGAGGCAAAATGGCAACTCAAGGTGTCAGTTGAAACTCCAGATGGCTGTGTGAGAGATGCAACAATGCTCCATGTGGCAGTGCCAAGGGAGGTACAAAGTGTAAGAGCTTAAAGGAAGAGGTGACCGGATGAGAGGAACGGGGAGCATTTTGAGGAAGAACTTGACAAGAGGAGAGACAAGCAGAATGGAAAGAGCAAGAACGATGGCCTAGGGAGGGGTGAGCAGGGTCACGCTCAAATCGATCAGCTTTCGGAGTGCCTAGGTTTCTGTAGATGTCTCAGCTGGTGCACAACCATTATTTCCATTCCTGGTGAGAGGGCGTACTTTCTAATTAGCATGGAGTCCATTGGGATGAAGTGATTCCTGGGTCTGATTCTGATTCTGTCTCAAACTAGCCATGTGAGCCAGGCATGAGATTTCTCATGGCCTCACCGCCTCACTGGAAAACGGCAGCAGCGTACCTGCCACATTTACGTCACAGGGTTGTGAGAATCCAAGGTAGTGGCCCTGAAGGTGTTTGGGAACAGCGAGGTCTGATACAAATGCAAAGCACGGTCTAGGGCACTCAGACTAGGGCTGGTTTAATTTAAAGATTGTACCTTGCATGTTACACCTTTCGTTTCTGTCTGGGCTGTTCTGTAAATTGTGAAAATAAAGAATGAATTGATGTGGGTCCTAGAATTATGAAAATAAGGAATGGAACTTCTGACCCATATATGTCCCAGCTTTCCTCCGAAGCGGTTTATCTAAGGCAGACAGTGTATTCTAGGCTGTAATATACCAATTTTCTTCTTTCCTTCCTTCCATCTAGCTGTCCCTCTAGTATTTGTTGAATTAGGCACATTTTTTAGCATATAAGGAAAATGAAATTAAAGGCAGTTAACTTGGAAGCACGTCTTAAATTATTTCCAGATAATCTGTTTTCAAAGACCAAAAACACAAAAAATTATCTTATGGTATTATAGCTATGAAGAGTCTTTTTTTTTTTTTTTTTTTTTTGTAGAGGTTTTCACTACAGGGCGCGTGTGCTCACCAGACAGACAGAGAGAGACAGAGAGATAGAAAGTGAGAAATCACCCCCCAGGGGGGATGGCCACGCCGCAATCCCTTCTCCTCCATTCTCCTCTCGGGATCTTGGGCACGCACACGCTCCCAGCGTGAGTTTTAAGCCACCGGGTCCCGGACGAGAACCACGGTCGACTACGTGGGAGTCCAGCGACATAGCCATTATGCTAACTGCTGGTTCTCCACTATGAAGAATCTTGTAGGACTCGGAGATCACTGTCATTCTCAGTAACTACCATTGCACTTCAGATGTGCAGATATGCTAACTAACGGCATTGGTAAAATGAAAGAAAACTATTTTTCATTGTAAGCATAAAATGAAACCAAACCCTCCTGATGGTTTTCCCTGAACCTAAAAATCTTGATGTGGACTCCCTATTGGATTAAGTGCAAGATTTCAGAGATTTGGTTTCTCCATCTTCTTCCTTAAGGCATCGTCTTTGGGGAAAAGATAAAGTTTTCTTTTTATTTTCTTCTTTCTTTCTCTCTCTCTCTCTCTCTCTCTCTCTCTCTTTCTTTCTTTCTCTCTCTCTCTCTCTTTTTCTTTCTCTCTCTCTCTCTCTCTCTCTCTCTCTTTCCTTCCTTTTATTTTTTTCCTTTTTTTCAATATCTGTTTAAGCTACAGGTCACCCATGCATACGTTGTATATTGATGGCATAATAGTAAGTATCATTTACCCAGCCTGTCAGGATGGAGGAAATTCTTGTGAGAACAAATGTCCATAGAAATTGTGTGAATATGGCAACTTCTTAATGAAATCTCTCCTGTTAGGGAAAAGGTATTTAATTGATCTGTTTTCCAGGGGATCTCTTTTTCTCTCTATCACTTCCTCCAGCCACTGCTTATCTTTGTGATGAAAAGGAAAGAATATGATTTTAGGGAAGACCTAAATATTAAGCATTCCTTCCCTGATCCCTCCTAATGCGGTTGTATGTAGTATTAGAGGACTATTTTGGTAATATCTGTCACTTGGAATTTCTCCATTAATGGAGTCTCTGAAGACATTTAAGGAATGAATAATATCTTTTATCTTGTTGGAATATGCATGGGATTTCCATCAAATCTGTCCTTGTGTGACTCTGAGTAGACAGCCAGTAAGACTCCCTCTTTCAAGTCTGCGTCAGGAGTAAATACTCAGTCCTTCAGTAGTGCCCAGATGAAAACCTGAGAGTGGATGCTTTGCTCTGAAAGCAGACTGTGGCCCAGCTGTTCTGTGGTTTATGAATTTTTTAGCAAGGCTGGGGCTGGCGGCTGAACCTGCATTGGCTGAGTTCGGGCATACGCTGGGGGGTTTGATTACTTCAAGCAGGGGTTAGAAAAACCTGGCAGTGTTTTCTGGGTTTCCCCTCTGAGGTTTGGAGATTTGTTTCAAAGCCAAGCTCAGAAAGTGGAAAATGGAAGCCAACTGAGTTTAGAAACTTGAGCTGAGTGATCCTCCTTGTACAGTGTGGAAAGGAAGCCCCACTGAGGCCCGGCTCAGCACCACAGTGAGAGGTAAGCCACCAGGAGTCTTCTTCCTAGGGGAGAAGCCAGTATTTGGGGCCCTGTCTCTTACAAAGGCTGACTTTCTCTGTCACCTCTGACTTCAGGTGAGCAGGGAGAAGCAGAGTTTGGGCCAAGGGGAAGAGAACGAGGACTTAGAAGCTGAGAGAAAGTGGTACATCAAAAACTTGAAGTTACCCAGATAACTTGAATGCAGCATTCTCTTCTTTGTGTTTTACCTAAGAGCAAGGCCTCTGAGGGCTGGAGGTTTTGTTTATACACACACATATGATACACACACACACACATACACACACATATATATGTATATATATGTATATATATACATATATACACATAACCATATATTTACATTTAGCTACCAGAGGGTGCACACACTTACCAGAGAGAGACAGAGAGAAGAGAGACAGAGTGAGCTAGGGAGGAAACACCAGCCCTATGGGGTGTGGCCATGCTGTGATCCCTTCCCCTTTTTGTATCCCTTTAGGATTTTAGGTACACATGCACATGTGTCTGGTCTATTTTTCAAGCCACTGTGCCAGGATTGAAATAGAGTCTGGCCATGTGGGATCTGGCTCCTTTAACCACTAGGTGATGGGACTGGCAGCTTTGGAGGTTCTCTTTCTTAGATCTTTATTCAGTCTAGAGAGTTTTGATATTGAAACAAAGAAAAATAGTTATTAACTAATGTCACCACTATTCTCTGGTCACTGGGAAGCCAGGCTAGGAACAAGTAATAAAGATTAAGTCCTCCCAGGGCTGGCAGGTGGCGTGGTGGTTAAGGGCGCTGGACTCCCACATTGCTGACCGTGATTTGAGTCCTGGACCTGGCGGCTTGCTTCCTCGGTTTCCCTCTCTCTTTCTCTCTCTCTGTCCCTCTGATCAAATTAAAATAAATAAACAAATAAAGTTAAATAAAGTAATTCTTTATAAGAAGGATTAAGTCCTCCCACTGGGAGCTCTGACACTAGGGTCTATGTAAAACAAAATGAAGCTAATATAACTTTTTTCTCAATACAGTGGCAACTGGAGAAATAATTGATCTTGAGCATCATGTAGATGCTCAAAATAGATATCCCCATCCGAGATTCTCTGCTCTGATCTGTGGAGGTTCCACATATTTGTGTCAGACCTACTCTAGACCAAGAGAATTGGATCTCAGGCGATGGGACCTAGACACTGACTTCAAAGCTCTCCAGGTGACTGTTATGAGCAGTCAGGGTCAGGAACCATCGGTCTAAATCATTCCTATCAGCCAGCTATTACAGTTGCCAAATCTTCCTTTCGTGTAGGTGGGCCAGAGTGCAGGTGTAGGGATGGGGCTGCTCTTCTTTTTGGATGCTCAGGAAAGGCCTCACTGATAGGGTAAAATTTGAACTTGGACATAAAGGAAGTGACAGGTGAGTGATGGGGTGGGGAGTGTGGGGAGGAGCAAACCAGGCAGCTGGTACCCACCCCAGGACAGAAGACTAGCTTCCAAAGGAGGGTGGGTGTGTGAGAGACAGGGGGCATGACAGCATTTATCTTGCTACTATCATACAGGTTCAGATAAAATTAGACAGATCCCTTTAAAGCTTCATCAATGCAGAAAAAAACCCATTGGTTAGAAATAACCTAGTGGTTAAAAACAGCCTGAATCTTATGGTAATTACTAAATGGATTAATATGACATGAGAACTAAAGTTTAGTTTAAACAGGGTGAGATTTCATAGGATCCAGCATTCAAAGTGCATTTAAAAAGACAAGAAAAGCAAATGCATGAGAAAAGAAAAACCGTTTTCTGGTAAGGAAAGGGTAATGTGGACCCTTATTTGTTTGACTTTGATCCGTGCATGATAGAAGCCCGTGGAAGGAGCCCGTGGGCAGGTCACGGTTATGCTTTTGAAGGTGACCAGTGGCACTGATGTACCTCGAGTGTTACCCTATGCCTAATTAGGTAAGCAAGGCTCTCACAGTGGAGATTATTTCATTTATTAGGTTCGAATGAAACCTGTGGGAATTGGTAAGATGTGATCTTAAATTAACATACTTCCTGCAGCACCTGCGATGTGGTATTATCAGAATTAATTAAACAGTCTGAAATCGCAGGCGCCGTGTCAGGCTGGGATAACCAGATGCCTGAGAGCCTGCGTGCCCGGGCTGGGTCTCCAAACGCCTGAGCAGTGTCTTTCTCTCCCTCTCCCCACATCCTGACGGTCTCGTTGTAGAGCCTTTGAAGCTTCTGTAGACATGGTGGGAGATTCTATGGGGATGCATATAAACAAGTAAACCAGTGTTGCTCAAATTTTAATACTTTTCTGAGTATTGCCCGGGATGCCAAAGATTTTCTGAAGGGGTAGATGGAAAGCCTCAGAGAGTGGGCTTTGTTTTTCTCTCCTCTGAGGCTTCCATCAGTTTTAAGTTACTTGGTGGAACAATAGGAGTCCATCTTTTAAAGTCTCTTTCTCCCCCATCTGCTTGTGGAAGGCTCTGGTAGCCAGATGAAAGACGTGTTAAAACATATAATAAAATGCTGTGTGCATGTGTATGTGCTTGTGTGTGTGTGTGTGTGTGTGTGTGTGTGTGCATATGTGTATGAGATTGTGAGCATTTCTTTTCTGGTGGTAAAACCAATTAGTAACATACAGATTTCAACTGATCAACAAAATTCATTATTTAGGTTCTTTTGATTTACAAGCCAGTTTCCAAGGAACGTGGATACTGCCCCAAATGTGCCTGGCTTAGGGCTAAAATGCAACTTTAATTTTGTGTAGGCATTTGTCATGAAAAACATCTCTATATTTTGTTAATGAGTCTGATGCATTTCAGAGATAAAGAGAGCGCTGGGCCAAAGATCAGATGCCTCCGACAATTAAGTGCAGAGAAGGGCTGGTATAGGGGCCCTGGCAAGGCTAGTTTCCAGATGCACCAGGCACAGAGGAATGTCTACTGTGCCCAGTCCCTTGTGGAAGTACCAGAGGCAGTGCAGGAGTCTTGAAGACAACTAAAGTACCCATGACTTGTATCTTATTGATGTATTCCCCTTGCCTTCATCAAAAGTTGCTAATTTTTCAAGACTCAAATTTCTTAACCACCCATCTGCAAAGAGAGAGAAATAAGTTGACATGCTTCTAAGTCCGTAAGTTAACTTGTTTCTCTTTGTTACTCAATACCACCCACTCTGCCAAGGTAGCTCTTTCCTCTTTGCATGTGGTTATTTATCTTCTCACTGGAACACAATCATTTTAGATACCATCTTATTCATGTTTAGAATCTTCTCATTGAGTCTGGGGCAGTCTTTTTTTCTTTTTTTTGGGAAAGGTTTTTGCTATAGGGTGTGTACGCTCTCCAGAAAAACAGAGAGAGACAGAAAGACAGAAAGCGAGAAACCACCCCCCAGGGGAGATGGCCACGCTGCAATCTCTTCTCCTCCATTCTCTGATCGAGATCTTGGGCACACATGCACACATGCCTGGCATGAGTTTAAGCCAAGGGGTCCGGAACTCGAACTGCGGCTGACTATGTGGGAGTCCAGCAACAGAGCCATTACACTAACTGCTGGTCCCTGGGTCAGTCTTTTGAACATATGCTTGATGTTTTTCAAAATGGAAAGTACTTGAAGGGAGGATGACAGGGCAGGAGTGAAAAGGGCAAGTTGTTCAAGATCTCTAGCTAGCCTGGAATAGAATGGAAAAGCCCCCAAGGTCCTCTGTATCTTTTCACTACACAATGCCACCAAGAAAATGCAGAACCACAGCACATGGGAGCATTTTGGGAAATGGTATTTTCCTAATTGGTTGAACCATACAAGTAAGTCACATTGCTTGTGAAAGATTGAGAAATATTTTACTTACTTTAATGATGAAAATGGAGTTAATATTCTATTATTTTGTCAGCCAAAAGGCACAAGGGGTATACTTTTGCTCGTTATATTTTTCTTTTTAGCTGTTCTTCATAGAACTGCTTCTCAAAGACCCCATCATACACGGTATAGTGAAGTCCTGAAGACAGCTAAAATAGCCATGACTTGTATCTTATTGATATATTCCCCTGCACCTTTGTCAAAAAGTTGCTCATTTTCCAAAACCCAAATTTCTCTCTCTTTTTTTTTTTTAAAAGAGAGAGTCTTGCCATAGGGTATGTGTAACTCATCTGAGAGACAGAGAGCGAGAAAGTGAGAAATCACCCCTAGGGGGATGGTTATGCTGCAATCCCTTTTCCTTCATTCGCCTCTTGGGATTTTTGGGCACATATGCAAATGCACCTAGTGTGTGTTACAAGCCACTGGGTCTGAGACTCGATCCATGGTTGGTCATGTGGGAGTCTAGCACCTTAACCTCTATGCTACCTGCTGGCCTGAAAACCCAAATATCTAAGCAACCTGTCTGCAGGTAAGTTAACTTGTTTCTCCTGACACCACTAACACTGCTAAAATAGCTGTTTCCTCTTTGCTTTGTGGTTAGTTGTTTTCTCATTGGATTATGGTCTCCTAAGACATCGAGTTTTATTCGTGACTTAGTGTCCCTAGGACATGGCCTTCTGCCTTAGCCAATTTCTCCTTTTCTCTTCCCTTCCAAGTGGGCCAGTTCTGGGTGCTGTTCCCTGAATGCCTTGCCCTCTGCAGATGCACTGTCCATGCCCTCTGGTTCCACGGATGCATGTTTATAGAGTCTATTCTTAGGATTGTGCTGAGTGGGCTTGGACAGGACCCCACAGGTTCCAGAACTCTTCTGGGTTCTTTGGGGTACAGTTTTTAGGGTGTTAGTGGCCATCAGAGTTTAGAGCTGAATCATTTTCACAGAAGAAATTGAAAATCAGAGTGGTTCTTCTTCTGAGCTGATAACAAAACCGCAGAGCTAGAAGCTGACTTAGAATTTATCATTCCAAATTTCCATTTTGCAGATATAGAAACCAAGGCCAAGAGATGAAAGTCACACAGCGTGGGGCAGGGACAGGTCTAGGGTCTGGCTTTGTGCTCATTAGCTCATTGCTGTCTCTACATGCACTTAAGTCCCAGGGCTCGTTCCTTTGTTTCTGTTTCTGTCGTAGGTCATGATGGGGCTCTCTAACCCTTTGCTTCTGTGGAAAAGAAATTCACCCCCCCAATGAAAAAAAAACATATAAATGTAAATATTCATTTTATAAATATGCATATCAATTAAATATACATTTATTTTAAATACATGTGTTAATTATACATGTTACATCAGATCACAATTAAGTCAACAGAAAGTGATGATTTGCATATAATCAAGCTTGTATATTAATCAGTTGTCAATCTTGAATGCCAGTTTTCTTCAAGTGGCATCTTCCATGGAGGCAAATCAGGGCCAGTGACTTAAAACAAGTGATCAACCCACCTATTTGAAAGTGTGCCTCTGCTGCTCTGTGCTACTTACTTTCCCTCATCAGTCCACTGGGATCCCAGTTGTGGTTCTTCAGGGAGCTCTGGGTGTTCTCAGCCTTCGCCTCTAGGAGAAAGCTCTTTTGAAGGAGAAGAAAAGTTTCTCTTTGCCCGGAGGCAAATGTCTCTGAAGTTTCTCCCTCTGTTCTACGAGTTTCTAGACAGTGGAGATTGTTTACTAGGTTTCAAATGCCCCACCTAGGGGTATTAGTCCTTATGGAAGGTAAAGAAAGAGAACCAGTTTCAACAGGAAAGAACTTTGCTAATACCATTAAACTCTAATCCTTCAGTTAACTGATAAGGAAAAAGGACCAGAGGTGTTCAGCGTCTCCCACAGGGATTCTACCCACCCTTAAGGCCTTTGCGCTTCAGCCTCTTCATGATGTCATTGATGGCCATTCTGCCATCTTACAGACCTGCTGTCTCTCACTCGCAGAAGTTACTGAGGTACCAGTGTGACAGGGTCAGTCTGAGTGTACCTCCTTCCCCTCAGTGGGCTGTTTCCTAATTATTCTGTAACTACCAGAGTACTTGGCACATAGTAGGTGCCTAAGACACACAGAAATGAAGGGGGTGTTAATTGGGAGGGTGTGAGTTCATTTAGAAAATGTAGGTAAATGTCTCTTCTTTATGGGCATCATGGACCTAAATGCATTTGTCTCTCAGAAAACCAGCAAACTGGTCCTTGGGAGGGTAGAGGGGGCGAAGACAGACCTGTCGCTTTGTCACTAGATTGTACTCTTTCCTCATGCTGGGCCTGGTTCCAGAAGTAATTAATCAACAAGGACAATTTCTTTGTCCCCTTGTCCTTTGGTCTGTGGTATGAAAAATGTTATTTCAGCTAGAGGAATTGTGATCACTTAGCGTTTCCTCTACATTTGGTCCCTGATATTATTTTAAGAAAGCAGGAACAGGGTTTTCATTTGATTTCTTGATTAATTAAAGTTAGATGTGTCCCACTTTTATGTTATTCTAGTGAAAATATTTCAGTTTTGTCTGATCATCTCCACTCTTAAAATTCAATGTTTTTCATTAAGAAGCATTCATTTTTAAAAGTGTCATTTATAAGGAAGAACCAATTTGTTATTAAGCAACTCAGGAGATGATGATTTTAATCTCCTAGAGCAACGCTGTATACCTGGGGCATCCCTACTTTCTGCCATATGGAAAATCCACAGGAGAAATGTGTTAGCCTTTTGAAATATTTATGGCCCATTTACCCTATGCAGGGTAATAAACTAGGCTATATGATAGATCAGACATAAGTTCTGTCCTCAATAGCTTTTATTCTACTAAGAAAACAGAAACACAGTGTGTGGAGGCCTCGCTGTCTTTCTAGGAAAATGATTTGTATTCATTTACTTATCCAATACATCTTTACTGGGCACCTAGTATGAGAGATGGCTGGTGAATCTGTCAGCTAGCCCTCCTCAGTGTTGCATTCTGTGTAGTAGGGTGTAAACGTGAATCTAGATTCACAAGACTGCAGAGTAAGTCTATGCCTTCATCTATCCTCATGATGTTTATCTGTGTCCACAGAACAATTATTTGTAAACTATTAAAGACAAAACCAAAAGACATAGCTAATCTCAAAACCAAGATGAACATCAGGACAGCCACCTAAGAGGGTGAAAGGAGCTAAGTGAAGCCCATGCCTGCTGGCCTCCAGGTTGAGAGGCAAATAGTAGTGGCCAGGAGTTTGGCTCCAACCAGGACTAAAAATGCTCAGTAGAAGGACAGAGGATTGGATTCAGCCTTAGTGCTTGAAGTTGAAGGTGAGTATGTAGTTCCCTCTACTCTCATATCCACATATGAAAAGAAGCCAAGGCGGGGGGCGGGGAAGAAAAGACAGACACCTGTTGCCACTATGACTATATCTTAAACAGATCTGCAATCTAGAGAAAATTGGGGACCAAGACAGGGATTAGAGATTCTGAACTGAATCAAGCTATGCTTTGATATGTATGTTTTTGATACTCCTAAATTATTTAGGGACAGGGACCTCAAAGTATTTTGATAAAACCAGGTTTGGAGTGTGGCTATAGGAGTCAGGAAAACTGGGATGGGTGAAGTCAGAAGAGGGCAGTGTAGACAAAGCACTTAAACAATTCTCTCATTTAAATAAACTTAAAGGTAAATTTCAGATCACACAAAGAAACTAAAAGCTAAGAAAGACAGCCAACAAGCCAATAATCAGAAAATTAAATTATTAAGTAAGATGAACTTCTATCATAGTTTGATAACTTTGTGGAGGAAATACTAGCCATAAAAGAGTAGATATAACATAAGAATAGGCAGAAGCAAAACTAGTTGATTGTGAAAAAGAATCAATTCCAAACTCAGAAGTAAATATTGGAAGTAAAAATATCATCATCAAAATAAGACACTTAATAGTTGAGATAAACTTTAGCAAAGACAGATGGAAGAATTAGTATATTGGAAGTCAATACAGAAGTGGTCACCTGGAATGTAGCAAAGATAAATAAAAAGCTAATATTTAAATAAAGCAAAATATTGAAGAGACAGACATTAAGGATGGATTGAGAAGCTTAGTATATATCTAATTAGAGTGCCAGAGGAAAAAGAAGGAATGGTGGAGAAGTACTATTTGAAGAGATAATAGCTAATAATTTTCAATATTTAATAGGCAAGATTTAGCAGATTAAAATATACTTCAGTAATTAGCTACATAAATAAATACAAATACACATCCTGTTCAACCTGTAGAACATCAAGGATTTGAAGAAGAAAATTTTAGAAACTATAAGGAAGAAAAGAGATACTAAATATAAAGGAAGTCAATCAGATTTTTAAAATTATTGCCAGAGGACATGTGCACTTGCCAAACTGAGATAGGGAAAGAGAAAAGTACCTGACATAGTTTTAGAGGTGAATTTCAGTATATGTTTAAGGACTGGACAATCTTTACTTTATACAGAGATTTCAGAGAGTAATAAAAGAGGAAATGCTCCTAAGTGCATTTGGAACTCATTGTTAGCAAAACCAGAAAAAACAACAACATTGTTAGCAGAACAAGAAAAAAGTTGTAGAATTATAGACCTTTTTAAAAATAGAAATATAGAAACATTTTTTCCCAATTGAATTTCACAGATATTTAAAATCTGATGCATCATGAGTAAGTAAGGTTTACCCTTGGTATGATAAAAAATTAATCACCAGAAATATCTATTCATTTAACATATAAGTTAAAAGGAGAAAGGGTATTTAACCATCTCCATAAATTCAGAAAAAATATTCAGTTAATTCAATATTCATTTATGGCAAGAATTCTAAGAAAATTAGGAAAACAGGGTGCTCTCCTTAACTTCCTAAAGACCATCTTTAAAAACCTCACAACCCAGCTAGTATCTAATGGTAAAACTTTTAGAAATATCTACATCATAATGAGAAAAAAGGCAATGATATTCATTCTCTGGCTTCTATCAACATTGTCCTGGAGCCATAGACAATGCAATAAAACAAGAAAAAGAAAAAAGATATAAGAACAGAAAAAGAATAAATAAGACTGTCTTATCTCCAGGCAACATAATATAATTGCCTAAAAATTAAAGACAACATGCAGACAAGTTTTAGAAATAGGAAGAGTGTTGCTGAATCACAAATCAATAGTGTTTCTAAATTTCATTCTTTCTTGAGCTTTTATAGAGCAAAGATATTTTGGCTTTCTTTAAAGGCAATGAAGAAACAATGCAAGTACTGTAAACTTAAACAGGTCCAAGAAGAGACAGATCCAGAGTGAAAGGCAAAAGACAAATAATCAAAGAGGCCATCTGTTGCAGAGATCATCAACCAGTAGTATCAATTACAAAATATAATAGGGAAAATCTCTCAGTTACAGAAGCAACAATAGTGATGAGTTAGAAATATACATAAGAATAAAAACCTGTTATGGAGAATATTATCACATGTTCTTTAAAGACATAGCATGTATGATTAAGCCAGTATGCAGTGTATTCTGGATGGGAAATCACATTTTGAATGCTGTGATGATGCTCATTGAATGAATGTAAAATAAATTAATAAAAAATAAATAAACTAATTAAAAAAAACTTTATGGACAATAAAGATAAAAAATCTTAAATAAAAAAACCTTATGGTCAATAAAAAAAAATCTTATTAAAAAAGACATAAAATGCTTCAATAAATATAGAATCTTGCCATGTCCCTGAATGGGAAGGTTTAATATCATAAAGATCTTAATTTATTCCAAATTAATTTATAATTTCAATGCTAATAGAATAATTATGCCAGAATATTTTATGAAACTTGACCATCGGATCCTAAAATTTGTAAGGAAGAGTAGAACTCTATAACTGGCAAAGAAAATTTAAACAAAATAAAGTAGGGAGACATGACCTATCAGGTATCAATAATGAAGGGAATAGAATGAAAACCACAGTGGACCCACATATACATAGATACTTGACATTTGGCAGATATAAATCACTGGAGAAAATGCTCATGTTATGATGCAAATGCATGTGGTTACCCATGTTGCAAAAGGTGATATTAAATCTCTACCTTATACTGTATATGAAAAAAGTGACAAATGAATCTTCAAAATTTTATAAGAAAATATTTAACAAATTTTTTTGACTTTGAGGCTTGGAGCTATCTTTTACACTGGACATAAAATCACAAATTATAAACGAATACTTGGTAATTTAACACAGTCTCTCTCTAGGGGTGGATTGTGGCATGAAAGACCCTTTTGGGGGTGCTTTCTCTTTGTCTTTTTTTTTTTTTTTTTCCTGTTTCTCACTTACGGAGGAAATAAATTGGGAAAATGGAAAAGAAGCAAAATATAAATTAATTCTGGAGAATGTATGGTAAATAGACACAAAAGATGCTCAACATCCCTAGTAATTACAAAAAATACAAACAAAACAATAGTCAGGTATAAGTTTACACCCATTAAGTGACAAAAATCTAGAGATATGACATTGAAAGGGGGTGTAACAATGTGAACTTTCCTACACTGCTAGTTTAAGTATATAGTTTCAGCATTGGTGTCACTAATTGAGAGAATAATTTGATAATATCTTGAAAATGTTAAAATACACATATCTTACAACTCAGAGCTTTCATTGCTAAGAATGCACTATAGGGAATTTCTTGCAAATGTGCATAAGGACATATGTATAAGAATCCTTATTGAAGTTTTGTACATAACACTGAAGAAGTGGATGCAACAAGAGAGAGCGGGTGAATGATTATATATTTATATAATAAAATGAAAAATTCTTCATGAAAATAATGTAGTGATACACTTATTTCATGGTTAAATCTCAAAACTTAAAGATGGATTTTTGAGAAGCCGGTTGAAAAATGACATAGGGATTTTAGATACCATTTATATAAAAATTTAAAACAAGAAAAACAATATCATATATTATTTATGGATACATACACAAGTAGTGAAAGTAAGAAAAATTTATGAGAATGATAAACATCAAGTTCAAGATATTGGTTTCTCTGAGGACAAGAAAGGAATGTGCTTGGCTATAGTTACACAGGCAATTTGAAGTACATCTATGATTTTTCATTTCGTCAAAATAAAATGAAAAAATCTGAAACAAATATGGCAAAGTGTAAATGTTTGTTCGAACTGAGAGGTGGTGAGAACTGTGCCCTTGTTCTCTGTTTTCTTGTATGTATGAAATAATTTATAAAATGCAAAAAAAGAAAAAAGATATTTGAAATTTATACAAATACATATGCATATATGCACATTTGTTTTTTTTCAGATAATTGCTGTTAACATTGGTTGGTTTTCTTTTTTTTTCTTTTATTTCATTTTCTTTTACACATTCAATCACATTATTTAGCTTACAAAGTTAATATTTCAACATGTGAACATTTTCCCTAGTCCCGTTGATAAAACTATAAAATTATCTTCAATAGATAATACCACATTTCTTTGTCCCATCAATGCTTTGCCTCTTTATTTTTCTTTTAAATGTCCTTCCTCAGACTCTACTCTTTCACATATACTATATCTGGTATTTACATCCATTTACTGTGTTTCTATATCCTTTAGTCAATCAGTTTCAGTAATAGAGTGTGGACACTAGGTATATTAAGTGGGGACATACAGTGTCTCTCCTTCATAGCCTGGCTTGCTTCACTCAGCAGTAAATCTTCCATATTCTTCCACTTTCTCCTTTAAAACTTATAGTATAATGAGGCCAGGTGGTGGTACAGTGGTAATGCAACTGGATTCACCTGTGCAAGATCCTGGGTTCATGTCTTGGGACCTCATATGTACACTGGGCATGTGTGTGCCCATGGTCCAGATTGACTAAGACTGGGGATGGATCACAACATGGGGATCCTGCTGGGGGTACCTGTCTCTATCTCTTTCTCCCTCTCTTTCTCATGGAAGATATACATAAATAAACAGCAGTAATAAAACTTATAGCATACTAAATTATCAATTACACAAATAGATGTTAGCATTTGCTATCTTTACACTAACATTGTTAGCTCATATGGAATTTCATATAATGTAGAATAAATCTAACACCTAAGCTGTATAAGCATTTTTCCTTACTCCAAGTCACTATTCCTTAAAAGTCCTTAAAGAAACAAGGAGGGAAAATCTCATATTAAATCTTTTGTTTTATTTTAAATTTGTTTTATTCAAGATAGTGCATGCATGAAAGAGAGAGAGAGAAAGAAGTATCCTCAACAGAGTCTGGTCATACCACAATCCCCTTCTCCAACTTGTGATGACCTTGGCATGCATGCACACACCCAGCATGTTTCAAATCAACAAAGCTGGAATCCAAATCTACGGTCAACAGTGTGTCTTCCAGCACTGCAGTCAGTAGGCTACTGACTGTACACACAAGCTGGACCTATACTAAATCTTTAAAAAGTCTGGGCCAGCCAAGGCAATGGTAGTTAAGGCAGCTAGACCCCACATGACAAACTGCACTGTTTGAGTCCCAGACCAGGCACATGTGACTGTGTGCCTAAAATCCCAAGAGGAGAATGGAGAAGGGGTTGCAGTGTGGCCATCTCCCCTTGGGGGTGCTTTTTCTCCTTCTCTATCTATGACAAGCACATGCACCTTATAGCAAATTAAAATAATAATAATAATAAACATTACTCAGAAAATCTCAAGTGTCTCCAAAGATGGGAAGGTGGTTCCTGACCTCATCTTCCCAGAAATAATACCAAATTAAATAAATAAATAATTAAGTGGATAAAATGTTGGAGGAAAATAATCCCCCCCCCCCAAGAAAAAGAATAATTAGTCAATCTCACTAATCAGGTCAATCACAAACTAAAAGGAAACATAATACTTTTCAGTGGTGCCCTAACCTCAGAAATTGAGTCATCAGCCCATTATGTTGTCTCTCAAGGAGATCAAGTTGAACAAAGGATTATTAAGTTGCAGTATTTGATATTTCCATGTAGGAACATGGGGAAAGAATTATCCAGGGTGCCAGGGTAAGAACTAAGGGACTCAGGTAACCCAAGAAAGGGTAGTGGTTTGCTGCAAGGACAGGAATATTACACTAGCATCAAGAACTACCCAGGTCTTTATACCAACTCAGCTCTTCCTAGAGTGTTCCCATTTCTCTTTCATAAATGGGGCATTGGGCTGTGTGGTCTCACTATTTCCCTGAAGCTCATAAATTCTGTGATGTTCCCAACCCAACACGTACTCTTCTTTGTGCCATTTTTAAAAGGTGATATAATTTGATGTAATTATGTTGCCCACCTTTAGTAGTAAGTTTATTGCTCATTTACCTTTCTACTTAATTTTTCTCACTTCAGTCTGCTGTTCAGTGTGCACTCAGCCCAGGTTACATTTGCGATTTAAACTAGATGAATGTGGGATTCATCCTTGGATGACCTTGGTGTTCTGAGCCTTCCATTTTCCTTTGGGGTGAATAAGATTGAATAAGATTTGGTGTGACCTTAAAAAAAATGGCTGCCAAGTGCACCTGCATTAGCCTTCTAACTACATGGTTCTTAGTGAGCTAGGATGTAAATTATGTGCATTTTTGAGAACTTAGCTCTATAAATAGACTTCAACCTATCTTACAACCAAAGGTATTTTAGGATAAATGAAGTACGTCTCTGAAATTGTTAAAGAGGCTCCCCCTCTATCATAAAAACTAGAAGTAAAACCAGTCTAACCTAATATTAGGGTTACATTAGAAATGGGCCGACAGGCCTAAAATTATACATATAGATATATTGATGATGGTGATGATGACCCTTTGTTCTTAGCTCTTAGAAGTAAATGGCATATAAAGTAATTAAAATAACAGAATTCTGGGAAATGGTGGAATGAGAAATTAAAAGCCATGATATAGTTTTACATTCTTGTGAAAATCCATTGATCATAATTAGCACATAAGCTAAATCAGAATGAATGGGTAGATTCTAAAGTACAAGTGTATATCGTAGGTTATGGATAATGTCTTTTCTTTTTGTTTAATGGATATATGATTGGTTCTCAAATGCTGTTCACCTGGTAATGGAAGTGAGTTTCCCTTAAAAGCCCTTCTTCTAAGCTTTCATAGCACCAAGACATTACAATTTTCTTCAAACGTGATGTAGACACAATGTACGTGCTGTCAACTTAAACAGGTACTAGAATAGACAGCTCCCGGGTGAAGGGCAAAGGTCAAACAATCAGAAGTGGCCATCTATTGCAGAGATCATCAAACAGGCATGCCATCAATGGACTCAGGCGAGAATGTTAGAAATTAATCAGCTCAGCTCTCGGTGTTTAGCCAGGCTGATTATATATGCCCTGGAATGTGAGCATGTGATGACAGGCCTGAGAAACTAAAGTAATAGGAGTCCATTCCCAACAAAGGCCGAGAAGACAGATCAATTTGCAATATTCTCTTCTGCACCCATGCAACAAAGCAGAAACATGAAAGCAGAACATTAAGGGATGCTCCCTATGAACTGGACAAATCAATAAACATCAGTGGTAAAAGAAAAAAGTTTCTCATTCTCTTGAGTACCCTGAGGGCTTTTCTATCTCAGGAAGTGATGAGTGGTGGTGGCCTCTGTCATGTTCCCTTCACCTACACGGTGTCATCTCCTGCCGTCTCAAGGTGAACACTGCTAAGCATCAGCCGGAGGAGGATTCTGTGGGAGTGTTTAAGGAAGTGACTGCCTCTTGTTAGATATGTGCTGTGCTGACTAGGAGGGAGGTAGATAACTGTGTCTGTGGGCTTGGGGGGAAACACTTCGAAGGCAGTCAAAACAGAGTAAGATAGTGGGTCTCCCTTGCCCCATAACCACATTGAAAGTACCAGGTCAGGTGTGTGTTTTCTACTGTTAAGGTTAAAGGGCTGCATAACAACCAGGGTCCTGTTCATTTTCCTGGACTTGAGTCATCAATGGAGAACTGGAAAAGCAGTCAGCAAACAAAGAAGAGCCAGGAAGCAATTTAGAGATAGAATATGCTTAGTTCTAAGACAGACTATTAACAGCATGATCCAGGCCTGGCTTAATGTGACAGAGACTCAGATTTCAGTGCATGTGTGAGCACGGGCAAGTGCTTGCATGCATGTATGCGGGAATGTGTGTGTGTGTGCATGGACATATATAGGAATGAGGAGAAATAGGATAAGCAAGAAAGGGACTGTCAGGTTAGGCACTTTTTAAAACTTATGAGACTGTCAAGCCAATTCTTTCCTCTTTTAAATCATTTCCCGTAAAACAAGGAGATGATTATCTCAATGCTAGAGGAAAGCAGGAGTATTGTATTTCATTTGGGGAGAATGTAGATTTATGACAGATGGAATGGTTTTTTAGACCAACAACCCAACAATAGTGGAGTTCATAGTGTGAGTTAAAGCGCTTGCCTATATTTTGCATTTTAAGCCGATGGGGTTTACACACAGTCGTAGTGGTTTGGAGGACTATGCCATTGGCTCAAGGAGTACCAGAAAGGAGAAAGAGGCCATTTTGTACCTGTTCAACAAAATCAGCATTTTTCCAATACTCACCTCCAGGATTCTGTCATTAGAGACATCTGTATACTGGGAAAATGGCTAACGTGAATTTGGCAAAGGCAGAGGAGATGAATCATTAGCCTGCAGTCGTGGAGCATGTATGCTCTCTAAGACAGTGTACCCACATCTGAGATAAAGTAGTGAAATGGCTGGTTGCTGCCTTGAGGAAACTTAGTCAGTAGTGAATGTGGGTAAGTAACTAGAATCTCCATTGTAAGGTGGTACTTCCCAGCAGAGGCCTGCACCAAGCACCATGGGAGCACAGAGGACGAAGTGCTAAGTTCTCCTGGGTGGTGAGGGAAAGAATGGGAACAGTACGGAGGCCTGGAAGAGTAATGCACATCTGAGTACCTGTGCGTGGCTAGGATAGACTGGGTGTGGATGTGCATTGAGAAGGGTGTAGTGCAGAAAGTAGTGGGTCCTCAGCAAAGGAGGTGATAAGTCCAGGTGTGGACATTTTGAATTTTGGTGGATGTGGAAATGTGCAACTAGGGTGTTTAGTGGGGGGCAAAATTATGTTAGTTGGGAAAGTTATGCTTTCTGACTAAAATAAAAGGTATCCTTTCTCTTTTAAAAAATTAATTTATTCCTTGCATGGGAGGAAGACAGACAGAAAAACAAGCACCTCACAGGGTTCTCATGTCACAGTCTGCTCTTGGCTCCAGCCATCCTAGAACATAGGTGCATACATACCCAACACATGGAGGGAGGCCTTGGGACGTGAACCCAGGACCTTCCATGTAGGTATGGGATCACAGAGCACTGTGTTTCTGCTGCACCACTGGTTGGCCCCTCATCTTTTCTTCTTCTTTTTAAAAATTTTAACTTTTTCTTTCTTTTTTTCTTTCTCTTCTCTTTCTCTTCTCTTTTTCTTTTTCCTTTTCCTTTTCCTTTTTCCTTTTCCTTTTCCTTTTCCTTTTCCTTTTCCTTTTCCTTTTTCTTTTTCTTTTTCTTTTTCTTTTTCTTTTTCTTTTTCTTTTTCTTTTTCTTTTTCTTTTTCTTTTTCTTTTTCTTTTTCTCTATTTAAGTTTGACCAGAGAGGGACAGAGTGAGATAGAGAAGGGGGGAAAGCGAGAAAGAAAGCCGCCATGTCCGAGACTCGAACTGCAGTCAGCCATTGTGGAGTCCAGCACCCTTAAGCACCATGCCACCTGCTGGCCCTATCCCCCTCATCTTTCCTAACCAGATTAAAAAAAAAAGTGTTTTTTAATATGACTTCCACTTTCAAGACAAGAATCAGAAAGTCTGAAAATCTCTTCTTCCCTCAATACTTCTTCATACTGAGCTAGAAGGTTTCAGATCTTTCCATGCCTTAATCTATTCATGGAAATAATTTGGCTTATTGGAGTTTTGCTAGCACATCACTAAACTGTAGTCTGATTGTCTGCGAGTGCAGGGAACAAATAAATCCCTGGTTGATTTATTTGCATATTCTGAATTACTCTCATACTAACAGGCACATGGCACTCTCTGCTAATCTTCAACCTGCAGGAATTAGAACTTCCAGGTCTTTTTCATGGCAATGTAAAAAATTCATTCCTCTGGCTTTCTAAATAACTGACATTTTTGAACCCTAAAAAAAGCTTAATCCTTCATGTCTTAATCATTCTTTTCTCTTGACTGCTGTGTGTGTCCACAATTATAAGCCATATTGCATTTAAAAGGGTTTTATAATGAAAATATTTTATTTGAATAAGATTGGAAAAAGAAAACTTGTACAACTTCCTTTCTTTTTTTTTTCCCCTTACTTAGGTCATGTGTGCTTGCAGGAGAGACTGGGAGAGAAAGGCAGAGACAGTGTGAGAGGGAGGGTGAGGAGGATGACCACGCTGCAATCTCTTCTCTATTTTCTTCCTTGAGATCTTGAGCATGCATGCACATGTGTTTGGTGTGAGTTTTCAAGCCACCAGATCTGCAACTCAAACCTCAGTTGGCCAAGTGGGAGTCCAGTGACATAACCGCTATGGCATCTGCTGACCCCCACCCATACAATGTCCTTAACAAACTTTCTTGGTGTTCCTTTTTGTTTTCTTGTAGTTCACATGCAGAAAAAAACTGTACCTCTTTGTAATAATAAAGCAGACAAGATTTTGTACTATGGTTTTAAAACAACACACTTTAAGTATTTTTCAAATTGTAACAAATGTCAAAATGAAAATGTAGAACAGTCGCCTAATATTTCAGAACCTGGTTATGCCATAATATGCTATACAATTACCCCATTGTTGAACAATCGGATTATTTTCTATGCTTAACCATTATAACAAAGCAGCAGCAAGTGATCTTTTGTGTGTATTTTTCATTTATTTTGTATTATTTTCCCAAAGCGAATTCCTAGTGTAACATATTAATATAAAGGCCAAATTACTAGGCCAAAAATAAACAGCGTTTTTATGGTTGTTGAAATGCAATGCCTATTGCTTTCTAAAAACGAGGGCCACTTCCACAAGAAATGTGAGCAGCTTTCTAGGTCATCCCCCTCACTGGTGAAGGCAGAGCCCAAACCAGTTATTGGTCACTCAACCTGCTGTTATGAATTCAGCTTGATAGGACGTCATTCTGCCTTCATTTCTGCTTTTGGTGCTACAAATAGGACAGCTTTGGTGGGCGACATAAAGGCACCACCACATTCCCGGGTTTGGGTACGTTTCTGAAGATTCCATGAATATGGCTAAATGAGTAAAATGCCTTCTGAATTCTGCAGTGTCTTTTGATATATCATTCATTAACCTCGTTTAAAAAATGAAGACTTGGTGTGGAATGATTCATTATTGGTCAATCCTTTAGGCTCCAAGTGTTAACCACTTCCTATCTTAAGGACTTCCTTACCATCATGCAGGAACAGATTTGATTGTTTTTAAAGTCTATTTATTCTATGAGAAGGAGATGAAGAGAAATCAGGAGGGAGAAATGCAGAGGGAGAGAGAGAGAAAGAGACATTCACAACAGGATCTTCGTGTCTCAATCCACGTTCAGTCTCAGCTTGTCTGGGTCACAGGCATGCCACCATTCAGTGTGCTCAGGGAGGACTCAAGGTGTTAATCCAGGACCTTTCTCATGTGGATCCCTTCCTGAACTCTAGATTTTATTTTTAAATCATAGAGCATTGTAAATAAATATACCCATTTATAAGCCAATAAGTTCTACCTAAACTGGAAACAAGAACTCCAGATTTTTTTTTTTTTCTTTTTTTGGAGAGGTTTTTGCTATAGGGCGCGTGCGCTTGCCAGACAGACAGAGAGAGACAGAGAGATAGAAAGCGAGAAATCACCCCCCAGGGGGGATGGCCACGCCGCAATCCCTTCTCCTCCATTCTCCTCTTGGGATCTTGGGCACGCACGCACACACGCCCGGCGTGAGTTTAAGCCGCCGAGTCCGGGACTCGAACCGCAGTCAACTACATGGGAGTCCAGCGACATAGCCATTACGCTAACTGCTGGTCCCCCAAGAACTCCAGATTTTTTACTTTATGTTGAAGCACAAGTTTGAAGAACATGACTGTATGATTTCTTTGGTGCTAGAAGTTCTGCACAGTATTTTCAGATGCATTACACATATTCATTCATTCAAGCAACGTTTACTGAGGGCCTTCTATGTACCAGATACTTAGGTTATGGTTTAAAGCAAGGCATACACATTCTTTGCCCTTATGGAGTAGATAGCCTCATGGGGAAGATGGATATCAAACAACAGTCACAAATATGCCCACTTTTTGGCCCACAGCAATCCTGCCACAATGGAGAAGAGGAATAAATATTACAAGGTTGCCCTTATACCTCCCTCCCATCATCCTATGGAAAGCCAGAGGGCAAGGGAACTTATTCATGCCTTCCATACAGTGAAAGATGGAGAAGGGTAATGGGACAACAGGGTAGTGGGGGCGATTGGGGATGGAAAGTATCCAGTATATCTACCAAACTCGTTAGTGGGTTTAGTGTTCAGTTCATTGCTACCCTTTTCTCCCCTAATCCTATCTTCTCCACTCTTGGTGAGGAGATGTTAATATTCAGGTGTGTGACCCATAACCATGTGGTCTCTCAGTTGTTTTAGCTTTTCTCTTTGCCCATCTCCATGGTTACACTCAGGACTTATATCACCATTATTCCTACATTAATTGAGACTTCCAGGTCAGGAATATTTCCTTTTTTTTTTTTTTTTTTCCCTCTATCTATTTCTGTCTTCATGTCCTCACTTAATGCCTTTCTCAGGTAGGATTCATCATTGGGATCATTCCCATTTTTACACCTCAACTCCTTTGCCCCTCCCTCTCTGACTCCATGGTCCTCCTGTAAAACACAACTTTGTTTAACACAATCTAGCTCAGCTCTGTTTAACACAATTCAACCTAGCTCTGGTTAACACAATCCAGTTCAGCTCTGGTTAATATAATCCAACACAGTCCTTGATGTCTGCATTTAAATAGCTGAAACTTGGAGAAAATTTGTGATGGAGACAACTGATTTTATATTAAAATCAGAACCAGCGATCTCAAATGTATATTCTTACTGTTTTTGATCCCTCCAAGTTACTATTTAACAGCTCTCTTCTCAAATCTGCACACTTTCCTGGTTCAATGCCAGTTGAAGAGCTTTTCTTACAAATTCACTAAGAAAACAAAATTGTTCAGTTAAGAATGATTCCTACTTCCCACTTCTCAAATCGACCAGCCTATCTGAATCTGTACTCATGCCTTCCACCATCCTTCTTTTTATAGTGGAGTGTTTGTGCTTATTTATATCCAATCTGTTCACTGTCTTAGGTCCTATCCTTGTCCTTTCTTGAGTACCTAGTGTTGTGTTTTTTCTCCTTTCTTTTCTGCATCATCATTCCTCTAAACTGGGTCTTTCCCATGAACTTAAAGACATGCTGTATCCTTTCTCATCTTCGAACACACATAAGCTCACTCATGTCACATTCTGTCTGTGTTTTGGCCTCATATCTCTGCTCCTCTTCACAGAAAAACATTGTGATACTTGATATTGTTGTGTGGATTTGCTCTCTGTACTTCCTCACCTCAAATTCTCTCATCTTCTCCTAATTCTGCTTTCCCACTGAAATGGTTTTTGTCAACTTGACCAATGACTTTCAGGTTTCCAAAGTAAATGGTCAGTGTTTTGTCTTCAATTCACTGACCCTCTAGGCAGCTTCTGAACCAACCAATTGCTCCCATCCCTACCTCTTCTTGAAACAAAATTTCTCATCTTTTCCATGAAAGCTTATTTCTGGTTTTGCATCTGCTTTACTGGCAGTTCAGTCTTAACCTCCTTTGTTGTTATTCTCTCCTTGACAGCCAAAGGGTGGCAGGATCCAGGCCTTTTACTCCTCTCTGGATAACTATAGTTAGACAATTTCATCATCTATACAGATTGTGCTGACATTTTTATCTCTAGCTCAAACCACTCCTTGAACGTGTATATTCAACAGCTACTTGACTTTTCTATTGGATGACTAATAAGCCTACTAATCCAACTAACAGGATGTCTCCTACTAATCTGTGGGAGACACTGTTGGGAGGTCTTTCAACTCATATCATCTTCCTAGACTGCACATTCTAGACTTCCTTCTAGACTTCCGTGGCCAGTAGGTGTGGCCATGTGATAGAGTTTTAGCTGTGGCATATGAGCACTTCTACGTTTGGACCATCAAAACCTCCCACATGTGATTTTCTATGTTCCTTGCCTTTTATAGATTGGTGCATATAAGCACAGTGACTTTTCAAGCCCAGTATTGGAAAGGGCCAAAATATGGAAGAAACTTGGATTCCCACAATAACTATTTGTGATACAGCTGCCCATCAGTATGGAGTAACTGACTGGATTTCATCTAAACAATTAATAAAATATTGTATTAAGCTATTACGTTTTTGTTTGTCTATAATAACAGCTAACATTAATGAGTATAGCATGTTAACTTCAGCTTGTCCCAGCAGAACTTTTGGTAACCTTTATCCCAAAGATGCTCCTGTTCTAGTCTTGTTCAGCTCAGCAAATAGTGCCAACATCCATCAACTGCTTAGCACTAGGAGAATGCCAGCACATATTAGATGCTTGCTAATATTTGTTGAGTAATGCATCTTGGCCTCGATTGATCTAATCCACCAGTAAGCCCTATAGCTCTGTTTCACAATACTTATCTACTTCTCTCCATTTCTACCATGTCATCTTAGTTCAAACTTCTGCCATCTGTCACTGGAATTACTGAAGTAGCTTCTAACTAGACTCTCTACTATATTCTTCCAGACCTCAAATTGATCTTCTAAGAGAAACTAGAGTGATCCTTTGAAAATACAAATTAGATCATGTCATTGTCTTGCTCAAAGTCCTCTGGTGATTTCCCAGCACTTTTTCTTTTTTTTTTTTTTTTTTCCCTGCTGTAGGACTTGTGCCCTCGCCAGACAGACAGAGAGAGACACAGAGACAGAAAGCGAGAAATCACCCCCCAGAGGGGATGGCCACACCGCAATCCCTTCTCCTCTATTCTCTTCTCGGGATCTTGGGCACGCACGCACATGCGCCCGACATGAGTTTTAAGCCACCAGGTCCGGGACCGCAAACTGCGGTCGACTACATGGGAATCCAGCGACATAGCCATTACGCTAACTGCTGGTCCCCCAGCACATTTTGAATAATATCCCAATCTCAATGCTAGACCACAGGGTTCTCTGTGACCTGGTTGCTGCTTCCCTCTTTGATCTCCTGCTGTTCCACTTACATCTTTTCTCATAAAGCCCTGGTCACATTGGCCTTCTTTCTGCCTGTGAACACATCAGGCTTGTTTCTCCCACAGGGCCTTTGCTTTGGCTATTCCCATTGCCTGACATGTTCTCCCCTGCTTTTTTCATGACCAGCTCCTTCTTGTCATTCAGGTTGCAAGTTAAATGCTACCTCTGAGGAGATGCCCTCTCTGGTCATCCAGCGTACTGCAGCCCCACGCTCCTTATCCTAGCATCCTGTTTTGTCTTTATCATTGCACTTAGGATTACTTGACATTTTCCTGATAATGTATATTATTGTCTTTCCTCTGTCCCCATAAAGGACTTAGATATGCTGTATCCTCATTACTAAGAGCAGTATCTTATACTGAGGACATGTCTCGTCCATGACTCTGAAAAACTGAGATGGTTCACATAAGCTTACACAATTTCAAACACAGCATTACCTCTTTGATCTAGTCAAAGCTCAGACATGACTTGATTAGGCTTGGTGTCACAATAAGTATTAGATTATTATTATTTAAAAAAAGTAAAATTTTTAGGAAAGTAGTCTTTCATTCCAGAAAGTTTAGAAACTACAGACAAAAAACCTAACGAAGAAGTAGCTGTAAGGTAGCATTGCTGAGCTAACAATCACTGATACTTTGGTATGTTTCTTTCACTCTAATTATTTATACACAGTTTAAGTGAAAGTGGCAATATTTGTCCACAGAGAAATACTGAACATGCCTTTCCCTATCATGTTAGTCCTGCTCAACAAGCATCTTCTTAGGGGGCAGTTGAAATCTTCTCAAAATTTAGTGGTAGGTGTTTCCTAGGAAAGTTTCTTTGGGTCTGCCATAGGATATGGTCTCTGGTCATGGTATTGCACTTCTGCAGGGTCTGAATGATGCCAGTTTATCACTGCCATTGTCTTGGGGTGGGGTTGGAAGTCAAGCAATGCTGTGCTCTTTGCGGTTAATTTTTTGTTCTTAAAACTAAAAAGTGAGAGACCTAGTGCAGGGTTCTGTGACCCAGCTGGTTCAGTGGTAGCAGGCTAATGCCTCCCAGAGTGACTGTAGCAGCTTGCAGATTGGCAGTAATGAAGCCTACCTCCATTGTGAGTAATAAAAATAAGATTCAATAAAAACCTAAACAAGAGAGGGGCACAGTAAGGGCTATATTCTTCTTGCCTTAGGTCCTGGAAAATTGTCACATAGTTACTGAAGCTCCAAAAGGCAAGACATTCAGTTATGGCTCAGCTGCAATTTACTTTTCAAATGCTGTGCAATAATGGAACAATTATACTAATATAGGATATAAGAGGAACAGCAAAAAGGCAAGTGATATCAAAGTTAACACTCTAGAAGTAAAAATAAAACTTTTTATTAGCTTTTTAGTGGCGTATTTCAGTGGATTGGTCCAGAGACATATGTTTACTCTGATTCTGGTCAAAGGCTAACCACTGTACATTAATAATTGTGGTGAACTGGTCTCTCAGCTCGTGTTGCTTTGTGTTCAGATCCTACAGATAAATCTTACAAGGAAATTTTCTATAAGACATGGTGTGGTAGGCTGAATTATTGGCACCTCAAAGTTGTCCACATCTTAATTCCAAGAACCTGTGAATATATTATCTTATAGGGAAAAAAGGGATTGTGGGTGGAATTAAATTAAGGATCTTGAGATGGGAAGTCATAATGGATTATCAGGATGGGTTTGGAGGCTGGAGGATCAATGTTAGGGAAGATGTATGAATGGAAGCAAAGTCAGAGAGGAGAGAAGATGCTGAAGATAGAGGAGGGAAGATACTGTAACAAAAAGGAAGGGGTCAGGAGCCAAGGAACACAGGGGGCCTCTAGAAGGTAGAAAAGGCAAGAAAACAGAGCCAGTCCCATAGCACAGTCATTGAGCACTATGCAGAGAGAGCTGGATCCCATGTGCTGGCCGCGGTTCTAATTCTGGACCCAGAGGCTTGAAACACATGGTGTGTGTGTGTGTGTGTGTGTGTGTGTGTGTGTGTGTGTTCTTTCTCTGGTGAGTGCAAGTGCTCTCTGGCAATAAAAAATAAGACAAGAAAACAGATTCCTCCCTAAGGTTCATGGTAAATTGTTATAGCAGCTATGGGAAAATAATGCAGTGATCAAGTTATAATTCAGAGACTGTAGACTTGGATACACGTCACCTCCGACCAGTTGCTAGATGTGCCTAGGGATCTGGGTTGAGAATAGTTCTGAGTCTGAGCATGTGCTCAGGGAGGAGCATTGCTGTGGTTAGCCAGCAAATACTCTCATGGGTCCAGAATGTGCCTCTGTACCTCAGACCTAAATCTTTTTGGGGTGAAAGGGAATAGAACCTGCAAAGTCTGACAACTAGATAACAGTTGCAGCTGTGAAAGACGAGCTCCAATGCTGGACACCGACTCACTTGGATGGCCACTGTGGCCATGATATGTGGGTTTCAGTGAACAGTGCAGCTGAAGTTTCTTGGAGGGGAACGTTCTTGGCTTTATCCAAGTGTTCTGATATCCTAGAGCTCCTGGTTGGTCTCATGTCTAGTGATCCCACTAACTTGTAACTTTGGGCCACTTGATATGCTGTTATTCCATTTTATTATTAGTATGAAAGCAAACTCAGCAAAAATTATTTTGGCTTGAAGAATGTAAAAATCTCCTTTTCTTAAAACATGAAAATTAGGACATTTCATTTGTAAAAATAGAACCACTGACTGCTTAGTAAAACCAAGGATAGATTATTCTTTTTGTTAACTCTTCTATCATTTACTTTGAGCTTTTCTGCCTTTCCCCCTGATCCTTATGACCCCTGTGCAGGGACAAATACACAGCACCCAGATTAAGGGGATCAGAGTCTTCTGGGAACAGGGTGTACAAACTTGGAGATAATCATGACTTGACTTTTGAGGACTGTCTTGGAGAGTTAGAACCAAGACCTGTTGTTTGCTATTAACAGCCTGGACGCTATTATCCAGCTGCTTCTTTCCATGGTACAACTACTATCTGTGAACTCACAGAGGACACCCTTGGCAGCTGCAGGGCATAATTACCACATTCCAGAATATCTTTTAGGCATTGGGATCTATGGCTACCTCTTTGGATTGTTCCCCTGCTAACTAATATGTTATTGGCTTGACACAATTGACAGCCGGCTGTGCCAGTGGCTAAAGGACTGCCTCTGGGGCTGTCTAAGAATGAGGTTAATGATGGGTAGATGAGCTCTCTGGGTTTCTCAGACATCATCTACCTGAGAGCAGCATGTGCGTGATGCTCTGTGTGATGACAAGGGGGTCTCGCCACACAAACCAATGTACCAAATGGGCCAATTATTCTTCTAGGTGTATTGTGGGGATTGTTTTGCTAATTTTGAATGTAATTAAAAAAAAAAAAAGCAAAGCAAAATAAAGCTAGACCAGTCTTGCTTCCACAAAAAACCTGGGAGGGAAAGTATTCAGAAGCAAACATAGTTGCATCTTCTCCTGGTGTGGGGAGAGGGATCTCTCTTTAACTTGCTCTCCCTTGTTCCCACACATCATTAGGACAAGCCAGAGGGTAAAAGAGTTCAAGCTGAGTTGCAGTCTCTGACTTAAAGGACATTTTGCAGTTATTTAGATCAATTCGCACACCTTACAGATAAGGAAGCAAAGGCCCTGATAAGGAAAAGGTTTTCTTTGCGATACCTAGCTTGTTACAGAGGAGTTGAAACTAGAAACTATTTCTCCAAAATTCTAGCTGAGAAGGGAGAAATTCTGGGAATCTGCTATTATCCTTTGAATTAGAAAGATTCCCACCCAAATAATGAGCATCTTGTAGGCAGGAATAATGTGTATTCATATCTGTGTCCCTAGCACCTGGTATCTGGACACTAGGAGGTGCTCATGGTTGTTTATAGAATGAATATATGAATGAATAGGTTACTAAATGAGTGATTTACAGATAATTCAGGAAAGTGAGGGTTGACAGTTTCACCACTCTAAAGCCAGACTAGACTTCCAAAGCATGAAACTGGCTTTATCTTTTTTGCCTTACTTTTCAAATTAACTTCAGTCTCATAATTATATTTAAGATATCTCACGGAGTCCAAATATCTAAGAATCTGTTTCTCTCTAGTGAGCTGTGCTGTACAATATAGCAGTTGTAGTCACATGTGGCTATTAAGCTCTTGAAATGTGGCTGATTTGAATCAAGATGTGCAATAGATATGGAATGTGAACTCAATTTTAAAAAAAAGTACAAAAAAGAGAATGCAAGATATCTCATTAATAATTTTTGAAATAATGATTATATGTTGAAATAATGTTTTAGCTATATTGGGTTGAATATATTATTAAAATTAATTTCTCTGTTTAAATATGTCTTCTAATGTGACTATAAGAGAATTTCAAATTTACACAGGTGGTTCATATTTGCAGTCTCCATTGCATTGCTATTGGATAGCACTGGATGGATCATTTATTTTTGTATGTGCTGGACAAGAAGGTTGAATTAGGAAGGTATTAATTAACTGAAACTGGGTTGAAAAGCTATTTGCAGGCTGGCTCCATAATGCAATGGTTAAATGCTATGAAGAAGGATCTGGATCCCACATGGCCAACCATAATTCAAATCCTAGCCCTCATGGATTGAATAACACACCAAGCATGTGTATGTGCATGTCCCAGATTCTGAAAAGAGGTATGACCATAACCCCTTGTGGGGTGCTCTATCTCTCTCTCATGCATGTACAGATACCCTCTGGCATTAAAAAATAAGTTATTTGAGGCCTACCCTCTGAAGTCCAGTTAATAGCATATAAGACTGTGGAGCTAAAAGCTATGTGCTGACTGCAGTTGGAGTCCCTGGCATAGTCAACCTGAAAACATGCAGGCACATGTGTGTACCTGGGATCTTGGCAGGCTGGAGGACTGGAGGAATAGGATCATGGCCTGACCAAGACCTGTGGAGGATGCTCCTCTTTCTCTTTTTCTTTCTCTTCATTTTGTGTACATTCATGCTCACTATAACAAACAGGTGGGAAAAAGAAATTATTTGATAAAGTATCATTTAAAGTAAACGTCCAAAGGTTTATTACTAAGAGTAACATTTGGTGAAGATGTGTCTTTGTGTGTGGGGGGCTATTATCAAATATTACCAGGTTATTTATTTATTTATTTATTTATTTTTTACATTTGGCATGTAGACCAAGGGAACAGAATAAAGAACCCAGAAATAAACCCCAAAATGTATAGTCAACTGAATTTTGACACAGGCCACAAGACAATCCAGTGGGGAAAAGAAAATCTCTTCAGCAAATGGTGCTGGAGAAACTGTTATCCACTTTCAGAAAAAGGGAACAACCACCATCTCTCACCATTAACAAAAAAATCAACTCAAAATGGATCAAAGGTCCAAACATAAAACCTTAAACTATAAAACTATTGGTAGGAAATACAGGGGAAACTCTTGGAGACATTGGAGTAGGCAAAGACTTCTTAAATAGGACCTCAAACCACAGGGAATAGTTCTGAAAATAGACAAGTGGGATTATATCAGGTTAAAAAGATTCTGCACAGTGAAAGAAACAATAATTAGAGTGAGGAGACAACCCTCGCAATGGGAGAATATATTTGCAAACTCTGTCTCCGATAAGGGACTGATAACCAGAACATATGGGAACTCAAGCAGCTTACCTGAAAAAAAACCAAAAAACAAAAACCAAAAAAAAAACAAAAAAACAGTCCAATCAAAAGATGGGCAAATGAGTTAAACAGACAACTCTCCAAGGAAGACAAATGAATAGCTAAATAGCATATAAAAAAATGCTCAACATCCTTGATCATAAGGGAGATGCAAATCAAAACCAAAATGTGATATCATCTAATTCCAGTCAGAATGGCTAATATTAAACCTTTACTTTTCAAACATGGAGTCCTAAGACAATAATGTAATATGTTCAGGACTGACTAAATTATACCATAAACAATTTATTACCCACATTTGGTAAAGTCCCAAATTTGTGATTGCTTCTTTTTATGAATTAGAGCAGATTAAAGGCCATCTCTTTGTTATTCCTCTTCCTTACTTGCATTCCTACATTTTTTTTTTCCAGAAAAAGGAGAGAAGGAGCAGGCTGGGAATTGGGTTCACTCATGACAGGGAAATGCACATGGTCTCATCCCGCACCACTCTCCCCCTCAGTGACTGGATAGCAGTAAATCAAGCTTCTTTTAATCTTTGGACTCTCCAAGTTCTTTTCAACCTCAGGGCTTTTGCACTTACTCTTCTCTCTCCTAATTTAAGTGGAAGGCTATGCTCTGAATTTTAGCATTATGAATTCCTTCTCATCCTTTTAGTCTCAGCTTAACTGTACTTCTTCACATAGATCTTCATCCAAATTCAGTCCTACCTGTTAGAATTGATTTTTAACTCTTATCTTTTCACGTCACTCATTCTAATATGCAATAATTTCATTCACCTTTTGTCAATTAATCCCAGCTACATAGGAGAAGGAATAGTCTGCTCTTGTTTACCTCTATCTACTAGTCACTTAGCACTAGACCTGGAAAAAAATAGAGGCTTCATATTATTTGTTGAATGAATAAATCAATGAAAAAAAATTGTGTGCTTGGGAATACAGTGACTGAAATTATATTTTATTTCAAGAAATGGCCACTATTTCACACAAGCAATGGTTACCTATGGGGAGCAAATCTGTTTCTGTGATTGCATTTCATGTGAGGCCTGCTTGGGAGGAAATATACAAGACAATCATGCAAGTTCTTGCAGCTCTGAGGTCACTTTGTGAAGGACTGGCTTCAATGGGTTGGGTGGAAAAATGTGGTCTGATGCACCAGAGTTGGTTTCTACTGCTTTAAAATCTTTGGGCCCATTACCTCTTACAATGATGAGAGACACAACACTATTAGTCATCCTCTGCTTAACTTTAACATAATCTTCTTTTCATTTTCTCCTAAATGTGGTGCAAGACACTTTCAAAAATGAAATGAATGGAATGAATTTTGTTTTGAGAATTGTATCTAAGGACTTTTCAATATACTTTGAGATGAAGCCAGCCACTTCGCAGTTTTGCAAAACCAGGATAGAAAAACAGTAGAGTAAGGCAGGGAATATTTTTGGGCAATCTGGGGTACAGGGATGTCTCATATAGACTTCATCTTCTACAGGTGATGGCTTTTTTGAGAAAACAGCTAGGTCCTTTGAAGATGCCATTCCTGACTGTGTTCAGCAAGGTTCCAGGTGAAATTTGGTAACACTGGACACAGAGCAGCTTCGGCCACTGGGATGGCTGCCATGTGCTTTTTTCTCCCCACCGACATCTCACACACAGACTTCATGTACTCTTCCCTGTTGTTTTTGGCTGGAAGGAGAGCTACAGGCCACTGCTTCCAGAGGTGGCAGCTGTTGAGCCAGACTCTTGTCACTACCCTTATTTCCATGTGGAAACAGCTTCTGCTAAAGTCAAGCCACAGCTGATACAGACCAGTCTCCTGGTTCCTTCTCAAGAGTTGCCAGCTCATTTGAATCCAGTTTGGCTGAGAATTAATTTCCCATCATTCTAGTTTGCAAGTCCATCCAACACTAGGTCAATGTGAATCTGATAGAATTTCGTATTGCTGATAATAAAGAAGCTGTGAGTTTTGCACAAGTGCATAGAGGAAAAAAAAATATAAAGAGATGAAGCTGTAGATCCCTGGGCCAGTCGTCAAAGGGAAAAAGCCTTGATGCCAGTGATAGGAGCTAAGACGTTCCTTTTTGGTTCTTTTAAAGTGATGGGTTTGAGTAGAAAATCCTATTGTGTTGAATGATTCCATCGGGAGAGAGGTAGAGACTTTGGAATATAAATTAATGCTAGTGCATTGGAGAATTAAGATTCTTCCTCCTCCATGTATTATGGGCTTCATGTGTGATGAGCATGTGTGTTTCTAGATTAACCCCAGCCTGCCAGGACCTGTTTAAGGGTATTATTATTAATAGCATCTTTGATCCCAGGGTGTGTTTACCATACTTGTCTGGGGGGCATTGGTGCTGATTGATCGTGGGGCCCAACTTGAGCACAGGGGTATCTTGGGAGGAAGGTGGGTGGCTTTCAGGTCATAGAGACAGGATGGATCCCTTATTATGGTGGTATGGGAGATAGGATGAGGAAACTTTCAGTATAAATGAAGAGAAAATCTACAGAAGAATGGATAATTTAAAAAATAAAATTTCCAGAGTGCACATGTACTTTCTGAAGAGAGAGAGAGAAAGAGAGAGGAAAAGTGAGAAAATACCCTCCTTGGACCCCCTCCCCTACTCTGGGAATGGTCCCACTGCAATCCTTCTCTTCCATTTCTCCCTCCTTGAAGGATTTTGGGCATGCATGCACTTATACCCAGAGGGTTTTTCAAGCCACCAGGCCTGGGATTTGAATGTATAGTTGGCCATGTGGTATCCAGCTGCCTTAACTACCATGCCATTGGCTTGTACAAAAAATGGATAATTCTGGGACCAGCAGTTAGTGTAATGGCTATGTCGCTGGACTCCCATGTAGTCAACTGTGGTTCGCGTCCCGGACCCGGTGGCTTAAAACTCATGCCGGGCGCGTGTGCGTGTGTGCCCAAGATCCCGAGAGGAGAATGGAGGAAAAGGGATTGTGGCATGGCCATCCCCTCTGGGGGGTGATTTCTTGCTTTCTGTCTCTATGTCTCTCTCGGTCTGGTGAGCACATGCGCCCTATAGCAAAAACCTCTCCAAAAAAAAAAAAAAAAAAGGATAATTCTTAGATTATTCTGGGTCCAGTTTCAATGTTTACTTTGGGAAAAAAGCAACTAATTCTGGAACTTAGATATAAAGGAAAAGTAAATAAAGATGTGAATGCTAGAAGAAGAGAGAAGATAGTAGAGCAAGAGAGACAAAGAGAGAGAAAGAGAAAGGAGGGTTTAGCAGGATGAACCCCAGCAGCAAGGAAGGTCACATGGTGGCAGGAGTAAGGGTGTGAACTGCTCTGCTCTCCTATGCTTCACTATGCTCCCATTGGCTGGCATAGAAAAAGGGGGGCAGGAATGGGAAAAACCTGTAAAGCATTAAGAACCATCTGTCTCTTTTTATCCTCTCTCATCCCCTTTCTTTTTTTGCTTCTTTTTTTTTTTTTTCTTTCTTCTTTTACTGCCAAGTTCAAGCATTTTGACAAAGTTTAGCCTTAGCATTGAAGCTACCTGCTCGTCTTTTGGTAAGATAATTTAAAAAAAAAAATCATTGGGGCTAGCAGATGGCCTAGTAATTACATTGCTGGACTCCCTCATGGTCAACCATGGTTTGAGTCCCAGATCTGGTGGCTTGAAAATCATGCCAGGTGTGTGTGCATGTGTGCCCAAGATCCTAAGAGGAGAATGGATGAGGAGGGGTTGTGGCGTGATGATTTCTCAATTTCCTTCTTACTATGTCTGTTTCTCTCTCTCTCCAGCAAGCACACATACCCTAAGGCAAAAGCTTCTTAAAAATTATTTACAAGAGAAAATGAGTGTACGTGTGCATTATCAGGGACTTAGGCATATTACATCTGGTGTGTTTTCAGGTCTACTGGGGATCTAAAGCTATGGTCAGTCATGTGGCTTCAGTTCCGTACTTTGGTATACTACTGCCTGTGCCACCACTGAGTCTAGGCCTGGGCAAGACTTTTCTTGTTTGTGTCTGCAATTCTCCATCCACATGGTGGAAATAAATCACTCATGCATGTTAAAGACTTCATTCTTCAGAATGCACAAATAGTCAGAGGAAACTGAAGGTACAGATTATTTCTGTTACTAAAAATGTGTTTGTGTGTGTATACATGCATGTGTGTGCATGTGTGAAAAATAATTGAAAAACATAACTACAAGAAATAAAGTATATTTTAATTGTACCATAAAATAGCAAAAGTTCACTAATACGTCAATTTCCTTCCTTGTCATTTATTTTAAAACATATTTATTTATTCAGAGAGAGAAAGAGAGAGAGAGACAGGCACTCCCAGGAGGGTCCCATTGTGAACCTCCCAGTCGTAGCCAGCCCAGATCATGTCCTGTGTGCACAGATCCTGGTGTGCTCAGGGTGGTCTTGGGATGTGGATCCAGGAATTTTCCTAGGTGAGCCCGGTTGTGTTATCACCACACCACCTCCTGGCCCTCTCTGGTCATGTTTTGTGGATCACTCAACGAAGTCTTAAAAGTAGAGTAGCCTGAGCTTACAGGAAAAGTTGACTAATCCCTCTTAGATGCAAGACTCAGGGAGCATTTTTATTTTTTCCTGAAATAAAGAAGCCAAATGTAGTTTATTATGAGTAACATAAACAAAAACATTACATTTTCTTACTTTACATTGCTCTACTTCTGAAATAAAAAAAACCAATATACCATCCTTTGAGGAATCAATATCCTTTCACACTTTTCCCATGGAAGGTCTTGATATCTGGTTACAAGGGGATGTAAAGGAGGGTGGATTAAATGAACCAACCAACCAACCAACCAACCAAAATAAAGGAATGTGGGGATTTCACATGCGCTTTGTAGTGCATTTAGTGTTAGATGAATTGTGAAGTGTTCCACTAATACACTCTCACTCTTTTCACGGTTGGGAGATATGTCTACCATCTACCCAGGCACTGCAGAAGTTCCAGGTGGTGGAGAGGTTGACAAGATTTCCCCATACACTTAGACAAGGGCAGGGTGTCCCTTTGCTCACTGGAGCAGATGGCTTTGTACAAGCTCTTTAGGACAGCCCATGCCCTGGTTTCAGCTCAGATCACTGAACTGGAAAGTTGCCTGTCCATGGAGACACTCACCTTGGACGGTAGTTGTCTGTCTTTTTGCCTTTTATATCTCTCCTCTTTTCTGATGTTTTGCCCTTGAAATGAGGCTTCTGAGTGCCCTGGTTGTTGAAACAGATGGACTGGTGGTTGCTTGGACTCTCCAAACAGTAGGTCCTCTGCTTTTATTTTTTGTAACCAGTATGAGCTCTAAAATGACCGTCAACTTGTACCCTGATTGTTTGTATCACAATGTGAAATAAAGATGGCAGAATCTGTGAGAATACCTGCCAGGTAATTGCACTTTTTCCAGGGCTAGAAATGCTAAAAGCTCCCAGAAATGTCAATATTTTCAGACTGTAGGAACTATTTTTATAAGCATCTTTCACAACTAAGAGTGCTTTATAGAGAGGTCAGTGATAAGGAAGCAATGCTTATTTTGAGCATGAAGAGTTTCACTGACATGAAAAAGCTGTTGAGATTCTTGCTTTTTCTCCTCCTTCCCTCCCACCTGCAGGCCCCGACGGCAAATCCCTTTGTAATTATCCCCATCACCAAAGCCGGGAAGGCTCACCTTCCACAACAGGGGATATTAGAGGGGCTAAATGTCTCCCACCGCACAGGTAGAAATATTCCTTTGTTTGAAGAGGAAGTTTTCTCATCCAAAGATTATGTCCTCCTGTGATTGTGCCATGATCGGAAGAGAGAGAGATTTTCATGTCCTCTGAGACCGACTGTTGTGGAAAACACAGTAATATCAGGGTTTAGGTTGGCGAGGCAGGAGTTTCAGAAGATTTTGAGGTAGTCTCTTTGCCACTGAAAGGTGATAGAACCATTTTCCGGTATTAGAGAGGATGGGGGTTGGGGGGAAGACATGCTGCCTAGTGGGTGCTGTTGGGTTACATGAGATCTTCCGGTCTTTGGAAACCTTCCTCTGGCTTAATTGGGCAAGTGTTCTATGTAAGTCAGTCTCTGGGGAGACAAATGGCACTGGTAACCTAGTGTGTTTCAAGTTCAGTCTCCTACGTGGACACTCTTCTGACCTAAAGTGATGTTTTCCAGGCCTATACCTTAAGGCCATCAAAGCTGGAAGAGATTTTTGCTATAGTATGCATGTACTCACCAAAGAGACAGAGAGAGACAGAGAGACAGAAAGTGAGAAATCACCTCCCAGCAGGAATGGCCACACTGCAATCCATTCTCCTCTTGGGATTTTGGGCACGCATGCACACACACCAAGGGTGAGTCTCAAGCCACTGGATGTGGGACTTGAACCGTGGTTGAACATGTGGGAGTCCAGCAATGGCATCTGTTGGTCCTGAGTAATTATCTTTTTGAGCATTGGGTTTTTCCATGTAAAATTTAACTTGCAAGGTTATTTATTATGAGAAGAAGAAGTGATATAGATAAAGAGCCTAGCATATTTCCAGATCTATTTTAAGCACTAATAAACAGTGGCCATTGCTAGCACTATCATAAGTAAAGGGGACTAACGGAGTTCCCGGCATGCAGTGGGTGTTCACTAAATGCTGGTTTCTCTTTATCCTATTTATTGCCTTTGTAAGAGTTATCACAGGTTGTAATTATTATTATTGTTGTATGTTTTATTTATTTCTTTGGTTATCCTTACTAGAAGGTAAGCTCCAGGAAGGGGTTGTTTATTAGTTGGCATCCGTATCTCCAGAACATAACCCAATCCTTGACACAATCATTATTCAATAGGTATTTGTTGAAATACTAAATATACTTTATTTTTCTTAATAAAATAGTAACCTGCACGAACATGGGATGCAGCTCTTTTCTCTAGTACCCCCCTCAAAGGCTTTCCAGGAGGTTGAGCGAAATACTGTTGGTGCTGTGAGGAGGGAAGAATTTAAAAGGCCTATGGGACTTTATACCAGGGATAGAAGTCTCTTTAGGGTTGGAGGCTGCCTGGAAACCTTTTTTTCACTTCCCAGTGGCATAGTTGCATGAATCTCATGTCAACAGTCCTGACTGCAAAAGAGCTGTCTGACCCAAGGTTGGATTTGGAAGGGCTTTACTGTAGAAATGTTTTAGTCAGACATTATAGGGCAGTGCTGTCCAAGATGGTGGTCATTGTGCCCTTGGAATGGAGCTAGTCCTAACTGAGATGGGCTGAAAGAGTGACAGATACATCCATCTCTGTATGGAAAAAAATGTAAAATATTGGGTTGTCGGAAAGGTCACCATGCATTTTTGCATAGAAAAATACATCGTGACTTTTCTGACGACCCGATATTTCATGAATAATTTTTATTATCAATTATTTGCTGAAATGAGAATTTGGATAGCTTGGATTAAATAGTATGTATTATTAAAATCAGTTTTATCTCTACTTTTTATTTTTTTTCAAATGTGGCCACTAGAAAAATCTAAAATGGCACGTGTGGCTTACATTTATGCTCACATTATTTTCCTCTTGGCCAGCACTAGTAAGGGACACACTTCCAGGGTAAGAGAGAGGGCAAGGTGTCCAGAGTGAGTCTGAGTGCTGTTTCTGCATAATTCAGTGTGGGACCTCACATGAGCCACCAACCACTCTGCACCTTAGATCTTTATGGAAAAGGCTGCTCAGGGGCTTTGACACCTAAATGAGAAATGCTTTGTTAGAGCATTCTACTATTATAGGATGGTAGTTGTCTTATTTTCATTTCTAATGCCACTTTGAAGGATTCTGGGGTGCAGGCAGTCATAACCTCTTGATTCTGAGAAAGATATTCTGAGGGGTCATTTCATCTGCACCAGGCTCATTCTGAGGGAGGAACACAGAAGTCAACAAGCAAGGTAGGAAATTCCACCTTTGGGAGTCCACTGGATGATTACTGGAACTTTCTTTTTTTTTGGGGGGGGGGGGGTTTGCTATAGGGCACATGCGCTCACCAGACAGAGAGACAGAAAGTGAGAAATCATTCCCCAGGGGGGATGGCTACACTGCAATCCCTTCTCCATTCTCCTCTCGGGATCTTGGGCAACATGCACACACGCCTGGCGTGAGTTTTAAGCCACTGGGTCTGGAACTCGAACTGCGGTTGACTACATGGGCGTCCAGCAACATAGCCATCACGCTAACTGCTGGTCTCGATTACTGGAACTTTCTATCAAGCCAAAATTCCCTACAAAAGTATAGTTCTTATGAAACCGACTAATAAACTGTAAAATTCTCAGTTTTAGGCCTTTGCCCTCCTTAGTCTATTTTCAAACATTCTAGACTTATTCGGAAAGCAGCAAGGTCAGTACTTGGACACAGTGGGTACACAATAAAATATGATGGGATGACCTATTGTCTGGGGAAGTACCGACCTTGCTGTGCAGTAAAGCCTTTGAGAAACTTCCTCTTCTACAATCCCTGCTGGGAAGAAATCAGAACTCCGATGCTGTTGTTTATCTAATTTAGATCGTGTCTATTTAATTTAGCTTGTGTCTTTCTAATTTATATTATGAGCCCTCTCAATGGAAATTGAGTCTCCCTTAATGTTCTGTATGGTGTCTAGTGTGTTTTAAGGGCTCAGATAATATCATCCATAAGAACATCTTCGATTCTTGATGTGTTTTGTCATTAACATCAAAGTTCTTGTTTGGAGAAAAATCTTCATAAGTTTAAGAACTTTAAGTTGTGTCTCTATGTCTCTCAAATATTTAAGAAAAAAATGAGAAATTCAGAGACCCACTAATTATAAATATTTAGATGGAATTTATAGCTGTATGATGAGCTATTTTGATTTTAAAAATTCAGCCATTTAGCATTATATACACATAGTCACATGTCCTGATATTGTTTTTCATTTATCCGTTTAATCACAAAGTTGTAATGAATATATCCCTCTTCTGGCACGTAAAACTCAGGTACCTACCATTGCATGCATTTCCATTCCCTGTGAGTATACGGAAAGACTGGTAGGTTGCATTTCAATGAATTGTTTCATTTCCCTTCTTTTTTTCCTCTAGTATTGTGTATGAGAACACTCATGGACTCTGGAATCTACCAGTATTCTATGGTCTGCTAAATAACTTGGTGGTTGTGTACAAATTATTTCTTTCTTTGAGCATCAGTTTCTTTAGCTCACTTTATAGAAGTTATATCCAAGTTGTTCACTTGTTTGGGGCATTAAATTAGAATGACTCCATATATGAGGGGACTTTAAAACATTTGTAGGAAAATGAGGGAACCAGCAGTTAGCGTAATGGCTATGTCGCTGGACTCCCACATAGTCGACCGTGGTTCGCGTCTCGGATCCGGTGGCTTACAACTCACGCCGGGAGCGTGTGCGTGCGTGCCCAAGATCCCGAGAGGAGAATGGAGGAGAAGGGATTGCGGCGTGACCATCCCCCCTGGGGGGTGATTTCTCGCTTTCTGTCTCTATGTCTCTCTCTGTCTGTCTGGCGAGCGCACGCGCCCCATAGCGAAAAACCTCTCCAAAAAAAAAAAAAAAAAAAAAAAAAAAAAACCTCTCCAAAAAAAAAAAAAAACATTTGTAGAAAAATGAAATAAAAGCATGAGTTTATTTTGGGACAACATTTTGAAATCATGCGTAGTTTTTTTATCATGCACATTTTCCTTGAACTTGTTGAAGACCTCTTGTAATGTGTAGAACTCAGTGATAGGCTTTCTTATAAAAAGTATGCTAAAAGGATGCATTTGACTTTTAGAAATTCATAGGTTATGCTAGACCGCACCTACTGGGTACTTCCTCCCAGCCTCCCAAGGATAAATGCTTTGAAGTTACATTCTAATAGCTCTGTGAGCTGTTTACTCGCATGTTTATGATTGTCCATGCCTACTATGCAAATGGGTGAAATTGAGTCCCTTGAAGATAGAAAGCCCCATTGCTCTCTGTTTGGGCTAGCATGTCTTTTGTCAGATTACTACAGTATGAAAATGCTGACCTTGCCTTGAGTGGAAGAATTCACTCGATATTCTCTACTTCAATATCTCCCAATAGAAGCAGGAGACCCAATGCCCAGATCAACCTCTCAACTAGTTGAGTGTCAGAGTGTGGCAGGCTCCATGAAGTTTTCGAAGAAGACTGAGACAGTCCCTCTCCTCAAAGAACTTGACATCTAATAGATAAGTCAGGACACTTAAATGCACAGGAAAGCAGCATCACAACCAGAACAAATGGACACATTTGTTGGCTCCCCACTATGTACCACAACATAGGTTAATATCTTGTGATCATCACAATAAGGGATACAAGATTCAGAGAAGGGATGGTTTGCCAAATGCTGAAGAAGTCAGGGAAATTTCCAGGGTGGGGGGCGGTAACTGAAGGCTATGGTTTGAACTCTTAGTGAGCATTGGTGCTATTTGACTCCTACTTCCTGTGATTCGCTTCAGAATGTCTAGAGTAAGGCCTAACTAATAATAATAAATTAAAATTTAAAAAGAGAGAGAGTCTGCATTTCTCACAAGCTCCCAGGTGATGTTGCTGGTCTTTGGACCACCCTTGAGTTGCAAAGCTATGGGGTGAGTTGTGTCTCACTCTGGGAAGAGAAGTGAGGAGGATGTGCCCCAGTGCCACGTGACTTTCACCTAATGGCAAAGCACTGCATCACATCTGTTTTCTATTCAGTGAGAGAAAAATGCCACCTTGCTGCCATGGCCTCGTCACTCTGCCTTCTCTTTCTCAAAATAGTCTTGTTTGAACACTAGCTCTGCCTGTCCGCTCTCATCCCATCCCTATCCCCACCTTTGCCCACGCCAACTCTGATTTTGGCAGCAGTGAAGTTGTGGGCTTCCCATTTGAAATAACTTTAAAAAGGCTTACAGACAAATAATCCCACAAATTACAATTACTGGTATTCATCCAAGTAAACCCAGCATCCTGTTACTTTGTTGACAGCAGGACCCAGCCAAATGTTGGGTTAGCAGGGGCTGGTGGAGTTAAAAGGACGGCCTGGTTGAGTTGCCTCACCATGGGAAAGGAGAGGCATGTGCAATCAGATATTTAACACTCCTCAGTAATTATGGGAGTTTTTCTTCTCTCCCTGGCAAGGAACATAACCCTTCATCGCAGTGTTTCAGGTTTGCCTCCAATGCTATCTGATAGAAGTGCTTTTATTCCCTGAAGATACAGTACAAAATACAAATCATCATTGGTTTTGTCTCAGCTGGAGCTGCGTCTTCTCCAAATGCGTTTACTCTGTGCAACTGCCCATCAGACCCATTTTTCATCCTTCGCCCCGCTCCTTGACGATGGCTGGTTTAAGGCCTTTCTTCTGTGCTTTGTTCCTTTAGCTCAGCGAAGTAAACAGCAGGATTGATCTGACACTGCATTTTGGTATTGTTCCAAGTGCTCATCAATAGACACGGCTGGGAATGCACGGAGTGGAAAGGAAGGGCAGATGGAAATGCACTTCTTGTTCTTTGTGGCTTTCAGTGTGCAGCGGAATGTCCCTAATCTGAGGCTGCTCCGCTGGCTGCCGATCGACATGCAAATTCATCATCAAATGATGAGTCCCGTATTAGTTCCAAGGAAATTCTTTAAAGGTATCAGGGAGGGAAAGAGAGGGAGAGAAAAAAGGACAAGAATAATGAAAAGGAGGCTTTTCTTCACTACCTCTTACCTCCAGGTCATTATGGTGTCTCAGGAAAGAGGAAGGAGGATAAATAAGCTGTTACATTGTTGTTTCTTTTTGCATCGGATCTGTTCACAGGTGCACAAAGAAGTGAAATGGTCTGTTTGGAAAAATCTTTATTTTTTTACAGCAAAGCAATTTAAGTTAGCAATGACTTAAGAACCACTGACGGTGGCCTAAAAATGAGAAAAAGTATTACAAAAAAGTGAGCTTTTCTTGGTTATTTTACTTTGCTTTGCCATTTTCTCCTCAATTATTTGAAACAACATTTCAACTGGGCTATTTTCTCATGTCTTTTATTAAAAGAAACCAACAATATTTCAACAAGTAACTTGTTCTTGAATATTGTGGCAAAGCTGAAGTGGAGACTGAGAGACGTTTTCATGGGTCACAAACTGGCCTATCATATTGGAAGAGTATAAAAGTTAGTTGGCTACGTAGACTTTAGGAGTATTTTATGGAAGGCCCATCAAGTATTAGAATGCCTGCAGATTCTTTTTGAGCTATAACAGGTTGCAGGGGGATTCATGAAAAGCATTATCTGGTTAAGAATGATCTGATTTTAACAGCAGGACACATCCCATTGCCTACCAGGTGGCCAGGTGGTGAGCACAGAGAGGGCCTGACCCTATATTGGTGATAAGGAAAACATGTTTCGAAAGAGGTTCTCAGTTTTGGGGACAATTAGACAATCCTATATCCTCGCTACCTCAGCTTTAGGTAAGCATAGTTTCTCTCTCTCTTTTTTTTTAAAACCTTTTTTGTATTATTTTATTTAACTTTATTTATTTATTTAATTTGACCAGAGAAGGACAGAACAGAGAGAGAGAGAGAGAGAGAGAGAGAGAGAGAGAGAGAGAGAGAAAGAGAAGTGAAAAAGCAAGCCGCCAGGCCCTAGACTAGAACCGTGCTCAGCCATGTGGGAATCCAGCACCTTTAACCACCATGCTGCCTGCTGGCCCCATAGTTTCTCTTTTATTTTCTCTAGTTTTGCATTTACCAGTTTGCAGATCGTGTTTTTTAAAAATATATTTACAAAAATATTATAATCACCAAAGGATCTCTGGATTTCTCTTGTTTTAAACAATATAGGTGCTGAGTTGTGTACTACATAGCAGTACTCCTCTGTCTCTCTAATTAAGTGTGTAGCATACATCCACTTGTGTAATTAAAAAAAAGTGTGCTCATGTCTTCCATCTGCACATGAGAGAGAGAGAGACAGACAGATAGACAGAAAGACAGCATTCCCAACAGGGTCTTAATATCATGATCCATCCCCAAGCCTCAGCAAGCCCAATACCATACTTAACATACTATAAAAACTTAAAAAAAGGAACAATGTATAAAAAGGTAGAGTATAAAACCCAAACCAAACAAATTAAATTACATATATCAAGAAAATGTAGTCTCCACTTTATACCAACTGTCTGCACTCTATGGCTGAAATGGAAAGATTAGAAGATATAGAAACATGGAAACTGGTTATAGATACTGGATACAGTGTGGGAAGAGGATGGGAGAAGGAAGAGAGTCTGAGTCTGAGGAAAGATATTAAGGAGAAAAATAGAGAGGTAAGAGTTTTATGGGACACAGAAATGGATTATTATCTGTTGATGATAGAGTGTATAATATCCCCAACTGGACTGGTGTGAAATGTATTCATGTTAGAAAATTCACTTTACAAGCTAAGTGATGTATGCTGATTGAATGTATAAAAGAAATTACAAGAAAATAAAATCTATTATGAAAAACAAAAACAAACAGGGGACTAGCAGTTAGCGTAATGGCTATGTCGCTAGACTCCCATGTAGTCGACCGCAATTCGAGTCCCAGACCCGGTGGCTTAAACTCACTCTGGGTGCGTGCCCAAGATCCCGAGAGGAGAATGGAGGAGAAGGGATTGCAGCGTGGCCATTCCCCTTGGGGGGTGATTTCTCGCTTTCTGTTTCTCTGTCTCTCTCTGTCTTTCTGGTGAGCGCACGCACCCTCTAGCAAAAAACCTCTCAAAAAAAACCAAACACACACACACACACACACACACACACAAACCCCAAAAACAAACAAAAAAAGAAAAGAAAATGCAAGTGGTTTAAGGTTAAAAGAAAAAGATGAATTGATTTTATTTTCCATCCTCAGTGAATCAATGGAGCTGACCAAGGGAAAAAAAAAAAAAAAAAAAGTGAATCCATGAAAAGACCCTCTCATTACAACCTTGCTAAGGCAATGTTGTTTCAGTTTCACTGGGAATGAGCAAAAAGAATGTGTCTGCACTGATTGGTGATGAACAAGGAAAACATTTTTTGATGCTCTAGAAACATATGGTATCTTTGATTCATATTTTGCTGGTTAAACAACATCAAATGGGCCCAGGAATTTAGAAACTGGCATTTGAGACCCTTAGCAGCAATGACAATAGTAGGTGGCATGGCAGACACCCTTTTTAATAAGAAAAAGCTAGCTGAAAGCAAGATCCCACTGATGCATTCTCATCTACTCTTGGCTAACATTTTAAGGAGATGTGGATGGTTTTTGTGCAAATAAGTTTACTTATGTAAATGAATTCACATTTAGTTTAAACATCAGTTTACATTAAAACCGTTTTAAACCATATTTCAACTAGTTATTTTTAAATTCATGTTTTGAGCTGTATGTGACCTTCCTCCTCTGATTTTCTCAAATATTGAAGCTCTTTGGGAAGTAACTGTTTACGTGTTTGCCTGTGAGCTTCAGAAAGAAAGAGATCCTTTTTTATTCAACTTTGTTTTCCTAGTCCATAGCCCAGAGAAAGTGCTCATAAATGTTTATTGAATGAGTGTTTGAATGAATAAATAAATAGATGAATTAAGGTCTCTTAGTTTAGATGACCTTGGCCAAAGGTATTTATCACAGAATTACAGAAGAGCTCAAGAATCCAGCCTTCTGCCTCCAATTTACCTTGAAGAAGATTCTGGTCATTTGTTATTTATTTATTGTTTTGTTTTTATTTATTTACTTTTTATTTTACTCCCCCCTTGCTTCCCTCCCTCTTACCCTTCACCATTTCCCATCCACCTCCCAAACTGAAGTATTGGACGGTATAAAAGCACAGAGAGCAACTGTGGATTCTGGGGCAGTGGGCTTATTTTGGGATACCTGATTCACCGTGGTCTGCTTTGCCTGGAAACTGCCTATGCTTCTAATGTTCATTGAAAGGAACTAAGAATTGGGAAATTGAGAACTCAAGTTGGTTGACAACAGGATGAAATAAGATGGTATTCCTGCGGGAGCAGCTGCATCAGGCTAATGCTGAAGAGTGGATGAGGTCTCCAGAACCACTCTGAATCTAAAACCATTCACTGAATCCAGCTCCTTCTGAATCTACCTCTCACTTCTACTCTGTGTCCTGCACTCACATTTCAGGAGATCGTATTTTTCTAATATCTATCCCTGAGGTCCTGAACACTGTACCTTTAATTGAGCTCATTTAAATCTTTCTTGCAATAAAACTATATTCAGATTGCGCAATAAAACATTTGAGATGGCTCAACAATAAAATCTGAAAATTCTCTATTTTACAGATTCCTCTTATAGAAATGCCATGTTCAAGGGAAAGAAACCCTGTGTTCCCTTCAGTTGCTCTCTGCTTCTTTCCTCCTTATCTAACAGGAAATGGTTTGTATGAAGCGACAACATAGAACATGACTTTCCTTCTGTGTTAGGAAGGAAGATGAGAGAAGAATATCAGCTCAGAAACACAAGAAGCATTAAATGTTAGAACTGAAGCAACAGACAGACAAGTTTCCACCTGTTAGAGACAGATTTCCACTTATTAGCTGTGGCTCCTGGAATGTTTGCTCTTCTATTCCAAGATCGCTGAATGGTCTGGAAACTACTATTGTCATTGATCGCAACATATGAGTCACGTCAAGTCATGTGTGAGAACTATGAGTACATGGCTATGTCCAAGGGAGAAGATAACTAGATAGTTATTAATGCAAAGTCCAGACTTGGGCACACTCCTCTTCTGCTGAAAGCACTATGTCTACGAACCCGACCAAGAGCATGCTCATTTGGGCCAGTAACTCAGCTGCTTTTACTGGGGTTAGTGGTCACCATACTACCCTCTCTCCCATATTGCTCAGGGTACAGGCTAAGCTGCTGTATCAAAGAGGTTTTGAAGTACAGTGGATGCTTGAAAATAAGCTATTTCTCTCTAACACAACAGTGAAAGGTTTAAGACTTGATGGGGTGTCATTGCTACCCTCAATACCTAGTTTCCACGTCTGGGTTCAAAGTGAAATCTCCAGCTTCTGCCATGTCCAGTCAATAAAAGGTGAAGAGGGAGGTAGGAGGAACAAGAAGTGGATAAACCTATGATTGATCCTGGATATACTATGCTCATTTCTGTTCATTTATCATCAGGAGAACATAGTCATGTGGTCACACTCAGCTGCAAGAATGCCTGGGAAATACAGTATTTTGCTGGACAGCCATGGACCCATATACAATTTCAGAGTTTTATTATTCAGTTAAAACTAGGTAGGCCAGCTCATGGTATGATGGTTAGGGCTGCAGGATCCCAAACGGCTGGCTGTGTGGTTTAAATCTTGGACTCAATAGCTTGAGAAACACACTGAATTTGAATGAATGCTTAAAATGAGTTAAGGACAATTTCACTTATCAAAATTACTTCAGAGGATTTCATATATGTATTTCAATAAAAGACTTTTATTAGTCACTAAAGCGGGTCTCGAGACCCCAAAGAATCTTCTCAAACAGTTGAAATGCATTCTAAAGAGTTTTATTTGTTAAAGGTTTAGTATTTGCTTATAACAGGATGACTTAGTTAACACAAATCTGGGGTGATAAGCCTGGGCATAACTGACTTTCCTGCATAGTAAAAGAGAAGAGAGGAACTTGTAACTCTTGAAAATAATATGGAAGAAAAGGGTACTAACACGAGACTGCCTGCTTAGTTCAGAGACGAGGAGAAAGAGAGATACCCTCTTAAGATATTACCGAGGATGAATTTTGGAAAATAAAATGTCCAATATATCGGGATCAGCACATAGTGTAATGGTTATGTTGCTGGACTCCCATGTAGTTGACCATAGTTTGAGTCCCAGTCCTGGTAGCTTAAAAGCTTAAAACTCACACCAGGTGTGTGTGTGTGTGTGCATGTGTGCGTGTGTGTGTGTGTGTGTGCGTGTGTGCATGCCTAAAATCCTGAGAGGAAACTGGAGGAGAAGGGATTGTGGCATGGCCATCCTATCTGGGGATGAACTCTCTCTCTCTCTCTCTCTGGTGAGTCCACGTGCCCTATAGCATAAATCTCTCTCTCTCTTAAAAAAAATCAATATTTTGGGGTCAGGTGGTAATGCAACTGGCCGTACATGGGAAACGTTCTGGGTTTACATCCCAGGACCTCTCTGAGCATGCTAAGTACATGCGTGCAGGTGATCTGAGCTGGCTAAGACTGGAGGTAGATTGTTGCATGGGGACCTTGTTGAGGGTGCCTGCCTATCTGTTTGTCTTTCTCTCTCATTGAAGAAATAAACAGACTTAAAAATAATGCCTAGTAGAGTTTAATAGGTTGCTATGTGCAACTCTCTATAGCACCCCTAGAAAGTTTTCCTGATCTTCAGAAGAAAACAAAAACAAAAACTGACAAAAGTTCTTTAGTGCTTGGAATTATTGTATTTTTTATTGGAAACTAGAAAGAGAGTAGAATCTTGCCTCTGGATAAGTTTGAGACTGAGGAAGTTAGTACTCCTGGCTAAGAGAATGGGAGAAATGTCTGACAGTTGTCTGGGTTGCATGGAACAAACCCAAAGAGAAGACAGTTCAGCAGTTGGGTGTCCTGCTTCCCCTATTATCCTGTGAATTCCTTAGAGTCAGGACACATATCTTTAACTTTCTTTGAAAATTCTCATAATGGAGTAATATATAGTGGTCTGGGAATAATTCTTACTTAGTGAATGCTAAGTGTATCATTCAGCTACTGCTGCATAACAGCCGCCAAATCTCAGTGGCATCATAGTGAGTATTGTTTCTCACACATCTGCAGAATACCTTGAAAGACACTGATCTAGGTTGAGCTTGTGTGAGTGACTGTATTTCCAGTAGTAGGCCTGGTTGGGATTAACACCTTAGTGTGGCATGGGCTCTGGTCTTGTCCAAGTGGAGTTACTTGGGGGTTCAGGCTAAAGGGGCAGCACCTACTTGAAGGGAAGCTCTTTTAACTATCATAGCAGGGTCATAAGAGAACAAGCAGAACATACGATGCCTCTCCCAGGTTAGGCTGGGAATTGGCAAACTCATTTTTGACCATATTCTATTGGCCAAAGTCTCACAAGACAAGCCCAAAATTAATGGCTGTCTTTCCCAGCTAGGAATGAAAAAAGTTTTAGATACTGGAGGCATGAAGAATTCAAATCAATAGTTTAGCCTAGCACATTAACTGACCAGCTGCCCAACTGACCGATGTGAGGCTGAGAAACAGCCAGAGAGTGAGCCCATTCCCCGATGCTGGAGTGACTATGATTTGAGGGCCTTTGAAGGACTTCTTTAATTTTTCCTCTTTGTGAAAGCAGCCATTAATGTTAAAAACCTCATTTTTGTAATAGAATGCACACAACAGTACACATATTGACTTATGTTTTTAGTCAATATCAAGATTTATTGTCCCCAGAGTTAAATAAATCGTGATATTGACCCCATCATAAGTCAATATCTGCCTAATGCATTTTTTTAAAAAGTATTTTGTATTCGTTTATATTAACAGGACACAAACAATCACTCATGATGTTACTTTGTTTTCCCTTTCTTGCTCTTTCTCCTTTGTTATTTTCTCATCTGTCCTAGTAATTAGACCAGGGTTAATGTAGGAGTTACTGAAATAGTATACACTTCAGGAAAGACAACCACAGTAAGGACCTCCCCATAGTAGGGAAAGGGGGATTTGTTTCTGTAGAGAACTATGCCTTCTATGGTTGCCAGTAGTGAAAATGAATCCTATTTTCTTCAGAAGTTGTTCTCCCCCCTCCCCCGGGTTCCTCTCTTCTGTGATATTCCTATATACAATTCTTTGGGATCAGTAGGGAAATGGGGACGAAGGGCAAGGCAGAAAGAGGCAAGAAGGTGAGGGTTCCTTAACAGTTCTTCCATTATATTTTTCTGCCTTTCTTTCTGTGCTGTTCTATTCTTGATTTCTTTGTCTGTCTCTTTCTTTCTATTTGGTAACTGGCATTTACATTTTCTGGAGGAGTGGAAAAAGTATTTCTTTAATACTGAATTCCATTTATCTCCATAAATTGGTTAGGGTATATGATCTAAAGGACTCAGCTGTTTTTAAAATAGGTTTATTCCTTTCCTTGAAGATTATTTTCACATAGTATAGACGAGTTAGAAGGAGCCTCATTTTGTAGACCTCAGTGAGAGCGCCACATTTGCAGGGCATCATTTCAGATGTGGAGTTTTTTGAACAAAGAAATTAAATTTATATGTATCGCCTAAATTATTTTGAATTCATGGTTCAGCAAAGAGTTCACATCCTAATCAAATATGTAGTTTGCATGGGAGCTGCCCCCCTTCTCAATAATAACACGGCAGTTCTATTTACAGTGTGGAGTAGCTGTGGGGGGATGGTGATGAGAGGTGGCTTTTGTGGGAATCTACCCTGGTTGTGTGGAGTTGAGCCTGCATTAAACGTATGGCTTTACCACAGTAAAATTTTTCCAGAGAGATACCCGAGATGGAGATTTGTTTCACTCCTTATAAACAACAGGAGGTCTCTCCCCACCTCCAAGAATCTCTAAAAGGAAACGAATTCTCCCATCTCCCTCTGTCTTTCTTTCCGACACTGTGCATACCCCATAGAGCCTGCCCTCCTCCAGAAGCCTCCTCCAGCTTTGCCTGCCCCGCTCCCACCTCCTCCATGGGCCCCTACAGAGTCTGTGGTCTCTATCACATAACCAGCCCTTGACTTGGGGATGATTTCACTTTCCTGCTGTTTTTAGTGTCAACTTATCTACAGACCAGATTGCAAACTACAGGAGACCAACAACAGAGCTTTTCACTTTTTTAACAATCAGAGCTGGGAAAATGAGGAGGATGATGACGGCGATAACTACTGCTAGCATTTATTATTGCTCACCATATGCCAGGAAGTATTCGAAGGCCTTTAAATAGATGAACTCACTTAATCTCTACAACAGCCCCAGCAGTGCGATTCAGTTATGCCTCTTTGACGTGTAAGGAAGGTACGCACAAAGAAGTTAAGCAGCTTGCCCAGGGTAAGGGGCAGACGAGTGTTTAAAACCAGGTTCCCAGGCTCCCAAGCCTGTGCTCCTTAAAGACAATGCTAGTCTCGTTGGTGATTATTGTAATAGACCATTGATTTCTTGCTCCATGATGGAGACAGAAGTTGAGTCCTTAGTTTTGTCTATTTGAGGGGTGAGCTGCGGCATAGGATAGAGTTGGGGTGGTTGTGAGACAGCAAGGCCCTACAGTCTTATTAATGTGAGATTTCTCTTAGTGCTATCCTTATGAGACTTATGCATAACACCCAGAGACGGTGGCTCAGGAATCCCGGATGTGACAACGTAGGAAGTTGTGAGCAGGCTTTTACTCTCAACGGTATAAGCCTCTGTGCAGGAATGCTGAGTCCCGATTCCAGCTGTGGAAGCCCTAGCTCACAGGGCAGATTGCTTTGCCCAGGAGGACATACCTGTGCCCTGCCTAGACACTGTCTAGAAGACCCAGCTCTGTGTCCATGTTGGTGAAAAATATACTCTACCCTGCACATTCTGAACCCTGTCTGGGCTGGGAGAAGCCACTTCCCCTTCAGAAGAATGGGAGCGCTCTGGGTCCCACTTGGTGCACAGGAGAGAGCTTTCAACCTGTGTCCAATTTCCACATAGATCGATGCCCCAACTGTGTATTTTCTTTCCTTCTTTTACAAAACTAAGAAAATACCATTTGGTCATGCTGTTATGGGGAATGAACACACATCTCCTATGTGATTTTACAATAGCTAAAAACCTGGGATGTATCCATTTCACTGGTTAACCTATGAGGAAAAGGGGAGGCAGAGAAGGGGAGGAAAGAGGTAGAAAGCTCTGTGGGCCACAGTGAGCCCTTACGCACACTTTCTTGGCTCCAGGTACTGAGAAGTGTTCCTTTCTTGTCCCTTCTGTCCATTTGCTTCCACTCTCCTTTTCTTCTCTCCTTTTCCCTCCACCTTGCTCCAGGACTTGGGGCAGTTGTGTCTGATGTCTTTAGATGAATCAGCTGGTTCAAGTTCACAGCTGGCAGACAGATGTGTCTGTGTCTATTAGTTCCACAACGAGCAGGCTAGAAAGATCAGCTTAGGGACTTCCTCAACTCCCCCCACCCCAAATGGCAAATTCTTCCTCACCCAAAGCTCACCAGACTTTGACTATCACCTTTGTCTTCTAGGATTCTGAGCTGTAATTACTAAAGGGGGTAGTGAGAGGCTTACTTACATTCAGTTCCTGAGTGAAATGGAATACCTGGATTCTGGCATGTTTTGGTTTCCTTTGGTTTTGTTTTTTTTGGTTCACAGGTGAGGGTATGGAGATGTGACTGAGAAGGGGCTGGGCACAGTCACTCTCTTAAACAATGTTTTAAAATGGAACAGCTTCCTAGCTTTTGGGTTGAATGAATTCATCTACTTTTTAACTCACTTTTACTCTGAATTTCCTGTGTTTCATTTGGGGCTCTTGAACCTCCCCCCCCCAACTCCTTTAGAAATGGAATCCTTGGGGCCAGCAGTTAGTGTAATGGCTATGTCGCTGAATTCCCATGTAGTCGACCGAGGTTCGAGTCCCAGACCAACAGGCTTAAACTCATGCTGGGCGCGTGGGCGTGCTTGCCCAAGATCCCAAGAGGAGAATGGAGGAGAAGGGATTGCGGCATGGCCATCCCCCCTGGGGGGGGGGGGGTGATTTCTCACTTTCTATCTCTCTGTCTCTCTCTGTCTTTCTGGCGAGCACACATGCCCTATAGCAAAAACCTCTCACAAAAAAAAAAAAAAAAAAAAAAAAAAAAAAGAAATGGAATCTTTTTCTTTCCTTTTTTTCTTTCTTTCTCTCTCTTTTTCTTTTTCTTTTTTTTATTTCCATGTTTATTCACTGAGAGAGAGAGGAAGAGAGAGAGAAAGAAAGGTACCTTTGGCAGGGCCCTCACACCATGATCCAACCCTAGTCCAGCTGGCCTGGATCACAGGCCTGCACATAGCTGTTCCAGATGCCCAGGGAGTTCCTGGGACATGAACCCAGGGCTCTTGATGTGTGGGTCCACCTGTGCCTGCACTGCCCCACCCCTGGCCCCTGAGTACTTTTCCTAGGTCACTTTTCCCTAGTGATCTCATTTCACCCCTTAAAAAAAAAGACATGAATATCGTTCTAGATTCTGTTTTTGAGATTAATCTAGGACCAAATTCAGTTCTCCTGGGATGCTACCCTACAGCTATTCATTTCATCATAAAATGCCTTTCATGGTTACTTTCAAGAGAAGACAAAGCAAGTCCTCTGGAGACAGGATGGGACAGCAGTAATTTCACAGGTGCCAGGGTGCCCCACAGCTCCCTGCTGTACTGGCTAACACACGTGGGCAGGCTTTACTGTTCTGGTATGGAAGCTTACCAGTAAGCTGCCTGGCCACTGCCTGGCTGCCGCCTACCAGATATCAGCTCTGTGTCTGTGTTGGTGAAGAATAAACCACACTGCACACTGCTTTGGGGACATGGAGGCAGGAGAGGGGGAGTTGAAACATTCAGAAGAAACCTCTGTGACTGAGATCAACACAACAGAATTGACTGGACTGAGTCTTGCTTGAGATATTACTGTCTCTTCCCCACCCCAGAGGCTACTTCTATTAAAAAAAAAAAAAAAAAAAAAAAAAAAAAAAAAAAAAAAAAAAAAAAAAAAAAAAAAAAAAAAAAAAACTATTAATAAATGAAATAAGTGTTTAGCAAACTCCACTGTCTGTGTTTACGGTAAGTATTGTGTTGGGTCGGAAGGGAGACACTGAGCAAGTATTGGGTTGAATTGCTGCTATTGTGCCATTTTCGTCTACAAAAAAGTGTTTCATATATTTCATCCTAATGGAATTCTACTTATACAACAAATACTTGTTGAGTAAGAGTTAATTACCTACATGGTACATAACAATCACTCAGTAGATAGTAATTGCTATTATTATCATTATTAATTTTTAGAATGAGAATTTTGCTATAGGGTACATGTGCTTGCCAGAGAGTCAGAGACAGAGAGAAAGAAAGTGAGAAATCATCCCCCAGGGAGGATGACCATGCCACAATCCCTTCTCCTCCATTTTCCTCTCAGGATCCTGGGCACGCACACACACACACACACACACACACACACACACACGCCCAGCGTGAGTTTGAAGCTACTGGGTCTGGGACTTGAACTGTGTTTAGCCATGTGGGAGTCCAGCGACATAACCATTATGTAATCTGCTGGTCTCATTTGCATTTTTTTTTTTTAAAGAGAGATTTTTTGCTATAGGGTGCGTGTGCTTGTTGGATAGACAGAGAGAGAGAGATAGAGAGACAGAAAGTGAGAAAGCATCCCCGAAGGGGGATAGCCATGCTGCAACCCCAATCCCTTCTTTTCTATTCTCTTCTAGGGATCTTGGGCATACACGCACATGGGTCTGGTGTGATTTTTTAAAAATTAATTAATTAATTAATTTTAATTTATATTTCATCACATATCTTTACAGTATACATTTCTTTTTCCAACACAAAAACCGTGGATATCAGTCAAGACAAGGATATTACTGTATCATCAGCAAATCGCTTCTCATTTTTTGTCAATTAAGCATACTTTTACTCGTTTTTTTTCCTCCCCCTTTTCCCCCTCCCTTCCATATTAAACTTTTTTTTTCACATTTTATTGATTCACAAAAGATCTTAAAGTATGGACAAAGCTAGAATCTAGTGACAAGTGCACTATAATTTTCTTCTGAAACAATTTTTTTTCCTCTCTCTCCATTCCCCCTTTTACTAAAGAGAAGTAAAAACTAACTTATTTGCCAAAAAAGAAAAATTAGGTTAATCTCAATTTGGTCTGTTATTTGCATAAAACCCCATAAGAATTCAATTTCTGATGCAAGGCAACAGATACTATTATATTATTGAACTTATGCACATAACTATTCTGCTACAAAATGAGAATGCTCACAAATATTGTCCAATTGCAAAGGGGTCGGGAAGGGAGAAAAGTTTGTTTAAATTTTAAAAATTATTTAACAAATTGCTGAACTCGACTACTCAAAAGAAAACAAAAATCCCTAAGTCTGGAAGACAAAGCATGGAAGAAGATCAGTAACGTTTTAGAAAAAAGTACTAGAATTCTTTCACCAGTTCAGTCTCATGTAATCTCTTTTGTTGAATTTGCAGTGTTACTGTGGTCTGACCTTTCCGGTAACATTCAACATTATTGATATTTCAGAACTTGTCCCTACCATTAAGTTGGCCTTTCTCTTGGTCATTTTTTGTTCTCTTATTTGTCTGTCTTTAGTTTTCCTGGTATAGTACTCCCTTCAGAACTTTTTGAAGAGCTGGTCTGGCATTGGTAAATTCTTTCGTTTTGTCTATCTGAGAATGTTTTTTATCTTTTCGTCCCACATGAAGGATAATCTTGCTGGATACAGTATTATTGGTTGAAACTGTTTTTTCACTTAACACTTTGAATATATTTCCCATTCTTTCTTTCTTTGCATTGTTTCCGACGAGAGGTCCGATGTTAGCTTAATGGGACATCCTTTGAAAGTAACTTGATGTTTTTCTTTTGCCAATTTTAGTATCTTATCCCTGTCTGTGGTTTTGGTCAATCTGGCTATGATGTGCTTGGAGAAGATCTTCTTGGGTCGATTGTATGTGGGGGCCTTTGTATATCTTGGGTCTGAATATTGAATGCCTCTTTAGGTTTGGAAAGTTTTTTTCCAGGATTGCATGGGAGTTTAGTTTCTATCTCTTTGGGGATACCGATTATCGGGATGTTTGGGCGTCTAATGATATCTAGTATCACTCATGTATTATTGTCATTTTTTTGCATTATTTTCTGTCGTTTTTGGTGAATTTTTCTAGGTCAGAGGTTCTGTCTTCTACATTTGAGATTCGATCTTCTGCTTGATCTAATTTGCTTTTTATACTTTGAAGGGAGGTTTTGACTTCCTGCATTACAGCCTTCATCTTTAACAGTTCTGTTTGATTCATTTTTATGGTGTGCATTTCCTCTTTTAGATTGTGGAAGAACGTCCTCACCTCCTGAAACTCATTACCTCTTTTCTCCTGTATCTTCTGGAGTTCATTGTCTCTCTTTTCTTGCATCTCTGTTAGCTTAGTCACTATGATTATCCTAAAATCTTTATCTGACATTTCCATGAGTTCCATTGTATTGTCTGTGGATGATGAAGGGCTGTTCGTTCCCCTTGAGGGAGAGCTAGTTCCTTGATTTCCCATATTTCTTATGCCTCTGCAGTGGTGGTTTCTAGTTATCTGATGGATTATATGTTACTTCCTACCTTCTGGCTTTTCACTGGGTGTTGGGCCAGAAGGAGGGGTTTGGGACAGAGACCTTTTCCAGTTAAAGGGGCAGAGAAAGCCCACCTCAGATGCATATGTATTCTGACTTTTCGCTGGATGTTGGGCCAGGAGGAGGTGCTCAGTGTAAGCTTTAAGCTGCTGGGTCCGGGACTTCAACTGTGATCGACTACGTGGGAGTCCAGCAATGTAACCATTGCACCATCTGCTGGTCCCTGCATGATGTTTTTATACTACGTATTTTCTGTGAACTTTTGGAAGGCTCCCTCGTATGTACCTACCATGGGCAGTGATTGTAGGTTGTATAGCACATAATAACCATTCAGTCTACTTTAAGCAAGGACCTAAGTGTGATCCTTCTATTGACAGGTCAGGTGACCTAATAACTCATTTTTATTCACCACTCATTGCAGATTTTTCATTTCCTTGACTGAGGGAACCAAGTCCTCAGCCCACTTGGAAGTGGGGACAGTCTCTATCTTAATTGCTTCACTACATTTTAGTCAAACAGTGTGTTAGATATCTGGGATAAATCCCAGTGTTTTCTCAGATCTTCCTGCAATCTAACCTTTTGAGGAATACTAACTTTGTCCCTAATTTGTGAAATCTTCATTTTACTCTGAGTTTTTAATCCATAAATGTTTTCACATAAACTGCAACATTGAGAGAATTATATATCAAATTTGATGGAGATGACAAATCGCAGTTTGGGATGATTATATCTGATATAACAGCTGGAAAAAGAAAGCTAGAAACACAAGCGAGACCAATAAAAAGCTTTCTTTGGCATGAAGTACCATATTGTCATAATGTTCCCCCCAAATTGAATTGCCTTTAAAAAAAAGAACCATAGGGATATTTGAAGGAACACAAATATTTTTTAAAAAAAGTTAAAATAAGCTCTTTTTGTGAGCAAATGTTTTCAGAACCATCAGTTTTCAGCCTTCAGAATTTTTAGGAGTAGTTCATTCACTAAGGGGGCAAAAAACTGTCAGGTTCTAAGAAGCAATTTCCAAAAACACTCCATAGACTTTCCACTCTTTTCTTAGGCATTTTTATGTTCAGAGTCAAACCCAGAAGCAAGGGGATTTATGAACCACCTGATATAAATGATAAATCATAGAACTCTGAGTCAATATCCTTCTTGTGTTTTTAAATCCCCAGGATTTTCAAGCAAAAAAGAATAAGAGGGCCTCCAGGAATTCTGGACTCATGAGATGGCAGTGATTTTAGCAGTAGTAGTAATAGCACCCACATTCATTCCACCCATCGGTTTGGAGGGTGGATTTCCTTATTTATTTATAGGTTGTCAGGAAAGTCATGACATAGTTTTCCATGTTTTTCTATGCAAAAATGAGTCATGACTTTCCTGACAACCCAATATTTCTTATTTCTTCTGAGAGAGAGAAAAAAAAAAAGAGAGAGAGGAGGGAGGGAGAGAGAAAGAGAGAGAGAGAGAGAGGGAGAGAGAGAGAGAGAAAAGGGCATCCTCAATAAGGTTCTCTTGCCGTGATTCACACTAACCCCAGCCAGCCCAGATCATTAGTCTGTGCCTGGAGTGTTCCAGCAAGTCCCAGACACAAACCCAGGACCTTTCCCATGCAGGTCCTGTTGTGTTGCTATTGTACCACCCCCTGGCCCCCAAGAAGGTGACCATGTAGCAGAACCTAGGCAAAGAACCTTTGAACCTAAGAAAGAAATGAGTTGGGTTATGTTTGAGGACAGGAAAAAGCTCCTACTGCAGCTTTGGGAACAGGGGGAGGAGAGCATTATGAGGTGACATGAGAAAGCAGACAAGGTAAGTCTAGGTCTTGTAAAGACTCTTAGGGAGGGAAGGTTTGGCTTCATTCTGACTCCTGTGACACTAATTGTATGATGTTTGTATGTAAAAAATGAAGTGGGGGGATATAACAGTATCTGTCTTGAAGAGTTGCTCTAGATAACATAACTGAATAGGTCCAAAATGTTCAGACTTATGCCTTATACACAGTAAGAGTGCAATGAACTATAGACATTATAGTTATTGCTATTATTGGAGGGTATGGGAGGGTTTTAGCAGGAGAATGATAAAATTTGGTCTATACTTTAGAAAAATGTCACTTTGGTTGCTGTATGGAAATTCTCAGGAGATGAAGGGGGAGGCAGGAAGACCAGATAGGAAGCTGTTGCTTTTAACATGGTCCAACTGAGAGGAGATGACATGGACATGGTAGAAAGAGGAAGGGCGAGATGGTCAGAGTTGAGGTAAATTTTTTTAAGTTTTAAAAAAAGTTTAATTTTATTTGTTCATTCATTTATTTTAATTTGACCAGAGAGAGAGAGAGAGACTGAGAAAGCAAGTCACCAGGTCCCGGACTTGAACCGTTGGTCAGCCATGTGGGAGTGTCCAGTGCCCTAACCACCATGCCAGCTGCTGGTCCCCAGAGTTGAGATATTTATTGGGCAATAACCAACAGGTCTTGCTGATAGACTGGATGTGGGGTATGAGAGAAACAGAAGACTCAAGACTGCGCTTCACTTGTAGCCTGAGCAACTGGGTGGATGTTGATGTAGTTTACTGAGCCAGGGAACATTTGGGACCAGAATAATCCTGTGTGGCTGGGGGTTGGATAAGTGGGAAGGGGGAAAAGGGTATGCCCATAGCTATAAATAAATGAATAAATGGCTGCGTTTCTTACTTTTGAGCCACAGTTATAACCTTAGTTAGGTTCAGGCAAGATATCTAATGATTTTGGATGTTTTTTGACTTGCCCTCAAGACTTTCTGCTCAATATTTCATAGGATTACATCAATATCTTTGAGAATTTAAAAGTGATATAAAACCATCTTAACACTCAAATGCTTTTCAGAAGGTCAGGCAGTTTCTTTTTTAAAGAAAAGGGGGGAGGCAGCTCTGTTTGGGGGTGACTTAACTGCAGAACACCATGGAGACAGAAATGTCCAAAGTGACCTTTCATGAGAAGCTCCTTTCAGTTCTGATGCGTATGGCAAAAAGCAGTTTGGAAATAAAAGGTGAATTAGTGTGTTGTGATTTGGGGCTCATTCATATTGTATTCCAGACACAGAGCTACTGTGTAGAGTCCTGTTCAAGCAGTTTCTGTAAATGGGTTTGAATTACAGACCTTGGAGATTCTATGCCTATACTTGTAATCAGTAAGTCTGGTTTCTGGTTGTTTAGGTCTTTGCAAGAATACTTTCCCTGAGTCATGTTTTCATGTTAGACTCTTAGCATTTAGCAATGGTATATGATATCTGTAATACAACTTAAGTAACTTTGAGTACAAAGGTGACTTAACTGGTCCAGGTAACTGGAAATTCCAGAGATAATTCTTTTAGGTATGGCTGTACCCAGGTGTTTTACGAATTTGTTCTTCCATCTTTCTTCCTGCTGGTTGACTTCAACCATAGGAATGCACCCCTTCTGTGGCAGCAAAATGACCTCTAGCAACTTCAGACTGCTGGCTTTCATTCACTGCATCAATTTAGTAATACCAGGGAAAAAAGAAGACCTCTCTTCCAATAGTTTCCCAATAAGTTGCATCAGGCTACACAGAACACCTTTTTCTAACTTATCCATTCAGAGGGATGCCTTTTTCTAATTCTTACAAAGGTGCCTCTGGCCCTTAAGAGGTTGAAAAGGTGAGAACAAAAATAGGCAGATCATTTAGGAGGCCTTGCAATTGCCCAAGTAAGAGAGGCTGGTGGTGCTTGGGTTAGACCATGGGTAGTGAGGATGGAGAGAAATGTATGAACTTAAAATTTGTCTTCAGCAGAAATAATGACATTTATTTATTTAACAAACAGAAAATAGTAACTGTTCTGAGCTTGTCCTACATGTGAGAGATACAATAGTGCGTAAGACATGTCCCAACTCTAGAATTGCTCATGATCTATGGATTAGACAATGTATAAACAGATTGGTACTGCACCATGAGCTAAGTATTTTATGAGTACAGAGGAGAAAACAATTTTGTCTTTGAGGAAAATTCAGTACACTTCAGGCAGGTGGTGGTATCTGAGTTGGGCCTTGAAGTATAAGCAGGAGCATTCCAGGTAAAGAAAAATGTAAAGGGAACTTCAATGGAAATATATGCAAAAGCATAAAGACAAAAAAGACTGTAAGACAAGTGAAATAGATGGAGTCAGTTTGGGAAGGACTTTGAATACCTCTTTAAGATGTAGGTTGGAATGTAGAAAATATACAATCTGACGTATGTTGGTCCATGGGTATAAATATATCATATAGAACATGTCAAGTGGACTTTTCTGTAGTTGAATGAATTTCAAACATTAATGTGTGTAAGAATTACTGTACTATGTTTACTATGTAGCATTTTTAGGGATTTCTTTTTTTCCCAATATATTTTGATATATATGGTTTTGTCATATCAGACTATTAGATTTTAATTTCTCTGTACTTAAGATGCAATACCATTGTGTTAGGTGGACTCTATATGATTTAGTGCTGGAAGATACAAAGTACCTTCTCAAAAGTATTCTAGAAAATCTAGTATACTGGTTAGAATGATTTTACTTGTAAGCAAAATAAAACTCAGCTCAAATTGGCCTGAACAATGAAGGGGATTAATTGTTGCACAGGCTTGAAAAGTACAGCTTTGGTATATATTAACATACATTCTCTAAGGTTTTCTCAGTTCTCTCCATTGTGTGTGGATTGAATTATATTCCCAGGCTGGTTCCCCTCGATGGCAGGAGAGCAGACAGCCTTGTCTGGAGCTACTTGCTTTCTATTCAGGGAAGAAAGAAAGTTCTCCCCCAGGAGCATCAAACAAGAATCCTGAGCTTCACCTTAATTGGGTCACTTCCGAACCCTGGGTGGCTTTTCAGTCCTGAGTTGGCTGAACGTCAAGAGAGATGAGCTTACCAAAGTCATTATGCATTTTTTTTTTTTTTTGCATAGAAAAACACAGAAAAAAAGTCATGACTTTTCCAACAGTCCTATCATCTATCTATATCTATCAAACTATCTATCATCCATCTATCTATCATCTATATCTATCATCTATCTATATCTATCTGTATCTATCTATAGAGCTCTATATCTATCAAACTATCTATCATCCATCTGTCTATCATCTATATCTATCATCTATCTATATCTATCTGTATCTATCTATAGCGCTCTATATCTATCTATCTATCTCTCTATCTCTCTCTCTCTCTCTCTCTCTATCTATCTATCATCTATCTAATCTATCTATCTATCTATCTATCTATCTACCTACCTATCTACCTATCTATCTATCATCTATCTAATCTGTCATCTATCTATCTACCTACCTATCTACCTATCTATCTATCTATCTATCATCTATCTAATCTATCATCTATCTATTTACCTATCTAATCTATCTGTTTATCTATCTATCTATCATCTATCTATCTATCATCTATCTATCTATCTATCTGTCTAATCTATATCTATATGTATCATCTAGTTCTATCCTTAAAAGCCCCAATGACCTAGCAAAACCCTGAATTACTTAGGTAATTGGGACAACATCATAGCATATGTCTTATAAGCTTGAAAAATCAAAATCTTGGTGGACAGTTGTATATTGAGTACTGAAGAAAGTATTCATTACACATTTCTGTCCGATTTGAATAAGCATTGGGATGAAGATCCCTTTTAAACTATTATAAAGAAAAGGTTTCCCAAACAAATTTATTAATACGATTGTAGGAATGGTTGAGTTTATGAGAGCAAATTCTTTGCAAATAGCCTTCAAAGATGCATTTATGTGTTATGCACAGACCACAATTACCTGTACATGAAAACACGCTCTACCTCTACTTGGTAACATGTAGTTAACCCATTTCCAAATACAGTCTTACTAGAAAAATATTCAAACTGCATTGTTCTTCAAATAGTCTCTTAAGCAGAACTTTTGTTATTCAGAGATCTTCTCCTCAGTGGTTGAAATCAGTAACTTTTCTAGGTATAACTTGAGCTATGACCCACTCCCATTGAAGGGATGCTGAGGAGGTCGTGTAGTAATTTTGGAGTCACCCAGACTTTGGTTTGCCACTTGCTATCTGTGTGACCCTGCGCAATTTATTTGGCCTGGCTGAAGCTCATGTTCCTCATTTGGAAGGTGACCATAACAATGACCTACAGTAGCAGTGGCCACAAGGATAAAATGTGGCAGTGTTTTTTAAGTGTGTTGCACAAAAAGTGCTCAGTAAAAGTGAGCTCATGCTAACCACTGGATACTCATTTAGTCCTGGGCCCAGATTTTCTCCTCTTGATTGTTTCACGCACCACTTATCACTTTTTCTGTGAGCAATAATAGTGAGCAAAGAGCTCAGTCATCACTTGGCAGTTCTATAGATAGATTTTTGGTAAAAAGATGGCTGTTAGATAAAATGGTGTCTTGGATGGGTAATGGTAGAGATTCCATCTGTGAATTCCAGCATCTGTGCTTTCTTCTTTCTGGCAATGGAGAACTATGTGCTCGAAATGTAGCAAACCAATGCACGTGCTTTGTCCCCTCTTGCCCTTCCTCAAATGACATTTGTTTTGATTCCTTTGGTTTTTGCAAGGACAACTGGAATGTTTTTGAGCTACTGTTGGTCAGATGCCTGGACACTCAGATTCTGGGTTTCCATCCTGATGGTGGAAGTAGAGCTCCCATATTTAAATCCTACTTCTCACCCCAAAGCCAGCCTCAGCGGAAGGCAGTGGGTGGTCTTACTGTTCCCCAGTGTTTTAGGAACCGCCCACCTAGGCACATGGAGAGAGTCAGAGATGCTGTTAAACTCTCCACTTCCTGGGATGTATGTGCTTAAACTGTTGCCAGAAACTTAATGTTCTTTTAATGCATTTTCGTGAGTGTGTGTGAGAATCCATTTTCTAGGACTGTGGATGAAGGGAACACACCCCTCTTTCTATAACTGTAAGCCAGCTGGGGATTTAAACAAAGGTTCATTCTGGAAATCACAGTGGTGGTTTCTCCTCACTGGTCCTCCCTTTACTTGGGTATCAACTCTTTAATCTTTCACCCGAGGAAAAAATATCTAATATACTGTAACTAGGATGTTTTCAAAACTAGGAACACTTCAAAACAAGTTTAAATATAAATGAAATTGGTTTCCAAATGTCTTGTTTAAAAAAACGCAGATGTTTTATATTTATTATATCATTTTTGTTTTATCACCTTGCAAAATTTTACAGCATGGAATTTTATTTAATGCAGTGGCATTTTGAACAGCAATATTAGACAGATGTATTTGCTTCATATTTGGAGACTTTTTTTTTCTTTGGCAGGATATTAAAACTGAAACTAATGTAACTTGGTGTTTTGGGAAATGTGGACGAGGCATTTTGCTTATTGGTAATTGAAAACAACAACCATCTCTCCTCCAAATGCACCCCTCGAAAAAATAAGCTTTATTGCTTAGATAAGTGATTAAAGGTTTTCAGAATGCCAGAAGTTCAAATGGAGCCAGTCTAAGGAAGACTTGGCTCCTTAAGTGCAGAGACCATGTCTTTTGACTTTTGCTGTATGAATCCAGGCAGGGCCTAATAAATCATGCTGTTGATTTGTTGCTTTGCTGCTTTAGGTTTTTTCCTTTAAATTTTATTTATTTTTTAATTTCTTCTGTGAGTGAGAGACAGAGCGAGAGAGAAAACAGAAAGAGTGAGAGAGAAAGAAAGAGACAACACCCCTAACAGGGTCCCAAGCTGGGATCCACCCCCAGCCCAGCCAGCCCTGGTGCACTCAGTGAGGTCTCTGGATGTGAGCCTGGAATTTTCCTGCATGGCTCAGCCTTGCAGAGTGCCCCTGTGCCACTGTTTAGCCCCTGGTTTAGGATTTTGTAAGGATGTATGGCACAGATAGAGGTCACGAGACAGCTAAAAAATGGACTTATTTTCAGGAATAGTGTAAATAAACCAAATCCTCCAGCCTCCAGCCCAGATCATTTGTACCTCCTAGCTCCTTCCTCATCTCCTTTTAGTTTTCTTTTTCAAGATGTTCCACTGGTACCCTCAGTGAGGGTATTAGCTGAGTATTTATAACAGAAAAGAAAGCCACCCCCCCCCCCCACATTTTTCTGTAAAATTTGTCTTCTATAGGCACAGACTCTCTGTTGGTTCTCACACCCTCCGGGTCACAATGAAATCCCTTATTAATTAAACCAAAATTATATCTGAAATAAATCACTTGTTGAAAGAAACCCACTGTGGCATTTTTTTTCTAAAGATGTTTGCAATAATTAATGAATCGTTTGGTGACTGGTGACATTTTTGATAACTCTTAAAGTGCCAGAAAATGTTGATATGTACACGGTCTCTATGGACTCCAGAGTAAGAAGACAGATGATTGAGCAAAGGCTGTGAAATGTATTTTTAAAAATTTTTGTCAGAGGATGCATGTGCTCACTGGAGAGAGAAAGTGAGTGAGAGAGAGAGAGAGAGAGAGAGAGAGAAGAGAGAGAGAAGAGAGAGGAAGCAACCCCTATAGAGGATGGTCACACCACACTTTCCATTTCTCTTTCTGGGATTTTGGGCACATGTGCACACGTGCCATGTGTGTTTTTCAGGCTGCCAGGTCTGGGACTTGAACCATGTGAGCTTAAGCTGCTTAACCATTATGCTACCTGTTGGCCCAAAGTGGTTTTTTTTTTTTTTTTTTTTTTTCTGTTTTGTGGAGCTGGGGAGGGTAGGCTGGAGGAAAGTGTTCTTTTAAGAACTCAGAAAGGTTGGGTGATGTGTACATAGTCTCTGTGGACTCCAGAGTAAACTGTGGTCCACAAATGCAGCCTGAAGCCTGATTTTATAAACAAAGTTCTACTGGGGGACAGCTATGCCCATTTGGGCCTTCATTGACATATTGTCTATGGCTGCTTTTCCCCCACAATGGCAAAATTAAGTCATTTCCACAGAGGCCATTGTATGGTCTGCAAAGTCTAAAATATTTATTATCCGACCTTTTACATATGACACTTGCCACCTTCTGATGTAGTTAATGACCTTGCACGAGTTTGGTTAAGTGACAATTATTTTGTATTAGTTAGATTCGTTTTCAGACTTCTCACGGTGGAATGACTTGAGGATTAGGAATAATACACACACACACACACACACACACACACACACACACACGTCATGTGTATGATTGTTTCCATTTTCTTACCCATTAGCAAACGTTACCAAAAAATCATGGTACTTTCTCCTATTGAACTCAGAGCTGGTCTCAGCATCCTTCTCAACAGTTTCCAGGAAGCCACTGTCCATGGACCATGGGCAGATAAAATACTTTTCCATCCCTGCAGTATAGTCTTCATCCTATCTAAAATATTCCCAACCCATCCAAAGTCATAACCTTAGTTACTAAGAGGTTAGACCAGTGGTTCAAAACCTGGTGGAGGTTGTGTGATATAGAGTTATTGTGATTCTTCAAGGGACCATACGGATACAATCTAACAACAACGACAACAACAATATGCTTCCAGTGTGTTCTTTCTTTCACAATTATCTCTTTAGGCTCAGCCTACTAAGTGCCATGCTCTGTCTCAGGTACTAGGGACTCAATGCGAGAATAAAAAGTACCAAGCCTCTGCCTTGCATGGAGCAAACAAGGTAGTGAAGATGACCAACAGAAGTGAAAATACAGAATGTAAAATCAAATAGGGCTTATAGTCACAAAAACAGATGAACAAAACAAAAAACACCACAGCAGGCTGTGGGGATAGAGAGTCCATGCCAGAATGTAAGAGGGTCATGAAAGACCTTCTTATGGAGGTGACACTTGAGCAGAGACCCAAGTGAAGTGAGGGAGAAAGTTCTTCAGATGAGGAAGGAAAGAGTATTTCCCACAGAAGGACCAACAGCAGCAAGGCAGTAAAGTACGCAAGTGCGGGGTGCGCCCAGGAGCATCAGGACTGCCCGCCAGGCTGTGGGGAAAGGTAAGGAGGATGGCAGGTGTTCAACTTTTGGTGCCATGGGGTAGAGCACGGGAGCTGTCATCTTTTCCTGCAAGCTGCCCCTCTTATCCCTTGGTAGCCATCTGGAGAAGATGGGATTGCCCTGGCATCTTACAGAGGGGAGAATAAAGCAGGCCACTCTCTGCACCTGAGTGATGGACACAGCCCAGGTCACACGGCCCACAGCCCTGATCTCTGCATTTCGCTTTTTGAAAATAATTTTTTTCTCCATATTGAGGAATCAGTCCTGTAACAGAATGTGATAAAATGCTTCATTTCCCCTCAAGCATGGGTAGGACATAGCGTCTTATTCAGAAGAATAACATCTAGAAAGGAAAAGGTGGTGAGCTTGCGGTGGAGGATCCTGATAGGCAGCACCTCAACCAGTGACCAAGGTGGGCATCCCTACCGATGCTGGTGAGTCTCTACCACGTGCCTCCTGGGATGATGGGGTGACAGAGCATTTGCCTCTGTGACATTCTCCCCCCATGCCTAACAGTCCAATCACCAGAAGAACATAAGTTAAACCTAACTGAAGGCCATTCTAAGGACCTGACTAGTGCTCAACAGTTTCAAGGTCTTGAAAATCCAGGGAAGGCTGAAGACTGACCTAGATGAGTGGAGAGTAAAAAAAAAAAAAGACATTGATGAAAAATGGTGAAATCCAAATAAAGCCTGAAGTTTAGTTAATAGTAAAATAATAATAATTAACCAGTATAATTTAATACATTTTATTTCTACAGGTCAATATTAGGGGAAGAAAAGCTCCACCAGGGACCAGCAGATGGCATAATGGTTATGTCGCTGGACTCCCACATAGTTGACCACAGTTCGAATCCCGGACCTGGAGGCTTAAGACTCATACCAGGCACGTGTGCATGAGTGCCCAAAGTCCTGAGAGGAGGATGGAGGAGAAGGGATTGTGGCGTAGCCAACCTCCCTGGGGGGGGGGGGGGGGGCGGGGGTGGTGTGCGGGTGACTTCTCGCTTTCTGTCTCTCTCTGGAGAATTCACATGCCCTATAGCAAAACTCTCTCTCTCTCAAAAAAAAAGTTCCATCAGCCACAGGAGCTTTGTAGGCGTCCTAGAGCCACAGGTCAGGTGCAGTGTCCTGACAGGCGTCTCTGGTGCCATGATCTGATTGCTGTAAGAGTAGCTCTGCCACCTCAACAGTGCTGTCCAACCCCCTGGTGGATGGGTTTCACTGTCTGTGTTGTCACATATCACGCAATTTCTCCCCCCAGCAAGCTTCTGCTTCCAGAACAATCTGAGAGCACAGGTAAAAAGGATTTAATTAACACATGGGCCTGGGGGAGTTAAATATCCGTAAGACTTTTCAGCAGAAGTGGTTGACAGAAGCAGCCTTTAATTACCCAGCCAACTCGCTGGGCTGCTGCGCCTCAGACAGTGAGGCCCTTGTTTCCAAGGGGGCTGGTGGAGATGGAGGGGCCAGGAGGCGCTGTGAGGAGAGGGGCCTCCCTAGCTCGGGCTCCAGTGAGCAGGTTTTAGAAACAGACTTTCTTTCCCCACTCCGTGATAAAGGCTGGCACTTGCCGGCGATGTTCAGAAACCTCAGTAATAAGAGGCAGGCTTTCCTTGGGGAGAGGAGGGAGTTAGTTCTTAAAATCACCACTGTCTTATGTGTGGTTGTCCGGGTGAGTGGTTTACTTTTCGAAGAGACTGGAGGCACTTAACTGATAGAGAGGTGGCTTTCCCTCAAGGGACAACTCAGAGGCCATTCCCACTTACTGTGCTTTCATCCATCTCTATTTCCAAAAAAAAGGATGTAAGAGGGCTACTCGGCTGGTAGAGGCCACCTCCCCCGGAGGCCAGAGTCTTGCTCTGCAGTTCGTGCCCCTGCAGCTATGCAGCCCCAATTACCAGCTTTCTAATTAGCCACTCTGGGGAGTGCTAGCCATGCCCTCCCCAGATTGCCCTTGAGGCTGGACAGGCTGTGCAGAAGCACGGTCCTGCTGGTCAGCCTCTCTGTCTCTGCTCTGTTGGGGTGGACAGTTCCAAAGCTCGGTGATGGAAAGATCGGGAGCATATCCTGCCTGAACATCTGGCCTGGGGAGTCAAAAATGATACCCAGAGGCAGTCTCAGGTCTGCCTCTAGTGCAAGTCTGCCCTTCTTACGCTTTCCCAGCTCAGAGCAGCAGGCTGACTTTATTCCTTCTCGGCTCATTCATTCATTCATTCATTCAGGGAGAGGTTATGGGGTTCTGGACCAGAGGCTGGGCACCCAATCCTGGCTTGTCCACTTTCCTGCTGGGTGGCTTTGGAGAAATTACCTAACCTATTTGATCCTTATCTGTAAAATGAAGGTGAGAAACCTATTTCATAATTTCTGTGGAATCTTCAATGATATGAAACAAGGTTCTCAGCACTATTGCCAGTTTAGATGGACTAAGTATTTGTGTGTGAGAGTGTCCTTTGTATTGCTGCATCCCTGGCCTCTTCCCACAGGATGTAGTCACACCCCATCCTCAGTCAGGACAGCCCAACGTGCACCCAAGATACTGCCAAATGTCCTGGGGAAGGAAGGGGAGGCACACTGTTCCCTGCTGAGAACCACTGCTGACAGCAGAATGCCATTAACATGGCTTGTGGCACTTAAAAAAGTTGGTGAGCAGGTGGCATGGAGGTTAAGGTATTCGATTCCACATGCTAACAGTTTGAGTCCCAGACCCAGCAGTTTGAAAATTATACTGGGCATGTTAGTGTGCCCAAAATCCTCAGAGGAGACTGGAAAGAAGTGATTGGAGTGTGGCCATCTCTCCTGGGGTGGGAAAGGGAGAGGATTTCTCACTTTGCTCTACCTCTGTCTGGTAGACACACATGCCCTATAGAAAAAAAGAAAGAAAAGATTGATGAGACTGACTGCTTACCTTCCCTAGGCTCCATGAGTCTTGGCAAGGAAATGCATTGCAGAGTTCCTGCTTTCCAGACTTTTTAGAGCCAAAGTGGAGAAAGGGGAGAAGTCAGACAAAAAGATTCTAAAAAACGACCAGGCAGCTGTGCAGCAGCAATGAAACTGGATCCATAAGGGAAAGGTTCTGGGTTTGCCTCCTGGGGCCTTCCTGAGCATGCTGGGTGCATAGACATGCCTGTGATGCAGGCCAGCTGAGACTGGGCGTGGATCACTGTGTGAAGATCCTGTTGGTGGTACCTGTTTGTCTCTTTTACCTGTCTCTCTGATGGAAGAAATAAATGAATAAACTATTCTTTTTGTTTAGAGAGATCTTTGCTATTGGGTGTGTGCACTCACTAGAAAGAGAGATAGAAAGCGAGAAATCACCTCTTATGCGAGGGAATAGCCATGCTGCAATCCCTTCTCCTCCATTCTATTCTCGAGATTTGGGGCATGTGCGCACATGCACCTGGAGTGAGTTTTAAGCCGCCGGGTCCAAGACTTGAACCTTGATTGACTACATGGGAGTCCAGTGATGTAATCATTACACCATCTGTGGGTCCCAAATGAATAAACTTAAAAAAGAATTGGGATAGGCCATGTGCACTCATCAAAGAGAGATGGAGAGAGAGAAAGAAGGAAAGTGAGAAAGTACCTCTGCCTGCCCCTCCCCCCACCCCAGGGAAGATGGCCACACTGTAATCCCTTCTTCTCCATTCTCCACCCTGAATCCTGGGTACATGTGTGTGCTTGGTGCATTTCTCATGTTGCTGGGCCAGGACTCGAATTGTGCTGTCGGCTGGCCATGTGGGATCTAGCCACCTTAACTACCACACCACTGCCTAGCTCATAAACTTTTTTAAGTACTGAACAATGCAAATTGGGTTATTGGCCCTTGAAACCATAGCATTGATTGCCAAGACCTCAAGAATTTAGGAATAGCCCAGTGGAAAAGTGGGAGTAAAGGTCTAGCGGGATAGAGGCACGGACAAAACAGGCGAAGACCTGACTGAATTCAGCCTCTCATTCAAGGGCAGGCATAGGCCCAATGACTTCCAAGCAGGTATTTTATACTCGTGAAAAAAAGACCACTTTCATCAGATAAAAACATCTCTTGATAAAAGAGTGAAAAGTTAAAAAGTAACATATGCTGTTAGAGTTTGCATATTTTTGTGGGTTCTGTCTACAAGTTGGACAATAAAGTTATTTTTATCTAATCTTCCCCAATTCTTTCCTCTTCATAACCAACAGAGAAGAAAATACTGATGTTTGGTTGTAGTGACTGTGTGGTTTTCCTATAAAAATATTTCCATGGATACAAAGATATTATAAAATTGAAAAATGATGCATAGGAAGAAAAGTATGCAATTGTAAATTTTAGAGTTGGCATGAACTCAGTGATCATCTTTAACTCCCTAGTTTTCATGGTGAGCAAACCAAGCTCCAAGATAGGCAGTAATTGCCCAAGGTCATGGAGCTCATTAGGGTCAAAGAGAAGCCTTAAAGTCAGGACTCCTGATTCCGTCTCTCATGTCTCAAATCTTCTTCTTCCATATGCTTCCTGTTTTGTCAAGAAAGAGCTTTAAACTTGACTTTTGTATTTTTTCCCTAAACCACTGAAGCAAAATCCCACGAAACATTAAACAATTTCCTTACAACTTTGAGATAAGTGTGCGTTTGTTTCTGATTTCTATTGTGGCAAAATATACACAACATTTGCTATTTTAGCCACTTTCGTGTGTTCAACTCGGTACATCCACGTGATTGTGCAGCTCTCAGCCCCTTCGCAGCCATCTCTAGAACTTTTCCGTCATCCCCAAGAGAAGCTCTGTACCCTTCAGGAACTCCCCAGTTCCCCTCAGGCCCCGTAACTACTGCTCTGTTCTCTGTCTCTGTGAATTAGACAATTCTAGGTACTTCATATCAGTGGAATCATGCAATATTTGTCCTTTTCTGTGTTTGATTTTAAGTTCTTTGGCATGTTGGTTTTTACATTTTTTAACAGAAGTTTTATATTTTTTTCTCTGTTTAAAAAAGTTTATTTTGGTGTGGGTGTGTGAGAGAGAGACAGAAAGATGGACAGTGTGAAATCACCTACAGAGAGGAAGGCCATGCTGCAATCCTTTATCCTCCATTCTGCTCTCAGGATTTTGGACACATGCACATGTGCCCAGTGTTATCTTCAAGCTGCCAGGTCTGGGACTTTTTTTTTTTTTTTTTGGAAAGGTTTTTACTATAGGGCGTGTGCGCTCGCCAGACAGACAGAGAGACACAGAGAGATAGAAAGCGAGAAATCACCCCCAGGGGGGATGGCCACGCCGCAATCCCTTCTCCTCCATTCTCCTCTCGGGATCTTGGACATGCACGCACACACACCTGGCGTGAGTTTAAGCCACTGGGTCCGGGACTCGAACCGCGGTCGACTACGTGTGAGTCCAGTGACATAGCCATTACGCTAACTGCTGGTCCCCAGGTCTGGGACTTTAACTGTGGTTATGGGAAATCAGTGCCTTAACCACCATGCCACCTGCTGGCCTCTAAGGTTCCATTCTAAACTTCAAGGTTGTAAAAGTTTTGTCTTTCCCCCCTGACTCACTGTTAATATGCTTCTTTGCTACAGTTGTTTCTCTCCCATCATTTTTTTTTTTTTTTTTTTTTTTAGTTTTCCACTGCAGGGCACTATAGTTTGCTGAACAGAGAGATGGAGAGAGAAAGAAAAAGTGAGAAATCACTCCCTGGGGGGATGGCCATGCCACAATCCCTTTTCCATTCTCCTTTTGGGAATTTGGGCAAGTTTTAACTGCCGGCTCTGGGACTAGAACAGCATAGTTGGCCAGGTGGGTTCCAGTGCCTTAACCACCACGCTGCCTTCTGGCCCCCATCATTCTTTTGTAGAATGAAAAAGCAAGTTGGAGAGAAGCAACAAAAGGAGCATGACGTATCGGACTGGGAGGGAAATGGACCCCCCTTCTTGCTTTCCCAGTCCCTGAGAGGGCGGCCGGAAATGCCGCACTTATCTGTACCCTGTGGGATGAGCCTGTCTCCATTCACGGTTCCAGTAACACCTTGGTCTAAGTAAATCCCTTCCTGCAGGAAGAAAAATGTAAGCTGAAATACAAATGATGAGTTCAGATGCTGCTTAGTTCCATATCTCTTCCCCTCTTCCTCTTTGCCTTCTTCTCCTTCTTTACCTCCTTTTTAAAAATTGTGGTTTTCTATCACTTTACACACTCTCGAAAGTCTTTCTGTGGTGAAAGTGTCCTAATATTAAAAGCAAATAAATAGAGGATTGCTTTTTGGGTACCTGGAGGATTTATTTAGGTTCGAGGAATCTAAGTAGTTGAAATACTTTGTTTTCCTCAATCCTCTAAGTGCAAGTGACAATAGCTGCCATAGTCATCAAAATAGCTAAGGGTTTGAGTAGTTAGACTGTCACCTTCATTCCAGGTTAGCCTGAGTCTATGTGCATTCTGACAGGTTAATCTTCACTACCACCGGAGCGGTAGCCATCTCCACTCTGTGGCCTTACGATGATCTGTCTGGGCAGGTTTTGCATCGGTGACCCCTTCCTAAGCCACATGGGGAGGTGTTCCTTGGCCCTGGTGCTCATGGGTGACCTTTTGCCTTGTGGCATATGCATGTCCTGGCACCAGACAGGAGTGTTTGCGAGTCACAGGTGGCCATCCTGTGGGAACATTCGGCTGCATGCAGAGTGCTCCGTGTGTTGGAAATGGACTCCTGTGCCAGCTGGAAAAGCCAGCAGGCACATTTCTTCAGCCAAGGCTGAGGTTGCTCATTCATGAGCCGTAATGCTCCAAACCCTCACATGTCAATGTGGAGCTACAAGAGTCCCATTGCTCTTCAGGTGACCCAGATGAGGGCTTTGCCGTTTGCCAAGATGAGGTTTGTTTTTTTGGTTGGCATACCATATTTTAAAATCACGCATAGTCTTTGAGACTCAATGTTAGTGAGTCTCAACCTTGGTAGCATGTTAGAACCATGAAAAAAGCATCAAAAATATCTCCTGCGAGATCCTGATTTAATTGGCCCAGCGTGAGGGGATTCAGGGTAGATGATTGTAATGTGTAGCCAAGTTTGAAAACCACTGTTGAAATCCTGGAATGTGTTTTCAGAGGAAGGCATGTCTGCCTCTTGTCTAGGGTGTTGATTGTAATGACAGTGATGGTGTCGATCAGAGCTAACCTTTACTATGTGCCAGATCCAGTTTACATGCCTCTTCCCAGACTACCTTTGCTATAATCTTTGAAATAAACACTATTCTTTCAGGTATGGGCAACTGAGGAACAGAGGAGTTAACTCACCCTCCGAAGGTCACTCAGGTAGAATATGCCAGTGCCTGGGGAAGAGTTCATGCTGTAGCCCCTGTATTAATGACGGGCGATGGCTGTTAGCCTGGGTGTCTCCTCTGAAGATGTTCGAAGGCAAAGGAGCCCCCGGACTCCTCGAATGTGGTTGCTGCACTATTACCTCTTTTCTGTGACAGGATTGGATGTGGTCATTGCAAGACACAGGGATGGGGGACATCGGAATGCAGGACGCAGCCCCAGAGGCCTCTGTGTGGGTAGCTCCTGCCAGATGGAAATACCTGCAGTGACTTCTGTACTTCAATGAAGTGCTGTTAGGAGGAAACATTAAGGAGTGATTGAAGGCAGAGACAATAATGCTGAGGTCTTTTCCTGACATTGCATTAATAGGAGAAGGTGGAAACTCAGCTGGTTCCCTTTAACTCTTACTTGGCACTCCTGCGGCTGCTTCTAAGGGTATCAGCTGGGCCTTGCAAACCAGTTGTCTTTGGCCGGGCATGGGTGGTGGTGGGAGGGTGTCACTGTGTATCTCGATTTGTTTTGCAGGCCACACTGGGCTGTCCAAAATGCCAAGCATTTTTCCTATGGAAATGTGCTCTGTGTGGTTTCGATTAATGCCCTCTCTTCTGCTATCTTCTTGGGCTGCTTTTCATTTCCTGCTGCTTCCTATGGCTTTTTTTGTTGGTCCAAGTCTACCTCCTCTATCGGTGTTCTGCAGGTGGCCCCCATTTTCCTGTTCTGTTTTATGACTCTCTCAGACCTACTGGTTCTCATCTTCCAATCCCTCCTCCTCACCCACTTTGCCTGTGATGTCTATATAAAATATACTACTATTTACCACTATTTTACTCCAAACCGGAGCCATGCCAGGAGGGACCAAGGATCACTAATGATACAGTCAGTGTTTTACCAACTAGAAGCTAATTGTCCTCAGGTGTTTTTTGTGGACAGTTTTCATTTGCTAATTTAGTTGTCATTTGATCGTCTATTTGGTGTCTGAACTTCAACGGGGAGAATGTCCTCCTTACACTGCCCTAAGAATTGAGCTGCTGCTTGTTAAACAATAATCAGTGTGAAGCCAGCAGTCTTTAAGTAGAGGATCTTTACATTTGCGGTATAGAAATTAGATGCTAAGGTCTTACAAAATTAGCATTCTCTTATATCATAGTCAACTCTTCCTCTTGTGGCTTGTGGGTTTTTCCAAGTCATTTTCTTCTTCTATCAATTTCATTTATCAAACTGCTTGGTGCTCATAAGGCAAATGATTGGGAAAAGTGCAGCCCAGATTAATCAAATCAGCTGTTTTGGCAACAATTCCTATGAAAAGCGATGTCAGACAGGAGGTTGAGCTCTAGGCACACTTGGGTTTGGAGGTCAAATGGGGATCTCATTTATCTATGCCAACCCTTCTGCCCTCTGCCCTCTTCCGAATGCTTTCTGCCCTTACCCAGTAACCTAATTTGCGTTTGAAAAAAAGCAGTAGTTGCAGTAGCACCTTGAGTTTCAGCATTAAGGCAGCCTGGAGAGGGTGTCAAAATTTTAGGAAGGCATCTGCTGGGATCCAATAGTGTGCAGAAGCCAGCGGGAGGTCCAGGAGCCAGATCACCTTTCCCCTGTGGACCGGACAGGGTATTTATCAGGAAGTCAGAAGCAAGAACCTTGGTAAGAGAGGAAGGCAAGGAAAGGGTGAGCATAAACGGGACAGAAGAAAGCAGGCTTTCACAAAGGGAAGTCGCTGATTCTGTCTGTGATCAATCACACTAACAAAGAGGCCAGTGACACAGCCTTGCTCCCCCCAGAACATCACCATTCTACCATCCAAAGCCTATCAGAAGATGCTGACATTAATTTCAATGAATACCCCTGTTCTAGTTGGCAGCTTTTTCCAACATGGATGGAGTTGACGAGCTGACAGCAATGATCTTTTTTTTTCCCCTTGACGTGGTCCTGGGTGGTAAGAACCTCTTTTGCAAGAGGCCACCCGTTTTCCTAGACGCCTCCCCAAAAATGTCAACCTCAACTATAAAGCTGAAAAAGACATTTCACATACATAAAATATGTAATTAAAATGATGAATTATTGTAAGATAGAATATTAGCCTTGTGACATTTTAATCTGAACGCACGAGAGAAGGGAGAAAGAGAGCACAATCTGAAGCGCTCAATTAAATTTAGAATTTCCCCCCTCCATTGTTGTGAATAAATAGAAAAGATTCTGTAGCAGTCGGTGGAATTATTAATTGCAACTAGTGTAGAAGGTGCATGCACCATATCATGAAATGGAATATCATTGTTAGTGACTATATTTCTTGGTAATTAAGGCCCAGACTAATGATGCAAGTTTTCTCCAGCATGATTTTCATCTGATTATGAGGCTGCTTCATTAAGAGCACTCAGCCTAACGAGCTGTAGCTGTAATAAAGTAATTTTCTGTCTTGTGCTCTGATTGATAAAGAGTTTCTATAGCTAAAAGGAATTGAAAATATAATTATAATTAGAAATGGTTGAATAAAGTTATTACAGGATTGCTGAAGGGTAGTGCAATTGACACCATAATGTTTTTTTGGAAGTGAGCATCTTAAAATTAGACTTTATAAAGCAACAAAACTCCTTTGCTAATAACTGGGCCGAATGTTGCTGCTTCCATAAAATGAACATTTAGATTAAAGGAAAATGAGACTTTCCCACATTGTTCTCGACAAGAAAAACATATGCAAGAAGAATGCCGTCGTCTTTCTTCCCAGCATTCTTCCCTCATGAAGTAAAGCTTATGAACATACTTTTTACTCCATTTATAATAATTTTCCTTCTACCATATGTTGGAAAAAGATCTTTTTGATTAAACTGATGTCTTTTTAAGCGTACAGTATAATTTTGGAGTTTCTCTTTGCCAATGTGCAAAGAGTTATGCTGTCTTTTTATAAGTTTGTATTTATGAAGCAGTGGGTTTCATATAATTTTTCAAATCGTGTAGAAGGTTTGTTTTCTTTTCTGTCTTTGTCATGCATTGGTTGATATCAAAATATAACTGGGGAGGATACAAGATTCTAGCCCCCTCCCATGGGAAATGCTAATCAACTCTTTATCCTCAAAACCTTATTTCTTTTTATGATGTTCACATTTATAAACCGAAGAAACTCCGTTAGAGCGGTCCTTGGTGTGTGTGTCCTTGGCTCTGTCTGCAATATTGACATATAAATCTGTGGCAATGGTTTTATTTAGAATTAGCTGATACACTTTGTGCTCCAAATTAGTTTCCCATATTTAATTTAGTCTCTTTTGTCCCATTTCAGCTCCCTGCACCGTATGAAAAACATGCATCTACTTTAGAGCTATGTGGTTATGTAAATCTATTTTATGCAAACTTGCCTAGATATTATTGGGTCTGGACTGAACTGGGGAGTGGAACTTCCTAGATCTAGACTTTTGACAGATTATTCCCAAACTATGTTTTTAACTCTGATTCTGACAATCGAAAGACTTGGGGAATTTTTGCAAATCATTTCTCACGTATTATAGGGTAATAAAAGCGTGTTATTGGAATACCATTAGTAAGATTAGAAAGGAAAAAAAAGAGCAGAATTTTATTGGTTGTTCATTGAAAATGTGAGCTGTGATTAGTTACATAATCCTACATTAACCTGTAAATTAAAATTCCTTGGTGCAATTTGATGGCTGATTTAATTTTGTCTTTCTTTGTTTGCCGCGGGCTAATTCCATTATGAATTCTTTATACAGCCTTTTCCCTCAATGATTAGCAGCTTCTACTCAAGTTCTGATTACTATTGTACACTTAGCACTACATAAAGCCGGGGATTAATATTCCCCTGAAGAATTGTTGCTATGGATCTGCTCTATTCCTTCTAAGAGATGTTTCTGCAGCTTCAATTGTCCATAAATTATGATCTCTAGTGAATTATCAGTGGGAGTGTGCTGAGCTTAACAAGCTGAAGAGTGCACTCTAGTTCGGAGAGAAAAAAGGCAAGGGAGAAAGAGAAAAAGAGATTCTCAATTATTAATTGTGAGGTTGGATCATTCAGAAGCAGTGGTATTTTTTTTTTTTCCCCATCTCTATCCTTGCAGATGTGTACAAATCAGAATGAGGTCGTGGGTTAAAACAGAAGCTTTTGAAATCCTTCAATATTTAGTAATCATCATATGCTGGAGGGTCTTAATTACCTGTAAACAGGGAGAGAAGATGCTGGTTCTGCTACCTAGTAACACGGCAGAGTTACGGGGGTGTTTTATTTTGAGAAGTAGCATTGTCTTCATGTACAAAGTACTCGTTCTCCTTGTATCAGGTTAGGGCTATGTGTGTGGATACCATTGTTTTAAAACATCGCTGGGAAGAGCAGAAGACTTAGATGGAATTGACCGAAGGATTTTTCGAAACGTAGAAGGTTTTCCTCAAGAAGCTGGTGTTTCCAGGTAAAGTTGATCTGTAGCTTAAGAAGGTTCTCCATTTTGCTTTGCTGAGATTAAAAACCGGGGTTTAGATAATACTTGGACATGAGTCCCCTGAGGAAGTATATCACAAGGGGCTTTACACAGGGCTTATCTCGAACGTCAGCTTGGATACACCCAGATAGCCATTCCCCCCACCATACCACACTGTCCGCAACCTGGATTCTTGCTCTTCTTGAGGACTCTGTTGTTCTGACGTGTGGCAGAAGCTCTTACTGTTTCTGACACTGGGAGTGAATTTTTTTTATTTTAATTTTCTCTTTTTTAGATTTTTGCCATAGGCTGTGTGTTCTAGTCGGAGAGAGACAGTGAGAGAGAAAGTGAGAAATCACCTCCCCCGCCCCAAGGGGGCAACGGCCATGCCATAATCCTTTCTTCTCCTCATGGGTACATACACACACATGCCCACCATGATTTTTAAGCTGCTGGGTGTGGGACTTGAACTGCATTTGACCATGTGGGTGTTCAGCACGTTATCTCACATGCTACCTGCTGGCCCCACAGGGAGTGAGTTTAACCAAAGAAATCCATTGGCTTCAGGCTAAGACCACCAAGCTTGCTAAATTTCTAGCTTTTACCAACACATATTCCAGTCCAAGGCAAGTAAGCGTTTGAATAAGACATTGTGTGAGGTCATTCTCTTCCCCTCCTTGAATTTCCTTCCTACTTTTACCTGTCCAATGTATTTCTCTCTTCTTCCTTCCTTTCTTTCTCCTTTTTTTTCATTCTCCTCCTTACTTTTTTCTTTCTTTCTTTTTTAGAGACTTGTTTACTTAATTTTTTTTTTTTTTTTTTTTTTTTTTTTTTTTTTTTTTTTAATTTGACCAGAGAGAAAGAGAGAAAGCAAGCCACTAGGTCTGGCTATATTGGTTGGCCAGTGCCCTAACCACCATGACACCTGCCAATTTTGCCCCCATTCTTTCTTTATTTTATTCTCTCACCCTTCCTTTTTGGGTTTCTCTTTTTCTTTTCTTATTCCTCCCCCAGCACTCATCCTCCAAAGAGCCACAATACTGAAAATATGCTGGCATTTTAAAGTTGAAGCAAAAAGGTGAATTATATTGCTACTTGGAAGCCAGCTCAGGGCAGAGTCCTGAGGGAAGAGAGATAAAATAACGGAGTCTGAGAAGTGCACTTAACAGAACAGACACAGTGGAAAGAATCTTTTCCAGGAATTATCACTTCCCGGTTTTCCAACTGCAAAGCAACAAATCATGACCAAGTCAAGGCGGTTCTGTTACTCGGGAAGGAGTTCCCTTGAATCATCGTTAAGCTGGAGTCTCAGATTGTACCGAGCAGTTCCTGGAAGTGGAGGTAGTATCCCTTTTATCAGGAGCCTACTTTCTTCAGCATGAGTCATGGCCCATGCACATGTATACACACGGCAGTTACTGTGACACTTCTGAGAATAAAAGGGACATCACTAATGATTAAGCCATGGGTATAGACAGTGGTACAGCAATTAACTGCCATGCTCTGTGAGGCTGACCCACGTGGGGAAGTTCTGGGTTTGCATCCAGGCACCTTCCTCAGCATACAGGGCATGCATGTGCTTGCCATCTAGGGGTGGCTGAAGCTAGCATCGAGATTGTAGCCTCAAGACCCTATTGGGGCTGCCGTCTTTCTTGCTTGCTTGTTAAATAAATAAAACAAAAATGAAATCAAATTTAAAAAACACATAATTAAGCCAGGACAGGAGGCATCTGACACTATCCCTGACAAACAGCATGCATGGTCAGCTCAGTCTTGGTGGAGAACTGTCACCAAGGCCCATAAGTCCTGTGTTCATCAGTTCTGAGTCCTGTCTTTTTGGCCTCTGGGAATCTGATCCTCCTTTTGTGTTTGATGAATTTGACTTGTAATAGTTCTTATTAAGAGTCAGATGTTGCCTCCTTTTCTCTGTTTTCTTTCTTTCTTTTTGGCCATGTTTGTCTTTTTGGCCTCTGGGAATCTGATCCTCCTTTTGTGTTTGATGAATTTGACTTGTAATAGTTCTTATTAAGAGTCAGATGTTGCCTCCTTTCTTTGTTTTCTTTATTTCTTTTTCTCATTCTTTTTTTTTTTTAAAAATTGCTAGAGAGCATGTACTCTTGCCAGAGAGAAAATGAGAAAGCCCTCTCCATGGGGGATGGTTGTGCCACAATTTCTTCCCTTCTATTTTTCCCTCCTGTTGGGATTTTGGGTGCATACACACATGAACCTGGCTTGTTTTTCAAAGTACCTGATCTGGGGCTTGAATTGCATAGTTAGACATGTGGGATCCAGCTGCCTTAAACACCATGCCACTGGCTGGCTCCTTTCTTTGTTTCCCAGAACCTTTTTGCATTTAGGGCACAAACATGTGATCCTGATTTGTCCACCAGACACATCCACGGGAGACTTTGGCTTTGGGGATTGGCTAGCGATCCTGAGAAGTGAGGTTCCTGAGGAGCCGCCTTTAGTTCTAGACTCAGCAGGGATGATGATGGTCTTGCAGTTGTATTCAGACCCTGAGGTGCAGTTTGTGAGGGCCAGGACTGCATGAGATCTTGGATGCAGTTATTGTACACATAGTCTCTCAGACTTTCCTCATTCTCCTAGAGGTTCTGGGAAAATTACCACTCTAGCACCAAAGAGATACTCTGAGAATCTGGCATAGCATCATAGAGGAGACAGCTGGCACAACAGGTCAAAATGCACTCTTCCGTTCCACACACAGGGACGGGGCCTTGTTCTCTAGGTGCACGGGCCAGGGTACCAGTGAGCAGTGGTTGGAGCCTGGAGGAAGCTTGCTGGTGTTTGCCTCACCTTCTTTTTATTTTTAAGAATTTTTTTTTCCGCCTTAGGATATGTGCACTCACAGAGATAGTGAGAGGAAGGTGAGAAATCACGCCGCAGGAGAGATGGCTACACCACAATCCCTTTTGCTCCATTCTCCTCTCAGGATTTAGGGCATGCATATACATATGCCTGGAATGAATTTAAGCTGCCTGGTCCAGGACTCGAACTGTGGTTGACTCTGTGGAAGTCTAGCAACGTAACCATTATGCCATCTGCTAGTCCACACCTCACCTTCTTTTAATTTGAAAGTTCAGCTCTGGTCGTGATGGGCATGCTCACTTTAGTCAGCACGGGGAGCAGGAGTGGGCAACCAGGGCTTGACCTCCTTAGGAGGAACACGTAACACTATGCTCCTCACCAAGGGAGCCAATGGCTTTAGACAGAAAAATTCTATAAATGCATACTCATTCCAGGCCCACCCACTAAATCCCAATACTTGTAACTACCTAAATCTCCCCTTTACCCAAATTCCAGACACTTTTGGCAAATAGCACAACCCCGGATAAGAATCACTGAGTTACCATATTCTTCCAAACGCGTGTAATAGTCTCCCCAAGAAGACTTTTGACGAGCACATTGTCAAGAATTTAGTGACATTGCTAGCAACATTCTGTGTCCTGGTGATATTTTAGTACCCCTTAGAAATCAGTTCCTACAGAACTTTCCACTGACAGTATCTGGCTCTGCTCTTTAATGCAGCTCTCCTGTATTACAATGGGCTGAGGCTAGGGTATCAAAGATGGTTTGTTCAAGGCAGATTTCACCTGTTGATTTGACTAACAGTCCCTCTTGAAAGCCAAATTTGAAAAAAGAAACAAAGAAACAAACAAACAAAAAACTGATTTCAAATTGTGTGGTTGCATTTTCACTTATTTAAGGTGTATACTATCTTGGGGGTGACACTTCCTCCTGGAACCTTCTCCTTCAGGATTAGTGCTCAGCCTCCAGCCACGAGTCTGGTCCAGTGGAAGCTCCTGAGGCATGAAGCATGTCTGTAGTGTGAGGAGAGTGTTGGCCACAGAAAGAGGCTTATGCTGTGTGAAATAATACTGAAAGGCCCCACTGAAAACACACTAGAAATTTAGGGTTTTCTCACTCATATGCATAGGCAGCTATGTTCCCAAGATATCTGGTAAATAACATGTATTTGATGTAGGATGAGAGGCTTTTAAGGATGGAAGTAACTGGTTTATCTGCTTCTCTTTTTAAAAATTAATTTAATGCAATTTTTTTAATTGCCAGAGAGCCTATGGGCTTGTCAGAGAGAGAGAGAGAGAGAGAGAGAGAGAGAGAGAGAGAGAGAGAGAGAGAGAGAGAAAAGAGAGAACACCTTTCCAATAGGGTGTGGTCATACTGCAATCCTTTTTACTCCACTTCTCCATCTTATTGGGATTTTGAACACCTACACACGTGTAACTGATGTGTTTTTCGAGCTTCCTGGTCATAATTTAAACTGAGGTCAGCCATGTAGGATCTGGCACCCGATACACCAAGCTTTCCACTGCCCCATGAGGCCAGCCCATGCCTGCTTTTCTTCTTCTACAACTGACAAAAAGTCATAAGTGTTGAAGTGACTCTTACCAGATCACCATTATAATAACAGCAGTCTACACATACTATGTGCCAGACACTGTTTTAGCTAACATGAACCATTCTAAGTATTAGATCATTTGATTTTCACAGCCATTCTAATAGGTAGTTATTATTGTTATTGCTATCTTAGAACGGAGCCACAAGGAGGTTCAGAAACTAACCTAGATTGATCAAATGAATGGTGAGTGGCAGAGCCAGGGTTTGAACTGTGGTCATTCAGCTCCAGGGTCTACATGGTCCATAGCTTTATACCTTGGGAGGTAGGGGTAGCATTTGAACCTGAGTTTGTTTGCTCTTAGGTGTATAGACTCCCCTTTCTTTTTCTTTTTTCCCTCTCTTTCCTTCCTTCTCCATCAATTCCTTTTCTCTCTAAAACTGATTTCCTCTCCACTGAGACAGCTCTGCAGGGCTTCCTGTCCCTGCCTTATTCACATCCTCTGTCTGACATTTACATATCCACTGCCTCTCCCCTTTTTACTGCCGCCTTTCTTGCCAAATACAAATAATGACTGTTCTTTTGCTGTTCCTTGTTTCTGGTGCAGTGGGACAATGCAGAGAGCATAGATAAATGTTTCTCAGAGCATGGCTGTGGCGCTTTGAAAGGAGGGAGCCCTGGTAACAGGCCCAGAGGTAGAGACAATTTCCTTGCCCCATTGATGTCTCTCCCAGGGAAGAGAGTCTCAGCGAAGGAGCCAGCTCTGGATTCAGAAGAAGCAATGGCGGTTTAAATGGGCTCTGTGTGTGTGCGTGTGTGAATCATCTCCATGCAGTGAGGACACAGAGGTCTCCAGCTAGGTGACTTCCTGAATGGTAAGCACACACGGCACTGTTGAAGGCACAAGTTAAACATTTCCCTGCTCTCATATTGGCTGGTGAGAAGCAGTGCATGAGAACCCCACATGAAAGGGACTCACATTCTATGCAAGTTTGCTTTCTAGCCAAAGAGGCTGAATAATTTTCTTTTGCCTTTGCTGAAAGACTTGTCAAATTCCATGCAAGTTGATTCTGCTGATTTGCATGAGAGGAAATATAATCTGATGAAGATGTAAATGTACACAATTGTTTTCTTATTTGTAGGCTTTCTGTTTCTTATTTGGAAGGAGGCTGATTTAAATAGTCCTATTTGAAGTAACTTGGAGGGGTTTATGCAATAGCAAGTGATAACATTTTGAGAGACTTCTTGTGGGTTAATTCCAGTTTTCCTTCTTTTATATCAATTCATTTAGTCATGCTTATAATTAGAACTTTTGAGTGTTTATATTAAAAATATTATGAGAGAGAGGATACAAAGAAATAAGCCCTGCCTCTAGGAGCTTACAGTGAAACACATTTTAAAATGCATTTTGAAGTCATTTGGAATTTGGAATGAATTTTCCATATAAACAAGGTTCTAACACATTGCAATTGTATAACACTTTATCGTTTACAAAATACTATCATAATCCCAGGCAAAACAACAAAAGCCTCTTTAATTCCTTATGTAGTTGAAACAAAACAATTGGAAACCATTTTAAACATTATTTCTGTGTTCTGCTAAACCCACAACTACTGGGATCCTGAGTTCTCCTTTGCCTGCTCATTTCCAAGTGGGATTACGATGGTGTCGGGAAATGATCCCAAAGGTTGCTTGGAGTATCAGTGAATCTTGACTTTTGGAACGTGCCATTTTTTCACATTGTAGTTGATACCCTTAAACTTTCTTTTGTGGGCCAGATTTAGGCCTTTTTGAACAACCAGTAGGACATTTCAGACTTCTGATATTGTCTGCTAGCTTCGAATAATTTCTGCAGCATTTGCATCTTCAGTTACACAATATGCTTATCACTGCAATTATTTAAACATTTTATGCAATTTTCCCCCTGATTATTAAAAAAAGAGATTAAAACAAGAGAATGAAAATGTCAAAGTGGTGACTCAAAGTGTGGGTTTCATCAAGTCGATGTAAATGACATGAGTTGAATTGATTTTGGTGTGTTACTAGTGGGGACTCTAGCTTCTTTCAGCCTAAGTCAGTCAAGTGTGTGTATTCACTTGTGAAAGAAAAGAAGAAAACAATAAGGCACATGCCCTGCTAGAACAGATTATTAAAGATTATGTATGACATACAAAGTATAGTTAGGAATTTCATATAAAATTTTTTGCTTCCCCAAAATAGAATTTTTATGCAGATTTATAGTTTAGCTTGCATACCTTTGACTTTCAGACATATTTCAAGGTCAGTATGGATGGAATTAGGGTATGCTACGACTACATGACGGGATGGGACTTAATTATCTGACTGGAGTGAATGGTGAGAATTAAAGTGTGTCGGTAGGAAATATAATCTGTGCTTAGAGAAAAGTAAACTACATGATTGGACAACTGTATATTGGTTTAAAGTTCATTGAAGGTAGTAGAGAACGATTCAGCTAGAAGGTTGATTGTGGCCAGATCAAGGAGGGTCTGGAATTTCAAACTAAACTATGACTTAAATTTAATTTCCTAGTTCTTTAATTTGGTCACGGAAATCCTGGGATGCAGGAGGAAGAAAAAACAGTTATATAGCTCTTGTAATGTTTCAGGTGTGATTTGTGACGGCCTGAATCAGGAATGTGCAAATGGGAGCAGGAGGCAGTGATAGATTTGAGAATTAAAATAGGTGTTATTTGGTATGATTGGATTGTCAAGAATGAGGGAAAGGAAGGAGTCAAGGATGACTGAGCAGAAGGCAGATTGGTAGTGTTATACTAGAAACAGGAGAAAGAGGGTGAGAGAAAGAAACGAGATAAATTTTAAAAGGGTGGAGCTCAAGTGCCCATAGACTATCCTGATGTAATTCTCTGGAGTGTTTGGTAGAACTGGAGGAATAAAATTTGGAGGCAACATTTTTGGAGGCAATGGCAAAAGTAATGGAGAAGAAAGAGATTTCAGTGAGAGATTAGAAGGCAGAGAGTCAAGAGCCGTGTCTCAGAGTTGTGGGAATTTATACTTAGAGGATTTGGAGGAGGAAGGTAAGCTAATGAGGAGAGAAACAGGAGAATTAAGTACAGTTTAAAGGAGACAAGGAAAGAGTAGCATCAAGAAGGAAATGGTATGCCGCCAAAGAAGCAAGTGCTGGGAAGTGGTTGAGGATGTGGCTGTTAGAGGTCACTAGAGACTCTTAAGTGAGTGGGTCCATTTAGAGAGAGCTGTGATAGCTCCTGTCATATTAACCTGAATGTCTCCACAATGCAGGAGGCAATGCCACTACTGGGGATTAGAGGGTTGGGGATGAGAACGGGCTGTAAGTGGAAGCTCAGAAGAGCCAACAGGCAGATTCAGCAGCAACAAAGAGCCAGTTCAAGGAAGCAGCCTGAACAGTGAATTCAACCAGCATCATTTGAGATTTTTTTCCCTAAAATTTTTGTTAAAGTAGAAAGAGGTCAAGAAGTTGGGGAACTCAAGGGGTCTTGCAAGGGAGGGGCTTGAACTTTATAGGATGTGAGGCCCTGGCCTAGGAGAAATTAAAATCCAAGTGAGAGGGTGGAGAGTTGGCTGCCATGACAAGGCACGGGTTATGTTTAGCAGGATGAACATATGAGACAGCAAGGAGTATTCAGAGAAGGGAATTTCAGGGTTTCAGCCTTTATAGTTAAAGTAGTTTTAAGTATTACAGTATGTTAGGAAATGAGTGAGACGGTATTAAAGTAAATAGGATGAGTGTTTCGGAGTTCTGCAGGTCTGAGAAGTGTTAAATTGATGCTGAGAGGATCTCAGTATGGATTCTGACCCTCCAGAGTTGAAGATAGGAGCAGAAAGGAAGGAAACAAACTATTATCTATTGAGGGCTTACTATGTGCCAGGCAGTGTAAAAAAGTCAATTATTTTTTCACATCTGATTTAGTATTTAATCCACACATCTCTGTATTAGTAGATATTACTGCACCCTCTTTACAGATGAAAATCTGAACCTTGCAAGTTGGTCCAAAGTCTCCCAGATAAGACTCGCTGGAGACAGGCCATGAATTTAAGTATCATCCAAAGCCTGTATTCTTTTGTGAGAACAACCACTAGCTAAAAGTTGATATCATCAAAGTAAGGTCCCTGGGGGGTCAGCAGACAAGGTGACCTGAAAGAAGATAGTCTGCTGTAGGTAGGAAGTGTGGACTTAGAAAGAACACACATTGTTAAGTGGGCATGTTGGAAAAGAGATGTGGCCATGAAAACACGAGGCTGTGGTATACTGACTCTCATGTGGTGATACTGGTGTGTGTGAAGGGGTGGGCTTTGAGGGGGCTATAGGGGGAATTAAGATCCAATTAAAGGGCAAGGGACACATTGGAATGGTTTAGGCATATCCCAAGAGGAGCTTTCATTTCCTTACTGCCTTCCAGCCGAGACAAATATGACTCCAATTTTCATCCTTTCCATTTCTGTTCTTATGTCTGCCAGGATCAATACTCTAGACAGATACTTCTTTAAAAATTGGGGATTGAGCTTGGTAAATATTTCAGGAGCAATTCAAATGATTCTTTTGAATTCGGAAACATTTATCTAAAATAAGAAATGTGAAGTGATAGCTTTGCTTCTCTTAGTAGAGGGAATGGGTTTAGAGTTTGGTTGAAAAGTGACTGAATACTTTATTCTCCTTTTCACATCTGGCAGGCCAGTCAGAAGGTAACTGTTGACATAGTGGTTTCTGAAGATAATCACCCTTTATTATTATTTGTACTGTTTTGCCTTCTAGGTTCCCTAGCTAAAATCCATATGTTCTCCAAGCTGGACATATTTAATTTGAAATCCCACAATGGTTGGTGTCACGTTTTGTAGGCTTTGGCATATAAATGGAGTTACTTTCTGGGTATGAATAAGAAGTAGTTGACATCATTGAGTGATTAGCAGGCTCTTGATGCCATGCTAACCAGTTTCTGAAGGGCTATTTCTATGAGGCTTACATCTATAGGGACCAGTTGAGGCCAACTTCAGTTAAACATTGTAATCAAGAGTCCCACTAGTATTCCAATTGAGCAGGACCTAGGTTAGGCCTTTTTCATTCTTAGCGAATTTTCCCTTATGCACTGATTTTATAAACAGTGAGTTCTACTTCTAAAAAAATGTCAGAGCCAGATGGTGGTGCAGCAACAAAATGCCATGACCTGCAAGGGAATCTTACATGGGAAGATTCACAGTTAAGTCCAGAGACCTCTCTGAGTATGCTGGGCACATACGTGTCAATGATCAGGAACTGGTCGAAGGCTAGGAATGGATTGCAAAAACAAGATCCTGTTGGGAGTGCTGTCCATCTCTCTCTTTCTCTTGTTTATAGAAATAAATGAAACAATGTAAAAAAATTTTCTCCTTTTTCCTCCTAAGGAGAAATTCCTTTGATTTTTATAGTTACTGAATGTGGAACTTGACACATTAAAATCAATTCCGCACAATAAAAGGCATTTTAGAAGTTAAGTAAAACTTTTTATCAAGTTTCTTTGTCACATGAAAATATCTCAGCTATACTAGAGTGAAACTGAAGCTTTATTCCTTTGAGAATATTTCCTTTATTTCTTTGAGTGAGCATCTACTTTCTTCTGATGGTTGGCTGGGAGATGATTGACTAAGGAGAATTATTTGCCCTTGTCCTCTCAACTACACGGTAGGGAGTAAAAAGATCCATCCATCTATTAAAAAAAAAATCATCAAATGATTGCTCTGGATCAGGTGCAGTTCTGGGGCCTGGAATTATAACAGGCAGACAGAAGTCCTTGCCCATAGATTTCTGGTGGAGGAGACCAACAAAAAACAAATAACCAAGTAAGTATATGAAGTATAATGTTGCAGAGTCATAAGTGGTATAAAGAAAAGAAGGGGAAGATGAGAAAATGGGAGAAGAAGGATAATTTTAATTTCCACGGTGTGGTCAAGGAGGACCTTTCTAAGGAGATGATATTTGAACTGAGATCACAGTTGACAGACAGCTGAGGAAATCTGGCATGGGATGCTTTGCATTTGCTTTTTAATACACAGAGTGGCTTACCATGGCATTCAGTCCTCCCAAGAACCCTGTGAAGAAGACATGAATAGAGCCACATGTGTGGAGGCAGTTCAATAGCTAGAAAGTTCAAGACCATGCAGAGCTGGGTCTTCAATCAGACTGTCTTAGTCCACGTGGTGTCTCTCAGCCCACACCACAGGTCAGACCAGCCACTGGAAATACCAACATGCTCACGAGAGACACACAGTGGTTGTAAATTTACACAGTGGAGGAGCAAAGTGTGGAGGGGCAGCTGGAAAGGATGGGCCCCTGAGGTGACCACCTGGGGAAACGAAGTATGCTGTTGTCATTTCTTCTGATCGAGCTAACTCAGAGAATGAGCTGAGATCTGGGAGGACCAAGTCTGACCCTGACTTTGGGTGTCCCAAATAACCTCTATTTAAGGGCATTAAAAAAAAAATTGAAAGCTGCCTTCATTTAAATTGATATCCACCAACTCCTCACCAAGTCACGCCTCAGGTGTTGAAAAAACGCAGCCAAATAACTGACAGTAAGCAAAATGCACACCGTGCCTTTTTGTTCTTCCTTTCCCATTTCAGACAGAGAATTCAGGCTTTCTGTAGCTCCCTCTGGTAACAAAACATCTAAACATGTTCAAAACAGTGTTGTTATCTTTCACTTTACCCTTGAGCAATGCAAAAGCAACGCTGTGAACTGGCAGACATCGTTTTTCTCACACTCTCCCGCACATCTAGCTGCGCTTCTCCTAGGAAATCTCCCTTCTTGCCTTTGGAAGGATGTTTTCTGCTTTGTATTTTCAGGTCTGTTTCCAGGAAGAACATGGTTCAACTTCCTCCTTGAATTTCCTCCCAGTCCGCTCCATGACATCATTAAATAAGCACTGCTGGGGGCCGGTAGGTGGCGTGGTGGTTAAGGTGCTGGATTCCCACATAGTCAACAGTGGTTTGAGTCCTGGACCTGGCAGCTTGCTTTCTTGCTTTCCCTTTCTCTCTCTCTCTGTCTGTTTCTGGTCAAATAATAATAATAAAAAAATAACAAATAGAATTAAATAAACAAACAAAAAAGCACTGCTGAACAGATTCAGAACCAGAACTTGTTTCTGGCTTCCTGGCACGGAATTTACTTAGAATGCAAAGAGGCTAGAGATCTGGGCTTTGATTCTGGTTTGGTAAAGGATCTAGGCTGCCGAGGCAAATATGTGGCATGCGCGTCATCACTGCCCCTCCCTTAGCCCACGGAAGATATCAGAAAAGGATCCTGGCAGATTTTTCTTGTTACATTTGGACATGATCCCCAGAGTCCTTCTCAACTCATGGCAGCCAGAGCCAACACGCGGGTGCATCCTGGTCGTAATCCGGAAATTACCAGTACAGCCCTGGTGGCAGATGCCTTTACTGCATCCACTATAAACTTGAAAATCACCTCCAGGGCTTTCACTGTACTCTTAGTAGTAGCAGGGCAGCTCTAATAGAGACATACCAGAATATCTATGGTTTTCAGCACAAGCAGAGGGTGTATCAGAACTCTTGGGAGAGGGATGTTGACAGAGTCTAGATTTGCACATTTTAAAAGAGTTCCCTCTTTTTGCTAGTATTTCCGCCTCTAGATTGAGAAACACTAGAACACACATTTCCTGTTTCTGGTACAAGTTTTTACTTGGCTTCACAATAGCACAGGCACCCCTGGGCAAGCGGGGCGAAGAGAGAGCTGGAAAACACTGCCAGCTGCTGTGAAACTCTGAGAGGGCCAGCCTGACTCTAGCCAGATTGCTCATCTTCATCTCAGGAACCATAACCATGGCTCAGTTTCTTATGAACAGTGAGGCAAGTGTCCCTCTCTTTAAGTCAGGGGGTTGCCTGCTGGCTGCATCTTTTGAAGGACTCATTCCAGGCCTGGAAAGAAGATGGTTTCTCTTGGTGGAAGGGAGCCAGCCTCTCCGGGACTCCCCTTTTCCAGAGTGGCCAGCCTTCCTGTCAGCACTGAGCTGGCCTGGCCCACCTGGTCAGGGCAGGAGGCAACGTCTCTCACAAAGACCCCGTTTGTAGCTCCTAAGAAAGAACTTCTCAGAATGTTCAAAAGCAAGTTGTAAAAATATTTTTTCGGAGGCACCTCATTAGTTTTAACAATAAATGCTCGTAACTGGAAGTAATGATTTGGCAATTATAAGTCAAACTTCAAGTAGGAACAGGAGACCTATTTCTAGAGAAACAAATAGGGCTGCCTCCCATGGAGCTCAATTGTGCTTTGAACTTTCCTAGAGTTTATTTTCCCCCGGGACCTTAAGAACTGAGCAAATATCGGTTCGTCAATAACACCCGTGTTCAGAGATGGTTGGTGTGTCAAAGGACTCAGAGTATTTAGAGGTGGCCTCTGCTCCATATTTGGACATGAGCACAGAGTCCAGGGACCTATCCACATCATCTCTGTCTAATATGCTGAATGGTGGGCAGGGTAGGTGCTAGGGGGCAAAGATGGAGTGGGCAGCATTGCAACTCCTGGTCCCTCCAGGTGACCCAATGGCCTGGGAATCTCACAGGCATTATTTTAGCCTTCATGCCAGTCTACTGTTCTGTGCTGTTTATTCATTCAGTTATTCAATGAACATTAATAATTTCCCATTATATCCTGAGCCCTAGGCTTTGTGCTTGGGAACAAAGGTGAGTGAAATGTTTTATGACTCCAAGGGTAATGGGGAAAGTGACCCATGCATTGATGTTTGCAGCAATGTAGCAGGGCATGATAGAGACATGTCCTGAGTTTTCTGATGTATAAGGACAGTTCTCTCATCTCGATAAGGGAATGGAGGGGCATGTGTGTATTTAGTAGATAAATCTTCCTAGAGAAGCAACAAATAAACCGTGCTTTAATGGATATATTAGAAGAGGGTTTTCTTTTCTTCCTTTTTCCTCTCTCCCTAGGTGGGGCCTGACACGTTCCAAAGTTAGATAAACACTGACTTGTAGATGATCACTGTCAGGCTGGAACATGGTCTGACTCTTTCCTCTCTTTATCTACCCAATAATTGCAGCTCCCCTGAAACCTGTATTTCGAATCTGCCATTCTGTGAGCAACACTTTCTAACCTTTCATCTATTCTCATCTAGACCCCTAATTTATTGTTCTTATCATTTGTTTATCTCCCACCCTATCCCCTTGTCCTATCCATTCCTTTTCCAGCCCAAATGCCACATCCAACATTAAAAGCACTCCCTTGTAAAGACCTTGGCTTCCCGGTCTCTCTCTTATTCTGTGATATTCATATGGTGAAACCCCAATCATGCTCGTTATCAACTACCTCTCTATTTATTACCTGGAAGGAAGCAATGACACAAGCAGTAGAACAACACACCACTGTGACTTAGATTCATGAGGGTGCATCTTGAATGGGTACTCAACACTGCCCTGCAATTTATGCATGCTCACACTCTTCAACCAGTTATTTCATTAATTCATTCAAAATCCATTTGCTGAGCATTTACTTTATGTCTGGCTCAGTGACAGGCCCTGGGGACAGAACTGAAAACAGATGACATACAAGTACATATCAGCATATCAGATAATATTTACTAAAAGCTGTGCTGGGAATTTTGGGTGAATTGACCAAGGGCCTGGCTAACTGCTTTACGTGGATTGATTTGAGAAAACCTCACTGAGGAGACATTTAAGCAAATATATGAATAGTAAGAAGGATCCAGTAGGTGAAAACTCTAAGGGAGGCTCATTCAAGGAAAGGGAACAGTTGGAGAAAAGTCTTTGAGATTGGAACAGGCTATGCCTGGAAGAAACAGAAAAGCTATGTGGTCAGACCACGGTGGGAAAACAAGAATTATATGGAGACAGAATAAATAGGGAGATTGAAGTTTCAGGAAGTTGGACTTGCTGGCCCTGATTTCCATGCTGAAGGAGAAGCCAATCTCTTGTAGAGCCACAACTCCACAACCATGGGTATGGCCTGGAATATCAGCAGCCATGTTTTGAAGATTCATCTGGTGCTGGTGACCTCCTGAACAAGGAGGAGGACAAGGCTGGTGGGTGGAATGGGGTCTACCTACTGTCAGCCATAGAGCAAAGCACTCTCCAGGGTCCCAGCCAGCACCTCACGCTGTGGCACGTACCTGTCCTTTTTCTCCACCCCCTTGGAGCTGGTGACCCGAGTCTCTGCTCCTGTGGGTGCTGAGTGACACAGACTCACAGGCGTCACCGACATCTCCAACAGGGAGTTCAAGCACAGACTTTGTGGCCCATGGGGAGTCTCTGGGAGACAGGCACCTGCGGTCACTGTAGATAAGTTATGAAGCCCTGAAAGATGAAAATTCGAAGCTAAGAAGAAAGCTGAGAGAGGTTCAGAGCTTCTCAGAAATCCAGACAGATATGGTGAGGATGCTTGAGTGGAAGTTGGAAGTGAAGATGATCAAGGAAGAAAGCAGCTATCACGACCTGGAGTCGGTGGTTCAACAGGTGGAGCAGAACCTCGAGGTGATGACCAAATGGGCCACAAAGGCAGAAAATCAGGTCACAAAACTGACACAGGAGGTACGTTTGCACCAGGCACAGGTCTCCAATTTCAAGTGCGAGAACAAGGCCCTGCGCTCAGGCCAGGGTGCCAGCCTGGTGGTGGTGAAGCAGAACATCGATGTGGCCTTGGAGAACCTCCAGGTGGTCGTGAACTTCATACACACTTTCATAAAGCAACTGGTTTCTAGATCCAAGATCTTGAACCTCATTGCCGAGATCCTCAAGTCTATAAACAGAATCCTGAAATTAAAGATCAGGAGGAGGGCTCTTGAGAACTACCCAGGTGCTCCCAGCTTACACTTTCGCACTTCAGCTCACCTGGGCTTTTTCTGAACATGCAGCTTCATCTCAACTGTGGTCTTCACCTCAAATGAAGTGTCAATTACCAGGTATTAACTCATGCCCCGAAACAGTGGAGTTGGTCACCTGCCCTGGGAGCAGCTCTGCCGGGCGTCACCCCACAGTTCAAACAGCTTTTGGAGATGCTAGTAACTTATTGGAGGGCATTTTTGCATAAGCAAGTGATTTTTAAAAATTGCTAAACATGGAGACAGCAGTTGTGGAATCAGCATGTTCTGTTCTTGCCCTGGAGCGGCACCTGTGAGCTAAGCCCAGCTGGCCACTGTGGGTTTCTTGAGTAGACAGAACACTAGGCGAGCCTTGCCCAGCGACTCTTGCTCACAGATCACGCCTGTGGCCTTGCCTGGAGGGCTCCTGTTGGTGGCAGCCCCAGTGAGGAGCCACTAGGTGACTACTGCTGTTCTCCCCAGGGGGAACCCACAGGGACTGAGGTCCCAGACATTCCACCTGTGAGTGTTCAGATGGGACAAATTTTGGCTGGGGGTGTTGTGTTCCAGGAGGCATTCTGTCCCAGTAGGCTTAGGAGTCAGGACTGTTGGGGATATGCAGGGCTTTCGGGGTGGGGGCCTGCCCTCTGGCTGCCTTTCAGACCCTCTCCCAGGTGGGGGAGGCATGGTGCACTCTAGCCTTTTGGCCCTGTTCCTGTGGATGCTGTTTTCTAACTCTCCTTCTTCCTCCTGTTCATGTTGACAACTTTCTGGGGTAATGATTCCTGACGTTTGTAGAAAGAAAAGAACTCAAGTTGTGTGTTATGGAGGCTGCTTACCAGAATGGGGAATGTTGGGACAGTCACTGAGGTGAATAGTCCTGACCGAGTACAAGGATAAGGACTGGGGGTGGGGCTTTGGCCTCTTGCAACTGGGATCAGAGTTTGTAGTGGCTTATCCTGGCTGTGCTGTGTGTGGGAAAAGGGGGTAGATTCTAGCACTCATCTGAGGATGGCGTTTTTCAGAATGGACTTGGAAAAAGGAGTACGATACAGAAGAGATAAAACGACGGCTAGATAGGGCAGAGTTTAAAGTTTGAAGATTGGGCAGAGTTCAAACTGTTAAAGAGAGAAGGCTAAAAGGAGTGTGTGAGCCTGAGACAAAATAGCAATATCGAGAGTCCTCTATGAGGTTGAAAAGCAATGGTAGCATACAGTTTCAATAGAGTTTTAACAGCAGCCTGAGTTCTAGGCTCAAAGCCTGTTCTTGATAGCAGATTGAGATCAGTTTAGCATTTGGTAGACCAGGAGATATTGCAGTAAGAAGTTATGTTTGAATGTGGTTGCCTTGCCCAGGCAAAGGTATTTGTTAGGAAGGTCAAAAGCAAGGATCTTGGAGAAAAGAGAGAAGCAAGGAAAGAATGAAAGGAAACAGGACAGAAGAAAGCAGGCTTTCTAAAAGAAAGTCACTAATTCTGTCTGTGATTAATCACACTGACAAAGAGGCCAGTGGCACAGCCTTATCCTTCCAGAACATCTCCACTGTGTCAACTGACGTCCCATTAGGAGATGCTGCTAGAGATTTATACAGAAGTTTCCTGCTTGCTCCGACCCCACTGTGCCTGGGGTCCTTCCTCCGTGGACACTTTCCTTTCAAAGTCTCTTCGGGAACAAGTGATGATACACTGTAATACAAAGCAACCATTGGAAGATGAACTCTTTTTCATCTTTCATTTGCAAATAAAATATTTCCCAATAATTTAGCCTTGAGGTTTGGTAGGTGTGCAAACATTCAGCAACCAGTGTCAAATCTAAATTCTCATAAAGATCTTATGAATATCTTTCACTGGAACCTTTCTTAGAATCTCTTGAAATGGCTCCGACGTTCCATTGCTTTTTATTATTATTTTTTAGTTCATTTTTTGCTGAACTCAAAATACTATCAATATAATGCACGTTCCATTTGTTTCCAGTCTTATTTCTAATTAGGCATTTGATGAGGTGAGTACTTGTTGATTGATTAGTTCCTGGTTTTTTACTATTCTGCCAAGGGCAACTGAGGTAGTGGCCTCTCGGTCTTGTTCCATGGGATCTTAATTAATAAAAAGAGAAAGAAAAATCATCAGTGGTCAGAACAATTGGAGACACTCTGGATAGAACAATGTCAAACGGATTTTTTTTTTTCCTTTCTGCTGACTTTCTGAGAGAGTTTAATATGCGAGGGAGCACAGAGAGTTTCTAAGAGCTGAATAATGTATACCGTGTGCCTGCAGCCTTTTGAACACAGGGTCCTCTTTCGCTGGAGAATCTTGTGTGACTGATATTTCACAAAACATTCTTTGGAACACACAACATTAAGATTTACAGTACAGGATGTTGGGGGCAGGAAAAGAATAAAACACAGAATTACGGACTCACATACAAGAAGCTAAGATGCCAGATTCTCCTCTAATTCTATTTTGGTAATTGTTTTATCCATTCCTCTGCTCCACCTACGTGCTATTCTTACTATAGATGAATAGTCCCAAAATATAGCGTCTCAGTTTGTTCTTCTATTCAAATAACTTTATATAAATGTATAGCATATAAATCTATCAATCTTCAACTTACATCGTCACTGACACTCCTGAAAACAAGCATGCCTTGTAAATGCTCCAACCAAAAGGGTGTGATGAAAGTGATCTGTGTGATTTCCAGTGCTAGGTCACAAAAAGGATCTCGCTTCTACCTGTCTGTCTTTGTCTCTCTCTGACTGTCTCTCCCTCTCTACCTTAGTTCCACCTTATCCATGAGCTATGTTCCAGGATACCAGATGCCTGATACTGCTGTTAGTGCCACCCCCTGTAGATATTATGTTTACTATGTTATTTTTCCCCAGACATACACACCTATGATAAATTTTAATTTATACATTAGGGACTGTAAGAGAATAATGATCGTAGCTAATAATAAAATAAAACAACTACCACAATATACTGGAATAAAGTTATGTGAATGTCTTATTTTACTGGACTCACCTTTCTTGAATTGTAAATGGGTATGTGTGACGGAAATGAAGAAAGCAAAAACTTAGATACTGAGGGACAGATAAGTGTTCGTGTGTGCTTATGCTTTTTCTAGGAAATCAGCCACTATGATATGAGAAAGTCTAAGCTAACCCAATGGAAGAGGCCCATATGGAGAGGAATTGAGACCTCCACTGGCTGACAATGAGCATCGGCCTCTATAATGTGAGGGATTAGGACTTCAGATGATTTCAAATCTCAGCTCTTGAGTCTTCCAGATGAGCTCCAGACAGATAAGCTGTGCAGCACAGACAAGCTGTTACTTCTATGGATCTGTCTGAATTCCCACTTACAGAAACCGTGAGCATAATAAATGGTGGTTTTACAGTAATGACGTTTGGAGTCATTTGTAACAGTTTTAGTAATTTGAACAAAGGGTAAAGTTCCAGATTATTAATCTGACATTAAAGGCCCATGTCCACTGCGATCCCAAAATACTCTTTCATTCTCTTCTCCAACTATTCCTTTGTGGACTCACTGCTGAGAGTGCAGCTATCTTACCTTTTGTGTTCACAACAAAAATCACTTTTCCCTTCCTGCACACCTTTGCCTAATAGAATATAACATCCTTGTAAAGTTCTTTGATCCATATTTTCTCCGATCTTAGCACAGGGCTTAGAATATAGAAGTAATTGACAAATGTTTGAAAAAATAAGTCAATAAATATATGAAAGAGGTCATTATGCTAAGCAGACACAGATTTCTTATACTTACCCACATATTCAAGCCCCCTTCATCCTAAAAGCTCAAATTCAAATGTCACTGCTACAGCATTTCCTAGTTATACCAAAATTAAGCAATGTATTCCTTCCTTGAATGCCAGTACACATTGCTGATTCTATTTTCTTAGCTTGTAATGTTTACCAACGGCAATGCTTTGTCATCTTTCCATGGACTTACGTATAATTTCTCCAGCCAGGTTCTTTGGACATACCCTATTCTGCTTTTCCTTTTTTCCCACTTCCTTCTCATTCTTTTATTCTTCTTAGGACTTTGAACATGTTCAAAATCTATTTGTTGATTATTATGAACCAAGAACAAAACAACTCCTAAAACAAACAAACAAACGAACAACAAAACCCCACAAAATCTATTTCTGTCTTAGGCTGTGTTACCTTCATAGTGTGTTCAGCTACAGATAAATCTCTCTGAACTCTTTGTACCAGTCAGACTACACTGAATATTGTGCACTATTCCAGGAAAACGACATCTTCTATGTGGAAATTAATATGCTGAAGCAATAGAACCCTGGAAGAAGTGCCTCCAGGATGTCTTTGGTACCCCTTTGGCTGCTCAGGGAGGTGAAAGAGCTCAGAACTCATCTCAACTCTTTGAGAGTAGCTCTACCATACCAGAGAGCTGCTATCTACAATTTCATTTGGATAAAGTCCTGTGGCCAAAACAAAATTAAGAAGGAACATCACCAAAGAATTAAGCAATTCTGAAATCTTAAGGAACTTTTAAGATATTTAGGACTTAAGGACTGTTCAGGGATAGCTGAGAAGACATGGTGCTCATCTTTAGTTAACTGAAGTCAGATCCATGTAGAAGGTGCACAAAGGACTCATGCTTAATTGCACCCAACTGAAATGGTTTGAGTTTGCCATTGGGAATTCAAACCACTTGCCTCTAAGAAAAAAGGGGTGATACACAGGAAGGTGCCAGTGTCTTGGGGTGAACCCTATGAAGTTGTATCTTCTGCTGCTTTGTGGGAGATGCTTTCCAGTCCAATCTGGGTATGTTGACGAGGAGCTGAAATAATCAGGCCTGTAACTGTGTAGGCTGCTGTAGTTCGGAATCACCCCATGGCTGCTGCCACAGAAGCCACAACCTGCAGCACAAGGCAACTGCCACAAAGTCAGAGACAGAAGTGGGAATATTTTCTCTTTCTTCTCTCCTGCCTCCTGCTAGTGACTCCTGCTAGTGACAGAACCTACCAGAAAACTAGTAGAAAAGTGGATCTGGGAAAAGTAGTTCAAGACTTCCAGCCCAGCAGAGTAGAGTGTATGACGGTAGGCAAGGGGCTGAATGACAATACATCAGTAACTGGCATTTGTGTCCAGAGAACTATGCTGGTACAAGCATCCACCTCTCACATGGACAACTATAGTAGCACCACCTAGTCTCCTTAAATCCCTTCTGGATTTCCTTTCATCTTCTCTCTAGGACATAGCTGGAAGAGTCCTTTTAAAATAAAAACCTAATTGTGTCATTCCTTTGCTTAAAACATTCCAATAACTTCCTATTACCATTAAGATAACAACGCACTCCTTTGCATACATGGTCTGTCCCTTGTTTACCTTTATAGCTTTTTTTTTTAACACTAGACTTATTGATTTTTTGCAATGCAGTCATCATGTTCTTTCAGTTTCTTGAATGTGCTGTTCTCCTTTTCTGTGAGATGTCCTTTGTATATGTTCTGTCTCTAAGTAGCATGTTTTTCCTCCAGAGAACTCACATATTCTTTCTTCAGAATTTCCACTCAACTTTCACCACAGCTTTCCTTGACTTCCTTGGGTGAGTCAACTGTACCATTTCAGTATCAATATTTCCCTCCATTAGCTATTTACTTCTGTTTTCTCCCATCCTTCTGTGTGTGCATGTGCATACACATTTATTTAATTTTATTTATCCCTCTAGACTACAAACTTTGTAAATTCAGGAGTCATGTATTTTTCTTTGCTCAACAATGCTCATTCAATGCCTAGCAGAGTGCTTTATGTGTAAATGATGCTTACTAGGTGAATAAATGTACAAACACATGAGTGTCTGATTTGGTAATTCATTCTTACAAGTGGAAGTTAAAAACATCTGGGGAACCAATATCAGTTGTCTGCTCTTTATTGTGCTCTTGAAATCTTGAATTTGTGGTTGAGCCCATCATAGGCATCCTTCAAATATTAGAAAAATTACAATCATTTTTCTCTAACTGTTCTGTTCGAGGGCTAAGTCTATCTCTGTATATGAAGATAACATGCCTCAGAAGATATTTCGCCTTTTTCTTATACTCCTGAGAGCCCCAGATCTCCCTAATGGCTCCAATGTTCATCAGGAATTCTCCCATGGGAGAAGCCCTCTAAGAATTCTACCTTTGTTTGCTGGATCATTTTTAAGCCTAGTCTATTCTGGAATAAAATCCCAACTGAAATAATTTGAGCTTGCCATTGGGAATTCAAACCACTTGACTCTAAGAATATGGTGAAAGAACAAAATAAAAATAGATGAGGATATGAATTACATGAATTCCCCAGGACTCACTAGAAAACAAGCTAGGGATAGAGGGAAAAAAATCCTACCGAACAATTCTCTCCAAAGAGGTTGGTGCCTTGCTCACTTATTTATTTCTTTGGCTATAGTTTTTCCATCTTTAGTAGCATTCCCTGAACCTGGCAAAGACTAGTGACATTGTTGGTTCCATCAGATTATGAGAAGGTCATGTTTGGTAGGGTAGATGCCATCTGGATTTTTCATTTGTCCTGAGAGTACCCTTTCCTAGGCTTGAGGTTGTTCAGAGGATAGGGAAATGGACAATAAATGATAACTCTGACCTGCTCATGAGTGACTGTTGTTATGTATTTCCTATCTGCTGAACTATAGGTGAAGCATCCTAGTCAAGGACTTTGCTGACTGGAGACTCCCAGTCTCTGCCAGATGGAAGAAATAGGAACCTGGAGGGATGTATTTTTGCAGTGTTTACAGTGCATGGAAGTTTCCTTAAATATATAATCAGAGGTAATTAGGTAAGAAGGGGTGTAAACACTATTGACATGCTAGTCTCGGAATAGGCACCATCTGAGTTGATTTGCCTTTGACAGTTCCTGATTTTCAATATTTTTGATATTTTGGGAAGCAGATGTGATGAGAGTAAAGAAGTTTAAGCTTCAGAATAACATCTCTTGGTTCCAAAATAATATTGCTTGTTTGCATCCTTTTAACTTCTTAACCTACAGAGAGACGCCATCACATAGAGGGGTTTTGCCAGTCTAGGGCTTAGTAAATTGAATGGTCCAAGATGGAAGGATTCTACTTGCTAACAGATTAGTAAGTGTGAATTAAAGGTACTAAGTTCTCTGTCAAAAAAGTGACATCTCTAGCTCTGGGTTGAATATTTTTACATCCATTCCTTCCAGTCTTGAGCCAGACTTGATATCAGCGTATTTTGTTACTCTTATTAGAAGTACATTAAGTTGTTCTCTTAGTATTGTGTGAAAATATAATATGATAACAATATAAAAATGGTATGCTTATTTAACAACTCAAAATAGGAGTGAATGATGTTTCCTTCACGTGAGACACATTTGATAACTCTAAAAATATCTTGCTTTCAGATATAATAAATGTGTCCTAGGGCCATGCCAGCCTGGAGCTAGAATCTGGGTACTAAAAACCAGCAGAACTTTTATTCCTAGGCTTGGTACCTTTCTACAGAGGTCCATGTAAATGTTTTCAGATCTTACTGCCTGTGTTGCTGCATAACAAATTATCCGAGAGCTTAGTGGCTGAAAACAGCCAACATTTATTATCTCAAAAAAATGCAGTTTCTGATGAGAGTCGTTTGAATCTCTGGCTAGTTGGCCTGAAAACAAGCAGGGCACATGTGCATGTGCTCAGGATCTTGTGAGGCTGGAGAAGTGAAGGAAAAGGGATTGTGGCATGACCAAGCCCCACGGAGGCTGCTTCTCTCTCTCTCTCTCTCTCTCTCTCTCTCTCTCTCTTATTGATCTCCCTTTTGACAGATGGTAGCCAATTCTTAGTCACACATGTACTCTGTTATAAATGAAAAAATGATTATTTTCGAATAGCTCTTGGTCATCCTATGGTCCTACCCTTCCAAGACAGATCTAGGCTTTCATCTCCTTCCATCCTACCTAGCTCTATCAGTGATAATGCTGAGCAGTTTGTGATTTATGGTAAAAAACAGAATGATATTAAAGGTTTTGTGATCAGTGCCTGCTTATCATGGTAGCCAGCAGTTTTCATCAGCTCCCTGTATAGAAAAAATAAAAAGATCTCTTTTAGGAAAGAGGATCAATTTATTTTCCCAATGGCTTTCCCTTTGAAGCCAATCTATAAACTCCCTTAGATGGCAGTGACCTGTAATAATTTTGAATAACGCCCCTGAACCTAAGCTCCCATCAAAGCCTGGCCTGCTGGTTGGTCTTTCTTGTGCTTTTATTGTTGCATGTTATCACTTTAAGGGTAATATTCTTTCTTGCAAAGCTTTTAAGCATTGCTTTGCGAAAGGTGTTGGAAAGGTGAAAATGGTAATTAAATCTTATCTCCAGTGTAATTTTATGATTACATAGTACTATTCCCTAGAACTATGCTTTTGAAATTGTTGTGGGCCCATGAATGCCTCTTGTGTATCACTGTGGAGAAAGTGCTAAAACAGGACTTTGTTGTCCAATTATTTTTATATCAACAGCTGAATGGATTCTCAGTCTAGGCAGCCATCCACTTGTGCTTATCCAGGCTGCCAAACAAAAAGACAGGACTCTGACAACTTTGGACTTGGATGATTGTAAAATGGGGCACCCAAGCTAAGACACTGGAACTAAAGGAATAAATGTTCCTCCCAATGACTCCAACTCGTGAACTGGCACATACATCTTCTAAGCTTTAGACACTTAAGGACAGATTAGTAGCCTTAATTGTGAATGCTCCAACTATCTGGTGGGAGGGTATCTTCAGTTTTATTCATTCACTTGTTCAAGTCATTGTAGAACCTGGATGATGTGCCAGACACCGTATCAGTTTCTTAGGATTTCAAGATGACTGGGAATTGGTTTCTATCAATCTGGGTGTGTGTTGTGGGAGGTAGGTGGAAAAGTTGGGTTTAAGAGAGACTGGCAACAAATAATGGTTGCTCATTGTGGCAAGTGCCATTAAGAAAGGAAGCACAAGGGGCCCGGGAACTCAGGGGTAGAGGGGATAAGAGAAGGGGAGCAAGCCAGCTGTCTCAGGAAGAGTCCTGAGGACAACACCCTCCAGAATATAGGACTTCCAAAGTAAGTACTATTTGAAAGAACCCTTTGGGGAAATTCAGCTACATGTAGTGAGAACAGAGGAGATAAAGTGATGGGTCTAAAGGTAGGAAAATCAGATGGGAGGCAGTTACAATAGTTCAGGCAAGTAGAGACAGTTTCCTACCTCTTCTCATTCTTCTGTAAACTGAAATCACAGTCCATAGAAAACAATGTATACAGCTAGTTTGGCGTTAATGAAGTTCTCACTCTGCCACTTCCTACCTGTATGATCTTGAGTAAAGCAATGGAGTTCTCTACATCTCCATATTCTCTTTCAAGAGTAAGATAAAATGTAGGCAGTACGTGTAGACTGATCTTGAACCTGTCCTCTGTTTTCCCTTGCTCTGTCTAGTAATGCAGATAGCTACATTTCTTCCTCAGACTTCTCTGCTCTTTGGCTTCCAGCTTAGTTTGGCCAATGAAAAGCAGGGGCAAAGACTACAGAGCAGCAGAGCAGTCAGGGCATTTAAGCATCTCTCTCAGCTTTCAACAGTGCCATTGGCACCACCTCAGTTTCCTTCATAGATCCAGCTGTTGCTATGAAGCTCCAGCTTCTGGGCTGTTACAACATGTCCTTCCATTATACCTTCAGTCCTAGGCTCATAAGGGCTATCTACTGTTGATAATTCTAGGGGTCCTTCCCTCAATGACCTATGTTGTAGTCCCGACTTTTTCCTTACCTATGTAACCAGTATTTCTCTATTAAATTTCCTATTTCTAGGAGAAATAATAATTTCTATTTTCTTTATTAGATACTGGTTAACATGTGAAGTTAATTGCTTTTGAAGCTGTTACATAAGTTTTAAAAAATGTATTATACTATTACTTATTGAATAATATTATTATACTATTACTAAATAATATTATAATACTACAACAAGAATACTATTATTAATTCAATAACTTAAATAATAATACTATTATTTAGTAAGTATCTGAAGAGAATCCTGGAATGCAAAATTTCATGATGGGTTAAAAATATTTTAAATTATGGGCCAGCAGGTGGTATAGTGGTTAAGGGCACTGGACTCCCACATGGCTAACTGTGGTTTGAGTGGACCCAGTGGCTTGCTTTCTTGCTTCCCTCCCACCCCACTTTCTCTGTTTCTCTCTGGTCAAATAAAAATAAACCAATAAATAAATAAAGTTAAATAAAATAATTCTTTAAAAATATTTTAAATTAAATCATAATGGAAACATAATATAATCAACATTAATAGGGGGCAGTTAAAGCAGTGTTATGGGGAAATTTATGCCATTAAACATTTATATTAGGAAAGAAGATTTAAAATAAGTGAATTATATTTTTACCTTAACATGTTAAAGAAAAAGGAAAAGTAAATTAAGCCCAAAGTAGGCAAAAAATAAAAAATAATAGATAAGAATAGAAATAATTGCAATATTAATCAGAAAAAAAAAAAAAACAGTAGAAAGAGCCAACTAAATCAGAAGCTGGTTCTAAGAAAAGGGTAACAAGGCTCAGGACAAGACTTAACTAGATTCAGGAAAAAGAGTAGATACAAATCACCAATATCAGTAGTGAAGGGAGACATATCACTTGTATCTTACATACATTAAGGATAATAAAGGAATATTATGAATAACTAAATGTCATAAATTTGTGAACTTACATGAGATGAACAAAGTTCTTAAAGAATACAGCTGATCAAAAATGAGTCAGGATGAATAAATTATATATCTAATTATATTTAAATTATAGTTTCAAACTTTCTTACCCGTTTCAGATGGTTTCACAGAAGACTTTATCAGACATTTTTAGAAGAAAAAGAAACATTATTCTAAAGTAAAGTTTTTTTAAAAAGTAGAAGAAGTAGGAATACTTTCTAATTTGCTTTTTATGACAACTATTATTTTTTACTAAAATCAGAAAAATTCATTATGAGAAAACCATATACCAATAATATAATTAGGTTAGCATTAGGGGTTTGGGTATGGGTTAGGGTTCATAAACATGGACCTAATTATTCCTTAACAAAACATTAGTTAATTGAATCAAGCAATATATAAAAATGATAAGACACCATGACTGTGCAGAATTTATTCCAATAAGGTACAAATGGTTTAACATTTGAAAATAAATGATAATTCTGAGCACACTAGTAAGAGGAGGAGACTTCATAAACTTGATAAAGTGTATGTGAAAAACCTACAAATAGTATTATATTTAATGGTAAGTATTATATTTAATGGTAAGAGACTGAAGACTTCCTCTCTGACTAGGAACAAGTAATAATTTCTGATTTCCCTATTTCTATTCATCATTCTACTGGAGGTCCTAGACAGTGCAATAAGGCAAGAAGAAAAATTAGAACACTTATAAATTGCAAAGGAAGAAGCAAAACTGTCCTATTTACAGAGAGCATAATCATGTGTGTACAAAATTCTTAGTACTCTTGGGACCAGCAGTTAGCGTAATGGCTATGTTGCTGGACTCCCACGTAGTCGACCGCGGTTCGAGTCTTGGACCCGGTGGCTTAAACTCACACCGGGCGCGTGTGCGTGCATGCCCAAGATCCCGAGAGGAGAATGGAGGAGAAGGGATTGCAGCGTGGCCATCCCCCCTGGGGGGTGATTTCTCGCTTTCTATCTCTCTGTCTCTCTCTGTCTGCCTGGCGAGCACACGCGCCCTAAAGCAAAAACCTCTCAAAAAAAAAAAAATTCTTAGTACTCTACAAGAGGATGATGTTTATGACTTTAGTACAGATTATGTGTAACACAATCTTGTCCACTTATAAAGGGTTGGTTTTTTTTTAACATTTTAAACAGACTGCTACTATTAAACTGTTCTATGTGTATAACATGCTTGTTTGTTATGGTATGATATAAGCTATGTGAATTCTGTAAATACATATCCATGATGTCATTAAAACAGGCAATTTAGAGTGTGTGCAGATTCTATAAAAATACTCACCTCTAAAGTGTGGGAAGAGAGATATCAAGTATATAGTTATCTGGAAATAAAAAATGAGCTACTGGAAAAAAAAGATATCCAAATCAATGAGTTTATTAAGCAAGATTATCTGATATAAAGTTGAAGTACAAAAGTCAGTATTTCTATACACTAGCAACAAATAGAATTATGAATTTTAGATATGTGGAATGGCATAAAAAATAGAATACCTAATAAAAAAAGTTTAAAAGTATACATGTAAGACCTTTCTATAAAAACTGCAAAATATTGCTGAGAGAAATTAAAGGAGTCCTAATGAATGATAACTTGTTCAGTATCAGAACTCTAAATATTTTTATAATGTCAATTTTTCCTACCTTTGCCTGTAGATTCAATGCAACTCTAATCAAAATCCAAGTTTATATTATTTTAACACTGACCACAAAGATGTGGGAACCAAAATGGTGTAGTAGCAACATCATAACAGATGTATGGATATTTTCAGAAAATAGAAAGAAAAAAATTCTAAAGGTAGAACACTATATATGTGGTCAATTAAATTTTTATAAATGTATTGAGAAAATTGAATGGGGATAAGGGAAATATTTTCAAAAACTGATTTTGCATATGGAAAAATAAAAATCAATCATTCCCTCACATCGTACATAAAATTTAACTCCATATGACATCTAAATATAATGTTAAACTATAAATTTATAGAAGAAAATGGGAGGAAATCTTTTTGACCTTGGGTTAGGTTAAGATTTATTATGCAAAGGAGAAAAAAGTGTGCACAGGAGAAGAAGAAAAAGGATAAGGTTGGATTTCATGAAAATTAAAACTGCCTTTTGACTAATATTAAATAAATCTAAAAAGCCACATTTGGGAGAAAACAATAAAAATGCATATATTTGATAAAGTATATGTATACAGAGTATGTAAAAATTCCCAACACTCAATAATAACACGAAATATTTTTTAAATGGGCAAAACTTTGAACAGATGCTTCTCAAAGAAAATATACAAATTGTTGATAAGAACATGAGAAAATACCCACACCATTAGTCATCCATGGAAATATACACCCACAATGAAATACCAGTACAGATTTTAAAAATGTATAGAAGTAAAAGGACTAACAATACCAAGCTGTGGTAATGATGTAGAGTGAGTAGTATAAGCGTTTTGAAAGAAAGATGGTGTGTTTTCTTATAAAATTGAACAAATCCTCATAGTATGACTTCCAAATTCTACTTACAGACATTTGTGAAAGAGAAATAAAAACTTATGTCCACATACAAGCTTGTATACATACCTTCGTAACAGTTTAAGTCATAGTAACCTAAAACTGGCACAACTCAAATGTCCATGTGCTGATGAATGACTAAACAAATCTTGATATGGTTACACAACAGAATACAGCTTAGCAATAGAGAGGAATGAACTACTGATGATGCTGGATCTCAAACACACAACGTCACGTTAAAAAAGACAGATGTAAAAGAGTACTATTCATATGATACAGAAAAGACTAATTTATTCTTTGATGAAAGAAGCATTCTCAGTGGTTGTGTGAGGTCAAGGTCATCCAACATGAGAGGGTGAGAGGTGACTGGAATGGGGCACAAGGATATTCTCTATGATGGTAAGCTTATTCTGTCTTGATTTTGGTGATCTTTGTATAGATGCATATATTTGTCAAAACTCATTTAACTTGGGACCAGCAGTTAGCATAATGGCTATGTTGCTGGACTCCCATGTAGTCGACCGAGGTTCGAGTCCTGGACCTGGTGGCTTAAAACTCACGCCGGGCGCATGTGTGTGTGTGCCCAAGATCCTGAGAGGAGAATGGAGGAGAAGGGATTGCGGCATGGCCATCCCCCCGGGGGGTGATTTCTCACTTTCTGTCTCTCTGTCTCTCTCTGATGAGCGCACACACCCTATAGCAAAAACCTCTCAATAAAAAAAAACTCATCTAACTTTATCATTTAAATGGGTACATTTTATTTTGCATAAACTACCTCAATAAAGTTAATTAAAAACATTGGGATAATACTATCTACCTCAAATCTATTGGCAGGATAGATGAGAACAGTGGCATACTATTAGCATGGTTTAAAACATAAATGTGTAGCATCCATACACACTCGTAAGAACCCAGAGATTTAGGGCTTAAGAGAGATTAGGTAAAACCCTAAGGAATACAATTAGAGACTGAAAAAAACTTTACAGCTGTACCTAGATTTCTCCAGAGATTGCGAACTTGGGAAAAGACAAGTTATGAATAAGAAACTCATTGCAATTGGCCATTTCCATCAAGTCTGCTGCACAGGAGTGGGGACATCAAAGTCTGAATGAAATGGACCACTCCGACCCACACTAGTTTTTCAGTGGTGCCCGATGACAAAGAAATACCTTGTCCCTTGAGGTTGTAGGAACGGAGCATATAGCGTATAAGATTTTAATACACAAGTGCACTTTTATGATTTTTTCTGAAATCTCTTAGCTGGCTGTATCCTTACATTTCCACTTGAATTTATAGTTCCTGAGGACAGTGGAAAAGGGAGTGAATCTCATGACAACCTGAGCTTTGTACCAGGTTATCCTTGAACTCTCTAATGAGCATCCCTGTTCCACCTTGGGCTGACCTGTACATCCCTCAGCTACTGTCCAAGACAGAATGTAATAATTATTGGACTCTATGAAAAAGGAAATACATGCAATAAAATATTTTTGCTTAACCAGAGGTTTAAAAAAATGGCTTGTAATGATGAAGATAGTGCCATATTGCTGTGTGTTGGGTTGAGTGCCAAAATTGAATGTGATTTTTAGTGTACCCAGAGGTTTAGCAGGTTTTTAAAAAGCAAATATTTAAAAAGTGGTGAGCTAATTTTATTTTGTGTGGCTCTATACTTTCAGGATTAAAGCATGATAACACTTAGTAAGGGACATGTCTGTGCGTGTGCATATATTTACATGTGTATATTTGATTGGGAATGTGCAATAGCCAGAGATCAAAAAGGAATAAGGGCTAGCTAAGCGTATTGTTCTGATGACATTTTGTGCATTACACTATGTTGCCCCACCCCCTTCACCATAATTGATTATTCAATGGATGTGCATCTGATGTACACCAGGTCAAGCACCGTTCCTTCCCCAGATACTTCCCACTCGGGTTGAGTAGGTTGGTCTGAGGGTAAGAACATGACTCAAGGAGAGCCATTCTTTTGTTTTTGTTTTTGGTTGTAGGGCATGTGTGCTCCCTCTCCCGAGAGAGAGAGAGAGAGAGAGAGAGAGAGAGAGAGAGAGAGAGAGAAAGAGAGAGGGAGATCACCCTCTCTTACTTAGGGGGGATGGCCACTCCACAATTCCTCTGGGAATTTTGGGCACACATGCACCCAGTATGGTCTTCAAGCCACTGGGTCTGGGACTCAAACCACAGTTGGCAATGTGGGACCCAGCCACCTTAATCTGTGTGCCACTTGCTGGCCTAGGCCTATCCTTTTTTAGAAATTTTAGGAGATAGAGAACTACGAGAGGGGAAGAGGGATACATACACACACACACACAAAACATAACACATACATGCACAACACACAACACACATACACAGAATCTGGTTTGTAATGAGAGAGGAGAATGAAGCAGATATTCAGAGGGAAGAACTTGAGAAACAGGGAGAGAGAAAGTTCTGATATTTCTGAGAACCATTGATCCCATTAGATACTATTGTATACAAGTGTCATTTCTTTTTCTGTTTTTCTTAAGTTTCTTGCATTAAATTTCTGACAGTTACAGCCAGAGGAGTCTTTACTATTATACATGAAGAGATAGTTTAATTTCATCCAGAGATTTTAACAAGTAGTTTAGAATGATCAGATTAGCCTGCTCAAAAGGGAATATGGTTTTGAGTGAAAAATCCAGGTTGTTCTTCCATATTTCTGTAGTTTTCTATGTTAAAAATAGATTTAGAAAATGAATACTACTGAATTTGTCAAATAATTGAGGACAAATATATATTGATATATTTGTTAGGATTTGGGTTACATTTTTTTCCCCAAAGGCACAATTTAACAGTGGGTTAGAAAAAATGTAAATCTCTTTCTCTCCACTTAGTCATCTGAAAGCAGAGCACTAGTGGGACTAGCAGAATGCTTCTACCATCCCCTCTATGTGGCTTCCACTTCTGTGTCTAAAGTGGCTGTTCCTGGTCTGGCTATTGCATCTGGATCCCAGTCAATGTGAGGAATGAAAAAGAAATGCCAGTGCATCCTATTTCCTTTGAGGGCGTGGACTAGAAGTTGCACATTAGACTTCTGTTTCTGTCATATTGGCTACAACTTAATTGCAGAGCTCACCTTGCTGTAAAGGAGTCTGAAAAAATTAGTCTTTATTTAGATTGGATAGTGGCTGCCTGTAATTGGGGGTTATTATTTTAAAAAATGAATATTGAGGAACATTGAGTCATGCATCCCACCACTGGGCAGGCTGGAGGAACATGGAAGTAGGAGAGGGGAATTTAGACCAGGGAACTTAATTGATGGTACACACAAAAAGACTTGAGGACTGCAAGGTTTTAGGATTTGGTTTACATGTGGTGTGCTCTCTGGATTGGCTTAGAGCCATGGAAACCAGGTATGAGGTTGTCTCAGGTGCCCAGGTGTGACAAGCAGATGGTCATGGACATGGTGAAAGGGCCGAACAGGGGTCGTAACTTGAATAGTTGATGATGAGATGTGAACAAATCAAAAGGTAGAGAAGAAGGGATTCGGGAAAGAGGGAAATTTCAAGGTTTCCAGTTTGTGAAAATGAAGAGAGGTGGTTATATTAACCGGAACAGGAAAGTTGGAAGAGAAACTAATTATTGCAAAAGGAAATAACTTTATAGGCAGAGATTTGCACTTACTTTGGATCATTATTTAAGTGTGGTACAAAGAAATAAGTTGGTGCTTGGTTCTTCCTGAATCCCGTGCTCAGTTTATTTTTTTGAATTACTTTTCTTAATTTCATTCATTAGTATTATTATTCTTGTTATTATTTTTATTTGATCTAGAGAGAGACAGACAGAGAGAGAGAGAGAGAGAAACTGAGAAAGCAAGATGCCAGGTCCAGGACTCAAACCATAGTCAGCTATGTGAGAATCCAGCACCTTAACCACCACAGCAACGTCAGCCCCCCCTTGGTCAATTCTAAATTCTCAGTTGCCCTTTGATTTTTCCCACATAATCATACTTATGAACACCGTGGGTGCCAAAATGAGAGTTTTGAGATGTGAAGTATTAATAGAATGTGATTTGAATAGCATGTCCCAGATTGGGCACATAACCTTTACCACCCTTCATTTTGTTATTTTTAGAAAATAGTCAGAATGGATTAGCCTATTAAGACTGGCAGAAAGTGCACATGAGCTATGTTGCTACTCACTTTTTGCTGGAATCTTATTAAGCTCTGAAAACAGAGGTTTGTAATGATAAGAATGTTTCTCTTAAAAATTTGTTTCTTGGGCCAGTGCCTGGTGTAATGGTCATGTCCTACTCAAGAGAAACCAATCTCATATGCCACCACAGTTTGAGTCCCCAGCCTGGTCAGCCTGAAAGACACTGGGCAGGCACAAGAGTACCCAGGAGCCAATGAACTGGAGTACTGAAGGAAGGGGATGGAGGTTTCACCAGGCCCTATGGTCTCTCTCTTTCTCTGACTATCATTCTTACATGTGTGTGCACAAGCTCTATCATAAATACATATTTTTTTGGAGAGGTTTTTGCTGTAAGGCACGTGCGCTTGCCAGAAAGACAGAGAGAGACAGAGAGACAGAAAGTGAGAAATCACCCTCCATGGAGAGGGACACACCACAATTCCTTCTTCTCCATTCTTCTCTTGGGATCTTGGGCATGCACGCACACACGCCTGGCATGAGTTTAAGCCATTGAGAACTCAAATCATGATCAACTACATGGGAGTCCAGCGACAGCCATTACGCCAACTGCTGGTCCCCCTAAATACAGTTTTTTTAAATTAAGAAATTTATTTTTTACTAGAAACTTCCTTGGACTTTCTTTGAGGTCAGCTGAAACAAGCTACATATCAAGACCTTTTTCTCCCCAGAAGTATTCAGCTAATTATTCCTAAAATGAATTGTTTTGCAAAAGGTATCCAGATACTTCTTCTAAATACTTTGGATTTTTAAGTATTTAAAGAAATATGAAAAAAATGCATACAACTAAACAACTTGAGATTTGCAAAAATAAACTCAAACAGTCTGTAATTGGTTAGTAAAGAAATAATTTGCCTGAATAATGAGTAATTTGCCTTAAAATACAGTCTGGATTTATATTTCTACCTTGAAATTGGCTAGTATGTAATGTGTAGACTAGAAGTTCTGTTTACAGAGGTTTGGCTGCCCAAGAGTTTCCATGTGAATGTTTCTGGTTTGAAAAGGGAAAAGTGAAAATGTGTGGGGAGATTTCTTTCCTCTTTCAAGAATTTTGTAACATTTTGGCTTTTCTGGAAGCTCACCACCTTACGCTTGCTTGACATTTCTGTCTAATTTCTAAACAAATGATTTAAGAATAGAATTGAACAAGTCTTCACCACCCTGGAGAGGAAGGTGCATTGTTGTCTATGATGAAATGTTCTCTTTTGTTGTAGAAAGAACTTTTTTATAGAAAGAACATTTTATTTAACATTTCTTTGAATGGTAAGTAGAGAAGATTTTTTTGTTTTAGTTTTACATAAATTTACCATATGATCCAGCAATTCCACTATTCTACTTCTGGATTTCTACCCAAGAGAATTAAAAACCTACATACAGACTATCAGAAGGAGTAATGGTTACGTTGTTGGACTCCCACATAGTCAACTGAGGTTCTAGTCTTGGACCTAGTGGCTTAGAACTCAGACTAGGTGTAAAATATATCTCAACATAAAGAAAGCATACATTCACATAAAATCTTATACACATTCATAAAAATATTATATATAATAGTCAAAAAGTGGAAACAACCCAAATGTCTATCAACTGCTAACTATAGAAGCAAAATACAATATATCCACACGATGGAATATTACTCAGCAGTAAAAAGAAAAGCACTCATGTGGTGAGTTAATCCTACTTAAATCAAGAAATTAATTCTCCTTCTTGAGGGAGAGAGCATAAAAGTCTTGTCTAGGAAGATTACACCTTACAAATAGGGACCATTGTTTTTTTTTGTTTGTTTGTTTAGTTTAGTTTTGTTTTTGTTATAGGGTGCGTGCGCCCGTCAGAGAGACGGAGAGAAACAGAGAGACAGAAAGTGGGAAATCACCCCCCAGGGGGGATGGCCACACCGCAATCATTTCTCCTCCTTTATCCTCTCGGGATTTTGGGCATGCGCACACACGTGCCCAGAGTGAGTTTTAAGCCACTGGGTCTGGGACTCGAACTGTGGTCGACAATGTGGGAGTCCAGTGACATATCCATTATACCATCTGCTGGTCCCAGGACCAATAATTCTGATAAAAATAAAAGAAAGAAAGAAATCTATTTACAGTTGTGGGCAGAGATTTTAAAAAGGCAGCCATATAAAGGCATAACTTTCCAAATTCAGTGGCTGTTTTCAACTTAATGCCTTTTTCCTTTTGAAATATTCATAGGTATCAGACAATATTTTGGGATAATAGTCTAGAAAAATTTATTATAAAATCATTTTGAATTACTGAGGGAAAATGCAAAACTTGAACACTATTGCCTTCTTCCTTGCCCTCCACCCTGAATTTTGTCCACTGTGCCCCTTTCTCAAGTTTAGAGTGTAATGAAAAGACTTTGAACTTGCTTCTCCTTGCTGCACTGGAGATCTGAGCAACTGATTTTGGATCAGTTTCCCATCTCCAAGGAAAGAAAAAGCAATAATAATTGGACAAATTTCTTCTCAATAGTAGTAGTTTGGCTGTGAGGATATTTGAAGCGGTAGTTTAAAAAATTTTAATGGTAACAGGGGTGCACTAAAGTATCATAGCAAAAATGTAGCCAGGCACAGAATTTAGCTCTTAAAAGAATGTATGTTTTGGCTCTCATTCCATAGCAGGAAATGACTACAGTGTATCGTTCTACAGGTATTATACATTTCAGAAGAGTAATACCATATTTAGCTTAAAACATGAGCCTTCCTCAGAATACCTGTGAGCACACAGTTATACTTTAAAAAAAAAAAAAAAAAAAAAAAAAAAAACAAGGCAAGGCCAGCAGGTGGCATGGTGGGTAAGGCACTGGACTCCCACATGGCTGACCCCGGTTTGAATCCCAGACCTGGTGACTTGAAAAGCACACCAGCTATGTGTGCATGTGCACCCAAAATCCTGAGAAGGGAATGGAAGAGAAGGGATTAAGGCATGGCCATCCCCCCATGGATGGGAGTAATTTCTTACTTTCTCTCTCTCTGTCTCTCTGGCAACTGCACTTGTTCTATGGCAAAAAACTAGAAACAAATTAAAAATTAAAAAATTAAAAAAATTCTCATGACCAGCAGTTGGTGTAATGGCTATGTCACTGGACTCCCATGTAGTCGACCACAGTTCAAGTCTTGGACCTGGTGGCTTAAACTCACATTGGGTGCAAGTGTGTGTGTGCCCAAGATCCTGAGAAGAGAATGAAGGAGAAGGGATTGTGGCATGGCCATCTCCCCTGGGGGGTGATTTCTCACTTTCTATCTTTCTTTGTCTTTCTATTTCTCAGTCTCTGTCTTTCTGGGGAGTGCACACGCCCTATAGCAAAGACCTCTAAAATTTTTTTTTTAATTCTTTTTTTTTTCATAGACCACAGATTAGTTCATTTTTAACACCCATCATGCCATGAATTCATAGGGAGTAGGTTCCAGTAGCTCTTGTTCCTTTCCATTGGTTCTCACAAAGTGTGCTTCTCTGGGTGGAGCAGGCTGGTGCTTTAGTTTTTCTGGTCGTTTTCCTTCACACGTTTTAGGAAGCTATCTCTGCTCTTAGAATGCTTAATATGCTCAATATGCACATTAATTCTCTTGGCAAGAATCTTGCCCTTAACTTGTTTGTTCACAACAATGCCAACATTATGCTGGGTAACATTGTAGACTCCTCCAGTTTTGCTATGGTAACATTTGTGGGGCATTCCTTTTTGAACAGTCCCCATTCCCTTGATATCTGCAATATTTCCTTTCTTGTATTCGCATATATGTTGCCAAAGGAACCACTCCATGTTTTCTTTTTTTTTTTTTAGTATTTTTTTGAGAGGTTTTTGCTATACGGCGCGTGCGCTCGCCAGAAAGACAGAGAGAAACAGAGAGACAGAAAGCGAGAAATCACCCCCCAGGGGGATGGCCATGCCACAACCCCTTCTCCTCCATTCTCCTCTTGGGATATTGGGCATGCATGCACACGCGCCCGGCATGAATTTTAAGGCACCGGGCCTGGGACTCGAACCGTGATCGACATGGGAGTCCAGCAACATAGCCATTACGCTAACTGCTGTTCCTACCACTCCATGTTTTCTAAAAAGCCTAGAGAACATATATCGGGTGCCTCTCCTCTTTCCCTTTGTGTTCATCATTTTGGTGAATTTCTGGAAGATGGTGGTTCTGGCCGAAAGGGCAAAAATTCTCTTCTGATGGATGTTGGTCTTTTAATTTCTGAGCACCTGGGTATACTTTTAGAAAAGGTTAGGGGAGCAATTTGATCTGAGACATCAAATGAGGAGAAAGTAGCCCATAATGACAACCTGGAGGGAACAAGCTTCTCTCTGATATTGAGTTAGGTCTGATAAGAGGTAACAAAGGGAAACTTAGCTATTTTATTAGCTATATATAGATGTGAGCATTTTTCATTCCTGGCCATTCCCAACCAAGGTCTTTAGTAGACAGTGCAAAGGTTTGTACACATGGACTAACATGTTGGGGAGGTAGAGAGAACAATGTCCCCAGGGAACTCACTTAGATTGGGTGTGAGGCACCTATTTTTTTTTTTTTTAATTGTCAGAGGATACTTGTAGTGGTGAGAGAAAGAGATTAAAAGGACAGAGAGAGAAAGGGAGAAAGCACTTCCTAAATAGGGCATGGTTATGCTGCAATCTCTTCTATTTCTCCTTACTTTTGGAATTTTAGGCACACATGCACATGCACCGGGCATGTAGTTTTTTTATTTTTTTGTTTTTTAGGGTTTTTGCTGTAGGATATGTGTGCTCACCAGAGGGAGACAGAGGCAGTGAGAGGGAAAGTGGATTGCCGTGCTGCAATCTCCCCGACCCTTCAATTTTCTCGTGGGATTTTGGGAATGTATACCCACACTCCTGGTGAGATTTTCAAGCTGCCAGGTCTGGGACTTGAACTGTGGTAGAACATCTGGGAGTCCAGCACTTTAACCACCATGCCACCTGCTGCCCTAAGAGAACATGATATATTTTAAATACGAGGGGACTTTGAAAAATCATGGAAACATGGAACTAAAGCATGACTTGATTTTGATGCAAAAACATTTGGAAAGAGAAGCAGACATCCTAGACAGAATCTGGTCATACCACAATCCCTTCACCGGCCCCACCCAGCAGCTAGGATCATGCCGTGCAAAGCCTGATGTGTTTCAGGTTTGCCCAGGATCTGAACTGTGGTCTTTTGAGTAGCTCCAGCATTGGAGAGTGCTGCCCTACTGCCTGTGCCATGGCAGCGGAGACCAATGTCCATTTAAATACACTACATGATGTCGTATGGTGTTTCTATTCACAAGATAATTTTAGGAAAAAGACTGCTAATTCCTACTACATGGAAAAACATGTCCTTTTGTATTTTGACTAGTAAAAAATGTTAAATAGTTTACTTTTACTGATCTTGGTTTCTGTCTGTGAATTGTCACCTCATCTGAAGATTAAAAACAAGTCTAAAATCGAAGCCCTTGGTAAATCCAAGGCCGAGTCACTTGGCACTTCTAGTTTACTGCCGTGAGAGGCCTTGCCTCGTGATACCTGATTCTTCATCTCTAAGATCACTGGTAATAACACTATTTCTATATAAAGTTGTAAGGAACGCCAAGATCGCATGTAGAAATGATGACTGGTCTATCCATCTATAAATGCGAGCTGTTAGAAATCATTATCATTATTAATATCGTATTATTGCGTGTGTTGAATGATATTCTGAGAACTTTATAAACGTTATCTCGCTTAAACCTCGAACAATTCCCTGAGAAAAAGAGGATTAGTTCTATCGAACAGCTAAGAACACACAGAGTGGTTTAGTCACTTGTCTGAAGCCACAGCTAGTCAGTGGGGCGTTGGAATCTGAGCCCAGGTGTGACTCAGTGCAAGCTTGGCTATCTCAACACTTTGAGCTTCATCCTTCAGTATCCCTCACAAGGTGTACAGTAGGTGTCTTATAAAAATGTGTGCTAGTATTGTTTGAGATTCTTTTTTCTAAGATGTTCACTCTCACTTGTTAGCTCCAGATTTCCAGAAAATTCTATTTATCTTATGAGACAATTCAAAGAGAATAACTGCCTCCTCTGAGATAAAACCAGTACTCGATATGAGAAATCTTGGAGGAGTTGGTAATACATTTAGTCAATCACATACAAAATAATGAACATACATATATGTTCAAGGGAATTTTGAAAGAAATAATAGAAAATAATTTTAATACAAGTTGATTTTAGTGCAAAAACATGGAAATCCATGCAGTATTTTTTCCTAATACACACTTTTCACGATTTTGAAGACCCCCCCCCCCCACTACATATGATTTTTCTTTCTAAGGGCAATTTTTTTCTGTGTTTAATTTCCTATGATATTAAGAGAAGTTTCATTTTAGTAGCTAGAGTATCTGTGTTTAGAAACTTTTCCCAGCGAGGACCTGTAATCTAGCACATGGAGACCCTTCCCTCAATAGGATTTAACCTTGCGAATATCTGAAAATTCTTCCAGAAGATTAAATGGTTTAGCTCAATATTTAATCTGTTATTTCCTTTCTAAAGACGCCCCATGGACTTTGCCATGCATTTAGCTGATACGAGGGGTATTGATCAGTCATAAACAAAAAAAGAAAAAAAAAGGAAGAAAGAAAAAGAGAGGAGAGAGAGAGAGAAGGGAAATGGCCAGCAAGACCTCTCCCATCCTACCTTATAATTAAATTTTGATTCGAGCTGCTTTTGATTAATCTTCGTATTTGTGAATGTGTGAATTCAGGAAGACTGCTAAGTTTCTAAAGTTGCTGGGCATTGGTCTCTGGTGGATGGCTCAGCTAAAGAACAGTATGATTGCGTTTTTATGGTTTTCAGATATTTAATAGCTTCTTCCTGTCATTTTCTGAATGACTGAATACGGCTCAGCCCTCTGGGAGCACTGTAGCATCCGAGAGCTGGGAAGATGACTGAGGTCTGTGTACTTGACTGATTGCCTTAGTCGTAATTGTTCTCTTAATTAGCTGCAGTAGCAACGGCATCTGGGGAGAGATCACAGTATTGGTAAACAGCTCCACCTGGGAGCTCAGGGTAATGCCTTTGGAACCCTGACAGTGAGCGGCTCCTGTGCTTGTCTTCCCTCAGAGACCGGGACCTGCCAAACTGGCAGCCCCCAAGGCCAACGTGCCTCTGGTGTGATCTGTCACTCTGGCCCCTGAGAAGCAGGCTTCCAACTGTTTTGCCTTAAACAAATTAAGTTTTAATATGCAAATAGCTGGCTTTAATGGTCTGGATGGACAAACATGAAAACAAAAGGAAGGGAATTGGCTACACAGAGCAGGATGCCCAGCTAGGAAGGTCGGTGTGGAGTAGGAGGCCCAGGTTTAGGGCTGCAGCTTGGGAGGGATGACTCCTAAGTCAGTACTGTGTTTTTCGGGAAGGAATCCTGGATGGGTTCAGCTTGGCTTGTCTCTGAGGTGTGGCTTAGATCCTGAAACCTGGCTTGCTTCTTCTTTTGTTATTGTTGTTGTTCAGTTTGCTTTAGGGTGCCTATGCTTTCCAGAGATAGAAGAGAGCAAGAGAGTGAGAGAGAGAGAGCAAGCGCATCTCCCGGGGGGTGTCCATGCTGCAATCCTCTCCTTCATTCTCCTCTGGAGATTTTTCAGGATTTTGGACAAGCACACACACGTGCCTGTGTGTTTTGAGAGCCTCTGAGTCCAGGACCCATACCACAGTTAGCCACATGGGATCCAGCTGCCTTAACCTCCATGCCACCTGCTGGCCCCTGGAATGTACTTGGAATTTTTCCTTCCCCCTCATGTTTTCTTCACTGAGACTGAAACATCCCTCTAGGCTCTCACTCCCACCCTTCACTCCCCCAAATGGAGAGAGTTCACCTACTGTGAGAGGTTTGGAATCTGAGTGATCAACTATGGAAGGCAACTCCACCTGTTTCTTACTATTAGTGACAGTGCAGTATTGTCGTGGTAGCCCAAATGAGATATTTTAGAGCAGTAGAACCAGTTTAGACTCAGAGGTGGTTAAGTTGTAAATGATAAGGTCAATACTTTAAAAAAAAATATTTCCTTCCTCTTTCCCTTCCTCCCTCTGTCTTCCTTCCTCTCTTTCAATAGATGAGTACCCTCAACAGGGTCTGATGCTCTGATCCTATCTTCAGTCCTCTCAGACGGCCAGGATCACTGCTATGTATGTGTCCACCACACATGTAGGTTGACCTGGGAGCTGAACTCCTTTCTTCCACATCATTTCCAGTTCTCCAGAGTAGCTTGTTACTGCTGTACCACCTCAGCTGGGCCTTAATACATATTTGAAAAGACTACATAAAGTGGTGGGAGATTGGCATGTCGATGAAGCACAATCTTAAAAGTGAGATGGACAATTTTTTTTTTGTATTTTCTAAGAAAAATAAGGAATCCATTGGTGTATTACTCAATGTTACAGAATGAATCTGAGATACCAGACAAATCATTTATCTACCCTCTATGGTATTCCTCTTTGATGTGAACAGGTAAGCTCTACCTACTGTATACACTTCCCATGTTATGTCAAATGAGATGATGATAATGAGCTTTAAAAAAAAAAAAAAAACAAGTAAAAGGTTATTCGAACAGGCTTTAGGTACATGTGAATTTTCCAGTTATAGTGGAAAACCCTCACGATCCTAGTTGATTTCCATTGTATCAAAAATGAAAACGCAGCTCAGATATGCCAGATTTCACGTTCACGTGCCAGAGTTGTACAGTTGCATACCTTTTCTTCCATTGCTCTTCTAGGAAATTGCCTTCCCTTAATTTAACAGGTCCGTTGGTATTTTCCCCTTCCATAGGGCAAACCTTATAAAGAACATCACTATTTTTAAAGGCTGCCTCCTCTAAACCTGAACTAGTAGAATGTTCATAGAAAAGAAATGGCTGAAAATTAAAATGAGTTAAACTATGAGATCATGATTCGAAGGCATGTGTCATACCAGCTACAAGGCAAGACTGAAAACTGAATTACTAACCATGTATGGCAATTAAAATGGCAGGGTTACTTCTTATGAAAAATGTCATTGGTAAGTTAACCCTGATATTGTGTCAATATTGGAATTACTGCCTTCCAGTCACCAAAAGTAACTCTTCTCTCTCCAAAACCTCAGCTATACAGTATAATGTTTTATGTCTAGCACTCACCTTTTTTCTTTAATTTAACTTGATTTACTTATTTTAATTTGACCAGAGAGGGACAGGAAGAGGGTGGGGAGGAGAAGCGAGAAAAGGAAAGTGAGAATGCAAACCACCAATTCCAGAATTTGAACCATGGTTGGCCATGTAGGAGTCCAGTGCCCTTAACCACCACGTTACCTGCCAGTCCCTCTAGCCCTCACCTTTCTATAACGAGCTGCCTTTAATCACAGCAGAGACTGCTAACTAAGTTAGCTGTCTTTATATACACTCACAGACAGCAAAGTCTCTATACTTTTTTGGGTCAAGAGGAAAGTCACCAGTTTGGGCAATAGGATCATTGATTGATAAATATCTGGTCATTCTTAATACAAATCAACATTGGCATGAACAAAACCCATTAGAGGCACCAATGTCACTGTTGTCAAGGCTTTCCTTAATGGAGAAAACCCAAAATATCTTCTCAACAGGGACTACCACTATAGCTCCACATTTAATGTATGTTTGAGCACCTGCCCGAGAGTGCATTTCTTACCACTAGCACAGTGTCCTGTCTGCAGTGTGCTACAAAAGGATGCAGTTTGGCTGCCTCATTTCTCAGTTTCAACACCCTTCCCTTCACTCTTCTGTACTATAGGGCAAAAGTTAATACTAAATCCCCCACCTTTTATTTCAATAAGGGGTGGATACTACATGCCATAGTTCTAGCCAGTGAAATATAAATAGAGATGTATTATCAGCCAGGTTAGAGGTATGCCTGAAAACACTGTTGCTTATATGATAAAAAGGAGAACATTATGGATGGCCCCATCCTTTCATTCTTTGTTTCTTCCTCCTCAAATTCCAATGTGGTATCTAGTTGAGCATCAGCCATTCGGTGGGTATATATGATCAGCCAACAGGTTGAGAATGCTGAAGGAAAGAGCCTGGGCCCAGGAAAACCACAAAACAAACAAACAAACAAAGCAGTGGTAGCAACCTCCTACCTGCCCACCTTGTTATATGAGAATAATAAATTGCTATTTGTGTAATTCAGCTGAGTTGGGTTTTCTGTTACCTATAGCTGCAGGCATTTCTAACTGGTGAAAGAAGTCTACGAACCTGAAGTATGTTGAAAGTACTGAATAAGTAGCCTCAATAAAAACCCCTGCTTCAGTACAAACTGCTTTCTCCTATAGAGAAGCCCTGTGCTTGTTGATGAAGGGCTTGACAAACTGTGGCTTCCAGGCTAAGTTCAGACTTCTGCTTGTTTTTCTAAATCAAGTTTTACTGGAGCACAGCCAGGCTCATGTGTACACATATTATCTACGGCTTCTTTAGCTCTACAGCAGAGTAGTTGCAACAGATGTTGTGAAAGACCATACAACCTTCCCAGAGACATTTAAACTCTTGGGATGAGTCAGGTTGTCTCCTGTGGCCTTCTATAAAGAGCAAAGCTCTTTGGTGTAATTTCCTAAGACATGCCTTTGTTGCATGGAGTTCTGACAGTATGTGCGTAAAAATTAGGCTTGTGGTTTTCACCCGAGATGAGGATGCAACCTCTCTTGAGAGTTTGCGTGTCCATGAGGATGCATGCCCTTCAAGCCAGGAACTGGCAGACCTGTCCTAAGCCAACAGGACAAATGTGATGCCTACAGAAGCGTCAGCCATATGGCAGGTATGAGATAACCCTCTCTTCAATATCAGATTACTGTAAAATGGATTCTAACTAGATACTCATGTCTGATTTTCCTCTAAGAAGAAGACACCAGCTCTACTCATGTGGAAGAATATCTCCCAGTGATGGGGAAAACTGTTCTGAAAACTTTTACTTTTGCATAGCACTATAAGCCTACATCAGGGTATCTGAATACTCAGATTGTTATGTTTCTATCTACCCCTGAGCGCAATTTTTCTGGGGGAGATTTAATGAAGAAAAGGAAACAATCTTTCAAAAGAACTGACAACTCCAAAAAATTATGCATTCATAAAAAAGAATGAGAACAAAGTTAGCATAGTTCTTTTTTTAAATAATTATTTTATTAACTTTATTTATTCATTTTAATTTGACCAGAGAGAGAGAGAGAGAGAGAGAGAGAGAGAGAAAGTGAGAAAGCAAGCTGCCAGGTCTGGGACTCGAACCACGTCCACCACGTGAGAGTCCAGCACCCTTAACCACCTCACCACAGGCCGGGCACGCACCGCACACACCCAGCGTGAGTTTAAGGCACTGGGTCCAAGACTCAAACCTCAGTCGACTATATGGGAGTCCAGTGATGTAGCCATTATGTCATCTGTTGGTCCCAGTCAACTCTGGAATCTCAATATGGAGGGAAAGCAGATAAGGTTACACTTGAATACCAGTTCACCATGACCCTCCAGTTGAGAAGTTGATTCAAGATTTGAGCAGGCAGGGTAGGAGGAGTCAAGGGCATTTGGATCAAACTTTGCAATTCCTTGGCTTAGTCATAAATTCCCACCTTTATATTCTGTACCTTTTGGCATAACCTCATTTTCTAGGTGGTAGAAAAAGAGGAGTTTTCTTGAAGGAGCTACTTTACAATCACAGAGTATCTCAACTGGTGTTTGAGGAAAGTTATTTCCAAGCTATTGAAATCACTGGCATTTGAAAATTTTTCTTTCTCTCTTCTGCCCGTATTATTAATATTTGCATTGTTTAAAGAAATAGTATGCCAGCATTTCTTAATTTCCTTTTTAGTATAGGTTTTATAAATTATACTTTTCCTTTTAAAAAGAATCTGAGACTTTGTATTTAAATTGTAGTTAGCCTATATCCTAAATGATTCAAGTTTAGAAATTCTCAGATCATCCAGTGGTGTGGTGTTTCAGGAGGCTGGATCCCACGCGGCTGGCTGCACAATCTGAGTCCTGACCTTGGCGCTTGAAAAGCATGCCGGATACCTGTTTGTGTGTGTCCAAAACCCTAAGAGGAGAATGGAGGGGAAGGGATTGCAGTGTGACCATTCCTCCCTGAGGGGCACTTTCTCATTTTTTCTTGGTGTCTGTGATGAGCACAATTTTTTTTTTTTAAAGAAGAAATTCTTAAGTACGTGGTTCTGGGGAGTCTATTTCATAGAAGGTTCTAAGAGAGTATAAACATCAACTATATGAATAGTTTGGGTATAATGAATTTTCAAAGACTGAAAACTGAACTACACTGTGAAGAAGAGATGGTTAATGGGAAAGAAGCCAGCTGGGACAGGAGAGTAAGTGTGTGTGGAAGGACAGGCAGTCCAAGCCATTTAAACAGGTGTTTTTGAAGTTCTGCATGCACAATCACTCTTGTAGTCACACTCTTTCTGAAAAACAATTGTTGCCTTTTGAAGGAGGACTCAAAGAGTCATCAAGTCAAGGGAATTTGCTGGGCTCAAAAGCTCTGGGAGGTCCTGGGGCTGCTGGGGGTTATCCTGGACACTGGGCATGCTGGGTAAAGTAGCTGTAGTCTTTGGTTCATGGTATTGGTTGGGAATAAAAAGAACCTAAGGGAAAAGTTTACCCTTCTACAAACTTGAGACTGTGATAAAGAATGTCCAAATTTAACGTTTCTCTACTTTTCTTATTTGGAGCACAGTTCATCCAAGAGATGCTCAGATTGAGATCTGTCAGAGACCCTGATACCCATGGCCTTATTCCTGGAATTCAGGTTCCTTTTTGGGTGTGCTGTGTTCATTTAATAATTGGACTCTTAATTCAGCAAAAGCTCTGGCCAATAGCTATTAATTATCACTTTACTCTCCTTTTCCCATAGCAATTATTAATTAAACTGCCCAGAGAGTCATAATGAGAAATTAAAGGCTGTGATAATATTTTAGAAAGCAGTGTCCCTTGGTCTTGCAGGTCTGCATCCTGTTCCAAAGGCAAAGTAGGGCTCATTTGTTTAATTCACAAACATTACTGAGATTGCGCCCCTCTAGGTAGAAGGCCCCATGCCAAGTACTGGACACACAAAGCCAATGGCTAATGCTCTAGGGAGGCCTAGGATCATGGTGTGGACTGTTCTTTTGATCCAAATCTTAATTCCATTGATTCTCATTTCTTCACCTGTGCCACTCCATGGAGGATCAGGTTCATCCTTTCCTTCCACCCTCATTACCCATCGTTCCCTCCCATAACCTTAAGGGATTAATTATTCCCCTTCTGATTTCTACCATAACCAAGTATAAGTCTCTATTTTGGATCTAATATTTATCTTTTTTTTTTTTTTTTTTTTTTTTTGATGCCACAGGGCACATGTACATGAGAAAGAAAGGTAGGAAGAGAAATGATCGACAGGGCTTGGTAACTCTATAATCCTCTAATTCTTTGTCCCATCAGTATCCTGGGTATGTATATGTGCCTGTATGTTTTTCAACATTCTGGGGTCAGGACTTGAACCCTGGTCGACTATGTGGGATATGGCTTTCTTTATGCAGTGCTTAACCTTTGCATGACTGTACTGGCCCTACTATATTTTTAAAAAAATGTTTTTCTTAAACTCAGCTGTTTCTCCCACCTCAGTAAATCTTTTCTAGGGTGAAAATTATGCCCTTTTCACCTGAGTAATGAGTAACGTACAACACTTAGCTCAAGGCTTAACTAACTCTTGATGTTTGGTAAATATTGAAGTGTTGCAATTTCAAGTAAAGATCAGCCTCTGAGGTCTGGCTCAGTTATAGGAAAAGTCTTAGGGTAAGAGCAGGGGAGACAAATGTAGAGCCCAAGAGCAGATGAGCAGGGCTCTGGGGCTGACCTTCTGTAGTCAGAATTCTGCTAGGTCCAGTTCCTTATGCAGAGCAGCCCCCTCCCACCACACACAGCAGGGAGCACAAGCATTTTCACTTAATCTGCTTGTCATTGACAACTTTAACCCAGCCACTATCCCTCTCATTGTCCCTTGATCTCATCTTCCTGGTACTCTACTCCGTTGGCTCCAAACTTAACCTCAAAACATGTATCTCTTAATGACTTGGACATAATTCCCTCACTTTGTTGCTTACCATTCTCTGTTGACCATACTTTGACATTTATCCTCTCCTCTGGCATCCCAGGACCAAGTTCTTGCCTATCACAAAGCCTTGACTAACTTGGATCTGCAGTGTGATGGTTACCCCTGTGATTTGACTTTAAGGAAAACTGGAATGTGTCAATCAGTTCTCTCCACTCTCTGCATTTCTTCCCTTAACATACAGCTTTCACAAAGGCTCCCAGAAATGTTTGCTACTTTGATTTAAAAGGCAAAGGCCCTTGAGTGAGAGTTTAAGTTTATAACATGGTGAGCATGTACAAAAGAAAGAAATAATGTGGTTGTGAGGAAGAAAAGAGAACGAACTTGTGGCTGACAAATGGCAAGTAGGATTCAATTTTGGAGAAAGGCTTTACTGCTGAGTAGGAAAGAGATAAAAAGATGAGTGCCACCCATACTGTGGAAGTAGTAGACACTTGTGCGCAGCTGTTTTTCTTGTCCCCCAATATCTCTTCTCCTTTCTTCCCATAAAGGTAATCTGATTCTCTCCTTGCAACTTGCAAACTATTGCTTGACCAACTTTAGCATATGAAGTTGGGGGGGTGGGGCATGTGTGAGTCAGTCTTAGAAATACATCCCATTCTTGGCTACTGAAATAGTCAGGGAGCATCAAGACCAAGACTTTTATTGAGACTTTTGAGAAAAAGAGCTCCCCCTTTTTCTGATTGATTTGTGGTCATGCGAATTTAAGCCTGAAGAAGGCTACTATCCTGGAAGGGATTCTTGGGAGTGAGGTCCACATAGGTGAGAGCACATACCAGATTTGACATCTGCTATGATTGGTGTCCCCTGAAAACTAATGTGCTGAGATGTGGTTGTGAAGGTATTATAGGAAGCTTAATATGCCAACTTTCAGATGCTTTTGGCCCCTGGATCTGTTTTTCTCAGTGTCATGTGCTCCACATTCTAAGCCTAATTGGCATTGGTGGGCAAGGTGGTAGAGAATTTTTCCATAAGGAGAGAGAGCTGCCTAACACAATGGCAAAAAGTTCATGACAAAAGACTGCCGAGGTGCCAGCTGGCAGCATTGTGTTTAAGGCTCTGTATTCTACATGGACAACTGTCCATTTTGAGTTCCAGACCTGGTGACTTAAAAAACATATCAGGTACATGTCCATGCGTGCCCATAGTCTCAAGAGGAGAATGGAGGAGGAAGAACTGTGGCATGGTCATCCCCATGGGGAGTTATTTCTCGCTTTCCCTCTCTCTACCTCTCCAGAGAGTGCATGAGTTCTCTGAAAAAAAATAAAAAAAAAGATAAAAAGGAGAAAGAAAATAAAGATGGACTGAGAGAATTGCTTGAAGTAATGGATTACCGTGTTCAATCAGTGCTAATTTCTCTTTTCCATCTTCATATTTCTTTTCTTTAAAAAAACAACAACTGTATTTGCTTATTTCATGAGAGAGAGGCAGAGACAGAGAGAGCGAGAAAGAGAGGGAGAAAGACAAAACCCTCAACATGGCCTCACATGGTTATCCTCTGCCCAGGCTTCCCCAGCCCGCCGATATCATGACTCAGTGTGTGCATGTTGACATGGAAACCAAACCCTGGTCTTCTATATAGCTTTCAGCATCACAGAGCATTGCACTACTCCTGCCACTGCAGCTGGACCATCACTTCTTCACATTTAACACTGACACTACCAAACTTGTAAGCCTCTTTGTCATCAGAGAACCAGCTCTGATCAAACCCAAGATCTAAATGGGCTACATGGTAGGCTAAACTGCAGATTTTCTTCCCTGTACACTAAAACATTTAGACTTTTGCTCTCACTGGATAGCTCTTCATTCCAGTGTGCTCAGTTTTCCTTTGCTATATGTAGTTGTAGCTCTTCTACTAGACTGTCATGTTCTTGAGGGTGTAGTCAGCATTTATTTAATCTTCCTAAAATATTTAGTACATACTCTAATAGCATGTAATAGGTGATTTTTGTGCCATTGTTCGTTTCTGATTGGTCCAAAAGTAAGACTGGCTTGAGACCTTTCCAGGAAGACGACAGGTAGGTTGTATTCATAGTGAGAATATAAGTTCAATCAGTACCTGTTGAATGGGTAATACTGGAATGTACAAGGTGGATTCTGTCCATGCTATAGCTTTAAGGCTGCTGTTCATTCCTGTAAATGGGTCCTTGTGCTGTGACACTTGTTAAATGTTTCCTTCATTGTCACCAGATCAATGTAAATGAGAATAGTGATGGTATTCTAAGCTCATCCTAATCTCAAGTAAGAGACTAAAATGTGCACTGAGGAAATTAATACCTCTTTATAAGGTGGGTCTGTAGAGTGGGCAGGCTATTCCAACAATAGGCATTTATGCATTAAGTGCTAATGTGCCAAGATGATGAAGATTCAGCCTATGCCTTTGGGACCAGCAGTTAGTGTAATGGCTATGTCTTTGAACTCCCATGTAGTCGACCACGGTTGGAGTCCCGGACCCAGTGGCTTAAACTCATGCCGGATGCGTGTGCGCATGTGCCCAAGATCCTGAGAGGAGAATGGAGGAGAAGGGATTGCGGCATGGCCATCCACCCTGGGGGGGGGGGGGGGTGATTTCTCGCTTTCCATTTCTGTCTCTCTCGGTCTGGCAAGTGCACATACCCTATGGCAAAAAACTCTCAAAAAAAAAAAAAAAAAAAAGATTCAGCCTATGCCTTTGAGGAGTTCAGAGTCTGGTGAGCCCTCAATAGCTGGCTCCTTAGATGTTCTAAAATTAGTTTTTCTTTTTTTATCCTTGGGAAGTATCTAATAAGAGGAAGCAAGATTCTCAAATGTTGGGGTAGGTTTTCAGTTCCAGGTAATTCTTGTGGAGAATGGATTTCATTACATTTCTACATTTCAGATCAGAGGCTTACTCAGTGCAGACTGTCTTCTTTCCTGACATAGACAATATCTCTCAAGATAACCTACTATCAAAGTTTTAAGACTTAATTTCACCTAAGCCTTTTTGCTACCAGAAATTGGTAATTTCTGTGTGTGTGTGTGTGTGTGTGTGTGTGTATGAGGATGGATCTGTTTAACATGAGTGTGTGTATGTCTGTGTGTGTGTGTGTGTGTGTGTGTGTGTGTGTCTGACCATGTCACTCTGTGGAGATGGTGAGTGTAGTAAGAGAGGTGTGGAAACCAGAGCTAGAAGAAAGAGACAGAAGACTGATGTGCAATTTAGCTCTTCCTTCCTTAACTCATTATTAGTGATCCCACTCATGCTTAGCCTTTTAACTAATTGGCATTAGTCTATTACTGAAACCTTCAGATGTTTAAGGGCCTCCAAGTGTTCTTATTCCAAAAATTCCAAGAGCCTGGAGGTGGCAGAGTCAAGCAGAAAAGGGTGAAAGGAGATTCTTTCTTGACCCGTTTCTCTTCTGCAATTTCTGGCCTACCTTTGAAAATAAACATTTAGAGCCTCTTCTGTGGGCTGCCTGTTCATTAAAGGAGTTAATGCAGTTCCTGCATGGTAACCTTGGGAGGAAATTAATTCTCCCCCAGTGCCTAGTATAGTGCCTCAGGCTTAGGAGATGCTCAGTAATACATTGCTCATCACTGCTGCTCATCTGTTCCTTACAAGGTTTCATAACTTGGCCTTCTGCTCAGTGATCTTTCCATTCTTAGTGTTTCTCCCAAATGCACTCAATTGTTCCACAATCTCTCAAAGGTCATATGGTCCATGCACCAGGCATGTAATTTGCTGATCTCATGATTAGACATGCAGTTAAACCTCAGTGCTATTAAAATTAACTCTGCAGTTGGCTCTTGGATTGCTTTTCCCTAAACAAATCTCCTAGGCACATGTGCATGGAATTAGCCCTCGGCTTACTCTGACCTGCAGCACACTGTGGTTGAATATTTTTGCTCTGTAGTACTTCCATGGTTGTGGGCAGCTCAGGTTCCTGAGATCAGAGGCATACGTCTTGGTCTTGGGTATCTATCATGAACAATTTTAAGGTGAGAGGCGCCTTGTCGATAATTTCAATGTGCCTTGGGTGTAGAACTTTTGAGACAATTTCTTAGTTATTACACAGATCTTGTTCTTTTGTTGTCTTGGCAACTAGAATAATAGTCTAAAATGTTTGTATATTCATGGGGGAATGTTTTATCACAAATCTCTTCCAAGAATGCCTGTCTCATGATGTGTTGATTGCTCCTCAGTGTCTTCCTTTTGTGTGTGTACTTGTTTTCCACAGATGAGAGAGAAATGGTAGTATGATGTAACGAGCCTCTAGGTTGGGGATTGGAGTCCTCAACTGATCTAGGGCACTTCACTTCACTGACTTTCAGTTTTCTGGATTAAGTGGACTGATGATTCCCACAAATTCTGAACTACCATGAGTCTAAGCAGAAATTAGGGAAAAATGTGCCATTACTTGCTGTGATTCTTTAAGACTCTTCTCCGTTGTACTTGGGAATTTTATGATTCTTTCCTCTTTCTTTGGCTGAATTATTTTTCATTTGCTGACATGAATTTCTTTATTTACCTTAATTCTCTTTATTTTGAGAGAGGAGTGAAGTCAATACATGACACAGGCAGAAGACCAGTAGTGTCTTAAGCCATGGTTTTACTGTGATTGGAATGAATGTCATGGAGGTTTCTTTCTCTGTTCTTTAATAGACCTCTTGTGCTCAAGCCTTCCCTTCCCTAGCTGCCATTCCTCACCTCCTTTTGTCATTTATCAATTTGAAGACTTCAGGTAAACTGCTGACATCCCTGATGATATGAGTCCTCATTAAGGGCCATCCAGGAGGTCCTGTGGGAGGGTAGGCATCCAAACGTACTGGCCTGGAGTCCCAGATTTCTGACAGTGTGATGCTTCCTTCAACTTTGACTTCTGAGTCACTTGATTCTGCTTGTATGTGCTGGTTGGGAAGGATCTTTGGTGCCTGTGCAGTATGAGTGTGAGTGCACGACCAAAGCTAGAACTGGAATATCAATTTTATTCAGGGTAAATTTTCCTTGCTTCATTGGTTGATAAATCAATACATGTTAGATAGTATCCTTGCTTCATTTTAGCATTTAGGTAGAAAAGAGCAATACCAAAAGATAACAGTATATAATGTGACTTTAAATGATAAATGCATATTTATCGTGTAAAATATAACAATGACATTGGTACTATTCTTTTAGTTGTTAAAATGTTGAAACATGCCTTTATTGGGTGGTACATAGCTGCTGCCTTGAGTTTCTTCTGCGGAAAGTGTACGGTAGCCTCCCTGGTCATTACCTCCAGCCCCCAGGACATCTCCATGATCCTGGCATAGGAGGCAGCCTCCAGCATCCTGCTGTACAGCTCAAAAGACTGCCTGTCATTCCTGTAGACGGGTTCTCAGACCATGCCACTTCTTAAATGTCATGCACATTGCCACGTGGGCACTGTATGCGCTTTACCTGAGAACTCTGTGAACTCTGGAGGAAAGCACCCTCCATATTTTCCTCCTCAGGGCCTGGCACACACAAGCACTCAATAAATATTTTCTCAGCAGCAAATGATCTCATCTGATCCTATCAGCAATATTTCAAGGCAGGTGTTTTAAATCCTATTTTATATTTGCTAAAAAGGGGTACAAAAAGGGTTCAAATCATATGCCCGAGTCTAGCCAAGGAGGTGGAGGAGTGGTTTTTTTCCACTCAGGATTGTCATACCTTGTCCAAAGACTCAGCCTCCTAGGGTGCTTGAGATGTTTTGAAAATTCTTAGATTCCTGGTAACTTGGAGGGTCTATAAGTCCCTATATGTATTATAGATAATTTACCTTTAAGTTTCCTATGAAGGATGAGTGGGAGGAAGAGGAACGTGTATGTGAAATGGGGCAAGAGAGGGGCTGTGGATCCAGGAGAAGGGGCCTTAATCATCATGAGAGATTAAAACACACTCCTCTATCCAATCCCCCATGCACCGAAAGGTCTTTTCCTACAGAAAGTGGAGGGGGGGGAGAAAGAATTACATGAGAAAAAACTAGACATTGTCCACCAAACCACCATATTTGCTCTCTCTTTAACCCTATGAAGATACAAAGAAAACAAGGCATCAATTTTTCAGAGCTTCTAATGGTTTCCAATTAAGGCAGAGAACAGGACTGAGTAAGAATCTTCTTTGCTGTGTTGATAAGGCTAGATCAACTGGAAGAAAGTGCTCAAACAGAAAACCTGGGGTTCCAGAGGCAAACCTTTCAAACTTCTGAGTTTGTGTAGAGCCTCTTGGTAGTTTTCCTGGGTGTACCTGCATCATCAGAGTGGCATAAAGAAAGAGAACTCAACCTGGGGCTATGGTTTGGTAATTACCATTAATAAAATTCATTAATAGGGTATAAAGTAAGCCTGCCTAATTAAGACATTTTTGTATATATGGAAATTAGGAATACTATTTGTTAACCCATAATACTAGCTATTTTTTATTTAGCCCCTACTCTAACTTGAGCTTTAAATATTTTGGTTTCATTTAATCTTTTTAACACTCTTATGAGACAGTTATTTTGATGTTCGTAGACTGGATCTCAAGTCTTCATTTCTTCTGCCACTCAACAAAGACTTGGCCAATGAAATCTTAGGAGACATGACTAGATGCAGGCCTTTAGATGTTTGCACAGTTTGACTTGTTTCTTGTCCCTCTGTAGCTTGCTATGAGAAGAGCACTCCTCAGATTGCTTCTGGTCTAAGGAAAATAAGAAAACATGTGAGTCTAACCCACATCCTGGAGTCTAGCCTTGTTGACCCCGGTCAACCCTAGTGAATCAACTACTAGAAGACCTATGATCAAAAGAAAAAGTGTTTTTTAAGGCACATATGTTTTAAGATGATTTGTTATACAGCAAAAACTGACTAATACACACTCCTAATATCCAAATATGGAAACTAGGGTACAAGGAAGTTAAGCAGTTTGTCCAGAATCAACAGAACACAGCAGAGACTAATTCAAACCATAGTTCACCTTATTTAAAAGCTACATTATTGTTTGGGAAAAAAATGCCCTGTACTGGAGCAAGCTCAGGGTTAAATAAAATAATGACTATAATAGAAATGCTTCCCCAAACTTTACCCCTAATGGAAGAGAAGCACAGTGTGTTAGAGAATGGTTGTCAGAAAGTCACCCCTGTTTTGAGAACATGGCACTTTAATCTAGGAAGGAAAAAGCTTGCTGGAGGTATTTCAAGTTGCTGTGGCAACTGGCAGCCCTGAACATCACCCAGTGTCATCTGCTTCCCAGCCCCATTAATGATGCAGTCCCTCCTGGGTCATAACAGGCTGAGTCTTCAGCAAATCCCATTCCTGAATGTCTAATATACCAGAGGCTTATTTAGAGTCTATATGGGGAGCCTCATTTTTCTTTTATTAATTGTAATGAGAGTTATTTTTGTTGTCTTAAATATAAAACTTCCCCCTGGGGAGTTCTGAACCCATTATAGACAAAAAGAACCCAACCATCTTCTGTCCTTATAACAAGCCTAGGCGGGAGGCAGAGCAGGAACCACTTAATCAGAATTGTAATGTGAGATGAAACTCCTGAAAGCTTTAAAATGGAAAACTCAAGTGAAACAAATTAAGCTAAAGCTTGGCTGTTGTCAAATCAGCCCCACAGGGAGGGACTAGGACATGCAAAGGAGAGAAGATAAAGAGGAAAGGAAACTAGCAAGAGACAGAATAGTGGTGGGGAGGAGGACCAGGAGGACAAAAGCAGGTTCTGAAATGTAGAGACTAGCTCTGCAAGGAGGGCAGTTACTTTCCAAGCTTGTCAGCAAGCTGTCCCATTCAGTTGGAGATAAAGACACATACCTTCAGAGCTGTGTACACATCATCAGGACTGACCCCAGTTCAAAGAGATTATGATAAAAGCTAAGGTTGCTTTCCTGTTGAATAGCAGCCAGCCTTGCATTTGTGTCCTCATACCAAAGGCAAATTTACTTTGGAAACTTTTCCCAGTCAACTGTTCATATTAAACTCTTATACCTAAAGCATTTTGTATTAACTATTTTCAGCCTGAATACAGTAATTCTGTACTTCCTGATTTAATTTCAGTTAACCACCCCTCTCCCCCAATGACTGTTGTCTCCCAAGGATATATCAGGAAGATACATTTACACAGTTAAGCTAGTACAAGACAAAAATCTTCAAGAATAAAAATGGGGTGAAGTGTTTGCTTTGTATATTCTTGGTGGGATTCTTGGGTCTGCATGATTGTAGTTTTACCTTTGAATTTTTCCAAGAAACTGTTCAAAGTACCAACTTCTTGCCACCACCAGTCTTACTTACTTCCTTAAGTCTTGGTCAGAAATCCACAATGGCTGTTGTCTTCTGAGTTACCTTGAAATCTCAGCAATCTTCGATTCGTGTAGGTTGTAGCACGATCTACAATACTGTAATTTAAATTGGCCTGTGTAGCAAGTTAAACAATTGGTACTTGGTTTAGAGAATCTGGATGAGGGTGAACATCTCTGTGAGATAAGCTGGCAGGATGAGAGGTCATCTTGGACCCTTAAGGTAGCATAAATGTCTACCTCGATGAGAAAGCCATTAATGAGAAAAGATCTTCTGACCCTAAACTGATCAAGCAAGGGGTTATACATTATTCTTTAGCTCTCTCACACCATTTTCTGTGCTCCTTAATGGCTCCTTTACCCTAATTTCCTTTTTCATTTGTATTTTGCTTTATAATTTCTTATTTACATTTAATTGTACACCTTTATGGTATGCAATATGGTTTTTTCAAAGATGCATGCAATGCGTGATAATTAAATCAAGGATATTACCGTATACATAATTTTCAACCAAGAACCTTAAAATTCTGTGTAGGTTAAATGCTTTTGTGAACCCCTCCCACTCATTCTTTTCTATCCATCCCCTTCCCACATAGTCTCTGACATTTCACTTGTCCTCCATATTATTATATTTGAATCTTTTAATTTTGCCATTAGAGTGCAGGCATTTGTTATATATTGAGCTCAGGATATACAATGTTTGTCTGCATAGTCTGGCTTATTTTACTTAACATTAAATTTTCTATATTCACTCATTGTGTATCAGATAACAGCATTATGTTGTTCTTTATAGTTCAGTTGTATTACATAATGTACATGTGCCCCCCCCCCCCTTTTTGCCATAGGACACCTGTGCTTTCCAGAGAGAGACAGAGACAGCAGGCAAAAGAAAGTGAGGAATCTTCCCCTCCCCTGAGGAGGGGGGATGGCAATGCTGCAATCCTTTTTCATCTATTCTTCTCTTGGGATTTTGGGCACACATACTTGGAGTATTTTTCAAACTGCTGGGTTCATCACTGAAGCTGTGAAGTCGGCCATGTGGGATCAGCATCTTAACCACCACACCACCTGCTGGCCTTTGCACAACATTTTTTAAATCCAGTCATCAGTTGTTGGGCACTTAGGTTGTTTCATGTCCTAGCAATTGGAAATAATCCTGCAATTAACACTGATGTGCATGAATATTTTCCTTTTTTAATTTTTTTTTTGGTAAATATCAAGAAGTGGGATTACTAGGTCATATGTGTAGTTCTATGTGTAAATTTTTGAAGAGGTGGTCACTGAGACAGGGTCCGTACCTCCGCTCCAGCCCCAGCATCCCCAAGCCAGAGACTCCTATCTCTATCAGCCAGGCAGGCTTTTATTTACCTTCTCCTCTTCTTTCATTTATAAATTTCTCACTTCTCCTTACCACACAGGAACGCCCTCAGCTCTACAGCCACCCCACTTCCATCTTCAGACCCCTGGCAAAATTGCAGACCGCACGTGTGGCACATGGCTTTTTCTTTATTCTCCTTCTTACTTTCTTCCCACTTATTTGTTCCTCTCTTCCTCTATCTCCATCCTCCTGGATGGCCTAAATAGGTCTAGAAATACAGTTCTGAAATATTCTAGTATTTTTAAGAGTCTCTGGGATCCTTCCTTTTAGTGAACCACCTGCGAAAAAGGAGATACTTTTCTTCATGCACCTGAGTAGAATAGTCCTCCTCGGATCACATTGCTAAACACAACAGAAGAGAGATTTTGGCAGTCTTCATTCCACAGCAAAAGGGAAACACATTTGCTCCTATTCGAGGAAAGGTTCTCTTAAAGGGTATTCCAAAGTGAATACATCTCCTAAATGGCTAAAGGTAGAAGGAGAGCCTCAGGTCTTAATAAAGCAGGAAATATGTCTCCACCAAAAGAACACAGTGGCTCCCTTCCATTTCTTAAAAAAAAACAGGACATTACCAAAATGTCTGAGAAAGAATTTAGCATGGTGACCAAATTCTATGAGTTGGTACAGAAAAGAGACAATGAACTACAGGAGATTAGAAAGTCCTTCCACGATATGAGAGAAGAAATGGACACACTAAGAAAGAATCAGATGAAACTATTAGAGATGAAATCTGTAATACAGGAAATTGAAAACTCTCTCAATAGTATTAAAAGTCGATTAGACCATGCTGAATATTGAATCTCTGATGTAGAAGAGAAAACCTCTGACCTAGAGAAAACCACCAAAAAGATAGAGAAAATAACCAAAAAAAAAAAAAAAAAAAAAAACAAAAATGAGAATAACATACGAGAAATACTAGATTCCATTAGACACCCTAACATCTGAATAATTGGTATCCCAGAAGATGAAGAAACTAATAACGACATGGAAAATCTAATCCATGAAATCTTGGAAGAAAATTTCCCAAGTCTAGAGAGGCACTCAAACATCCAGACCCAATAAATACAAAGGACCCCAAATAGAATCAGCCCAAGAAGATCTTCCCCAAGGCATATCATAGCCAGTCTGGCAAAGACCACAGATAAAGATAAGATACTAAAACTGGCAAGAGAGAAATGACAAGTGACTTACAAAGGTCACCCCATCAGGCTAACACTGGACTTCTCGATGGAAATAATGCAAGAAAGAAAAGAATGGGAATATGTATTGAAAGTGTTAAGAGAGAAACAATTTCAACCAAGATTATTATATCCTGTAAGATTATCCTTCATATGGGAAAAAAAGATTAAAATTTTCTCAGACAAACAAAAACTGAAAGAATTTGCCAACACCAGGTCAGTTCTTCAAGAAACCCTGAAGAATGCACTGTTCCAGGAAAACTAAAGAAGTAACAACCAGAACCAAAGGAATAAAAGGCAACTAACTAAGACAATGGCCAACTTAAACATCAGGATGGGTCCAGTAACATCGATCATAACATTGAATGTTAATGGATTAAATTTTCCAATCAAGAGACACAGACTGGCTGAATGGATTAAAAAAACAGAAAGCCTTTATCTGTTGCCTTCAGGAAACCCACTTCATAGATAAAGACATACAAAGACTGAAAGTAAAGCGTTGTAAAAAGGTTTTCCATGCAAATGAGAACCAAAAAAGAGCTGGAGTCGCAATACAAATTTCTGACAAAATAGGCTCTAAAACAAAAACTGTTCGAAGAGACAAAGAAAGGCACTATATTGTAGTAAAAGGGTCAATTTATCAAGAAGATATAATGCTTATTAATATCTATGTGCCTAACACAGGCGCACCCAAATATGTGAAGGAAAGACTGTTAGATCTAAAAGAGGAGATAGACTGCAACACACTAATTGTTGGAGACTTCAACACCCCACAATCCCCTCTGGACAGATCATCTAGCCAAAAAAAAAAAAAAATAGGTAAAAAGATAAAGGATCTAAATGACACCATAAATCAAATGGACTTAACAGACATCTATAGAACTTTCCATCCAAAAACCATGAGATACACTTTTTTCTCACCCCCACATGGAACCTTCTCGAAGATTAACCACATCATAGGACACAAAGCAAGCCTCTACAGATTCAAAGGCATAGAAACTATATCCAGCATCTCCTCTGACTGTGATGGAATTAAACTTGAGTTTAATTGCAAGAGAAATGCTCAAAAATACACAAATACATGGAAACTAAATAACCTAATCCTAAATGACTCCACAACTACTGAGGAAATAAAGACTTAAATCAGAACATTCATGGAAGCCAACGACAACAAGGACATGAGTTTCCATAATCTTTGGGACACTGCTAAAGCAGTCAAAAGAGGGAAGTGCATAGCAATTTATGCAGATAAGAGAAAGATGGAAAGAAGGCAAATGGATCACCTAACATCATGCCTCAGAGAATTGGAAAAGCAGCAGCAAAAAGATCCAAAAAACTCGAGGAGAAAGAAAATAATAAAGATATGAGCAGAAATAAATGAAATAGAAAATAAACTATACAGAAAATAAATGAAAGTAAAAGTTGATTCTTTGAAAAGATAAACAAAATTGATACACCGCTAGTGAGACTTATTAATAAGAGAGAAAGGAACCAGGTGAATCAGACCTGCAATGAAGCAGGCAAAATAACAACAGACTTAGTAGAAATACAAAGCATTATTAGAGGATACCGTGAACATCTTTATGCCAAGAAACAAGACAATCTGGATGAGATGGACAAATTCCTGGGCACATATAATTTACCAAGATTGATATAGAAAGGAGGATATAGAAAGTCTGAATAGACCCATGACAAGCCAGGAGACTGAATCAGTAATAAATAACCTCCCAACAAAGTAAAGCCCTGGCCCTGATGGATTCACCTCTGAAGTCTACAAAACTTTCAAAGGAGAGTTAACCCCCATTCTGCTCAAGTTATTTCTAAACATCCAAAAGGGTGAATCTCTCCCTAATTCATTATATGAAACCTCTATCACCCTTATCCTTAAAACAGATAAGGACAGGACAAGGAAGGAAAACTATAGACCAATATCCCTGATGAATATAGACGCAAAGATTCTCAACAAGATACTAGCAAATAGTATCCAATAACTTATAAAAAAGGTTACACTTCATGGTAAGGTAGGTTTTATTCCAGGAATGCAGGGTTGGTTCAACATACACAAAACCATAAATGTAATACACCATATTAACAGGAAGAAAGATAAAAACCATAGGTCATATCAATTGATGCAGAAAAAGCATTTGATAAGATACAACATTCCATCATGATCAAGACTCTCAGCAAAATCGGCATAGAAGGGTCATTTCTCAACACAGTAAAAGCTATCTTTAAAAAACCCATAGTGAACATCATCCTCAATGGAGACAAGCTGAAAGCTTTTCCACTAAAAATGGATACAAGACAAGAATGCCCACTTTCTCCACTCCTTTTCAATATAGTATTAGAAGTCCTAGCTAATGCAATCAGAAAAGAGGAAAAAATGAAAGGCATTTGAATAGGAAAAGAAGAGTTGAAACTCTATTTGCAGATGACATGATTGTATACATAGGAGACCCAATGGTTTTCATGAAAAAATTTCTGGAAGTAATACATGAATACAGTAATGTTGTGAGACATAAAATTAATATCCAGAAATCTATAACATTTGTATATACTAACAACAGGCAGAGATAGAGCTGAAGAAAGTTACTCCATTTACTATAGCCACAAAAAGTATAAGATGCTTAGGGATAAATCTACCAAAGAAGTAAAGACCTCCACAAGGAAAACTATGAGAAGACAAAAAAAGAAATTGAAAATGACACAAAAAAGTGGAAGGATATCCCAAGTTCCTGGATTGGAAGAATTAATATAATCAAAGTGGCAATTCTACCCAAATTAATCTACATATTTAATGCAATGCCAATCAAAGTACCAGACACATTCTTCACAGATCAAGGAAAGACAATCATAAAGTTTGTCTGGAATCATAAAAGACCCGTATTGACAAAGCAATTCTGCACAAGAAGAGTGGAGTGGGCGGCATCTCACTCCCTGACTCAAAAAATATACTACAAAGCTGTAGTAATCAAAACAGCATGGTACTGGCACAGAAACAGACACGTGGACCAATAAAACAGTATAGAGTCCCCAGAAATAAATTCCCAAACATACAGTCAACTGATTTTTGACGAGGGGTACCAGTCAATCCAGTGGGAAAAAGGAAAACCTCTTCAATAAATGGTGCTGGAAAAACTGGATTTCCACTTGCAGAAAAATGAATCTGAACCCCTACCTCTTACCTCTGACGAAAATCAAATCAAGGTGAATCAAACACCTAAATATAAGACCTCAAAATATAAAACTGCTCTTGGGGACCAGCAGTTAGCATAATGGCTATGTCGCTGGACTCCCATGTAGTCGACTGTGGTTTGCGTCCCGGACCCGGTGGCTTAAGCTCACGACGGGCGCGTGTGCGTGCGTGCCCAAGATCCCGAGAGGAGAATGGAGGAGAAGGAATTGCGGCGTGGCCATCCCCCCTGGGGGGTGATTTCTTGCTTTCTATCTCTCTGTCTCTCTCTGTCTGTCTGGCGAGCGCATGCGCCCTATAGCAAAAACCTCTCCAAAAAGAAAGGAAAAAAAAACCAAAACTGCTCCTGAAAAACACTGGGGAAACTCTGGGAGACATTGAAATAGGGAAAGACTTCTTAAATAAGACCCCCAAAACACAGTCCCAAAAATAGACAAGTGGGATTACATCAGACTAAGAAATTTCTGCATGGCAAAAGACACAGTAATTAGTGTGGATAGACAGCCCTCAAAATGGGAAAATATTTTTGTAAACTATGCGTCAGATAAGGGACTGATAACCAGAATTCACAAGGAACTCAAGCAGCTGTTCTGAAAAAAGATGATCGATCCTATTAAAAGATGGGAGAATGAGTTGAAAAAAACACTCTCTAAAGATGACATAGGAATAGCTAAAAGGCATATGAAAAAATACTCTACATCCTCCATTGTAAGGGAAATGCAGATCAAAACAACAATGAGATACTACCTAATCCCAGTCAGAATGACTAATTAAAAAAACAAAAAAATGATGAGTGCTGGCAGGAGTGTGGTGAAAGGAGAACTCTCTTACACTGCCTGTGGGAATGTAAATTGGTCCAGCCACTGTGGAGAACAATTTGGGGATTCCTCAAAAATCTACAAATGGAACTACCATATGATCCAGCAATCCCTCTCCTTGGTATCTACCCAAAGTACAGAAGCATACTTAATCGGAAAAATGCTTGCACATTGATGTTTATTGTGGCACTATTCACAATTGCTAAGTCATGGAAAAAACTCAAATGCCCACGAACAGATGAATGGATAGAAAAACTGTGGCACATATACTCAATGGAATACTATTCAGCCATCAAAAACAACAAAACCCTGACTTTTGACAGGAAGTTGATGAATACGGAAGATTTACTGCTGAGTAAAGCAAGCCAGGCTATGAAGGAGAGGCATTGTATCCCCATTTAATATAATGGGAATACTATGTAAGCGAATTACACTTTGTTTGAATACAACATTACTTTTCAATTATTTGCATGTTTTAAACAAGTGCACTTTCTTTTGTGCAAAATGATTATTATATTAGACATACAGGTGTATAAAATGTGTATCATACATAAAAGCAGTTCTAAAAAAATTATCCCAGTCATTTACTTCACTATCCTACTTAATCACAATAACTGATTATATATTTACTTGTTTGTTGTTTACTTATTATTAGTCTTTCACTCTAGACTATAAACTCCAAGATCTAAGGCTATGCACTATTTATATTCTGCATAGTTGCTAGGATATAGTCCTTGTCAATAAATACATGCTGAATAAATAAATAAACAAATTTATAATGTCTTAAAATTTTTTTTTTTGAAGAGGCTCCATATTGTTCCCTCCCCCCCTGTGGCAGTACTAATTTACACTCCTACTGACAGTGCATGAGAGTTCCCTTTTCACCACAGCCTCATCAATATTTGTTGTTTTTTATTTTTTTTTAAATCATAGCTATTCTGACTAGGACTAAATAATATTGCATAGTGGTTTTGATTTACAATTTCCTTATGTTATCTGGTGCTCTTTGTATTTCTGGGTTCTAGATGTCTGTCTCTCTAGATTTGGAAAATTTTCATACAGTATTTCTTGAAAGATTTTCTATTACTTTACTCATCTCTCTGTCTTCTGGAATACCCATTATGTGAATCAATCGCTTAACAGTTTCTAAAGTTTCTTACATGTTTTCATTATTTTTAATAATTATTTTTTCATTGTGTTTGATAGCTTGGACTAAGTCAGAAATTTTGTCTTTAAGGTCAGAGAGCCTTTCTTTTGCATAATCTACTTGACTGTTAATACTTTTGAGAGGGAACCAGCAGTTAGCGTAATGGCTATGTCACTGGACTCCCACGTAGTCGACCGCGGTTCACGTCCTGAACCCGGTGGCTTAAAACTCACGCTGGGCGCGTGTGCGTGCGTGCCCAAGATCCTGAGAGGAGAATGGAGAAGGGATTGCAGCGTGACCATCCCCCCTGGGGGGTGATTTCTCGCTTTCTGTCTCTCTGTCTCTCTCTGTCTGTCTGGCGAGCGCACGCGCCCTATAGCGAAAACCTCTCAAAAAAAAAAAAATCTTTTGAGAGAGATTTTGATTTACTGTATTGTATTATTTATCTCCAGAAGTTCTGTTTGATTCTTTTTTACGGTGTTTATCTCTTTATAGAGTTCCTCCTTAAAATCATGGAATGATTTTCTCATGCCTTAGAATTGATTGTTGGTTTTCTCTTGCATCTCATTCAGGTTTCTTTCTTTCTTTTTTTTTTTTTTTAATGATGAATATTCTGAATTCCTTTTCTGAGATTTTTGCGATTTCCTGTGTTCTTTCTGTTGTTGGTAACAAGTTATTGTGTTCCTTTGGAGGTGAGATATTTCCTTTTTATTTTCATATTTCTTGTATCTCTGCATTGATTTTTAGGCATACTGTGGAGTACTCACTTCTTGATTTTTAGAGTAGGTTCCATAACACCAGGGGGAAAGAACTGTCCTAGGTCCTAAGTATACCCTGGCAAAGTGGTTCAGAAGGGTCAGAAGCCAGCCAGTTGACTCCTCTTTACATTTCTGGCTTCTGATCCTTCCTAAGCCAGTCTTTCTGATCACAGGAGGGCTTGCATAGCCTGTACGTGAGACAGTTCAGGTAGGTCCCAAAGAGTTGTGTTCTGGGTGGCGTCAGTTGGAGCAGGTGGCCATTCCCTGGACTTGCTTATAAAGGGAGGGAGAGTGCAAGCCTGTTCTGCCTGTCAGACAAGGGGTAGTGACTTAATTCCTCAGTCTCTGTTGGGATGGGAGTGCTCTCTTTTGTGTTCTCTGCTTCCAATGGGCTATGAAATCTTGATTGTAAGCAGAGCATCACCTGTTGGTTTGCTCACAGGATGTTGCAGCACTCTTGCTCCTTGTAGTGGAGTTAGGGCAGGGAGACCAATGCTTTTTCTGAATTTGTATGCCTATACACTGTTAGCTCCATGCCAGTTTCAGTGTTCTTCTATGGGTGGGAAGTGCTAGAATCCATTGTGGGTGTCTAGGGTTCAGAGTTTCAGAGGAGCTCTTCCCTCATTTCCTTCCCTGAAGGGGTTGTGATGAGCGGGGAGCTTCTCTGGAGCGTTATTGGCTCAGACAGTTGACTCCTCTTTATATTTCCAGGTATAAATCATATGTTCCAGTAGTTCATGCTACCTTTTTTAAATTCTCCATCAGTCTCACCTAACTCCTCTGCTGGAAGCTGAGTCATTTATTAGCTTTTCTTCCCAGAGAGACACTAGTGTGGGAGTTTTAAATCAGCCATCTTGATCCTTCTCATCAAACAGGATGATGGTGGAATATTCACATCACTCCCTCCAGTGAGTCTCACATAAGTTTCTGGCCCGGCACTCCTGATGCAGCCTCCACAGCCAGTGCTGTCCTGGCTGCCTCCCTCAGCCCCTATGTATCTTTCAGATGTCCTTGGCTCCTACCTATGCTGCAGCCTGCTCAGTCTCTCTCCAGCTCATGGTTCCAGGTGTACTTGGGGTCAGGGAGGCAACAGCCTTCTTCTAGCAAATACTGCAGTTCCAGGACCCTGAGTCTGGAATCAGGACTATGTGGCCTGGCTTGGCACAGAGCGTGGTGGGGGGCAAGGCTGTGTACCCAGTGATGGCCACTCCCAGAAGCTTCTTCCTGAAGAGTATTTTTGTAAATCTCGCAAAATGGTGTATGCTCTAAACTTGTGCAACCAGAAGCACCATGGCTGACCAGAAGGAGCAGCAGCTCCTCCACCAAGAGTGCCTGAACCGCCTGCTTCCAAGTCCTCACACAGGCAGAGAGATGCTCATACATACTCACACATGCATACACACCCTCTCATGTGCTTACTTACATACACTCATTGCCATTTTTCTGGAACCTGACTTTTGTTTTTCCCATTTTTCCTATCCCCTGAGCTTTCATGTTTCCTCGGACATATTATGTCTCCATTTGTCCCATTTGCTTTTAAAGCTCACAAATTCAAAACTACTTGACTCCTCATTCCTACACATTTCCATCAAAGCTTAAGTCAATCATTTTAGTTGATTGTGTCCAGAGGAGGCACATAGTGACCCCAACCCTACTTTGAATCCATGACCAAGAAGGAAAAACTAGGCTGTGTGTGGATTGGTCAGTCTTGGGGACATTCATTGGTCTCATTTTCTAGAAGGTGGAGCTTTATCTAGAATAGGGTAAATAAGGTAAATAAGTCTATTTGCATGCCTATCTCCCCATAGTCTATCTAGATACGGCTCCTTCTATGGACCTTCAGTGGTATGACAGGGGCTGCGTAGAGATTTCTCTACTCATTGCAAAGCTTAGATAAAAGCTTGGTATCATTCATCTGTCTTTTTCTTTATCCTTGTATTGCCTGTTTTCTCTTTAGAAGCCTTATACTTTATGAGGCCAGAGATGTGAGATGCCTCCTTTCCATTATGGAAAAAATGGCTTTTTACCATTCCCTTTAAAAAGCTAGGTGAAAATTTGAGTAAGGTTTAGGGGGAAAGAAAGCAAGCTACTTTGGCCTTCTTAGTCCAGCAAAGAGGAATTCTGGCAGGCAACAGACCTCACCAGGGTTAGAGATTCATATTAGGGTTTGAGTAAAGGACAAATGTTCTCACCATTGTCCTCGATGCATATATGTTTCTGGACCATTCCTAGGATGATATGGCTAGTTGAAACCAGAATTCTGGTGTTCTTGGGCCTCCCTTGATAAATGCCTTATTTTTTGAGGGTCCGATTATTATGGACCTGTTTATCTGTAGTTCCATCTCTTTACCTTGCCAACATTCATCTGAAATAGATATAAGAAACACCTATTATAACTACTTCATGCTAAGATCTGAAACCAACCCAAATGCCCACGAACAAAGGAATGAATTGAAAAAGTATGGCATGTATACTCTATGGAATACTACTTAGTCCTAAAAAACAAACAAGACCCTGGCTTTTGACAGAAAGTGGATGAATATGGAAGATTTACAGCTGAGTGAAGCAAGCCAGGCTATGAAGGAGTGATATTGTATGTCTCCACTTAATATATACTGACTATCTGTACTCTTTGGATGAAACTGAACGACTGGAAGATACAGAAACATAAAACATGGTTATAGATACCTGATACAGTGTGGGAAGAGGGTGGGAGTAGGAGGAGAGTCTGAGGAAAGACATTAAGGAGAAAAATAGAGAGGCAAGGCATTTATGGGACAAAAAAAAGGGTGATTATCTGTTGAAGATAATGTGTATAGTATTCTCAACTGGACTGGTGAGAAATTTTTCATGTTGGAATTTTCACTTTACAAATTAAGTGACATATGTGATTGAATGTATAAAAGAAATTGAAGGAAAAATATTTAAAAAGAAACAAAATTTTAAAAATTAATTAACTTTAATGTCTGTCTCAAAAATATTTTGAACTCTGCTGACTTACTCCTAATGAACTGAATGATGAGCTTCCTCTGTCTTGGATGCCATTTTAGAATAGGCACTCATGCAAACACAAACACACCTACACAGCCAAATATTCAGGGAGTTCATTTCTTTATGTTTACTCACACCTCCATACCATCATGGGCAAAATTATTTAAACATCATAAGTAACAAGGCATTAGTTATTCCCCAAAAGCAATGCAGAAAGTGATATGGTTGAACACATGTCATATAATCAGATTTTTAAAACTCCAACTCATCAATTGATGATGATAATATACTTGGGCATTGCCCATGTTGTTAACCTCAGCAATCAAAATAAAGTAATTATACTAATTACAAGCCTCTCACAACTCAGCTTAGTGTCCTCATGTATGAGAGGCAAGCTGTGCTATACAGTCTCTTCATAGGACTTTGATACCCTATAAAGGTCTTAGTAGCTTCCTGTGGGGCCATAGTTACTTTGTCCAAGAAAAGGAGAATTAGAGGTGAGTCCATGGGGAGATTGATGGTCCTTTCATGCAGTAATTATTTTGTACTCTCCAAAGAGTTGTAAGTGGCTGGCTGGGTCTGATGATCTGAACCAGAGATTTAAGGAACACCCCAGCCCATTGGGCTGTGACTGTCTGAAGTGTACTAGCTGACAGTTGGTTATCTGCTGGAACTGGATTGCTGAGAAGGCATTAAAGAAAGACCAGTAAATACAGCTATTTGGAGACTTCTCTTTTGAGAACTGAGATGGTGACGTGTGGACTTACAGAGTAGCCACATTTTGTTACCAAATATCTTGAACCGACAGTCAGGCTAATTAAAATGTGGTGTATTTGAAAGCGGTCATGGTAAATAGAAGCTTAGTTATCGAATTAGAAATGAATCTACCATCAGATGTCAGCCTTCAGATCTGGGAGCAATGAATGGAAATGTGGAGAAAGATTTGTACTGCTTGAGAAAAAGGAAGGAAAGATATAAAAGCCCAAATGAAAGTTTTAGAAAATCATGGTACCCATTTTTTTTTTCAAAAATTGCATTCATTGTAATCTTGAGGTTTTTTTAAAAATCTGACCTAGTAAAAGACATCATACAATTTTCTTACTGTACAATAATTAGGCTATTACAATAATATACATTACCTCAATAGTGAAATGACATGTCAGTTCTAAAGCAATATGCACAAAGAATTTACTATTGGATTGTCATAGCAGTAGGAAAAATGACTTAAATTAACTCACATCATAGTAGTAAATGGGTGAATAGGGTGAAATGTAGTAAAACAAAGGGACAGAAATTTGGCAAAGCCATCAAAAGCCTGGAAAAGCTTATGTGGTATAAAAATAACCACTGATCACACAGACTAAACAATAAAATTGCTTAGCTAATTTGTATCTTACAGTGGATGACTTAAGTGAAGATAAGTTGATGAGAATAATTGACAAATGCATATAAAAATCAAGTCAGTACCCAAAGCATTACAGAACTGAAAGGAAATTCAGAATTTGAAAAATTAAGATAAGTAATTCCAGAAAATCTAAATAAGATATTCTTGGGCTTGACAATAGCACCAATTAGTTCTCACAGAGAGTGTTCCTCAAATGTGATGTGTGATTAAATTGTTGGCAAATGCTTATGAAGTTCCTAATACTTAAGGGCTGTAGCATTATTATTGTGAACAGACCAAATGGGACAAGTCAGCTTTGGAATTGTGAACCTATTGCTACAGCTGGACAGGAGGTTACTGAAACAATACAAATACTAATTCACTAGAAAGCTGTGGGTTCTAACTTGCAAATAATTTAGTCCAAGAAACTCCCAATAACACATGACAGTCTTGCAAGATGTTTCCTTCAAACACCATGTCAATCAGACATAAACATTGATTCATGACATTTGGAAGCAGCTGCCTTTTACAGAAAGACAATGAAACTTCAAATTGCATTAAATATAGCTAGCTTATATACTTACCTGCCATCCACAAATTACTGGCAGACATTTGGAGCTGATATTTCCAGCTAAAATTTAGAATCTGGTTGGGTGGAGAATTTGATAGGTCTTTGTACAATATATTTTCCTAAAGCATTTATATTAATTAATTCTGCAGAGAGTGGGAAAACTTAAGCAGGTTTGTGGGCTGGTGGTGAGCCTGGGTTCAGTGATCCAAACTAGAAATTGGTTTATGTGTCAGCTTCAGTGGCCAGAAGCCTCCGTCTAAGGAACGAGGGTAAATCATTAGGGTAAGAAGACAGACAGAAAATACAGTATCAAAGTCAGGGACAAGGGGCATAATAACATGACAGGAGATGAAGTAAGAAGTTGGGAGCATGGAGTGCAAGGTCAGAAGAAGCTCAAAGGTACAGGAAGAAGACTTGAAGTGCATGATTATGAAAGATGATGCAAGTCCTGAGTTTTCTTTTAAGCAAAAATTTGTACCATTTGGTAGATGTTTAGTAACAATGTTTTCACATAGAAGAACCTATGTGAAAAGTTCTCATAGCCTTCATTGTTGAGGTATTTCCATCATGCCGTAACTGCACTGACAGTGGTTTGAAATCTAATAAATAGGTTTTTTGTTTTTCCTTGACTACCACTGTGCAGAGTGCCAATCTAGACACTCACCAAACCCATTTCCTCTTCTTACTCTACATACAGATCAAATACGTTTCCCAGTCTTTCTTTAATGGCCTTGCAACTGTGTTCTAGACTGAATGATGGAAGGAAAAATGGTACACAGTATTTCCAGGCCTGGTGCATAAAATACTCCTACTTGTATTTTCAAGCTCCCTCCTCCTTTTGGCTTGCTAAAATGACATTGACATTCGTGGTGATGTTGAGAACCACATGTTAAAGATATCAGAGCTTAAACATAGAAGGAGCATAGGCCTTTGATTCACTCCCTGGAGGATAGCACCCAACCAGGAATGTTAAAAGGAACTATTGTATGAGTTTAATGTGTCAAGCCAAAGAAATGTTAGGGCTTGTTGTATCAGCTAATGTCACCTTCAGTCACAAAGCTACTTAATGAACATATTGGGATTTGGGTAAACACAATAAAAAACATCTTTCTCTTCCTTGCCTGAATTCAGAGTCAATGGAAAGATTATCATTGGAGCTAGTCAGATGGAAATGAAATAGTTAGTTTTACCATTTGAAATGTAACCAAATGGACTCATTAATATGCTTTGCTCCTCCCTCTTCAGTCTCAACCTTGGAATTGGCATTTTTAGAGCATATACATTCATTTGGAGCAGCATTACTCTGGACCAAGGAACAGGAGTGAGAAAGAGTCCAAGCTATTAGGTTGCATAGTTTTACCATAACTTAGAAGTATGGACCAATAGTTTTTCCTCTCATGTAGATGGTAAATAAAGGTTGGCTAATAAGACAAGGAGTATTACTCTAAGAGATGTCTCTCTGCATGTCAAGTCAGGATTGAAGTTCATGTCTACAGACACAGACAGTCCATATCGATAAACTATTCATAATCTAGTGGGCACAATATGTATTCCTTTTGGAATTCACTTTATTATCATGGGCCTTCCAGTGAATATGTTAAAAAAAGAAACTTTCCAGACATACTCTTGATTTTTTGTCTCTTGTCCATCTAGATTTGTCCACAGTGAAAGTCATTCTCTTCATTGACTGAGTGGCTGTGGGAGAGATGTTTGTAGAGTGGTGAAGAATGACACATATCTCCAGCCTGTCAGACCAGCTGGATCAATCTTCAGAAGTCAGGAGATAGCATGTCCAGGTCAGGTTAACTTCACAGCTTGCTATGCCTGTATAACCTGGGTGCCAATAGATTATGTCATTTTTCTGTAGAGAATTTTCCATCATAATTATAATTGATTTGAGTTGCCACGCCAACTGCATGTGCACAAACTAGCTGTTATTAAGGCCCCAAAGTCAGAATAGGCAATAAGATGTATCACCTCGTCATATTAAAGAATGTAAATTTGATCTCACTCACACTTCTTAGAGGATCTGTCAGTTTATAAATCCTCCAGCTCTTTGTTTTGTTGCCAAATGGAATGAACCATTATTATAGCTTTCAGCTGGGGAAAGTACCTTCAAATTAAAGGCTATACTCCTAAAGTAGTGACGATTTCAGAGAGACATGCTTGGCTTATTATAATTCTGTTTGTGGACTGAATCTATAAAGGAGAAAAATAGCATTGACTTTGGGTTTAAGATCAGACATTAGAACTAGTATATCTATATAAGCCATTTGGTGTGCAAGGGGTAACTTTGAGCTCTCTGCCAACTCAAAAACACAGCTCATTAGATATTAAACAGAGTAAGAAACTTAGAGGTGATCTGTAATTGGAACAGGGTATCAATAAATGAAAGTCAATCCAAATAATCGAAAGATCTTTTATTCTGGTGATTGGGTAAAGGTCAGGAGATTAAAATCTTTTGAGCTAAGAAAGTTAACATGGAACTCATCAACATCTGGGATACCAGTATTTCATAACAACTGACCACCCAGAAATAAAAGAAAAATGAATAAAATGTTAATTATTATTATTAACCACAGACTTAGATTTTCAAAGCTCTTTGCATAAAGAGCACCTTAAGTTTTTTTTTTTTTTTCTTTTCTTTAAAGGCAGTGTTTCTTTCTGTTATGAGCTTCCTGCCTTCATTCTCCCAGGTGGGACTACAGGTATATGCCACCACATTCAACATGTTTTAAGACAGGGTCTCTCTTAAGTTGCCCAGGCCAGCCTCAGACTAGCAGTTCTCCTGCCTCAGCCTTCCTGAGTCACTGGGGTTACAGGTATTTGCCACTGTGCCTGAAGGCCATGTTCTATAAAATTCTATAAACATTTATGTGCCAATTATTATTCTATTACTTCATTTGCATTTTGTAGCAATTGGTAGAAGAAGAGAAAAAAGTGGGATATACTTAACAAATGCAAGAAACAAAATGCGAGCCATTTCTGTGTATGCTGATCTCCCTGAGGACTGTAGGAGGATTCAAATTGTCCAACATAAGCATAGGAGGTCTCAAACATCTCCAGAAAGACCTGGAAAAATTATCTGAACTGACTTTCTGTGAGTACAATGGCAAAGATCCTCTGTCCTACAAGCAGGAGAGTCAATGGAAGTCTGCAATTTATTTTCTGCACAGATTGCAGAATTTAATGCTGATTAAATTCAAACATTTAGGAATTGCAAATGACCACAAAGCTGTGGTCTGAGACTAGAAATACAAAAGTAGCACTGACCATTTTCCCAAAGTTTCATAGCCGAGTTGGGTTTAGAGAAACTGCTCAACTTTATTTATTTATTTATTTATTTATTTATTTATTTATTTATTTTATTAGCTAAATAAATGCTGGTTAAGATGAGCTAAAAAGTGACAGGTCATGATAAAGTTATTGAAACTTAGAATATGATGGTATAGAAAACATCGGGTTGGTAAAATGGATACAAGAGTATAGTAGCTAAAGAGAATTATGCTTGAAATTTAGAAGCACATAACTTTTTTATTATTAAAACATACACCTGAAGATATATGAGATATTAATACATTTCAATTGGGCCAATAAGTGGGTGAGAGAACTAGACTATAAAACAATATTTACAGTAGCATGAGGCATTGGGGAGACTTTATACTGAAACCATATTCACATATTTGGATGAACAAAACACAATTTGTCTTGCTTATTTATTTTTAAAAATAATTGAAATAGTCATTATTAATATGCAGAAGGCTCCCATAACTAGTGTAAGAAGAAAAATGATGAAACTAAGACAGATTGGATGAACAACTTCATGGAAATAAGGCAACTCATCAATTTGAGCTTGACCTTCATAAGTCTCTTCATCCTGGACACTGATTAGAAAGCCCTGTGGATATTGTCTCTTAACCACAGACAAAAGTTGGTCTCTATTTGTTAAAGTCATGCTTCACACTGTTAATTCAGACGGCTATAATTCTAGGTCTCTATACAATTGGGAGACGAGGAAGCTCAAAAACAGTTCAATATAGTTCATGTCCATTTTGTTATAAAGTGATTCATGAGACTATAAAAATCTGAGTTATAGAAATATGAAATAATAACTTTCAGGATACCTTTATATATCAGAACATGAATTGTATTCACATATCTGCTATTAGATTTAGCTTAATATCATCTCCACTAGTTCATGTGGGGAAGTAGAATAATTCCCATTTAAGAGAGAGACCACGTCATAGAGAGGTGATAGTCACACCCAGTACCTGACTATCAGAAAAATTAGTTTTCAATTCACCAGCTACTCGCCTATAAAGGTAGATGGATCAGATTCTAGTGGATTAATCCAGGGGTGTAAAAAAACAAAGTAGATAGCCCAGTTCTTGTCTGTTTCTTCATACTAGTGTAATATCTGCCAACTATGTATCTTTTGATTTGAAGATATTTCACATCTCAGGGAGCAAAGCAGTCCATTAAAGAAAGTTTCGAAAATCATTACTTTTTCAAAAAGATTATTATTTATGTTTAATCACTATATATCATTATAGCATATAAAATGGGTTTTCCCAGCATAAATACAGTGCATTTTAATCCAGTCAAAGTTATTATCATTCACATTATTATCAGCAGATAATTTTCATTTCTGGGTTCTTTAAATGTTTTGCTTTTTTATTTTTCCCCTTGATTCCTTCCCTCTCACCCTCCCCCATTTACCACCCTTCTGCTACACTGCTTCTAGTATTCACAGTTGCTCTCCATGTTTTTATAACTTCCAATCTTTCAGTGTCTGCCATAGAGTGCAGACATTCAGTGTATATTAAGTGGGGACATACAATGCCTCTCTTTTATAATCTGATTTGCTTTACAGCATTAAATCCTTCATATTTATATACTTTCTGTTTTTCTTTTTTTTTAAGAGAGATTTTTGCAGTAGGGCATATGCTCTTGGCAGAGACAGAGAGAGACAGAGAGACAGAAAGTGAAATATCACCTGAAATATCACCCCCCAGGGAGATGGCCACGCTGCAATCCCTTCTACTCCATTTTCCCCTCAGACCTTGGGCACACACACACACACCTGTCAGCCTGAGTTTTAAGTCACTGGACCTGGGACTCGAACCACGGTTGACTATGTGGGAGTACAGTGACATGATCATTACACCATCTGCTAGTCCCAATATTTGTCCACTTTCTATCAAATGCCATGGTCTCATTGCTTTTTTGGCTGAGTAGTATTCCATAGTGTATATGTGCCACACTTTTTCAAGTTATTCATCTGTTGGTGGACATTTGGGTTGGTTCCATGTTTTAGTAATTGTGAATTGCTAAATTATTGAATTGTAAATAATGCCATAATAGACATGGATGTGCAAGTATTTTTTCGGACTGAGTATATTTCTATCCTTTGTGCAGATATCCAGGAGTAAAATTGCTGGATCATATAGTATTTTTTTTTTTTTTGGTAGAGATTAGTGCCTTAGAGTGTGTAAGTTCGCTGGAGAGAGACAGAGACAGTGAGAAGAAAAGTGAGAAATAATCCCCCCCGGGGGGGGGGGGGGGGTTGGCCATGCTGCAATCCCTTCTCCTCCATTTTCTTCCTGGGATTTTGGGCACAGATGTATACGTGCCTGGCATGAATTTCAAGTCATCGAAATTGAATCATGGTTGGCCACATGAGAGTCCAGTGATATAACTACCATGCCATCTTCTAGCTCCCATATGTTAGTTCTATTTGTAGGTTTTTCTTTTGTGTGTGTGTGTATGTGTGTGTGTGTGTGTATTTTTGAGAAGTGTTTGCTATACAGTGCGTGCACTCGCCATAAAGACTGAGAGACAGAGAAACAAAGTGAGAAATCACCCCCCGGGGGGATGGCCTCGCTGCAATCCATTCTCTTCCATTATCCTCTTGGGATCTTGGGTATGCACGCACACATGTCCGGCATTAGTTTAAGCTGCCAGGTCCGGGACTTGAACTGTGGTCAACTACATGGGAATCCAGTGACATGGCCATTATACCAACTGCTGATCCCCTATTTGTAGGTTTTTGAGGAACAACAATGTTATTCTCCACAGTGGCTATACTAATCTACATTCCCTCCAGCAGTGTAGGAGAGTTCCCTTTTACTAAGACCTCACCAGCACTTATTCTTTATTTTTTCAATCTTAGCCATCTGACTGAGGTTAGGTGGTATCTCATTGTGGTTTTGATTTGCATCTCCCTTATGATGAGGGATATTGAACATTTTTTCATATACTTTTTGGCCATTCATATGCCCTCCTTAGAGAGTTGTCTGTCAGCTAATTTGTCCATCTTTTTATTGGAGTGGTTGTTTTTTTTTTGGTGGGGGGTAAGCTGCTTGAGTTCCCTATATATTTTGGTTATCAGTCTCTTATCCAAGAGAGAGTTTGCAAATATTCTGAGGCTGTCTCTTCACTCTTATTATTGTTTCTTTTGCCATGCAGCTTTTTAACCTGATGTAATCCCATTTATCTATTCTGGGGATTATTGCCTGGGCTTGGGGGCCTTATTTAAAGAAGTCTGCCTACTCCAATGTCTCCTGTGCTATCCATCAGTAGTTTTATAGTTTGGGGTTTTAGGTTTAGATATTTGATTCATTTCGAGTTGATTTTTGTTAATGGGGAAAGATAAGGGTCCAGTTTTGTCCTTCTGCAGGGCAAATACCCAGTTTTGGCACACTGATAGCTAGACTAATTCAGAAGAAAAGAGGAAGGAATCAGACAAATCAAATCAGCAAGGAGATGGGCAATATCATAACAGACATAACAGAAATACAAAAGATGACAGGAACCAGCAGTTAGCATAATGGCTATGTCGCTGGACTCCCACGTAGTTGACCACGGTTTGCGTCCCAGACCCGGTGGCTTAAAACTCACGCCGGGCGCGTGTGCGTGCGTGCCCAAGATCCCGAGAGGAGAATGGAGGAGAAGGGATTGCGGCGTGACCATCCCCCCTGGGGGGTGATTTCTCGCTTTCTGTCTCTATGTCTCTCTCTGTCTGTCTGGCGAGCGCACGCGCCCTATAGCGAAAATCTCTCCAAAAAAAAAAAAAAAAAAAGAAAGAAAAAAGAAAATAAATACAAAAGATGACTAGAAAATATTGGGACTAGCAGTTGGCCTAATGGCTACATTGCTGATCTCCCATGTAGTTGACTGTGCTTTGAGTCTCGGACCTGATGGCTTAAACTCATGCAGGGCGCATGTGCATGCGTGCCCAAGATCTTGAAAGGAGAATGGAAGAGAAGAGATTGTGATGTAGCCATCCCTGCTGGGGGGTGATTTCTCACTTTCTGTCTCTCTGTCTTTCTCTGTCTTTCTGGCGAGCACATGCGCCCTATAGCAAAACCCTCTCCAAAAAAGAAAAGAAAAGAAGAGAAAATACTATGAGCAGATGCATGCCAACAAACAAGAAAACCTGGGTGAAATAGACAAATTCCTGGGCATATATAAGCTACCAAGATGGAATTAGGCAGACACAGAAAGCCTGAATAGACCAATAATAAGCAATGAAATTGGATCAGTAATAAATAGCCACCCAAGAAAGTAAAGCCCAGGTCCTGATGGCTTCACCTCTGAATTCTACAAAATTTTAAAAGACGAGCTAACCCCTATTCTACTCAGATTATTTATAAAGATCCAAAAGAAAGGGACACTTTCAAATTCATTTTATGAAACCTCCATCACCCTCATCCCTAAATCAGACAAGGACAAAACAAAAAAAGAAAACTACAGGCCAATATCTTTCACTGCTGTTTTACAGAAGGGATGAAATCTTGGCTAGCAGCCATTCTGCCACTTTGAAAATGTTGAAAAATCAGTAGCAAAGGCTTAGTTAAAGCTTAAAAGAAGTAAAAACAGGGCAATAAGCCACCTGCCGTGACAGGAGGTCCAGGGGCAGTAAATCCAGAAGGTGGTTTTCATGTACAGTGTATAATTTGGGTCCTGACAGAGTCAGATGAGGAATAGGCCTATATAACTATTGATCCACAGAGCTATCAGGGACATCATTTAACTTGATGGCTTGTGTTGGTCCCTTAGGATGTGGAGTCAGCTTTAACCTGCAAGGAAAAAAAAAATTAAAGGTAAACGAAAAGAATAGAAAGGAAAAACCATGGAGAGTCTTCCATACCCTCCCTTTTAATAAGAAACGTTTCCAAGTGACCCCAGTTTTCAGCTGTCATGTTAGAGTTGGTTTATTTCATTCATTTACTTTCCTGATTATATTGAGAAGTACCTATCACTTAACATTATATTAGACATTTACACATATATCACCAACACCCAGGATTTGGTAGTGATAGGAGACAAAGGGAAGGAGTACCGCCCTTTCTCGTCCTTAGCCCTCATAGTTCGGTGCTTTTAAGTCTGGTCTTGGCAGCCTTTTCCATCTTCACAATTTCTTTTATGACTCCCAAATCTGTAGTCTGAGTCTGTACCCTTTTCTTTTACTATCCAAATGCCTAGTGAGTATCTCTACTTGATTATCATGAAAATTTCCAACAACAACAAAAATGCCCAAACCATATTCATCTGCTTTTCTTCCCCAACCTAATTATCTTCCTGTATCTTCCTTCTTGAGTTGTACCCATCTCTCCCTTCCACCCTCACCTGATGTGGTCTCCTCCTTAGGTCCTCCTTTGGATTCATTGCTGTTCCCTTCATCTTTACTGCTCATCCTGTGCTGGAGTGGTTGCCCCAAAATGTAGAACAGATGAATTCATTTGTTCAATCCATGTTGTTGAGCACCTGCTGTATGCAAGACACTAAATATGCAGTCGTGAATGAAACAGATGAGATCCATGTCTTCCCTCGTGGAAATCAGGTTATCTTTCTCAGCCAAACCTTTAGTGGCTCTCATGGCCTTGGAGATCAAGTCCAACCTTTTAGCTAGACACATGAGACCTTTCAAAAATGAGAATTTCTCAGTTCATACCTAGCCACTACCCCTTTACATTCCTAACTTCAATTATATGCAAATAAAACTACTCATAGTTTATGAAACATGTTGTAGTATTCCTCCCTCTGTGGATATGTTAACCAATCCATCAAGATCCTGCAAAGTTGTTTTCTATTTTTTTATCATCACTGTACCTTGTAATACTTGCTTATATGCATTTTTGCCCTCTCTATTTGACCTACTTTGACTCTTTAATTAATTTATAATTTCTTATTTACATTAAATTGTTTTACATACTTGTGACATGATGTAGTTTTTCAGTATGTGCACACAGTGTGATAATCAAACCAAGGATATTACCATATTCATGGTCTTCAACAAAAAACAGTTCATTATGTTATGCACCTTCAATTTTAGTTCTACTAATTGTTTATGTTTATATATATATATACACACACACATACACACACATACATTTTATACATATATGTGTATATATATGTACACACACACACACACACACACATACATACGTAATTGGCAATTCCTTCTTTTTTAATTTTCCAATTTGCTAGAGGGTTTGTTGCTCATTGGAAATAGACAGAGAGAAGGAAAGCGAGAAATTATTCTCCATGAAGGATAATCATGCCATAAGCCCTTTCCTTCACCTCTCCCTCCTTTCAGGATTTTGAGCATACAATGTGTCTTTTCAGGCTGCCAGGTCTGGGACTCAAAACTTTCAACTATGTGTGATCTAGCCACCTTAATCACCACGGCACTAGCTGGTCCTCTCTCTCTCTCTTTTCTTACCCTGTTGTATTATACCTTTCCATAATTTATTTGCCTTGTTTGCATGTCTTCTTATGTCTCTTAAATGTGTTTGTTTTTTTTTTTTTTTTTTTTTTTTTGAGTCTCTTTCCCAATCTCCAACCCTTAATCCCTCATGCAGTCTCTGGTATCTACACTTGCCCTCTCTACTTCTATGTCTTCAAATCTTTCAATATCTGCTGTAGAGCACAAACATTTGGTATATGTTAAGTGGTGATATACTATGTTTGCCTTTATTAGTCTGGCTTATTCAATTAGCATTAAATCTTCTAGATTCCTCCACTTTGCATTGAATGACAGGATCTCACTGTTCTTTATGGTTGAGTAGTATTCTGTTGGGTATATGTGTCACATTTTCTTAATCCAGTCATCAGTTGTTGGGCATTTAGGCTGATTCCATGCTTTAGCTATTGTGAATAGTGCTGTGATAGACATGGCTGTGCAAGTGTCTCTTTAATTTATAGTATAGTTGGTATACAGCACAATGTCTGAGACACAATAGGTACATTTTAGATGAACAGTTTTACTTAGACTAACTCATGATTGTCCTTCAGAGAGGAAGTTTTATCCTAATCAGTGAAGGAATGTACTAATTTTTATCTCATCCTAATAAACATTAACTATCATGTACTTAATTCTTCAACTGAATAATATTCAATCTGATGAATATGAGACCTGGTTAGTAATGAATAACAGTTGCCCATCTGGTTATTAGTTTTAACACCGTGAGTTTCAAGTACTGAAGATGCAAACTAAGGATAGTTAAATAAAAATAAATAAGATGTTGACCTGAAAATGCAAGTGCCAGGAATTTTTTCAATTGCTGGTAGATGATGAATGTATGTTATTTATCAAGGATTTAAGTTCCGACTCTGTAAATATTGCTATCCAAGACAATGAGGAGACCAGAAAGCAAGTTCTAATGGGTCACACTTTAATAGTGGTCCAAGAAAATAGTGGTCCAAGAAAAAGGAAACCTTAATTGTCTTTATCTGGTTCTTGCTTATGGAACTTGATAGACTAGGCATGTTGTGAGTGACATTTGTTTACTTCTGTATTCTCAGTATCAAGCATAGAACTCAGTATGTTGCAGAGCTCAATAAATTTTGAGTGAATGAATGAACAAATTAATTACTAATGGTAAGTAGAGAATAGAGCTTAAAGGGTGAATACAAGTAAAATGTGAGCATTTAACTTCAACTAGGTATGGTAAACACATTTCTATTCCTTTGCTAGCTAAGATCTAATGGTAGTAATTGTCTGGAATGCTATGTTTTAGGAGTATCAAACTTAGACTGGGTTCAGTGTTTCATTGGTCAAATGGGAGGACTTGGGAGGAGAATATCACAACTCTATTACTATGACTTTGTCACTTCTAGAAATATGATTTCCTTCAATTTACAGAGCAAAATGGACATTTTGACAAATATCATAGGAAAATAGTTGCATACAGAATGGGTTGTGCTGGACAGAGACTTGATCTCCTATGTGGGTGTATATGAGTGTATGCATTTGTGGGTGCAAGGAGAAAGACTATCTTCATCTTTTAAATATATACACACACACACACACATATATATATATATATATATATATATATATATATATATATATAATTTAAATTTTTATTTATTTTTCCACTTAGAGAAAGAAAGAAACATAAAGAGAGACTGAGACAGAAATATAGGCACTCTCAACAGGGTCTTCATGCCACAATCCACCCCCAGTTTCAGTCAGCCCAGATAACAGGCATGTTCATCAATGCCTTTCATGCTTAAAAAGAGACTGCAGATGCAGCGAAGATCTTTTTTATGTGGGTCCAGTTGCATTACTGCTGTGACACCACCAATGAATGCTACCTTTGTCTCGATTCCTGTAACACTTACTTTTCACTTGTCCATATCCTGATTTGCTATAGTACACATTAGTTTCTGGAAAATGCATGCCTTATTTCTGAACATTTTTTAAAATAAAAGTTTTGGTGTATTGTTTCTGTCTCATGGAACCTTGACAGGTGACTTTAGAATCAATTGCTCAGTGGACTGGCCTAGAATAAACTCTCCCAAGAAACTTCCAAATATGGGTGCCCCTTCAGTATTTGTATTCTCCAAAAGTACTGACAGAAAGTGGATGTCTGCTGACAGATAAAAAGAGATATCATGAGTGTGTGATTTGGAAGTTACCTATGCATCTCAGAGGGCAGAAATTGTGCTGTAGCAGAATGAATCTCCATGGCCTGATAGGTCAGGAAGTGAACACTTCTCAAATCTTTACTGTATGCGGAAAGGTATTGCCCATTTCACCTGCCGAAGTATTCGGGCCAAGTATAGGCATAGTCATAAAATGTTGCTAAAACACAGGAGTGAACAATACAAGAACAATACAAAGGCTTGATCTTCCCCCTCATTCTTGAACTTTAGCAACAATTTCTCCTTTTTCTAAATGGAATTGCTAGTAATTATAAAATACCATGAAATTCACCTAGTTAATACTGAAGGGAACTAGGGGCCCACATGGTTGAACTTGGAGAAAAAGAGAAAAACTGCTATTGTTAGGAGCTCTACTAACTGTTTCTTACCTCTAAAGTTTATAGAACTTTATAGAATTTAATATTTAGACTAGAAAATCTACTGATGAATGAGGTTACAGGACTTGTATTGTTGGTTGAAGGTAAAATAGTGGAAAATTAAAGATAGTCATCTGAAAGTGATGAAATAGTTTACTGAAGGCTTGAGGATATATGACTACACAATATGCAGGTCTGATTTGAGACTGTTGTATTTATACATGTGCCATCTTGCTACATAGGTGTCGAAGGTTAAATATCTCTTGCCTTCCATTTAAAGTTGGCCACTGGGATAAATACAGTCCTACATACTTTAGCATTCTTCCAAGGTATCTGTAATTGGATCAGAAGTTAGAAGATCCAAATTCTAGTCCATGTGCTGCCCTGATGCTAAACTCTTGAGTGCCTCCGTTTTCTCATCTGTAAGATGGACACAATACTTATTCTGTATGTTTTGTTTTGTTTTTATGAGGATGAAATGAACTTCACCTGCAACGGAGCAGTACATGTTGAGACAAAGTCAGCCAAGAAAACTTCCAACTACATGAGTGGAAAATAATGAGATATCTCAGTGCTAAAATGGAATAATCCGATAATGGAGGTGGCTGGGGAAAGCAAAGTTGGGGTATAAGGCATGATGAGTCTTTCACAAACAAGACATTGTATAACTATTAGCAGGAGAATGGAGATATTTGGGTCAACAATATTTCTTCAAGTCTACCTCCCATCTGGACACATGATGCTCTTACTAATCAGCAAAGAGAAGCAGAAGAGACCCGCTGTAATGGGTGACCTGTCTTGCTTCTATTCCAACCCAGTGCATGTGGCCACTGGCTGTGATTCCATGTTCTGGCCTCCACATTTTAATGTGTCTCTCATCTAGGCTACAAATGCTCCCATTCTCAGGAACCTAACTTGGGAATTTAGCTGTATTCCAAAGATTTTTCTTATTTGTTTTTTGCTATGACAATAAGAAGTCCTAGTGGTCATTTATACTGAGTCTTTGAAGATAAAATGCCCTAAAATTTTGGTATGGTGCAAAACTGGGAAAGGCATAGGGAGCATGGGGAGAGGAAGAAAGCAAAATAGGCCTTTCTTCTTATTTTTCTGAATTTCAGAACAAGAAAAGAGAACATATGCAGCACCTGGGAAGGGAAGAAGCAACAATCATAAACCTTTGGGGATATACTTGTCCCCAGTCTTGGGTCTCTCTCTTGAAGCAAAAACCAGCTATTCAGAGAAAGATGATATAATATGGAAACCTTGAGTACAGATTTAATGAAACAATATTTATAGGATACCATATTTCTGCAAGCAAGGAGTTCAACGTGAAGTTCAGTGCCACAGAGGAACTGGATTTGGCATGGAAGTTCTATCAGAAGAAAAGGTCTGCTGGAAGAACATGGTGGGCTTTAATGGGGCAGGTCAGGGTCAGTCAAAGACTCTGTTCATTCTATTCATGAATGAAAAGGCAAATATAGAAAACACTGTGACTTTGTTTAGGAGGGATTTACTTGTGGCAGTAGTTCCAGTAAAGCGGCTTGGTTTGAGGTTTACATTTGGCAATATGCATGGGACTTGATCCTAGGTATTGCTCCCTTGGCCAGCAGGAGTGGGGGTGGGGATAGAACTTGAGGGAGACTGTTGCCTTGCCGGACAGAGGCCTGTGCATCATTGTTAAGCAAAGAGATGCTATAGACTAATAAGGACCAGTGGACCACTTCTGTAGGCTCCAAGAGTTCCAGGGGATCTGGAGTAAAAAGAGTTTCAAGTACATTGACCCAAATGACTCATCTCAGGTCTCAGCGCCCCACTGCTTCCCTGAGCCTGGCATAGCAGACTTATCAGAGCTGGGAGTTCATCTTTCTCTGGAGCTTTGTTACTCTTATAATTAAGTCTTGGGCTTGATCCTTAACCTCCTCATCCCCCAGGAGATCAAGAGATCAGAGTGTCTTTACATACGTTAGGAAGGTCTTCTGATTTTCACATTTAATCTTCAATTAGTGATTAATTACACTTAGCCTTTTCTTGTCTTTCTCCATGACATCAGCATCACTCTGCAAGGCATTGGGTTCCATTGTTTTTATAATTGCTACTTCTCCAGAACCTCTCAAAAGCTTAAGCAATTGCACCTGCTTTCAAGGGTGTCCTAACTCAGAATATCTCTGATAAAAAGTTTCAACAATTAAACTGCTACAGCATTCCTATAGTTTTCTATCAGGGATTAGTCTTCATTGTCAGCAGATAAGCAGGTGATGTAGTTCCCAAACTGCATTTTGTTCGATACTGTGCAACATTTCGGCAACAACTGTGTTGGGACTGATTGAAGGGAAATAGACAGATGGGGCGTTCTGTGCAGGACATTTACTTATGAGTGCTCTCATAAAGATTGGCACCAGTGGCAGAATAAATAGAAAGACTCTTGACCTGTGAGGCCGATGACACAAGAACCTCATCCACTTCCATGAAGAGCTCTGGAGCTTGGATGGCTTTCTTTCCTTGCCTTGAAGCAAGGGTTTGGGTCTTGAAACCCCCAACTGGATATGGGGCAAGTAGGGGAAAAGTGAGCCTTTGGGTAAGCTACTAAGGGCAGTGAGAGGGACTCAAATTCGTCAGCAATCAGTAGAGCTGGGAAAATGCTTGCCTAAGCCCAGGAGGGAGACTGGACAGCACCTTACAATGTCCATTGCAGTTCCTGTATATGAGCAATAACTCAGTGAAAAATACAATGAGAAAGGAAATCTCATTAATAATAGAAACAAGTATCTCAATAAATGAAAATAATCATTTCTGAGCAAGAAGACTTTATAGTAAAAGTGCCAGTTCTTTTCATATTAACTGGTTACATCATCTCCATACAGACCCAGGCATATGTAAAATTTTGTATGTGTATGGTACTTAAAATCCTTGGAGAAAGGTAGGATATATTTAACAAATGGTTTTGAAACAAATGTCTAGCTAGCCATTTGTAGCAAAAACCTAGATTTTCTACCTCATACTACTAACCAAATTAAAGTCATAGGAACTCATATTTATTTATTTATTTATTTATTTATTTATTTAACTTATTATTATTTTTTTGAGAGGCTTTGCTATAGGGTGTGTGCACTCACCAGAAAGACAGAGAGTCAAAGAGACAGAAAGTGAGAAATCACCCCCCCCCCCCCCAGGGGGAATGGCCACGCTGCAATCCCTTCTCCTCCATTCTCCTCTTGGGATCTTGGGCATGCATGCACAAGTGCCCAACGTGAGTTTAAGTTACTGGGTCTGGGACTCAAACCACGGTCCACTACATGGGAGTCCAGTGACATAGCCATTATGCCATATGCTGGTCCCCCAGAACTCATATTTAAATAGGAATAAGAAAAAGGGAAGTAAAAAGAAGAAATCAATAAAAATACTAAAGGAAAATATTAGGGTTTTCCTTAAAATTAGCTTTTGATGGGGAAGACATTTAAGGTATGATCCTAAAGGTAGATCATACCAAGAAAAGAATAATAAATTAAATTTATTAAATAAAGTCTATTTCTTCATAACAAAGAATAAAAATTTAAAAGCAAGTGATGAACTAATAATAAAATATTTATAAGGACAGACCTACTACTATCCTTGAAGTATAAAGAACTCCTGTGATTTAATAAAAAAAATCAAGTGCCCTTAAGAAAATGTATAAAGGATATTCACAAAAGTAGAAGAGTCAATAAACATAAGAAATTTCCAACTAGAAATGGAATATATGCAATTAAGAATAATAAATAATGTTATTTATCACCTACAAAACAAATAAAGTTTTAAAAATTTTAATATTACTATTATCCTGAGTTTGGGAAATACACATGCTTATATCTGGAGAACATAAGCTGGTAAATTTATGTAGAATGTAAAGCCCACATAGATAGTGACTTTGTGGTCTACATCCCCAAATTTTATGTTATTTGATCAAGCAGTTTCATTTCTAGGAATGAATTCTAAAGAAACCATCATTAACATACACAAAGATTTCCTTACAATGATATTCATTATGTAATCATTCTTAATACCAAATATTGGAAACAACCTAAGTCTCATAATATGCATTTGTTGAATCAATAATGGCTTATTTATGTCACAAAATATTATGAAGTTTTTTAAAATAATGTCATAGAACAACATTTAGTTACACAGAAATACATACATAGAAGATGATACACACAAATAATTTTATTTTTTGCTAATGCATAGGAAGAAAATATACCCTGAAGGAATATACTTCAGAATATTATGGTAAGGGCCAGCAGTTGTCATGGAGGTTAAGGCTGCTGGATCCCACATGGCCGACTGCACAGTTTGAGTTTCAGAACTGGCAGTCTGGAAAACACATAGGATGCTTGTCTATGCATGCCTAAAATTCCAAGAGGAGAATGGAGGAGAAGGGATTGCAGTGTGGCTATCCCTCCTGGGGAGTAGTTTCTTGCTTTCCCTTTCTCTCTCTCTCTCTGACAAGCACTTGTGCTGTATAACAAAAACAAACAAACAGAAATTATGGTAATTGTTCCTACTTGTCCAGGTTTTGGATAAGATCAATCTTGATCTTTCTTTTAAAGAATTCATTTATTTATTTCCTGAAAGAGAGAGGGTCACCCTCAACAGAATCCCCACAAGCCATGATATTTCCCTGGGCCCTCCTGCCCACCAGGATCACTGGTACACAGGTGGGCACACTCAGCATGTTCAGATAGGCCTGGGGGGGTGCATGGACCCAGAGCCTTTCCGTATGGATCCGGCATCATAGAGTAGCGCCCCTACTGCCTGCACCATAATGGCTGCACCTCAGTCTTCTTTAAAAAATTTTTTTCCTATATTTTCTACAATGTTCGGTGAATCAATGAATGCACTAAAAGTGAACGAGATAGTTCTATGCTACCTGGATGATATTCTGATGACTTTAGAGGGATGGTTCTTATTAAGACAGAAAAAGAACAGAAACTATAGAATCATGTGGATACCAAAGGTCCCTCTCTGCTGAACGTGGAGTGTAAATGATGTACAAAAACTTCAAAGAATAAACTCTAAACAAAGAACCCATTTAATAAATATAACTCATATTTAGAAGAAATTATAAATACAATGTTATTTAATCATTAATTTTTTTAAATCTAAAATGTCTAGCATTAAAAAAAAAGAGAGAGAAAAAAAGATGGAAAAGAAAAAAAGATGTTAAAGCCAGAGAGTTAAAGCTCAAAGTGAACCAAAGCTAAAAAAAAAAATGCTTAGTATAGGGAAAAGAACTTAAAACTAAGCATGGAATGAGAAGAAAAGAAACCCTTTGGCTGTGTGTTGGCAGCACTGGAGCACCCTTGATGAATGATCAGTACAGTGCAAACTCCATCAGTCCTAGTTTACATTCATCTTTCCTGCCAAGAGGGACGATGCTGGGGCTATAAAAGGAAGAACAAACATCAGTAGGAAGGAACTGTGGCCCAACGTGAATGAACAGATCCGGGGACCTCCCTGCACTGGATGAATTCTAATTTCCTGGCTGGAGCAGACGCATTTCTATGTCCTTGCACATGAGGGCAGGTCATGGCTAGTGTTTGTGGACTGACTGTGAAGGGGGCTCAGAAAGAATCCAGCAGACAGGAGCTCGGTTAGCACAGTCCCTTGTTTCAAAAAAAAGAAAGGTGAGGCCCTTCAATTCAGCCTGGTGAGCAAGATTCTCAAATAAATTTAATCAAAGGGAAAGTTCTGAAGAAACCCAGAATAGAAAGCAAATAATCTCTATAAAACAAAGGTGAACTAAGTGAAGGGAAAAATAGTACAAATCAGAGAACAGATGAGATGTTTATGTCGACATTGTGCGGGTGATGAGGGATGAGAGAAGGTCAAGGAAGAATATTGATGCCACCTACACACACTTGGAGGTGTGTCAGAAGATGGTGTATAAGAGAAGTGGCATAAACCAGTTCTTTATGTAATTGTTTCAGGAAAAGTGCAGGGAAAAGGGCAATGCTATGGACTAATTCTGGCATTCTAATCAAAGATGCAAAAACTGGTGATTCAGTGCAGGCACTAAAGCTTAAGAAATGAGTTGGAGAAGTCTGGAAACGCACCCCTGACCAAGGACGCACCACTGGATTCTGTGTTAAGTCAGATGATGGTACATTTCTTGCCAGTTGTCAATGTCTAATGGAAGAAAGATGATGAAATAACAAACACAATAGAAGAAGACGTACTGACTTGTAAGAAAAGAAAAATGAAAGCCATTATGACCACCCAAGTTCCAATATTCCTCCCTGTCTCCTTTTTCCTCCCTTCCTTCTTTCTTCCCTTCCTTCCTTCATTTCTTCTTTTTATCCAAATATTTATTAAGCTATGAGCAAGGTACACATTATGCTAGACACAGGGAATATTCACTCACTTAACAAATATTTACAGTGCTTGCTAGGCATTAAGGCTTCAACAGTGACAAAGATAGGCAAAGTCCCTGCTGTCATTGTGCTTAGAGTTTTTCCCATGGTGGTGGTGCAGGGGAGGCAGAGACAATGATAAGCAAATGAGTATAAAGTCTGTGAAGCTGTGACATATGCTCTGAAGAAAAATGAATCAGAGCAGGAAGATGGAGAACAGAGGTGGGTAAGGTGTCTGGTGAGGTGAGGGCCTCTCTGAAAAGGTAAACTACATGCAAAGAACTACGTGAACTGAGGCCTGAGCTATGCAAAGATTTGGAAGTAGTGATTTCTAAAATTGGTATCTAAATGATGACTAGAAGTTTGCCAGGTAGTCAAAATAGGAGAGGAAAACCTGTGGATAGAGGGACTAGCTCGTGCAAAGTCCCAATGATGGGAAGGAGCATATGATTCATCTAAGAAACTGAAGAAAGTTGTGTTTGAAATGTGATGAGAACAGCCAGAGACAAGCTTGAAGACTGGGAAGACTGGGATGGGCCAAAAACATAGACAACCTTGTAAGTCTGTTCAGGGTCTGCACTCTCTGTTAATGGCAAAGAAGTGTCATTGATGGTTTCAAGCCGGCTTGTGACATAATTAAATTTTCACTCCAGTGGGCTCCACTTGGCTGCTGCAAGGAGCTCTGGCTGCAATTGGAAGCAGACAAGAGAGGAAGCAGGAGGACACTGAGGAAGCTGTGGTGGTAAGGAAGGTGACAGCTATGGGTGGCCTGAAGCAGACTAAAGACAGTGAAGACTGAGAGACGGGGACAGATTAAGAAAGAGCTGGACATCGGGTGGGGGAGAAGAAGAATCAGCCTAACATATAAATCACAGTTGACATCTGGTGGGTGGTGGTATGTTCGCCAAGGGGGAACATCTGGTTTTGAAGTGAGAGGAAAGTCTGGAAGTGTGTGGAGTTCAATTTTGGAGTTTGAATGAGTTCAGATTACAAAATACATTTGGGCCTTCAGGTGACAATGTCAGGTAATTTGTAAGCATGAAGATAGGAGAAGTAACCTGGCAGTTATCAACATATATTTCAAAAACCAAGAGGCTTTTAAGACCTGGGTTCAGATCCCTGTTTATTTATCTTTATTTTTAATTAATTAATTATTATTATTTTTCAGTTTGCTATAGGATACATGCACTTACAGAGAGAGAGAGAGAGAGAGAGAGAGAGAGAGAGAGAGAGAGAGAGAGAGAGAGAGAGAAAGTGAGAAAACATTCACTGGAGGAATAGCCACAGCACAATCCCTTCTCTTCTCAAGATTTTGGGCATGCATGTACATATACCCAGCATATTTCTCAAACCACCAGGTCTGGGACTCAAACTGTGAAGTAGCCATGTGGGATCCAGCCACCTTAATCTCCATGCCATGTGGTGGCCATTAATTACAAACAAACAAACAAACAAAAATTAAAGTTTATTTATTCTGAGAGAGACAGACAGACACACAGGCAGAAAATTCCCAACAGAGTCTTGATACCACTATCCACCTCCAGTCTCGGTCAGCTCAGGATCATGGGCACTCGTGGGCTCAGGGTACTGGGGAGATCTTCAAACACAAACCCCAACCTTCCCACATGAGTCAGCCTTGCAGAGAGTCGTACTTTACCACCACACCCCTGTCCAATCCCACGTTTTTCTTTTTCATTTTTCTTGAGAGAGTTTTTGCTATAGGGTGCGCACATTCGCTGGAGAGACAGAGATACAAAAAGTGAGGAAACCCCCTCCTTCCCAGGGTAGATGACAACACGCAATCCCTTTTCCATTCTCCTTTCAGGATTTTGGGCACGCATGGATACACATGTGGCCAGCATGAGTTTCAAGCCACTGGGTTCAAGACTCAAACCGTGGTCAACTATGTGGGAGTCCAGCGATTTAAGCATTGTATCATCTGCTGGTCCCAAATTTATTCATTTTTAAATGAGACAGTTGGATTAGATTTCATAGGTCTCTTTCAGATTTAAAATCCTGTGGCAGGGGTGAAAAAAAAAAAAACTGTGCTTTTAAGAAGGAAATTTTGGAAAGCATTCTCTGTACAAATTAAATAATTTTCAATTTGAAGTTGAAGTTGAGACTAACATCTACTTAGCTTTCTGGCAATAGAAATAGGACCAGATCCTTGGGGATACTCTATACACAAGTCACAGGGAAAAGAAATACAGGTGCTAAGGGATGTGGCCAAGGGCAAAGGGTCCTGGAGGGGAGAGGAAGAAAAATCTGTGTGAAATATGTACCTAGTTTGGTCAGGGCTAATAGAGTACAAAGAGGAGATAAAATAGAAGAAAAAGGAAAATAGTTTAGACATATCATCTATGAAAAACAATTCTCAGGAACAATAAAAACTCAAACTCCTATATGCTTAATGACAATAATAAAGGTTATAAAACAGGAAAAGTTGTCTGGGCGTGAGGAAAGCTTTGGGAAAGAGGAATGGCTGGGGCAGTGGATGGAGAAAAAGGTCATTTGAAATAAGAAGCAACTGGTGTCAGTATCAAATGTGAAAATGGAACTGAAGTACTTGGAATATTATATAATTCTATATACACACAAGAAATAATTACTACGTGAGCCTCTTCTGTTAGAGATGAACAACCGTCATTTTGATCAGTATGCTTTACTTGTTGTTCCCACTTAAAATCATAAAAAGGAAGATTATACAAGGAAAAGTGTTTTGCAACTTACACAGTTCCCAAAGAAACAGATGTGTTCACCTGTCGCAAGTGGGGGAATTTGGGCAATCTTTCCAGATAATTTAGGATGATGCTATTCAGGTTCCTCTGCATATCTTTGCTAGGTCCATAGGGAATCTTTGGGTCTGTCAATTCTGTTAAAGTCTCAGTTTGAAGATTCATTCCTGCAAGGGTCTTTGATCAATCAATGAGTGTCTGAATACCCTGTAGACATGAACAAATGTCATTTGAAGGAAAATAATGCTGAAAGATGGGATGTGGGGCAGGTGTCATCCTCCTTTAGGGCTTTCTCAGCTGACTCTGATTTAGGCCAATTAATTGGGAGAGAAGGAGACTATATTCATGGGAAGGCAAACATATACTCATGTATATCATTTTCTGTTAGTCAGTTGATTCAGTGATAAGACTTTTCTCCATGACTGAGCATCAGCCTGGGGTGGAGCGAGAAAGCCTAGGAGATGTCAGTCTAGGTTCTTCCTTGTCTCCACTGTGCAGCTCCTAAGCAGAGTCCTGGCTGCTGAGTGTCATCAAAGCCTGCTCTCTCCTTTTGGGTTTTCCCACTCTTAGCTTCTGCTTACTTTCACCCTGTTCTGTCTCTCTTTTTTTTTTTTTGGAGAGATTTTTGCTTTAGTGTGTGTGTGCTCGGCATGTGTGCTCACCAGAAAAACAGAGACAGAAAGTGAGAAATCACCTCCCAGGGGGGATGGCCACACCGCAATCCCTTCTCCATTCTCTTCTCGGAATCTTGGGCACGCATGCACACGTGCCTGGCGTGAGTTTAAGCCGCTGGGTCTGGGACTCGAACCGCAGTCGACTACATGGGAGTCTAGCAATGTAGCCATTAAGCCATCTGCTGGTCCCATCACCCTGTTCTCTTTACTCTCTTTCACCTATACTACACCTATTTGAACAGTGGTACCTTAAGGACACTTGCGAAAATTGTCACTTTTGAAGAACGCGCTCCTTCTGCCCCTGTGACTGTGGAAAAGCACATCCTTTCTCTCTGTTATTCTTTTCTTGCTTATGTCGTCTGTGCTTTTTCCTTCTTTTACTTCCCCATGCCTAGGTGTACAGTCAAGACAGAAGAGGCTAATGCCTGCAAGGAATTCATTCCAACTTCTCTCTTCCTCTACTCGGAACCCTGAGTCAAACGGGTTGTAAGAATGTCTCTGGAGGAGTTGTTCCCTTTCTCCGGGGTGGCAGAGTCACATTCTACATGTGGCAGGCACATGGCTGCATGGTCTGCCTTTGCGGAGGATTGGATGTTGATTGACAAGGCACCAATAGCAACTTATTTTATATTCCCAGAGCTCGGCTAAGTGTGCGCCTTTCCAGGTGGCAAAGGCTGGACCGAAGGCCTGGAGAAACTTGGAGCGTCTGGGTGAGTTTTGATATTTAATTTTGCTCTGATCCATTTGAGAGGCAGGGAGGGAAGACTGTGGGTGGTACAGAGCCTCTGGGGTGTAAGTGACACTCTGAAAGCATTCCCTCCTTCCTCTGTGGCTGCTCCCTGATCTAACAGAAACAGAAAGCCCCATAGGAAACTGCTAAGCTTTAAAGTCTAACTGGTGTGTTTGGCGAATTGGGGCAGGGGGGCGGGAGCATACTTCCCAACTGGTAGAAAGACCCCCAACATGGAAGTAAGAAAACACACTTGAAAATACCTACGGACATATTAAAATAAATAGGGCCGTCTTGTCTTTTTCCTTCCTGACAAGATTTTTCATGTAAAAAAAAAGTGATTATTCCACACAAGCATAATCACTGTGCCTGGGAGTTCTGAGGACTCCACTAACACCTGATGAATTCAAGACGGGCTCGGAGGCTATGCTGATGGAGGTGAAGTGCAGAGAAGGACTCCTGTACAGTCCCATGTACTGTACCCCCTGGGCATACCATATTTACAGCGTCTAAGGTGCTGTGCAGTGAAACAGATGTCATTTTTTTTTTGTCCCATTAAGAAAAGGGAAAAGAGAATTACCTATTAAACTATGACGTGCCTTTCATAAGATGCATCCTGATTTAAAAGAGAAGTTAGTACGTGGGCAGTCTTAGAATAGATGAACTACAAATTCTATGCTTCAGACACAGTAGTAAAAAGGTCTGTAAATCTTAAAAAGAAAGAGAGACTGCCTAGTCTTCATTCAGTTCCCTTTACCAAAACACTTGCTACTTAAGCAAGACTGACACTTTCTTAGGATGCTCTTTCGAAGGCTGAGTAGACTTTCACTGGAATACCCCAACCAGTTGGCGATTAGGAGTGACTTTGATCTTCTCCATGTTTGTTATGCACTTTGGAAAAGTAGCATTGTCCCCTAATCCCAGAGATGAGTAAATCTGTGAAGGAGATGCTGTATGCTTTCTAGACACCTCCGTCTTTCTGAATTTGTGCTCTCACACCCATGACTGTCCAGGCTGTGTGTACGTTTGGCGAAAGTTCTCCAAACTCTTTTCTTTTTTTATTTTCCTACATCAAAACTTAACTGTCCTGGTTCCCATTCTCTTAGGTCTTTGTTAGGTAACTAGCTAGTTATTCTGGGACTGAATATTGATAAGCCAATAACAAGAAACACATTTTACAGTTTATTGCTCTCAAGAAACACATTTTTCAGTTCATTGAGGCATTATTGAAGCTCTTTAATCTTAAGAATGATTAGTGATAGACAAAAAATATAACTAAGAAAATATTTTACCTAGAAGACAATATTCTTTAAATCAGCATATATACATACCAGCAGGTTCTAAAGATTTTACCAGGTTAGTATTATATACAGTGGGTTGTCAGAATAGTCATGACATGTTTTACATAGAAAAACAGAAAATATACAGCACAACTTTTCCAACAACCCAAGAGACTTACAAAATAATCTATGGCAGGTTTAGCAAATATAAGCAACTGTTCTTCACCTCTGAGCCCATGCTACTAACACCACTGTTGGAACATGGCAGATTTTCTTATGGAGCTTAGGGGTGACTTCAGAATCTTCCTTAGCATCATTATACCACATGAGTGGAGTTGACACTTGAAAGAAGCTTATTTTCCAGCTTCGGTTTCTAATAGGCATGGATGTCTATCAGATCACTTATCTTTCCTCGCTTGAAGCATAGTCAGATCCTTTCTCTCTAGCTCCTTTGAATCCACTAGATTAAGCTGAAGAAAATCACTTAAAAAGTATATGAAATCTGGAACCAGCAGTTAGCATAATGGCTATGTCACTAGACTCCCATGTAGTCGACTGTGGTTCGAATCCTGGACCCAGCTTAAACTCATGCTGGGCGTATGTGTGTGCATGCCCAAGATCCCGAGAGGAGAATGCAGCAGAAGGCATTTTGGTGTGGCCAATCACCCTGGGGAGTGATTTCTCACTTTCTATCTTTCTGTCTCTCTCTGTCTTTCTGGCGAGCACACGTGTCCTGTAGCAAAAACCTCTCAAAAAAAAAAAAAAAAAAAAAAAAAGGAAGTATATGAAAGGTTGCTTTCAGAAGTATCTCAGTCTAAATGCAGCAGGGCATTCATCAGAACTATAAATTCAAGAAGGTGTTTTTGAAGAATGTCACGTAACTTGTCCTATCTATAACTCACCTGGACAACATAGACCCAGAGAACTAGGGAAAGTTCTGGAAGGAGAGAGAATGGAAGGTCAGGTGCAAGGTGCATTATTGTAGAAAAGGTGTTCACCAGTTGTCTTCTGAATTACTGAAGATAATGGACTTTAGGCTAGGAGGAAGAGCAGGTTTGCTTAACCCACACAAGCATATCAAGTACTTAGCATATTCTAGATGCTCTTGTTGGGGAGTGACCCTCTGAGTTGGGGGGGATACTAATTTCTTTCTCCCAACAGCTGACAATTGGTATAGGAGGGGATCTTTCTCAATAGCGAACTGATAATCCAGCTGCAAAGCTTTTAGGCACTGTCCACAGTGCTTCATATATAGTCACATGTCTCTTAACTGTTAGGATTTGTTCTGAGAAACATGTTGTTAGGCAATTTCATCATTGTGCAAACATCACAGAGCATAAATTACACAAACCTAGATGGTATAGTCTACTACACACCTAGGCTAGATGGTACGGTGTATTGTTCCAACATCATATACACAGTCCATTGTTAACCAAAACAATATTATGTAGTACATGACTGTACATATAAATTTGAACTGTTTTCTTAAACATAGAAATTGTTTTCAGTTTGTTGGCTTCATACAACTGAGATGGACAAAATATGTGTGTGCCAAAGGGTCTCTGTGGTAGCTGGCTTCCCTAAAATGGGTAATCTTGTGTAAAAGTAATTGGGAGAAGAACGAAGTTAGGAAGAAGCTAGGCTTTTCTTGAACGATGTTTTAGTTCTCTTTCTTTTTTTTTTTTTTTTTTTTTTTTTTGGTATATTCCTATGTAGCTTTTAATGTAATAGGCTCTGCACAGAGCAGAATTTATAGGAAAGTACTGGCATGGAGTGGGCAGAGGACGGAGACCTAGTCCAGACCCTTGCACAGGTTTCCTCTTGGCTTTCTTGCTCTGGATCCCTGGGCCACAACTCTGTCCTCTTCCTCATTGTCAGACTACCTTGCCTCCAGGTCCAGGAGGAGCTACTCTCTCCAGGTCTGCATTTAGCCATATGTAAAACTGCTAGATTTATCCTGTATTGAAGCATCATCAGTAATGTGGCAAAATTATTCTTTAAAAATTACATCTATAATTTGCTGGTAAATAGGTGTTCCTTTGAATTAAGAGATCTGAATATCTGCTAGGAAGGTAAAATCAAGCCTGGTCCATTACCTCATTGAAGCCCTGCTATTTTCCTCACAGATAATTTTTAAATGGAATAATATTGCAATATCAAAAATCAAGGCTCTTTTGGCCAAAAATAGATAATAAAATCCAAATATAATTTTAAATATTATCTGGTCCTAGTGGATATACTGAAGCTCATAGAGATAAATAGAGACGTTTTCTAACATTGCATAACTAATCAGTAACAGAAGTGGCCAAGTTTCCCAACCCCTGGTCTAGTGCTCATCCCATGGTAGCATCAGAAAATGGCCTGTCTCTTCAATGGCAGATCTTTCCAGCATGCTTATAAGCATAACAAAGGGTGGAAGAGGCTACATCTGAATTTGCAGTTATCAAAGACAGAAGTAAGAGGGATGAGACTATGATTCATCCTCACCTTACAGCTTTATCATTGACTGGCTGGCCACTTGGAGGTCTGCATTTTAGGTGAATGGATGTGTGAGTCTGTCCATGCACCATTCTCAGTTATTTTTTACCTCTCACTGGCCAAAGTTCGAAGTATAACATCTCTGCAGGATATTACATTTTTCTGGTTCTCTGTGTCTTGAGTGGAAATCTACAGAAGGGCGTGGTGATTGCTCAATGACATAAAATTTTCCAAAGATTCAGAGAGCTGAAGTCAGCCTAGTGAGAAAACAAATAAAGAAAATACTAAAATAACATTGAGGGCAGAGGCCCCCGCAGAACCTGCCAAAAAGATATGAAGTTTGATTAGAATAATTATTTTAATTGAATTATCATTTTAAATCAATTAAGGGGAAGGCTTTCAATGGAAGGATGCCAAATTCCATGCATGGGATCCATTTGTCGGGCAGTATGTTGGGAGCTTAAATGATTGCTGGGTCCACTCTTGCTGTCTTTAATAAACACTCTCACACACACTCACAGAACCCACAGAACCTCTCACAATTGATCTTCACACCCAGGGTTGCAGACCTCAGCTCGACTGAGCCCTGTAATGGGATAACTCAGGGTGATTATGTGGTTTAGTAAATATTCATAAATTAAGGATAGTGTTTGAAGGCTGCCAATAACGACCTCAGTTTCTCAGTATCCCCCAGAGGAGTGAATTAATTCTTTAAAAGTTCGGGGCAAAGGCAAGACAGGACAGAGAAGATTAGCTCCTTCTATTTCTCCCCTCCCATAATTGGTTACCTTCCTGATCCCTCCCAGGGCACTGGAAATGTTTCACACACTCTCTGGGTTTTGATGATAATGTACTTCGAAAAGGAGGCTGATTATGTTGACTGAAATCTATCCTGGCAAAAGGCTTTTGCTGCAGCTGTTTCCATTTACATTTTGTATTTTTGGAGCTTGTGCCTGTTCCAGGGAGGGATGGGATAATTGATTTAAATCAAATTATGAAACGTGATACTCTGAATTCCTAAAAACATGTTTCCTGGCACTGCCTTCAGCAATGGAGCCCTCACAGGTACGGTGGAATGAAATGGGCGAGGCGGTGCCTCTCTTGAATTGCGTGTGTGTGACTTCAGACTCCTTCTGTAGAGCTTGGGCTGGGGCCTGTGCCTGAATCCATTAGTAGACTGTAGTGTCCCCCTTGTCATGGGTGAGAAGCAGCTTTCACATCACTGCGATTCCTGACGCCAAGTAGAGCCATTGATTTTAATAGCAAGCCTCTCGAGTTTCATCTCTTTGATCACGAAGCTGAAATTAAAGACTGTACATCCTGTAAATGACAAAGGAAATAGATGGGGCTCAGCAAAAGATGCTAATAACTTTAAGACTTCACCATGTCACACATTCATTTCCATTTGGAAAGACAATTTGCCTCCTAGATTTTAAAAGCTATTTTAGAACGGTTTCAAAATCAAGATCCTTAATGTTGCTTTGCTCCCATCTGTAGCCTAAATTATTTGTAATTAAGTTAAATAGCTTCATATAAATAGTAGACCTATGCAATTGGGGAATGATTGTTTCACATACATTCATGCTTTGTGAATTGTCAATGGCACATGTATCTTTGAAAAGCAGCCCCCACTCCATGTGCTGCAGAACTTTGATGTGGAATTTGGGAAAACAATTCTTACTCCAAATATTATCACTAATGCACTATAGACTCTGGGTTCAGCCAGCTAGCTTGATTCAAATTGAACCTCTGCAACTTAATAGTTTTCCAACCTTGAATAAGATATTTAACCTCTCTGTGACTCAGTTTCTCTTTTATAAATGAGATCACATGAGGTCATACATAAAGCTCATAGACCAGTTCCTAGTACACAGCAAGGCTATTATTCTTTTTTTTTTTCAATTATTATGAAAGAAATAATACCCATCTTGATGAAGTACAGTTCTTGAACTGCTTCCAACAATTTATTTGAATGGCTTGTTGAGATTTGCCATTTCTGTTCTCCTGGGTAAGAACCTCCAAAGCTCCCCTTCTCTCTGGGTAGGATGGCCTGGTCCAGAGAACAGAATAGGAATGTTGGAAGTTCTTTCACACTACTTTGAATTGTGTGAATTTTAAGGGTTACAGGCCAATAAAAAGAGTGACTTTTTGAAAACTGACTTGACTGAACTTATTTATGGGTAAAATTATGAACAAAGATGGGGCTCTCAGACCAGAAGTTAATTTCAGAAGGCCAGTGTTTACTGTATTGCCAGACATTATGATCCATCCAGAAAAGCATGTGACTTCTTCCAGCTTCTCCACAGCACCATCTACCACTTGGCTCTACAATGGATTTATTTTCCAGATGAGTCAGACCTGATGACACTGCTATGCTCCTAGAGATCTTGGATGCTTTTTCTGGGTCTTAATATACAGCCCCCTGGGCTTAGGAAGTGCCAAGGCAACCCAGAAGAAGGATTAAGAGATAAGGTGGAAAAGAATGCACACAATTTTGCCTATTACGGTATGAATTCAATGAAATGAGAAAATCCAACTTGATGCTCGACTCTCTTTTAAAATTAATTTTAATTTACATTTAATCACTGAACATCTTTACAGTGTACAGCATGGTTTTTCTCGGTATGAATATATGCATATTAGTCAAGTTAAAAACATTACCGTATACATTATCGTCAATAGGTATCTTTTCATTTTTGTGTCTATGAAATATTTTCCTTTTTTTTTTTCCGTGATCTCCTCCCTCCCATACCTACCCTGTTGGCCTCCCTACTATACCTTCTAATTTTTCAGTTTCCACTATGAAGTGCAGACATTCAGTATATATTAAGGAGGGACATATTGTACAATGTCTATCTTTTTCATAGCCTAGCTTGCTTCATTTAGCATTGAATCTTCCATCTCCAGCCACTTTCAATCAAATGCCAGGGTCTTGTTATTTTTTTATGGTTGAGTAGTATTTCACAGAGTATATGTGCCACATTTTTTCAATTAATTTGTCTGTTCTTGGACATTTGGGTTGATTCCATGTCCTTGCACTTGTGAATAATGCTGCAATAAACATGAATGTGCAAGTGTTTTCTGTACTATTTTTCCTATCCTTTGTGTAGAAACCTAAGAATGGAATTACTGGATCCTGTGGTAGTTCTATATGTAGGTTCCTGAGAAATCTCCATATTCTCTACAGTAGTTGCACTAATTTACATTCCCACCAACAGTATAGAAGGGTTCCCTTTTTACTACAGCCTCCCCAGGACTTATCATTCTTTATATTTTTAGTCTTAGCCATTCTGACTAGAGTTAGGTGGTTATCTCATTGTGATTTTGATTTGCATTTCCTTTATGATAAGAGACATGGAGCATTTTTTTTTTTTTTTCATATGCCTCTTGGCCATCATGAGTCTTCCTTGGAGAGTTGTCTATTCAACTTCTTTGCCTATCTTAATTGGTTGATTATTTTGGGAATGTGGTAAGCTACTTTAGTTCCCTGTATATTCTGGTTATCAGTCTCTTATCTGAGGCATAGTTTGCAAATATATTCTCCCATTCTGAGGATTGTCTCCTAACCCTAATTATTGTTTCTTTTGCCATGTGGAAACTTTTAAGTCCGATGCAGTTCTACTTGTCTATTTTTGGGATTAATGCTTGTGGTTTGAGAGTCTTATTTTAAAAGTCTTTGGCTACTTAAATGTTTCTAAGAGCTTCCCTTGTGTTTTCTTCCAGTAGTTTTATACTTTTAGGTTTTATGTTTAGATCCTTGATTCATTATGAGTTAATTTTTATTAATGGTGAGAAAAGGGGTCCAGTTTCATTTTTCTGCAGGTGGATATATAGCTTTTCCAGCATCATTTGCTGAAGAGATTCTCTTTTTCCTTTTAAGCTAGAAATATCAAGTAAGGTGAAGTATTTAGAATCACTATTGAAATTCTCTTTGATCTATATGCACACAGTTAAAGTCAAATGGTACCAGGTAACAAAAAAAGAGAGAAGCTCCTTGACTCTATTCTCATCACTACCTAGTTCCATTATCCAGAGAAAATCTCCTTTCATAGTTAAAACTGTATCTTCTGATGTTTATCTCATAGTGATAAAATAAAATGCCTTTTCAACTGTTTTTATCATTTTCCAAGTTAAAGCATTATTTACTGGCTCCTTTCCATATGAAGCACCTTCAGAAAGTTCATGTAAAATGCATAGTTTTAAAAAATTACATCTGTATTTCAACCATTTTTTTCCTGCACCAAAATACAAACTATAGGAGGAAGGGATGGAAAAATGTTGTGAAAAACTCAGATATAGCTTTCCTACATCTTATACTCACCGTCTATAAGGTGACTTTGAAGAGTACTCTTATCACATGTCTGAAAGACAGGAGCTAAGATCTTGTGAAAATCATTTAAGTTTACTAATGAATCTTTTCTTAGATTTTCCCAATTGATCTGTCAGATCTATAATACATCTCTCAGTTCTGTTTTTTTCTCCAAATGTTTAAATTCATCATTTAATTAATTCCATTAAAACCAACAGCAAGGGCAACAAAACAAAACTTGGAGGCCTCCTGTATAGCAACTTCAAGACTGTCATAATGGACACTTCTTTTGGACTGGATGTCCTGCTTTCTAGATCTCCTTAATTTTTTTTTTTCCTTCTCAGTTTACTCCTTTTCATAAGTGGAGTATCATTCTGGTAGCTTCCTAGAAAAGCTATAAGATATCGTATAGGGAGCTATAACGTATAAAGAAGTTATATATGAGGTTTTCATAATAGTCTTCCCTCCCTAATTCCATCTACTTTTTAGTTAGGCTGGATAAAGAATTCTGGGTTGAAACTCATTTCTAAGAATGTTGATAGTATTAGTCCATTGTCATCCAGCAGTTTACTGATCCTGAGAAGTTCTATACCATTCTGATTGCTATTCCTTTGCATCTGACTTAGATTTTTTTTTCCCTGTGTGAATCTTCTTAGAATTTTTCACTACTTTATTCTCAAATGTACAATAATATGCTTTAATATAAGTCTTCTAAAAATGATTTTTTTGTCCTGGAAATTTGTGTGCACTTAGGGTTGTTAGAATGAGGAGCTATCAGAAGATTCATAATTTTAGTTTAGAGAAAATTTCTTGTGTTATATATTTGATTATTTCTATTTCAGCATTTTAAAAATGAACCTTTTATAAATTAAGTGTGAGAATAACCAGAGTGATCTTCTATGTCTCTTCATTTCTTTCCCATTTCTCATTTTTCTGGCTTCTGTAATTTTCTTCCACTGATTTTTTAAAAATGATTTATTTAGCATAATTATAGTTTCCAGAAATTCTTTCTTTTTCCCTAGTTGTTCCTCCTCAACAGCATCCAGTTTTTGTTTTATGCATGTTATTTTTCTCTCTGAGACTATTATAGTTTGTGAAGTTTTTAAATTTTATTTATTTCATGGGCTTGGGAGACAGAGAGTGGGAGATGGAGAGAGTCAGGCACCCTTAACAGGGTCTCATGCCGTGATCCTCCTCCAGTCTTCCTGTTGTCAGCATAATTGGCACATGTGTGTATGCCTGGTGCAAATAGGTTGACTTGAGAACTGAACCTGTCATCTTCCATATGGATTGAGCATCATTGAGTGATGTGTAACTGCTATATCACTGTGCTGTCCAGAAACTTTTTTGTTGCTGTTTATATATGTTCGGTATTTCATCTGGGTTCTGTTTTCTCTGTTGGTTTACTTTTATTTCTTTTATTCTGGAAACTTTCTTTAAATATGGTAATCTTTGAGTATCTGTTCTTGTTTAAGAGAGGGTGTTTTTTTAAAACTTTGTGGGCCTGTCAATTGGTGGATTTCACTTTAATTTCACTGCACAGAGAGTGGCATCTTTACTAGGTCATGCTCACATGTCACATATGGTGGTTGGGGGCTATTTAGTGTCTCCAGCACAGACAGTGGGAAGCCTAAAGGTGGGGCGTATGTTTCACTATAGGAGTTCCAGGAATAGGACAAGTAAAGTAGGCTAGTTGGCAGGCCGTAGAGTTTCCTTAATCCTCCAGCTTTTACCTCCTCATGCTACTCCTTTTCTTCACTGTGCTTTGAGTTTGACTCATTTATTGCTTTTAGAAGGACACACCTTTAGCCTTCCTCTGGGGGCTATATAGTAAGAGGTAAGAAACTTAGGGATTTAACCACTTTATGTGCAGACTTTTGTCACTGCCCCTATATATACATACAGACTTGAGCCATCCCTGCCTTGCACACTATTTAGCAGTTTTAGATCCTGAGCCTCTAGGGGATTCTGTAGGAGATCATCACTTTCCCTATTGGCATCTCCTCTGCAGAAGCTTTTGGTTCCAGTTGTCCCTGCTCAGCTGAATTGATCACCACTCCTTTTATATCTTTGCTTTCTTTATTCTTCTAAAAGATTGTATTAAATTTTTTTATTATTATTTTCTTTACATTCAATCACTGTATATTATTACAGCATATCAAATGAATACACTGTATATTAGTCCAGTTAAAGATATTACTACATACATTATCATCAACAGGTAATTTTTCATTTTTGTGCCCCTTAAATGTTTTGCTTCTTTCTCTTCCCCCTTATTCTTTCCCTCTCAACTTCACCCATTTTCCACCCTCCTCCCTCACTGTTTGTAGTATACGCAGTGGCTCTCCATGCCTTTATACTTTCCAATTTTTCAGTTCTGCCATAGAGTACAGACAATCAGTATTTATTGAAGGAGATGTACAATACCTCTCTTTCATTGTCTGGCTTGCTTTGCTTAGCAGTAAATCTTCCAGGTTCATCCACTTTCTATCAAATCCCAGGGTCTCATTTTTTTTAATTGCTGAGTAGTGTGTTATAGCATATGTCAGAATGGCTAAAATTAAAAAAATAAAGAATGATAAGTGCTGGCAAGGCTATGGTGAAAAGGGAACTCTCCTACACTCTTGGTGGGAAAATAAATTAGTATAGTCACTGTGGGAAACAATATGGGGGTTCCTCAAAGATCTACAAATAGAACTATTATATGGCTGAGCAATTCCACCCCTGAATATTTACTCAAAGGATAAGAATACAGTTGGAAAAGCAGTTGCATATCCATATTTATTGTGGATTTATTTATTTACTGTTTATTTATTGCTTATTTATTCACAATTTCTAAGACATGGAACCATCCCAAATGTCCATGAGTAGAAGAATAGATTGAAAAAGTGTTTTAAATTTCTTACCTGTTGGAGTGTAACCTCAGTTCCTGTGAATAACTTTGGAACTTGCAACACCCAACGATCCAGAAGCTGGGCTCAGCCTGCCCAGTGGGAGACTTGGGCCTCATCTCAATAGGCCTCCTCTCGTGAGTGCACTCTCAGCCCCAGGAGTAACTTTGGAACTTGTGGCACACCAGTGATTCTTTTCACTAAGTTATATCTCCTTAGCTTGCTACCACCTTATCAGAAATTGAAAGTTTGGTAGAGGAACCAAGCACCTGAAGTTACCTTTAACTTTCTGATCTGGGAGACACAGCCCTCCAATAGGGACACCTCTGGGGACTAAGGGTGAAATCCCCTCTTTCAGTACAACAGAATCTACTCCAATAAATAAGAAAAAGTGAATACTGTATCAGATGACCCAAAACCAGTACAGATCTCAAATAAACATGAGAAATCAAGGAGTAACTTTCCCATAGGTGAATACAGTAGCCCCTCACCAACAGTTAATAGCACAAAGGAAAACACAGAAATGTCAGAAAAGAATTCCTATAATCTTAGTGACAAAACTCAATGAGATGCAATAGAAAACTGACAATCAGTTCTAGGAAATGATGAAATCATTCCAGGACGTGAAAGATAATCTCTAAAAAAAGAATTTCTAAAAAGAGAATTTCTAAAAAATTTCTAAAAATTTCTAAAGAGAATTTCTAAAAAAGAATCAAACAGAACTTAAGGAAATGAAGAACAAAAATACAAGAAATTAAAATCTCCCTAGGAAGTATTAACATCACTTTGGACCATGCAGACAAGAGAATTTCTGACCTTGAAGACAAAGTCTCCAACACAGAACAAACCACCAAAAAGAATTATAAAAAAAAAAAAAATGAGGACAACATTCAGAACATTTTAGACACAATTAACAGCCAAATATCCATATAATGGGTATTCCAGAAAGTGAAGAATCTACTAATGGCATGGAAAACATCTTTTATGAGTACTATCTGAAAATTTTCCAAACATAGAGAAACATGAAGAAATTCAGGTCCAAGAAATAAAAAGAACTACAAATAGAATCAACATAAAAATCTTACCCCTTGCACATCATAGCCACATTGGTAAAAAATAAAAGACGAAGACAATACTCTAAAAAATATCAGGGAGAAATGTCAAGTTACTTAAAAAGGTTATTTCATTAGGCTAACATTATACTACTCAACTAAAACAATGTAAGAAAGGAAAGAATGGAAAGATGTATTCAAAACATTAAAAGAAAAACAATTTCAAGATAAGATTTTTTATACAATATGTATACTTAAATAAAAAATTAATTTAAAATTTGCAAAAAAAAAGAAAAACAATTTCAACCAAGAATACTGTATCCAGCAAGATTATCCTTCAAATGGGGAGAACAAATGAAAGTATTCCCACATAAAGAAAATCTAAAAGAATTCACCAATACTAGGCCAGCTCTACAAGAAATACTGAGGGGAGAATCATACCAGAAAAACTAAGAAGAGACAAACAGAAAAAGAGAACAAAAACAACTGAGGAAATGGCTAACAAAATGACAGGGATAAGTCTTCAAATGTCAACAATATCATTAAATGTTAGTGAATTAAATTCTCCTATTAAAAGACATAGACCAGTTGAATGAATTAAAAAACAAAAGCCATCTCTATGCTGCTTACAGAAAACACATCTTACTGATAAGGACATACACATAGACCAAGAGTGAAGGGCTGGAAAAAGATATTCCATGCAAATAGAAACCAAAAAAATGGCTGGAGTTGCAATACTGATACCAAAATAGACTTTAAGATGAAAGATGTTAGAAGAGACAAAAAAGCACATTATACAGAACTAAAAGGACTAGTTCACCAAGAAGTTATAACAGTTGTAAATATCTATGCACCCAACACTAGAGCACCTAAATACATCAAAGAGACAGTGTTAGATCTCAAGGGAGAAATAGACTGCAATACCATAATCATCGGGGATCTCAGCACCACACTGTCTCCTCTGGACAGACCACCTAGACAAAAAAGAAAAAAAAAGATACAAGATCTAAATGATACCATACATAAATGGACTTTACAGACATCTATAGAGTATTTTACCCAACAACCACAAGGTATACATTTTTCTCACCCCCACATGGAACATTTTTGAAGATCAACTACATGATAGAGTGCAAAACAAGCCTTTACAAGTTCAGATGTACAGAAACTATGTACAACAACTTTTCTAACCACAATGGAATCAAATTTGAAATCAACTAGAGAAAGAGCCCTTGAAAATTCACAAACACATGAAAACTAAATAACCTACTCCTGAATGACTTTACAACTACTGAAGAAGTTAAGACTGAACTCAAAAGGTTCATAGAAACCAATGATAATAAACAAGTAAGTGTTTATAACATATGGGGCATAACAAAAGCAGTCATAAGAGGAAGTTCATAGCAATTAGTGCCACAATAAAAAAGCAGAAAGATAACAAATAATCACCCTAATGACATAACTCAGGGAACTAAGAAAATAACAACAACAAAAACAAAAAAATTCCAGAAGAAAAGAAATAGTAAAGTTTCTAACAAAAAATATTTAAATAGAGAATAAAAGAACTTTACAGAAAATAAACTAAACCAAACGCTTGTTCTTTGAGATTCACAAAATTAGCACACTGTTAGCTAGATTAATTAAGAAGAGCAAAACAAAAAGGAACCAGATAAATCAAATGAGCAAGGAAACAGGTATTATTACAATGGACATAACAGAAATACAAAATATCAGAGAATACTATGAGCAACTATATGCCAAGAAAAAAGAAAACCTAGATGAGATGGACAAATTTCTGGACATGTATACCAAAATTGAACCAGGAAGAAATAGAGTCTGAACAGACCCACAACAAGCAATGAGATTGAATCAGTAATAAACAGTCTCCCAACAAAAAAGAGCCCAGGTCCTGATGACTTTGCTTCTGAATTCTACAAAAGTTTTAAAGACGATCTAACCCTAATTCCCAAACTATCTCTAAAGATCCAAAAGGAAGGAACGCTCCCAAATTCACTCTAAGAAGCCTCCATTATCCTAATTTCAAAACCAGAGCAAGGACATAATAAAAAAGGGAAAACTTCAGGTCAATATTCCTGATGAATGTAGATGCAAAAATTCTTAATAAGATACTAGCAAATTGTATTCAACAACACATTAAAAATATTATACACCATGACAAATCAGACTTTATTCCAGGGATGCAAGGATGGTTAAACATGTGCAAAACAATAAATGTAATAAATCACATTAACAAAAAGAAAGATAAAAACCTTATGATCATATCAATAGATGCAGAAAATTCATTTGATAAAATACAACAGCCCTTCATGATTAAGACTCTTAGCAAAATTGACATAGAAGGAACATTCTTCAACACAATAAAAACCATCTAAGACAAATCCATAGCTAAGATCATAATAAATAAGGAAAAGGTAAAAGCTTTTCCACTGAAAACTGGAACAAGACAGGCTGTCCACTTTCTCCACTCCTTTTTAACATAGTACTGGAAGTTCTAGCCAATGCAATCAGACAAGAGAGTCAAATAAAAGGCACCTAAATAGGAAAAGAAGAAGTGAAATTATCTCTATTTGTAGATGATATGATTCTATACATAGAAAATCCAAAAGAAAGAGACAGGGAGAGGAAAAGTGAGAAATCACCTCCCAGGAAGGATGGCCATGCCACAATCCCTTCTCCTCCTGGGATCTTGGGTCTGCACATACATGCTCCTGGTGTGAATTTTCAATTCACCAGGTCCAGGTCTGGAACCCTGGTTGGCCATGTGGGAGTCCAGTGATGTAACTGCTACACCATCTGCTGGCCCCACAAAGCTGTGATAATTAAAACAGCATGATATTGGCACAAAAATAGGCAGATAGACCAATGGAACAGAAATGAGAACCCCCAAAACATACAGCCAACTACGTCTTGACAAAAGGCACAAGACAATCCAGTGGGAAAAAGAAAACCTCTTCAGCAAATGGTGCTGGGAGAACTGGATACCCATCTGCTGAATAATGAAACTGGACTCTTATCTCTCACCACTAACAAAAATAAACTCAAAATGAATTGAGTATCTAAACATAAAATCTCAAACTATAAAAATACTGGTGGAAAACATAGGAAAACTCTTGGAGACCCTGGAGTTGGCAAAGACTTCTTAAAGAAGACCTCAAAGCACAGGCATCAGACCTTAAAATAGACAAATGGGACTATAGAAGGTTCTGCACAACAGAAGAAATAATAGAGTGAGAAGACAATCCTCAGAATGTGAGAATATATTTGCAACTATACCTCAGATAAGGGACTGATAACCATACAGGGAACACAAGCTGTTTACCTGCAAAAAAATGATCAGTCCAATTAAAAGATGAGAAAATGAGCTGAATAAACAATTCTCCAAGGAAGACATACGAATGGTCAAAGAGCATATGAAAACATGCTTGACATCTCTTATCATAAAGGAAATGCAAATCAAAACTACAATGAGATACCCAGTCAGAATGCCTACAATTTAACAAATAAATAATGATAAGTGCTGGCAAGGCTGTGGTGAAAAGGGAACTCTCCAACACTGTTGGTAGGAATGTAAATTAGTGCAACCACTATGGAAAATGATATGGAGATTCCACAGAAACCCTCAAATAGAACTGCCATAAGACTCAGTAATTTCACTTTTAGATATTTACCCAAAGGATAAGAAAATCTTCAGCTGTAAAAACACTTGTACATCCATGTTTATTGCAGCATTAGTTACAATTGCTAGTATATGGAATCAACCCAAATGTCCAAAAATAGATAAGTGAATAGAAAAAAAGTGTGGCATATGTACTCTATGGAATACTCAGCCATAAAAAACAACGAGACCCTAATACTTGAACAAAGTAGATAAATATGGAAGACTTAATGCTAAGTGAAGCAATCCAGACTATGAAAGAAACAGACTTTGTATGTCCCCACTCAATATATAACGAATGTCTGCACTCTACAGTATAAACTGAAAGATTGTAAGGTATACTAGCTTGGAGGGCAACTGTAGATGCTAGAGATAGTAACGATAAAACAGGTGGTGGGTAATAGAGGGAGAGAGGGAGGGGACCAGGGGGAAAAACAATATGTTTAATTGACACAAAAAGGAAAAGTTATTTGCTGATGATAATGTATATGCTAATATCTTTGCTTTGACTGATATACACTGTATTCATGCAGGGAAAAGCCATGTTGTACACTGTAAAAATGCATAGCGATTAAATGTAAATAATAAATTAAAAGGAAAGACCAGGAACTTGTTAAGTTATAGAAATATAAATGATGTATTATGTGTAAATGAAAATTATTACTTGTTAATGCTTACTCTCCTGCTTCTTTCGGTCTTGAGAACTTTCACCTTTTTAGTTCATATCTCATCATTTTAGTAGGCCTAAATAAAAGATAAATGTCTGTGGTTAGGCTGTCATGTTTAAATGATGTCTTTTTTAATATAATAAGTTAATTCACCGTTTTGGTAACAGATGTCCCTCTTTCTTTTGTTATTCACAAGAGTTCTTTACTCTCTAGACAGTCTGAGCCCTGGACAAGAGGACTTTTCTGAGGAGCCCTTCAGGTTCTAGACTTGGATCTGTGGCAAAACAGTGCCTTGGTCAGGAGCAGTATTAGCTAATAATTTTAAAGCCTGGGCTTTATTTAAGATGACTTGAGTATGTGTTCCAGCTTCATTGCTTACCTGTTGTGCAACCTTGAACAAACTTATTTGTCTAAGTCTGTTTTCTCAGCTATAACATGTGGTTAATCATAATGCTCATCTCTTAGGATTGATGTAAGAATTAAAGAAGATAATAACTACTTGTGAAGTGTGTGGCATGATGCCTAACAGGTGAAAAGTATGCAATGATAATGGCTATCATATGCACTGGAAATATTTGGATATGTCTGGTTGCATTTTGCTTAATAGAAAATTCTGATTTTATTTCGGACTTCATAAAAAATTGCAAACTGATGACTGTAGATCACTGGCAATAGACCCTGCTCTGAAACCCAAGTTTAGCACAATGTCTGGAACCCACATTCTGTGTGTTTTAAGTCCTTGTTTAGGAGCTTGTTCTCACTGAAAATTTAAATTAAAGTTTAGTAATCTTTCAAGCCAAGAAGGGCCAACTCATACCCTAAGTTGAAGTGAGGGTCGACTCATAACTGAGAGTAAGTATTGGCAAACATTTTTGGTAAAGGGGCAAATAGTAAATATTTTAGGCTTTACATCTATTCTGTCCCTGTGTCAACTACTCAATTCTGCCATTAGAGAGCAAAAATTGCCACAGATACTACATAAATGAGTGGATCTGGATATGTTCCAGTGAAAATTGATTTACAAAAATGGCAACTGTTAGGTTTGGCTGTTCAGTACAGTACGTCAACGCCGGCCGAGAACATGGAGGAACAGAGGGCATATAAAAAAGGAGAAAAACAAAAGGAAATACCTATGAGGAGAGAAGGCATGCCTCTCAAAAGCTATTTGGGGATTTAAAGGAAACTTAAGTAGACTGACTACCATGAAATCTCTCCTACTCCTCTATCTAGTAGCCTTCTAAGAGCTGACTCTTGGGAAAAGTTGGATGAAGAATATTTTTGAGTTGCAATCCTAGGATCTTCACGTTCTGCTCCTATCTTTCACATTCTTCTTTGAATCCTCTTCCATTGCTTAGTTTGTGACTTCAACCTCCTTTTCCTATTCCTGTGAGAGAGCATTAACACTAAATGGTCAATTACTAGTGATAGCTTGCATTACTACTCCTCCTAGGGGAATTTTCACCTTAGACAGGAAATAAAATGAAAGAACATGGTATTTCCTCCTAAGAAATATTTTTTGGGGGTAATGTATACAGTGGACACACCTAATTTCTGAGCCTCACCCCATCCCTCACCACATTGAGGGTGTGATTCAGAACTTGGGTGGGGATTGTGGTTTCTGTTACAAATATTCCTTGGTAATGAAAACAATGCTTTAACATTTCGAGTTGTTTGAAATGGTCGTGTCAAAATGTCTTGTTCCATCAAAAACATTAACTATGTAACAGTGGCTCGACTGGATAACTCAAGCAGGATATACTCTAACAGCAAAAACTGAAGAACAACCAACAAAACACACACACATCTCAACTATAAAACAACAAAAAAACTGAAACTATTTTCAGTATTCAAATTTCACATTTTTCAATATCAAACGACTAATGATAGCGCTGAAATGTATCCTGTAGATATGTGGATAGTTCTTGATGGGGTAATTCAAATGAATATTTCTTTTGGTTTGTTTAGAACTGAAGTTTTGGGAACCAGCAGTTAGCATAATGGCTATGTCGCTGGACTCCCACATAGTCGACCGCAGTTCGCGTCCCAGACCCGGTGGCTTAAAACTCATGCGCGGGCGTGTGTGCGTGTGTGCCCAAGATCCTGAGAGGAGAATGGAGGAGAAGGGATTGCGGTGTGGCCATCCCCCCAGGGGGTGATTTCTCGCTCTCTGTCTCTCTGTCTCTCTCCAAAAAAAAAAAAAAGAACTGAAGTTTTCAGGGATGCTTAAGAAAATAAAGATAAAAGATAAATGAGCTACTGGAAAATTCTAGAATTCTGAATTTGAATCCAAAGAATCAGTGTAAATTCATAACATTTTCTTTTAAAAAGACATATTTTCAAATTCTAGTCTCAAAGAAAACCAAAGGGCTGGCTAGGTGGTGCAGCAGGAATACATTGCTCAGGCATGCTCCATCCACATGGAAGGCTGTGGGTTCCATCACCCCGCTGACTGAATGTGCTGGGCAGGAGCCTGACTGGCTGGGAAGGCTTATAGGGGCATCAGCATGAAATCCTGTTGTGAGGGTGCTTGTTTCTCTCTTTCTCTCTCTCTCTCTCTCTCTCTCTCTCTGTCTCTCTCTCATGAAAAAAGATTTTTTTAAATACTTAATAATGACCACCGCAGTATTAAGGTGTGCTCTAGGTTTCTAGATTCTATTCATTAAATACCATTTCTCCTCAAGGGACCACAGCTTCTTGCAGAAATGAGTAATTCCATGCATGGGAAAAGAAATATGCAAGATGGGTTGAGAATACCTTGTAATGAAGCTCTCTCAATCATGGGAATTACTTCAAAAGAACTCAAGAGAGAAGTTTGCACTGAGAAAAGACAGGGCTATTTGAGCCTTCTTTACCTGGTTTTTTTTTTTTTTTTTTTTTTTTTTTTTTGGAGAGGTTTTTCGCTATAGGGCACGTGCGCTCGCCAGACAGACAGAGAGAGACATAGAGACAGAAAGCGAGAAATCACCCCCCAGGGGGGATGGTCACGCCGCAATCCCTTCTCCTCCATTCTCCTCTCGGGATCCTGGGCACGCACGCACACGCGCCCGGCGTGAGTTGTAAGCCACCGGGTCCGAGACGCGAACCGCGGTCGACTACGTGGGAGTCCAGCGACATAGCCATTACGCTAACTGCTGGTTCCCGAGCCTTCTTAAGAATTTACAATTTACATTCAATTTGAATGTTTTGAATATTGAGTATGTTTAAATTTAAGGTTTCATAATGATACCTCAAAACAAAACAAACAGAACTACTTAAAAATTTTTTTTACCAAACCAAATCTACATACCAGAAACGATCGTTCATCACTAGAAAAACCAAACTCCAACCAATGAGGTTTGTCCAGAAGGAAGACTTCACTACAAGTTTATGTCATTTAAGAGATGGGCCGATCTGCTCTGGAGGCCATCTCTCAAATATAAATATGCAGCTCTGGTGCTCACCAGACTCATGAGGAAGGTACTGAGAAGAAACATCATATGTATATGTGTGTGTGTGTGTGTGTGTGTGTGTGTGTATGTGTAAATTATAATCTTTGGGGTTCACCTTTTTATATTAATTATATGTAGAAAATAAGTATTAAAATTCATTTATATAAACCCAAAAGATGGCATGTTAGCTTATTTTTACCTGCTTTTAAATAAGACCTTTCCTCTTTCAAATAACTGGGAAGATTTTAGTCAAGTCCCTCCTGTTTCAATGAACTGAGATTTTGGCTCCTTACTTAGCCATTCCCTCACTGGTTTGAAGTAGGAACTGTCATGCCGTGCTTGATAATGCCAGCAGGCCCTGAGACAAACGTGATTCCCACGAGAAGTAGCGAGGGAACAGGCTACCGGAATGCAGCTGTCTCAATCCTTGGTCTTATAGAACTAAACAATACCTATGACATCTTCTCAAGTGTCTCTTTCCACAGAAAAATAAAAAGCAAAAACAAAAGAAGGAGCAGAGCGGATTGGATGCAGCTCTGTGCTCACCAGACTGTATGAGGAAGATGCGAGAGGTGTTACAAAAAATGCAAATATCACCTTGGCATACTAATGAGGCTCGAAGGTCTGAGCTGTACATTTATATTACAGGATGGAAATTGCTGGGCATAACCTCTGGAAGTGAGATCATGGCTAGATGATCAGTAATCACAGCTAGCTAATAGACATATCTACAGTAGCTTACTTGTAGAGTAAACAACTATTTGGGAGAGAAAGCTACCTGACTATTCAAAAAAAAAAAAAATAGGGCCACCCCATAGTGCAAAGGTTAACTGCTATACATAGAAAACCAGATCTCACATGGCCGACTGCTGATCGAATCCCAACCCCAGAGGCTTGAAGACCATGCTAAACACATGTGCACACATGCCCCAAATCCTGATGGGGTGGCAAAACAGAGGAAAAAGGACTTCAGCATGACCACGCTTCTCCTCATTGCACGTTCTTTCTCTGGTGAGCACATGTGTCTACTGGCAAGAAAAAAAAATGTTCATAGGCATGAATGACTTCAATTTAGGATTTTAAAGGGAATAGAAGCAATATGTGAAGAAACGTGTAGTGACTAGGTAAATTCAGTATCAGTTTTCACGATCTGCACAACCGTCTGCATTTTAGCTTACTCTGTTTCGGGAAATGACATTCATGATTGAGAGCCTTCTCAACTTGTAAGTCAGCCTCAAAGTCTCTCTTGCCTGTAGAGTATCCTAGAGTGTTCCCTACTAAATAATAAATACGGCTATCACCAACAGGACAATGAGGTACAGAGAAAGAGTCTTCATGACCTTGCGTTTTCTATTTTCTAGTTGGTTATTCAATGTGTTTCTCCTTGCGGATTGAAAGTTCTTTGAGATCAAGAGCTGTCTTGCCTTCTGGAGCTCCACGTTGCCGGGCAGAGTATATGTTGCCTATGCTAATCCTCGAAAATTACCTTGCAGTCTCACCTTCAGAGCTGTCGGGAATTAAGCTACTCTCATAGTCTTGCTTTGTTATGGTATTCAAAGTCCTCCAAAGGCTTTAGACTCTATTTTGTCAGAGTGAAACTCTGTCACTCTTATATCCCTCTTTCAACACACAAGTGACAAAAATTCTCTTTTTCATGAAGCTTCAGTCAGGCTCTTTTGAATTTTTTTTCCCAGGTAGACTTTTTCCGTGTTCTTCTCTCTGTGTGTTTGATTTTAGCAAGAATCCTGCTAAACTTTAGACAGACCCCCATCCTTGCCATTAGACCACCCTGTCTTGCTCTCAGCAAGAATTCTGTTACATTGGTTCCACCAAAAGCGCCCTGCCCCTTATCCTGACGATTCCTCGATTCCTCGATTCCTCGTAGGAACTTTGTGTCTATTAGCTTCACACCCCCTTCCCCCCTTGGCTATAAATCCCCACTTTTCCTTGTTATAATTAAAACTGAGCCTAGTTTTATACTGAGGAGGTTTCTCTTCCTCTACTGCAATACCTTTTCTAAATAAAATCTGTTTTTACTGCTTTAACTGCTGTCTAGCTCTGGTATTTCACTAGCAGAAACTACTAAGGAAGGGTTTGCTAAGCATATGGGGGATTTCCTTCTTTTTCTATCCATCCTATTTGGGGAGATTTGGCTCAGTGCCACCTCTTACCTATATGGTAAGGTCATAAAACCTTTTCAAACAAGGATCAAACTCCAAAACATCTTTTTTTCAACTCCTGTGAGCTCACCTTTCAACTAATTTATTGCATCTAAACTAGGAGCTGTGAAATCCTCCTTTACACTTTTTTTTTTTTTTGGAGAGGTTTTTGCTATAGCGTGCATGCACTCACCAGAAAGACAGAGACAGAGAGACAGAAAGCGAGAAATTACCCCCCAGAGGGGATGGTCATGCCGCAATCCCTTCTCCTCCATTCTCCTCTTGGGATCCTGGGCACACACGCAGATGCGCCCGGCACACGTTTAAGCCACCGTCCAGGACTTGAACTGCAATCAACTAGTGTGAGTTCAGCGACATAGCCATTACGCTAATTGCTGGTCCCCTCCTTTACACTTTTAATTTTTAATATTTGTCTTTTCTTTTAAAATCTAGATTGCCGTTGCAAAGCTTTTTTCCCTCTAGTCCTAAGGTTTTTACATTTTACCACTTGCCAGAGATTTGAATGAAAAAAGAAGATTCAGCTTTTTTTTTCTTTTAAGAACTTTCCGAAGTGTTTCTGATTGCAATATAATAGATCAGTAATTAAATACTGATTTAGGGAGTGATTTTCTTTTGTCCCATTTTATCATCTGGGGGAGAAAACAGTCATAACCATCCATCTGTGGGGCTGCGTGGTGTTAATATAAGGTTTTACTTAGAAACTTGACATCCATCACTCTTGAGCCATTTTATCAGCCCTTGGAATTTTCTCTAACTTGCTGAGGCTTCCCAGGGGAATGCCCACCATGTCTTAATGGCTCAGAGACAGACAGGATAATGCTACCCATCTCAGGGTTTCCTTACATCCTCACACGTGCACTCTGCATAGCCTCTGGGTCCAGGTAAAATGCTGGCTCGGGTAGCTAGTTTGAAACATGAGTCTCCCACACATCTGCTGAGGACACTTGACTATGGCAGAGAAAGTGACTCTCTCCAAGTTTTATTTGGGTCATAAAAATTCATGCTGTGCACCGCCTCTTTAAGAATCTATGCCATTAAATGTGGCTAGGTCCAGAGTACACTCTGGAGGAAGCCAGAAAAGACATTAAAATGCTTAGTCTATGACACACTTCCTTATTTTTGTCATTTTGACATTTATGTGTTGTTTCATTAGGGATTTTTAAGAGAAGACCCTTTTTCGGCAAGAAGTTTTCCCCAGATCGCCATAAGAATCAACAGTTTATAATCAAACAGCTGTCTGGTTTGCATTTCAACTGAGCCAGACCACCTGCCGGCTGTTAACCTCTGGAAGGTTATTATGATACAATTGTTGTTGTTGTTTGTTTAAAAAGTTTCAGAGCTCAAGGAAAATATTAGTAATGAGTTACTTAACCTGTAGTGTTTACTGTTCCCACTCAACTTGCAGATGGTGTTCCAGTGGCCTGCAAGAGAGAGGACTCATCCGAGGCCAACACTATTTTGCACTTGTTTTGGAGACGGACCATAAAAACAGGCTTGGCAATGAGGAGTGCTGCCCTCGCAGGAGGAGGGGTAGGCAGTATTGCAAAAGCCTTTTAAAAACGAAATACAACCACTTCTGAGAGCTGAGTTGAAGGGCCCCATCTCAGCATAACCCTTAAATTCAGCGAATGGTAAACTTTAAGCTAAGTTCTGGCAATGCAACTCATGTTCAAGTGCGCTGGCTCACTGCGGTATTTTGAAGCTTGCTTACCACCTGCTTCTTTTATTTACCTGCACATCCCTCAGACTGATGGAAAGGATGACTGCAAATTCTCTCAAGTGGCCGCAAGGGTATGGTTCTCTAGGTCCAATAAAATGCAGTCTGTGGGCATCCCGGCACATGCTCTAATTACAAGATGGCCTGCTTCTCTTCTGGATTTGGGGGCCAGAGAGCACACGTTGTTTACAGAGATAGGAAAGCTCTGTATGAATGTGGACCAGGTGGCTGTAACAAGATTAGGGACTACTGAGGACAGCAACTAGCTGGAATAGACATTCCACAAAGATCAGGATTTTGTCGATTTTATTCCCTTCTCTTCTTCAGTGTCTAGAGCAGTGATCAGTAAGTGGTGAGCACTAACTAAAATTTCAATGAAAGAAGAAAGAGAAAAATGAAGAAACAATTAAAGTCTTTTCTCTGTTCACCTCCTTGTTTACCTCAAATAGTGGTCAGTAAGTGGGGTTGACTAGCGGTGCTCACATCACAACACTGCCGGAATTTTTTCTGGCTGTGAAATTTGGAACACTTAAGGGTTGAAGACTAGGACAAAAGAGTATTCAGAGACTGGCTTTGGATGGTTTGTGGGACAGAGTAGAATGGAAGGAAGAATTTCCTGTAATATTCCTCTTTCTGGCTCTGTGACCTTGGGCAAATTAATTAACCTCTTTGATTCCCAGGGTTTTTTTTTGTTTTTGTTTTTTTTTTTTTCCTTCTTCTTCTTCTTGAATACAAAGGAATAAAGATAGGTATTTTGTTGGCTTTGTATTAGAGATTGTATAGCAAAAGTTGGCATAGGCTAGATGGGCTGTTAGTGAGTAGTATTATGGACATATCATTACTATACTATCAATACTATTACACTTCATAATATTACTATCATTACTTCTCTTTTTTTCTCATCTTCATTGACCACCAAGGAATTAACTTCTTCTGGACAACATTTTGTGACAGCAGCTGTCTAAGATTTGATGGGTTCTAGTCCTATCTCTACCAGTAGCTAATTGTATAACGCAGGACAAATCGTTTAGCTTCTGAACCTCACTTTTCTCATAGACATAATGAGGGAAATAATTAGGCTGACTCTAACTGGCAGAGAGCATTCAAGAAAGCAGAACTATGTAATGACTACCTTGCAAAGTTTTTAGCCCTGAGATAATTAATGTGAAGCTTCTTGGTCCAGTGCTGAATATGATACAAACGTCAGCTGTTTGGTTCAGTTTATTTCAGTCTGACACATGTTTATTGAGTGTCTACTATGTGCCAGACACTGTCCTCAGTGCAATGCTTGGTAGAGAAGTAGAACTCCTGATTCTGAGGAGCTTTTATTCTGGTAGAGAAGAGATTCACACGAACAGTACAGTCACTCTTATGATGGCAAAATGAACGCTTCTTAACTTTGCTCATTGTTGTATATTGGCACTTTACAAGAGGTATTTGGTGGTAATAGATGTTGAAACACCTGGCGTAGGGTTCCTTTCCTCTTGTATTTTTAGAGCTGGCAGTAGGTTGTGCTAACTTATTTCTCTGATTATATTAGAACCATTGTAGGAGACTCATGGAGTCAATGTCTTCACTATCTCATGTCATCTCAGTGACCATGAACTGCGATTTCCTCTTAGAAGTCTCCCAGCAATCTTTGTTTCTACCATGATGTCACAGGGAAATGTCAGAAGAAGCTCTAGTATAGTTCATAATTAATGAGTGAATAGGACCTTGGGAAGAGGGCCCGTTTCTTCTCCATTTCTACATCCTCAGTACCAAATGAATAGTGTGATACATACAAGTCACTTATAACTATTTATTGAAGGAATTAATGAAAACGTATACACATATTCCTTTCAGGTCCATGCCATTCAGTTATATTGCCCTTTCCTCTCCTTCAGCACTTTCCAGTCTGTCAGTTCTCAGGTTTCTCTTTTTTTCACCTTCTTCCCTACTCACCCTGGTCACATAGTCCATGTTTTGTTTTTAAAGAGTTTTCTGCTATAGGGCATGTGCACTTACCAGAGAGACAGAAAGAGAGGGGGCATGGTCACATCACAATCCCTCCTCCTCCATTCTTCTCTTGGGATTTTGGGCATGCATGTACATATGCCCAGTGTGAGTTTCTAGCCTGAGACTCGAACCACAGTCAGCCATGTGGGAGTCCAGTGATGCAAACATTATGCCATCTGCTAGTCTCCACATATTCTATAGTCCATGTTTTAATTGCCAGTGGGAGTGTGCTCTTTCTATAGAGAGACAGAGAGAGAGAGGGTGAGGGAGAGGGAGAAAGCACCCCTCAATGGGGGGCATGTTCACATTGCAATCCTTTCTCTTCCAGTTCTCCACCCTGTTGTTATTTTGGGCATGCCTGCACATGTACCCAGCATGTTTTGCAAGTTGCCAGGGACGGGATTCAAACCAAGGTTGGCCATGTGGGATCTAACCCCCTGAGGTCAGCTGTCATGATCCATTTTAAAACACTTTTTTAAAGTCTCCAACCAGCTCCTTGGGCTCATTATTCTTCTATTGCATATGCCAAATAAAACTCCAAACCATGGTTTCTTCACCCATTATCTGTCTTCTTCATGGCAGGCTGCTAGAAATTGAAGGTCTTTGATTTTGATTTGCTGGCAGTCCTTTGTATTCTTCTAATCAGCTTTTGATCTCTTTACTGTATTTTGTCGTGACAGCTATGACACTTATCTTCTCCTTTCTTTAATGTCTTAGCCAACCGTCTCCTCATCTTCTCACTGCTCTTAGTAGATGGTCCTATGCATGACTTCACAATGAAAACAGAAGGCATAAGATAGTAACTCCATCAGCTTCCTGCAACCACATTGACCTATTTACCTGAATCTACACCTTTGTTTCTCCCACCAAGCCATTCTCACTGCTGTAATAAATCTGCCTTTCTAAAATTCAAATGTAGTCACACTGCTTTTGGCTTAATATTGTTCAAAACTCATTTTGCCTGTGAAAAAATTGCCAGGTTACTTGGTAGAACGTAAAATGGCTCTTAATGACCTAGCTCCTATTTGCCTTGCCATCTACATTTATGACTAACTCATTCCCTGTACCGCCTTAGCCTCTATTTTCCAATCGCACCCTTTTTGAAATTCTACGCTGCTTTTACCTCCTAGTCTTTGCACATGATGTGCCCTCTGTCTAGAATTTTCTATTCTCTTCCTTACTACCCTTGTGAAGCTAACTCCTACTCATTTTTGATGTCTCCACTAAGATATCCTCATCTCAAGAAACCTTCCAAGGACTAAAGCAATCCTCCAAGTATTACAGTGCTCTTTATCTGTTCTCCTGACTTTAATACTTATTATTGTGATTTCAATTTTCTGTTTGTCTGTAAATCACAGTAAGATCCTTGACAGTAGGGGCTGTTACTTGTTTAACATCTTACTAGCACCTAGAAGTGTTCTTGCTACATGGCAGACACTCAACAAATATTTGCAGGTTTAAGACTGAATAAGTTAATGTCTTTGCTAAATATTGAAAGATTTGAACTTTTAACATGAAAACAAATACCTTGGTTCTTGTCTTCTTGGAAGAAAGAATTCAGCCAAGAGACAGTTGTACAGTAAGACAACAAATCGTTGTAGCAGAAAAAATGAAAGTGAAAGTACACTCCAGAGAGGTAGGAGAGGGCTGGCTCCAACTGTCAATTCCAGTCTTCAGGTTTCTGTGTTGTGTGCTTTTATATCTTAGCTCCTCTCTTTTCACTTCAGGATATGCTCAGTTGGGCCTATTATATAATAACTTCCCATAAGTCTATGCAAATGACATTTTTTTTTTTTTTTGAGAGGTTTTTGCTATAGGGCGCGTGCGCTCGCCAGACAGACAGAGAGAGACAGAGAGATAGAAAGCAGGAAATCACCCCCCAGGGGGGATGGCCACGCCGCAATCCCTTCTCCTCCATTCTCCTCTCGGGATCTTGGGCACGCACGCACACGCGCCCGGCGTGAGTTTAAGCCACCGGGTCCGGGACTCGAACCGCGGTTGACTACGTGGGAGTCCAGCGACATAGCCATTACGCTAACTGCTGGTCCCGCAAATGACATATTAATGAGGTAAAGCTTACTCAAGGGCAACCAAGCTCAGTACTGATCATGCTCCAAGTTATATAAGGTCGTTCAAATTATGTAAGCTCTCTAGCTTCAATACTGAGCATGCTCCAAGTTACTTAAGGTCCTCTGTGCTGCTTTGAGTAGCAGGATATTCTCAGCCTATCTTGAGTAGCAGAATATTCCCAATTGCAAATCTGCAAAAGGGGAAGTTTGGAGTATTTTCCTTGAGCCTCTAGATCCTCCTTTCTCACTTTGTGTCTAACTATCTACCTACCCAATCACAAGTTAGAAACAGTAACACGAAAAACTGTGGAAAGTATATGCCTATCAGAAGAAATCAAGTGAGCAAGATAACTCATGGCACAATGTCTTTGGAGAGGGAGATATTTGGTGAGATGAATGGATAGAAGTCTAGAAAATTTTTGAGATTTATAGGATTTGAGTTTCTGGATACTGTGGAACAGAATTAGACAATCATTTCAGTGAGCCAACAATGGAGAGTTGACTTGATTGATGAGTTGTCTAATTAACTGGTCAGTTCAGTGAAATAGTACAATTGGTTATGAACCTTAGGTTGTAAAACTCAATGATGTCCCAACAAATGCCTCATCAATATTCTTAAGGAACAGTTAAGAATCAGAGTATTAAATCTCTCTCACTGGCAAGTGTTTCTTTAGCTCTGGAAAATTCTGTTATTTTCTCTTCACATCAAGCTGCTATGTCATTTTTCTCCTTTCTTTCTGAAATTGGGATGTTAGGGAATGGATCTAAAAACTGTTCTGTAAAGGGCCAGATTATAGATACAAATAGACTGTGAGAGCCATTCTGTTCTTGTTGCAACTATTGGAGTCTACCATTGCAACTCAAAAGTAGACACATGCAGTACATAAACAGAGCAGTGTGACTGTATGCCAATAAATACAAAAATGAATTTTTATATAATTTTTATATGTAACAAAATATCATTCTTCTTTTGAATTTTTGTATTAAAAACTACAAAAAAACACCCATAAAACACTCTTAGCTCAAAGACTGTACAAATGGGTAGACAACCAGATTTGTTTCATGAATCGTAGTTTGCTGATCTCTGAATTAGGGCATCTTAATTTGTATCTCTTAGCTATTTTTTTGTATTGGTACCTTGGTTTCCCTGTGCTTTGTTTGAATAGACTTTTTGATTATATCTTCCAATTTAAGAACTCTGTTTTTGATGACATTTAGTCTAGATTTTTAACTTGTCTATATAAGCTTCTTTTATATTTTTAGTGACTATATTTTTTCAGATTTTTAATTTTTTTCAGGTTTATGTGATCTTTCTTTTTTAAAACAAAGACTATTACTGGGAACCAGCAGTTAGCATAATGGCTATGTCGCTGGACTCCCACGTAGTCGACCGCGGTTCGCGTCCCGGACCCGGTGGCTTAAAACTCATGCTGGGCGCTTGTGCATGCGTGCCCAAGATCCCGAGAGGAGAATGGAGGAGAAGGGATTGCAGCGTGACCATCCCCCCTGGGGGGTGATTTCTCGCTTTCTGTCTCTATGTCGCTCTCTGTCTGTCTGGCAAGCGCATGCACCCTATAGCAAAAACCTCTCAAAAAAAGAAAAAAAAAAAACAAAGACTATTACTTAATTTTCAATTGAGTACCTTGAATATACTTATTTTAAAGTCTTGGTCATGCTATTCTATAAAATTAATTTTATCTGGTGTGAATTAATATTCTTATTGTTCATTTTTAAACCCTCTTTCTTAGCACTAGATTATTTCACATATTTAAATTATTTTTTATATAGGCTAACTTTGAGTGGGTCACCCAATCCCCACTCCTTATTTCCCTCTCTTAATGATCACTTTTCATTGTCTAGAGGGTTTGCGGTTGCCTCTACCTTATCCTTTCTTTCTTCCACTTCAAGTTTGGGAGCAGATTTAGAATAATGGCATTTTAGATTCCTCCTAACAATAATATTAGGAATGCATCAGATACAGGCACTGAGTCAATGGCTTCACTCAGTTCTTGTCTGTGAAGTGAATATGCCCCTTCCCAGTGCTATATGTCCATAGCTGCAGTGCTACGCAAAACAGGGAGTAGTCTTTGACCTTTCCTCTCAGTTTTATTTCCCCAATAGGGGAGCCTCGTGTCAGTCCCAAACTTCAAGCTCACATTTTATATGGAGTTGGAATGTGGTTCCCATGCTTGTTTGAAGATCTGGAGCCCAGCTGGCCAGTTGTCTTTACCAAACTCATCACTTTGTGTTTCTGGTTCAAGGATGTTTATTATTACTTACTATTGAGTGCAGTTGTGTCTTTGTGTTATTTCTGCAAAATTGGAAAGAGGGATGATTGCATCAAAGTGTTCTTACTCTGTACCATCTTGACCAGAAATAAATTATTATTATTATTTTGGAGAGGTTTTTGCGGTAGGGCACATGTACTCACCAGAAAGACAGAGAGAGACAAAGAGACAGAAAGTGAGAAATCACCCCACAGAGGGAATGGTCACACCACAACCCCTTCTCCTCCATTATTCTCTTGGGTTCTTGGGCATGTACGCACACGTGCCCGGCGTGAATGTAAGCCATGGGGTCCAGGACTCGAACCATGGTCGACTACATGGGAGTCCAGCAACGTAGCGGTTATGCCAACTGCTGGTCCTGAAATAATATTTTTGTACCCTGTGTTTTGACTGTGAAAATGGAAGCAACCTGAGAGTAGGGCATCTGTCAGTGTTATTCACAAAGTAGCTGCTAAATTAATGTTCACGTAAAGAATGTTGAAGAAAAAATAATAAATGATCTAAATAATATTAAAATCTTGTTTGTTATGCAAGTTGCAATTTTATCTGATGACAATCATAATTTTGACTATACTTATCAATCCTTTATTTCATGTATTCAGTGTTTGCATGAGATATTTGCAGAAGTAGGGCACAGCTATGTATTTATCAGTTATTCTCTGCCTCCCATTAGCATTAGTCTTTGCACCTGTGAGAAAAAATTAAAAGGACTATAAAAATACAAAGTATTATCATCACCTTTATTGCAGCATTATTATGCTACCAGTGACATCACTGGTAAAATAAAAATAAGGAGAGGTGAAGTAATGACAGAGTATTTCTTGCCAAATGGGAGGTATATACCAATGGAGACCTTTACTGAAGTGCTAGCACAGTTTTGAAGTTGCTTCTTGCTTTAGTTCAAAAGTGTTTGTGGAAGATACACAGCCAGATCTTAAAACCCCACTTCAAGACTTCTATGAGTGCAGTAGTCCTAACTGTCCACCTGGGTATAAATGGTCTCCAACTATCTCCATGGGTATACTAGCCTTAAGGAGCTATAAGAACTAGAAGCCTTACAGACAGGCCAGAGAGACCACATATGAATAAGTTTAAGATTCTTTAGTTAGTCTTCTTCATAGATCTAACTTGACAAGGCTCCAGAGACAAGAACTCCTTCTTCTGAATTCTGCTCTTAATGGGTCCCAGAAAAAAAGGAGTTGTCACTTCTGTTGAGACCTTCCCAACAAGTTGAGAGACAGGTGCATTTCTTGGGAAGGTGTACAATCTGTTTAGTGTTGTGTCTCTGCTGGATGTGTGTAGAGCTTGTTGAGCCCATCACAGAGGAGATTTATCTAGCAGAGAAGCAGTGAATATGGGTTAGGTATTATTATTAAGTACTAATTTGTTCCAGTTCCAAGCCATGCTAAGTGCTGAAGAACAATTTATATTGTTAGCAAGAATAGTAATATTGGGAGCTTACTGAGATGATAGAGTAATCTTGTTAGCTAGACTACTTTTCTATATTGAAAACATAAAGTATTCTGCATCAAATCATATAATCTACATTTTTTCTTTCTTGCTTTAATTTGATTATGAACTATTACTGTACTTTGCCATAAAATATGAAAGTTTTACATTTTGATAGTTTTTCAAATGCTGATTTTACTTTCTGTGCAAATACTTCATATCTTTCCAGCATAATTATTTAGCAGCCTTTTCGGGTTAATTATTGTCATTAACAATATGAGTCCTATGAGGGAATATCAATTAAAATATGCACAGCTGAACTTTCAAATGAGTAAATAATTTAGTTTTGGAAAATGACTGGAAACAGCAGGGTAACAGTCAAAAGGGGAACAATTATTTTAATGCTTATTTGACAAATGAGTCATTTTTACAGCAAATTAGATTCTTATCATAGCACCCCTACTGGTTACCACAGGAAAGCTGTTAACATGCGTTTTTAAAATAAAAGCTGTTAAGTTATGCATGCAAAGTTAAGGAAATCATTTGTATGAAGAAAAGGTGATTAGGATATGCATTGTTAGCTGATGGAATACTGCCACTGGGATCTAATTAGGGCCATAAATCACACAAAATGATGTGTGTATATAGGACTTGAAGCATCGGAGTGATGCATGCCATTGACAGGGGTATGGATGATTTCCCCTCCCTGACTTACATGGCTGTCCTCCTTTGTGTTGGCCAGACTCTAAAGTCCTACTTTAGCACCATAAAGGAAGCTGGAAAGATTATCAAGATGGGCCTCCGCTCCTTCTCATTGGAAAAAAGCTCATGAAAAACAGAATGGTGGCATTCAGAATAAATAAATAGCCTTGAGATGAGTTTCAACTTGTATTTTGTCAACATTATTATTATTATTACTATTATTTTGGCTCAGTGATTCTAAAAAGAAATAAGGGAAGCAAGGAAAAAAGGATAGGAGAAAAGAAGAACAAAAGGAGGGATAAAAGAGAGGAAAGGAAGGAGAGAGAAACAAAAAGTAAGCAAAGGGTGAGGAAAGAGGCAGAAAGGAAGACATTTATAGAACCATGTATTATTTCTAAGAAAGGTAACTAGGCCCCATATCCTGAGTTCAACACAGGGTTGAGGCAAAGCCTATTTCTAGATTTTTAAAGAGCAGTGGAGAAATTGGGCAGCCTTGTCTAATACCAGTTTTTAGTGGAAAAGCTTTTTAGCTTTTCCCCATTCAGTATAATGTAGCTATAGGTTTTTCATATATGGCTTTTATTGTGTTGAGAAATGACCCTTCTATACCAATCTTGCTGAGAGTCTTAATCATGAAGGGATGTTGTACTTTAGCAAATACTTTCTGTGCATTAATTGAAATTATCATATTATTTTTATCTTTCTTTCTGTTAATACAGTGTATTATATTTATGGTCTTACATATATCAAACCACCTTTGCATGTCTGGAATAAAGCCTACCTGGTCGTGATGAAGAACTTTTTTTTTTTTTGGAGAGGTTTTCGCTATAGGGCACGTGTGCTCGCCGGACAGAGGAGAGAGACATAGAGACAGAAAGCGAGAAATCATCCCCCAGGGGGGATGGTCATGCCGCAATCCCTTCTCCTCCATTCTCCTCTTGGGATCTTGGGCATGCACGCACACACGCCCGGCGTGAGTTTTAAGCCACCGGGTACAGGACGCGAACTGCGGTCGACTACGTGGGAGTCCAGCGACATAGCCATTACGCTAACTGCTGGTTCCCATGAAGAACTTTTTAAAAATGTTGTGGGATATGATTTGCAAGTATCATGTTGAGAATTTTTGTGTCTATATTCATCATAGTTATTGCTTTTTTTCTTTTTTGTCATGTCTTTTTCTGTTTTGGGAATGAGGATGATAGAGGCTTCATAAAATGAATTTCAGAGGTTTCCTTCCATTTGGATCTTTAAAAATCATTTGAGTAGAATGGGGGTTAACTTTTCCTTAAAAGTTTTGTAGAATTCAGACGTGAAGCCATCAGGAGCCAGGCTTTTCTTTGTTGTGAGGTTATTTATTACCGATTCAATCTCATGGTTTGTTATGAGTCTATTTAAGTTTTCTATGTTCTCCTGATTCAATCTTGGTAGATTATATACATCCAGGATATTTCCGTCTCCTCCATGATCTCTTGTTACTTGGCATATTGTCGGTCATAGTATCCTCTGATGATGTTTTATATTTCTATTGTGTCTGTTGTAATGTTACCTGTTTCATTATGTATTCGATTTAACTAATTTCTTTCTTCTTTATCAGTATAGCTAATGGTGTGTCAATTTTGTTAACCTTTTCAAATAACCAGCTTTTGCTTTCACTTATTTTCTGCGTAGTTTATTTTCTATTTCATTTATTTGTTTGAATCTTTATTATTTCTTTTCACCTGGCATTTGTTGTTGTTGTTTTTCCAATTCCCTGAGGCATGATATTAGGTTGTCTGTTTGTCACCTTTCCATCTTTTTCTTATGTGCACTAATTGCTGTGAATTTCCCTCTTATGAGTGCTTTGTGGTGTCCCATAGATTATGGAAACTTGTGTACTCATTATCATTTGTTTCCACCATGTTTTTTTAAATTTCAGACTTAATTTCTTTGGTAGTTAAGTCATTCAGAGGTGGGTTGCTTAGTTTCCATGTGTTTACATATTTTTGAGATTGTTTCTTGAAATTAATATCAGCTTAATTCCATCATGGTCAGAGAAGATGCTGGGTATAGTTTCAATGCCTTTGAATTTTTAAAAGTTTGATTTGTGTCCTATCGTATGGTCAATCTTTGAAAATTTCCCATGCTGGGGTGAGAAAAATGTGTATTTTGTGGTCTTAGGGTGGAGAGTTCTATAGCTGTCTGTCAAGCCCATTTGATTAATAGAATCATTTAGTATCTCTGCTTATTTTTGTCTAGAAAATCTGTCTAAAGGAGATAATGGGGTGCTGAGATCCCCAACAATTATGGTGTCACAACCGATCTCTCCTTTTAGCTCCAGCAGTCTTTCCTCACATATTTAGATGCTCCTGAGTTGGATGCATAAATATTTGTAAACATTATGCCTTTTTGATGAAGTAGCCCATTTACTACTCCATAATGCCCTTTTTTGTCTCTTCTTACAGTCTTTGTCTTAAAGCCTATTTTGCCTGACATCAGTATCAGAAGTCCAGCCCTTTTGTGATTTCTATTTGCATAGAATATCTTTTTCCAGCCCTTTACTTTTAGTCTATGTATGTCTTTATCCATAAGGTGCGTTTCTTGTAGGCAGCAGATAAAGGGTTTCTGGTTTTTTTTTTTGGTTTGTTTGTTTGTTTGTTTTGTTTTTCCCATTCAGCCAATCTGTGTCTCTTGATTGGAGAATTTAATCCATTAATGTTCAATGTTATTATCAATATTTCTGGGCATGTTCTTATCATTAAGTAAGCCATTTTATCGTTTTTTTTTTTGTTGTTGTTCTCTTATATCCATCCATCTGACTTTTTAGTTTTCCTTGTATAGCATTCCCTTCAGAGGCTATTGAAGAGCTGCTCTGGAGTTGGTAAGTTCTTTCAGATTTTGTTTATCTGAAAATGTTTTTATCCTTTTTTTCCCATATGATGGATAATCTTTCCGGGTATAGTATTCTTGTTTGAAATTGTTTTTCATTTAATACTTTGACTATATTTCCCCATTCTTTCCTTGCCTGCATTGTTTCTGATGAGAGGATCTTTGTCTGTGGTTTTGGTCAATCTGGCTATAATGTGCCTTGGAGAGGATCTTCTTGAGTTGATTCTACTTGGGGTCTTATGTATTTTTTGGGTCTGAATATTTTAATGCCTCTCTAAGTTTGAAAAGTTTCCTTCTAGGATTTCATGTGGTAAATTATCAATGTCCTTATTATATTTTTCCTCTTCTGGGATACCAATTATCCAAATGTTTGGGCACTTGATGGTATCTAAATTTCTGGTATATTATCCTCATTTTTCTCTGTTGTTTTCTCAGTCTTTTTGATACTTTTTTTTCTAGGTCAGAGGTTTTGTCTTCTACATTGGAGATTCACTATTCTGTGTGATCTAATCTTCTTTTAATACTTTTAAGGACGGTTTCAATTTCCTGTATCACATTCTTCATCTCTAACAATTCTGTTTGGTTCCTTTTTATGGTTTCTATTTCTTCTTTCAACTCATGAGAGGACTTCCTGATCCTCTGGATCTCTTTTCTCTTGCATCTCACTTAGTTTGGTCACTACAAATATTCTAAATTGTTTATCCAACATTTCCATTAGTTCCATTGTGCTGTCTGTGGGTGATGAGGAATTGATGTTTTCCCTGAGAGTTCAAAGGTGAGTAGGGAGGGGATGAGCCATGGGTCCCAGTTGTTAGCCCTCTAGCCACAGGAAGTCTGCCATCTGGCAAGGCCCTTCAATGGAATAAGTGTCTCTAACTAATTTCTTATCATTTGTGACCTTCTGGTGTTTCTCCTGCCTTTTGGTCTTCCCCTTGGTCTTCCTTTTGGCTTATATTTCCTTTGTTTGTTTGTTTGTTTTTCTTCAATATTTCAAAAGTAGCTTTTAAAGTAAATGATTTTGGGAGGGAGAATTGGCAGTAGGTGAGGGAAGCCATGCAGGAGACTGCTCCAGACTTCTTCCTGCCTCCTAACTCATCCCAGGTACATCTGCTTACTGCCACTTTCCCAGGGGCCTGTGCTGCTGTAGACCAGGGAGAACCAGCAGTTGGTGAGGGAATCTGATGCAGGAGACCACTCCAGGCTTCTTCCTGCCTCCCAACTTGTCCCAGGAATATTCTGAGGCTTCATAGTTTTCTGAACCATGTAGCACAATTCCTTTTCCTTCTTCATCTGAAAATCTCCAGGTTATCCCTAGGTGCACCTGGTCTCAAGAGACTGAGAAAAGAAGCAACACCTAAAGGTCACTATATATACACTGACTGAAAGACAAAGCCATCTACCAAGAACACATCTGCAAAGTAGAGCTCTTCTCTCCCCGACACTAAACAAATGACAATGGAAAAGCAAGTAATAGTGTATAATCCAATAGATGACTAGAAACCAATGCAGAGGCATAGAAAGTATGGGAAAACAAAGAATTATTTCTTCCTTAATGGAACAGAGCAACTCTTCTTCAACTATGGGCAGCACAAAGGAATTTGAAGGAATGTCAGAAATAGAGTTCAGAATATTCATGGTGACAGAGATGAGAAAGTCTTTCTAGGAATTGAAGGGGAAGATAGACACAATAAAAAAAAAAAATCAATCAGAACTAGAGATGAAGACAGTAATATAGGAAAACAAGACCTCCCTTGAAAGTATTAATGGTAGACTGACCCAAGCAGAAGACAGACTTTCAGAGATGGAAGACAGAACTTTGACTTAGATAAAACCATCAAAAGTAATGAAAAACTAATTTAAAAAAATGAATACTAGAGTAATACTAGATACCATGGAATACCCAAATATTTGAATAATAGGTATTCCAGAAGGTGACAAGGGCATAGAAGGTCTATTCCATGAAATGCTTGCAAAAGACTTTCCAAGGCTAGAGAAGTGATCAAACATCCAAACCCAAGAAATAAATACAAAGGACCCCAAATAGAATCAACCTAAGAGGATCCCCTCCATAGCACATCATAGCCAGAATGACCAAAATCACAGATAAAGACTAGATACTAAAATGGCAAGAGAGAAACATCAAGTTACTTAGAAAGATTACCCCATTAGATTAATATTAGACCTCTCAATGGAAATAATGCAAGCAACAAAGGAATGGGGAGATATATTCAAAGTGTTAAAAGATAAAACGATTTCAACCAAGATTATTATACCCAGCAAGACTCAAATGGGAAGAAAAGTTAAAAAATATTCTCAAATAAACAAAGCCTGAAAGAATTTATCGACACCAGACCAGCTCTTCAAGAAGTTCTAAAGGAAGTGCTGAACTAGGAAAACAAAAGAGACAGTTGGAAACAAGAGAATAAAGAAAAACCAAGAAAATGGCTAACATAATGGTAGAAACATGTCCAGAAATATCCATAACATTGAATGTTAATGGATTAAATGATTCAATCTAGAGACACAGATTGGCTGAATATATTGAAGAACAGAAACTCTCTCTGTTGCCTACAGGAAACACACCTCATGGATAAAACACACATAGACTAAAAGTGAAGGGCTGGAAAAAGATATTCCATGCAAATGGAAACCAAAAAAAGGCTGGACTGATTTCAGACAAAATAGACTTTAAAACAAAAACTGTAAGAAGAGACAAAGAAGGGCATTATATAGTAGTAAACGGACTGATTCATCAAGAAGACATAATATAAATATGCTTATAAATATCTATGTATCCAACACAGGAGCATCTAAATTCATGAGAGAAAGACTACTAGATCTAAAAAGAGAGACTGCAATACACTAATCATTGGGGAAATCAAATTGGAAACATTATCAAATATGAAATGGTGCTTAGCTCTCTATGTACAGAAATCTGTGTCAATTGGTGTTCCAAACTTGTATGAGATTCTTAAATCTCTCATACTTATAATGCTAGATAGTTCCAATGTAGTTTGTCAAAGAAATTATCAAATTTGTCAATTTTGAGTTATGGTAAAATCAGACCTTGAACCATGGCCATTTTAAGTTTTGTTCTCCATAGTTAATTACTCTATTCTGATGCTCTTTCTAAAACATTTTGCAATAAGCTGCAATCTCAAAATCACCTCTTTTAAGCAAATTAATTAAAAAGACTCTGATAAGCACTCTTAAATATAGGTTTTTGATAACTTTGAGATCATATTTCTGAACTTCCAGTATTTAAACGTAAAGATTGGACCACAGTATCACTGGAAATTCAAAGAATAGTAATTAATTACATGAGACTGAACTCGTGAAATAGAATTTTATGACTCTTGAATAAAACATTACTAATTTTCTTCTATGCTTCATTTTTTAGATGTAAGGATTTTTGTTTTCTTTTGAGCTGTTGATAACTTCAGCAATTTGCTAAAAATAATTTTTTTTTGAGAACAGAATTAAAACATAAAGTTTTCTCCCTTCCGGACCCCTCTGGAATTTGAAAGTATTTCAATTATTATTTTATGGCAGTATGGTTATTTTATGGCAGTATGGTTATTTGCATAAGTTCAATAATACCTGTTGCCTTGCATCAGAAATTAGAAATACTGGTTATTGCCGGGGCTTTGACTGAGATGTCATATTTGGAGATATGACCAGAAAGCTAAGGAACTAAGGTTGATCTTAAGAAAGCCAACAGAACCTCTTGTAAAGATTGCCTAGTACCATAAACAATTCTGCCTGACAGGTAAGTAAAGAATGTTACTTCCTGACAGGCCCCAAAACTTCTAAGTACAGGTACTGAAGGCACAGTTGGATGATGAATTCCTGACTTGTCTCAGTAGCCTTGGGGGGCTTTTGAAAGAGTGTAATCTGAAGTTCCTTATAAAAGGGTCCAGCAAAGCCAACTAAATCCATTCATATTCCTGTGGGGCTTGTGTGCAAATAACAGACCAAAATGAGACTAAACTTGTTTTATTTGCAAATAAGTTAGTTTATGCTTCTCTTTGGTAAAAGGGGGAATGAAGAGAGAAAAAAATGTTTCAGAAGAAAATTACAGTGCAATTGTTACCAGATTTTAGCTCTGTTCATACTTGTTTTTTGAGTTTCTAGTATCTACCTACTATTTGAACAGAATCCTAACCTTTTTCCTGACTTTAAGTCTTATAAAAACTTTTCTTAACATTTTTATTTTGATTCATTAAAGCTCAAACTGCTTTCCTTGAAATTAAAATGCATACACACACACACACACACACACACACACACACATATATATATATATATATATATATATATATGTTAATAGCAAACTAAAGACAGTGCAGGAGAAGGGTGGACAATAGGGAGGGGAAGAAGAAATCAAGAGGAAAAAAAGCAAAACATTTAAGAGACACAAAAATGGAAAATTGTCTACTAATCACAATGTCTATGACAATGTCTTTAAGTTGCCCAATACATAGTGTATTGAAGGTGGCAAAATTCACTTGTGTATTGTAAAGAGGTACAGTGAATAAATGTAAAAGAATACAACATTTTTTAAAAAAGGAAAGCAAATGACTTTGATTATAACAAGGAGTGATTTGCATGTGCGTGTATCTTGTATCTGTAAATACTGAACACATGTTGAACTTTGGGAGCTTGATGGTACTTGGTGACCATCTCCCTGTAACCTGGTAGCAGAAATAAGATCCCTTCTTTTCTAAAACAAAACAAAATAAAAACAAAAACAAAAAGACAAAGACATTGCTGTGTACATTATCATCAACAAATAGCTTTTAATTTTTTGGTCAATTAAACTAACTTTTCTTTTTCTTTCCCTATTCCTTTCTCTCCCTCTATTACCCATTCTTCTATTACTCCCATCCTTACTATCTCTGGTACCTACCATTGCCCTTCCTGCTTATATACCTTCCAAACTTTCAGTTTCTGCTATAGAGCACAGATAATCGGTATATATTGAGTGGGGACATACAAAGTCTGTCTTTCATAGTCTGGCTTGCTTCGCTTAGCATTAAGTCTTCCATATTCATCCAATTTGTATCATATGTCAGGGTCTTACTGTTTTTTATGGCTGAATAGTACTCCATAGAATACATATGCCACAGTTTTATCAATCCAATCATCGAATTTTTGGGCATTTGGGTTGATTTCATGTCCTAAGAATTATAAACAATGCTGTCATAAACATGGATGTGCAAGTGTTTTTTTTTTTTTTTTTTTTTTTTTTTTGAGAGGTTTTCACTATAGGACGCGTGTGTTCGCCAGACAGAGAGATACATAGAGACAGGAAGCGAGAAATCACCCCCCAGGGGGGATGGTCATGCTGCAATCCCTTCTCCTCCATTCTCCTCTCGGGATCTTGGGCACGCACGCACACGCGCCTGGCATGAGTTTTAAGCCACCGGGTCCGGGACGCGAACCGTGGTCTACTACGTGGGAGTCCAGCGACACAGTCATTACACTAACTGCTGGTTCCCTGGATGTGCAAGTGTTAAGAAAAGTAAGTTACATTTAAAAAATCAAGTCAGTGGTTTGGGTTCAAAAATAAGTCATTCGGGACCAGCAGTTAGTGTAATGGCTATGTCGCTGGACTCCCACGTAGTCGACCGCGGTTCGTGTCCCAGACCCGGTGGCTTAAAACTCATGCCGGGCGCGTGTGCGTGCGTGCCCAAGATCCCGAGAGGAGAATGGAGAAGAAAGGATTGCGGCATGGCCATACCCCCTGGGGGGGGTGATTTCTCACTTTCTGTCTCTCTGTCTCTCTCTGCCTGTCTGGCGAGCGCATGCGCCCTACAGCAAAAACCTTTCCAAAAAAAAAAGATAAGTCACTCAATGAATCTTCTTTAATACTTCTAGGTGAATAAATAATTTTTTGAACTAGGTTCTTTTGCCTCAATTTAGGTGAAGAAGGAATACATTGAGTTTTAAATAAGCTGCTACCAGACCAAGAGCTGTCACTTTGTCATGTCCATTCCTGATATAGTCTTCAAATCCCTCCTAAGTTGTTTTATCACCTCTTTGCTTTATTTTTTTCTGCCAACTGTGCCAAAGGAAAGCAGTCATCATTCTAGCCAGATTGAAACCACATTCCTCCACACTGTGGGAAGTTGGGTAGAATAAGTTGGACAGAGGCATTCTACCGTTTACAAAAATCAGGACTCAAGGAACCACCTAGAGAACCAGATCCCCAAAAATTATCTAGGCCAACCTTAGCATCACCAGGAACTTGTTAGAATTGCATTCCCAGGTCTCCTTCAGATCTGCTGGGTCAAGATCTCTGGAGCTGAGTCTTGGCCATCTGTGTTTTTACAGGTTCTTGAGGTGACAACTGATGTATGCTCAAGTTTGAGAAGTACTGATCTAAGCTAGTCCCTGCAAGAATTAAACCGATATTAATTCTTTCAGGTGAATACCAAAATGATTCCAAGATATCACCAGGACTTAAGCACCCTTTTGATACATCAACCCTTGTACCTTTCACTTTCCCTGCCGTTCATTGTTCACTACAGGTGTGAGCATGTATCGTTAACATACTATTTCAGGATTTTAATACTTCATGGGTAAAGGAGGGTAAAACTTTACCTCTAGGAAGGTGGGATTTTAGAATGATTAAGTTGTAAGTCTCTTCTATAAGTTTGAAGTTTTTTATTTATGATTTTTAATATGATTAAGAAGATTAAAATATTTGCAAGAATAGATGTCAAGAGACACTCTCACTACAGTTTTTCTAAACCCTTTCAAAATTGTTGCTTTTGACCCATCTGTCCCTTACACATTTTCCATGGAGAGACTTTGACCTTAGGCTCTGCCTACAATTTCAGGTTTGAGGAGTTCACATTTCATTTTAAGAGTCTACTTTCGAGGCAGACACCTTTTCTAGAACGCCAAGCCTTGGAGCTAAGTAGCTCTACTCCTCCCTCCTCACACTGCCCCACCCAGTGGGTTACTGACTTCATCTCTTTCTCATCGTTGAGAAATATAATGTTTGTGTCTTGAAATTCTGTCCAAATCACGTTCTTTTATTATGTGCCTTTGCCTCCCACCTAACACTAGACCCGGGTGTTTTCGGTGAACCATTTAGTGTTGATGGAGTGAATTCCCCCACCCAACAACTTCACCAAACCAGTTCTGCAGATGCTCTTGGCTCACTGGGATGGGATTTAGGAGGTGGGGATGAAGGAATGGAGGCCAGGCGGAGGTGTTTAAAACTTTCAGCAGCTATTAGCTAGGGAAGCATATCCATCAAAGGCCCATCAAATGATGGAAATAGGAGTCATATTTTGAAAATTCTATGTCTAGGCTTCCTACTTTGGGAAAAGTTTAGGAGAGTTTAACTCATGTCTAGTTGTACCTTTAAGGTCTTCAAGATCATCTTTATTTGAGGTTTCCAGGAGACATCGCTTTCCTCACATGGCTTCTCTATGACTATCACAATTTTCTCCAATATCTTTTAAAAAGAAAGTATTCTACAGAGTCAGTATATTTCCAGTTAGCTCGTCCAACATCAATTAGTCAAAGACCTTTGTTTCACAGATGGGAAAACTCAAATCTAAGAAGACAAAAAGACAAAATGAAGACTGTGTGGCTAATTTATAGCACAATTAGACATAAAACCGGGCTGTCCAACTTCTGGTCTAGTGTACCAGAGGGGCTTCTAGTATGTGGAAAAACCTAGTAGTCACGATCTGTGGTCAGGTTGTCCAGAGAAACTCAACTACTGGCATATAAATATCAGAGGAGATTTGGCTCATAAAGTTATGGAGGCCGAGACATATCACAGTCTGCTGTCTGCAAGCTAGAGAATCAGGAAAGCTGGAAGTGTAACTCCATCTGAGTCTGAAAGCCTGAGAACCAGGAGTGCAGATGTCTGAGGACAAGACAAAATGAATATCTAAGCTTACGCAGTGAGAGAACATTTTCCCTTCCTCTACTGTTCTGTTCTGTTCAGGCCCTCCATGGGTTGAATGATCTTACCCACACTGATGAGAACAATCTTCTTTATTCTGTGTGCTAATCTAAATGTTAATCTCTTCTAGGAGCACCTCTCAGACACACACAGAAATAATGTTTCAACAGTTATCTGGGCAACCCTGAGCCTCATCAAGTTGACACATAAAATTATCACAAATAATAAATACCACTCAAATGATTGAATCCCTAGAAAAACCTTATAAGATAGCCCTCTATTGTTCTCAATGCACAGGTAAGGAACTGAGTTCTAGGTATATCTGGAGGAAATTTCTCCCTGTTATTCAGTTGGTAAACTATGGAACCTGGATTCAGCCACCCAGCTAAGGACACCAAAGCCCACTCACAGACTTGCCTTAATGTGGATCACGGCTTCTGGATAAAACGAGTATCACAGTTTATCAATTTTATTAATTTCCAGACCTTATATTTTAGAATATACTTGTATGATCACGATTATAGTAGAATGTGAAGGGATTGTTCTAAGGAAAAGCTATGTAAAAATTTCTATAATTAGAGATGAATTCAGAATTCCTTGCATGTACATAAATAAAGAAAATTTAAAAACTCAGTCCTTTCTCAACTCCAGGACATTTTTTTCTGCCTAAAAATGACCCTCAGAGGTCCCACATTTCTATGTTTACAGAAGTCTTAACTTGTTTTGAGAATCTTTAGAGAGGCCTAAAATAGTCACATAAATAGAGTAGCTTACACAGGATCCTGTTTTGACAGGGGACGTCAGAATTCACAGAGAATTCTGGTTTCTGATAAAATGTGGACTACTGCTGCAATTGTGTCACTTTTCAGCACCCCAGGCAGTCAAGTTCTGTGCAGCTCAGGCCACACCCATGAGGCTTGCCTGATGAACACTGTCCAAGGCATTCGATTTCTTCCTTCTTCTTTGTCATTCCTAACTTATCTTCTCTTCCTCCCTTCCTTCTTCACTTGCAACTTTCCGTCCCTTCCTTTTTCCATCTCTCTTTGTTTTTGCTCTTTCTCTCTTTCTTTTTTCTTTATTCTATTTGCCTTTCAAATATTTCTAAATTTTGAAAAGTCGGTACTGAGAAAGTCCCTTGCTTACACAGCTCCAATGATGTGAGTTCAGCCCCATGAAAAATCGCACTGTTGGTACGGGTACACCAAGAAATGGTTTAATATGAGGGGGTCTATTTACACTAAGAATGTCCAAGTAGTTCAGAGGAGTGAATACTGGTGCTTGGGGTGAAGCAAACAGGTCCACGGGGGAATCCCAATCTGTGGTGGGTGGTATGTGTGAATTAAACCAGTATTTTCTTTCTTTGTTTTTGCCATGGGGTATATGTGGGCTCAGTCACTGGAGAGAGACAGTGAGTGGGAAAGTAAGAAATGACCCTCCCAGGGGAGTTGGCCATGCAGCAATCCCCTCTCCTTCACTCTCCTCTTGGGATTTTGGGCACACACACACACACACACACACATACACACACGTGCACCCATTGTGATTTTCAAGCCATCAGGTCTAGGACTCAAATTGCAGTTGGCCATGAAGAGGCTAGCACCTTAACCATCATGCCACCTGCTGGCCCTTCAACCAGTATTTTCTTAAGAAAAATAAGACTTTCATTTCTCTTAGAAGCTTTCTTTGGCTAGCCCCTTTTAAATCCTGGAAATTAGATTCACACAGCTTCATAGAATATAACTTTCATAATCCCAAACGGCCCATCTGTGCTCCCAGTGCCTTTTGGAATGGTAACATCCAGAACCGTTGTAATATCCCAACGCTTAAATCACTTCCTTTTAGCACCTCTTCTCCTCCCTCTGATGCGTACTTCTGTTTAAAGTCATAGGTTAAGGAGATATGGTGCACAGCCTACGTGAAAACTTAAATAGCAACAAGCATCTAGTGCCAAATGAGGGAGAGTGGAGGACAAGGCGAGGGCACCATGAATTGGAGTGGTCTAATTAGACATGAGTAGTCTGAGTTAGGCTTTGAAGGTCAGGTAAAATTTTGAACAAAATAAAGACAAGAGAAGATTTCTTCCTCTTTACTGTTTATTGTTATTTCTCAAATTTATTTACCCATAGAGAAGATTTCTTCCTCTTTACTGTTTATTGTTATTTCTCAAATTTATTTACCCATTAAAAATCACATTTTGGGGCCAGCGAGTAATATAGTGGTTACATCAGTGAACTCTCACATGGCCAACAGTGGTTCAAGTCTAGGACCTGGTGGCTTGAAATTCACACCAGGCACATGTACGTGCGTGCTCAAAATCCCAAGAAGAGAATGGAGGAGAAAGGATTGTGGGGTGGCCCATTCTCCCTTCTGGGGGTGTGTGTATGTGTGATTTTTTTTGCTTTCTGTCTCTCTGGCGAGCATACATGCCCTATAGGAAAAATCTGTCTCTCAAAGGAAAAAAAAGTCATGTTTTTTTTGTTTGGGAAAAATCAAATCTGCATTTCCTATCCAGAACTAAAGGATCAAGTTTCCTTAGATTCTGGGAAATTGTATGTTGAACAACTGCCCAGGTAATTCCAACAATTAAACAATTTTGTCAAAAATTATCCTTTATCTTGCAAGAATATATTGTTAGGATTCTCAGATTGTGTGAGATGTAAGTAACAATATGGTACCAAGGCTTTGCTTAAGAGTCGATAATGATGGAGTTATTGTACTCTGTGGGGAAAATAATGGGAGGATTGTGAGGATATACAATAGAGAAAACCTACCATGTCAATTCCTAAATTTTGAATTTTGTAAACACAAGAGTGCCTTCGACTTGCTTGAGCATGGGAAAGTCTAGTTAACATACTATTTTGCTATATTTAGTGACTATCTAGCCTGATAGAGATGCCACACAAAAGGATGAGGAGTGGGAAAAAGAGGCTTAGATAGCGCAAATCAATGCAGGGAAATTGCTGCTTTTGTGTGGGGAAGAGTCCAAGATAGAAGTACAAAGGTTGTAAGATGTGACTGGAACTCACAGGCAGAGGGGCTGCATTAGGATAAACATGTTGCTTTTTTTTTTTTCCTTTTCTTTTCTTTCTCTTTTTTTTTTCCCTTTATTTATTTTTTTAAGAGAGGTTTTCACTATAGGGTATGTGCACTCACCAAAGAGACAGAGAGACAGAAAGCAAGAAATCATCACTCAGGGGGTATGACCATGCTGTAATCCTTTCTCCTCCATTGTCCTCTCAGGATTTTAGGCCTGCACGCACACGTGCCCAGCATGAATTTTAAGGTGGTGGTCTAGGACGCTAACTGCAGTCTACTATGCTGGAGTTCAGAGACGTAACCATGACATCACCTGCTGGTCCCCGCACATCGCTTTCTTTTGCCATACCATTGAGAGGCCTATAGGGAGCTGGGCATAGTCAAACACTGCAGGTTATGCTCAGGAAAGGAGCTCTACTTTCCTGTTCTTCTTCTTTTTAATAGGGATTTTGGAAGTGAGGTGCCCCTGACCAATAATAGGAAAATAGGAGCTTTTTTTAGCCTTGAGCATGCTCTGCTAAAGAGGACAGACATCTTGCAGTTGCAAAGCACTGAGACCCAGTGGGAAGATGAAACTTTGAGGGCCGAGAATGTCACTAGGCTACTACTGAGTGAAGTAGTTGTTTGCCAGGCAGTTCAGAAAGAGCTGCCAGAGTCAGCCAGGGGTTAACCTTTTTGCTGTCCCTGGAGCAGTCACTAGGTTGGGAGGGGACAGTGAGAGCACACGTTTCTTCTAATACCTGTCTTTAATCTGAATGTTGTGCAATTTTGTAAAGGACCAATTAAAGAAGAAAACTTTCCAGGAAATCATTCAATTGAAAGCCCCTTCTCCTTACCTCATGGGTTGCTACACGTAGAACAATCTCTGAGTGTTTTTACAGGAGGCCACACCTTCAAGTAAGCTACTCTTCAAATACCTCTCAAGAACACTCATTGTTCTGTAAATAAACTTGTAGTCAAACTTTTACATAAAGGTATTTAATATATTGGTGTCATTTTTGAAGATGAGAGCAAAACAAAATAGCATCTCCTTCTGTCAGGATTGTGTTCAGCTGCATGTAACAGAAAGCTGGATTTCAGTGGCTTAAAGAAATTAAGTTTGTTTTTGTTACACAACAAGGAAGAGAGAGGTGAGTGATTGAAGAAGTTGACTTAGAGGCTCTACAGTCTCAAGGAGGACATTTCTGAAGTCCACTTGATTAGCTTTTCTTTTATGAAATGTTCGGCACACATTGGTATTCCAGGCAGGAAGAGGGTCGAGGGAGAAGAGGCACAGTAGGCACATTTGCTTGTCAGAACAATATGAGCATTAAAGAAGCCTCTCCCTCACACTCTGTAGATTTCTGACCCATAGTCCAGACCTGGGCACATAGTCACCCTGAACTTTAAGGGAGGTTGAGAAAAATGAATCGTTTTTTCTTCCAGCTACAGGGTAGGAGGTAGCAAGAGCGAGTGGGTTGGAAATGACTTCTGGGTTTCCAAATATTAGTGTCTGCCTTACCACTCAGGCTCATTAAGTTAGAGTAGCATTTCTCAACCTCGAGTGCACATTAGAATCAGCCAAGGGAGTTTTAAAAATCCAGAAGCATGGACCACACCCCAGACAAATTTCATTTCAGTCCCCGGGGGTGAGACACAGGCATTAGGGTTTTTTCAAAGCTCCTCAGTCAGTTCTTTGTACAGTGAGGGTTGAAAACCAATGGTCTAGCCCACCCCTGAGGATATTCTTTAAACATGGTTCCCAAATAATATTGATGCAAGTGACCCATCTTTGAAAAGGACTGCTAGCTCTCATTCCTTGAGTTTATTAATTCCGAATTATGTACTGAATCCCTCCCACGTTTATGGATACAGAAGAGTAGGAATAGATGCATGCTTTATGCTCTGCAGTTCCTTTCAGTAACTTCTGACTGAACAGAGCTTTGCAACGAAAAGAAAACACTTTTACACACACTGTTTAAACTTCAGAGCAAGGCTATGAAGCATTCTGATTTCAGCTGACTAGAAAAAGAAACTTGAGAGGAAAGGAGGTGATGTGAGCTGCTCTGAGCCACTAAGCTGTGAGTTGCTACGTGGCAGATTGTCCCTGAGAAAGGGGTTTTCAGAGCCCGTATTCAGCACTCTGTCCACCAGAAGTTAAAACCCACCCATGCAGTAAGTCATTGTGCAAACTGAACAATATTTTGCAAATGTGCCCAAAGTGGGTAAGTAGAAATATAAGAGATAACAAACATTGGCTGACTAGTTACTGTCTAAAAACATAACATGTATTTGCCTATTAAGTCATCATAACAAGAGTATTGGAAACATTTTTATGTCCACTTTACTTACGAGAAAATCGGAGGTCTAATTACTTATCTAAGGTCATAGCATTAGTCAGAAGAGGAGACAGGATTTAAACCCATGCATCTGTTTCTGAACCTGTGCTCCTCAGAGCTGCTTTCTTTAATCAGCAGGTTTTTCACTGCAGGAAGGGGCCAATGAAGAGGGCTGGTGGGAACTGAAATTCAGTCCAAGCTCTGTGCACTAAGCTTCCACGCTGGCCCGGGCGTTTATGCTCCCAGAGGTGTTTGTGTAGTTCCCATGTAGGCAGCCTGAGGACTATATATGTTTCAATCTTAACCTTTCCCTGTGCTGCCTTTCTTAAAAAGAATTGATTTATGTAGTCACTCACCCACTCACTCATTCACAAATATCTATAAGGAGCGTTCAGAGTTTTGCTTAGTTCCAGGAGGTCTCTAGGAGACATTGACCAACATCTGGGCCTTTCCTGCCTACATATATATGCACATTACCTATTAGACTTCATTAGCCAATAGTATGATTCTAGAATAATTTTCTTGTTATTCTTTTTTTTTTTAAACAAAAGCAATGCATACACATTGCAAGAAATCAGATAGTTTCAAAAAATTATGATGAAAAGAAACAATCTTCCACTTGTATCCATTTCCAGAGCCTTACTGTGAGTGGTTTCTTGACCCTGTTTTTGTATTTTCTTATTCACAAAGTATCCTGTGCTTGGAAGATGCTCTCAGGCTTTCTGCCAGAGTTCTATTTGGCCAAGGGAGACCCCATGGTGTTGAATCAGAGTGTGTAATTCTGGCTTCTGTGTAGGTGGTGCCTCAGAAATTTGAACAGACTGTGGTACACGTTAACTTTCTGTCAAGGCTTTTCTTCACCCTACCCTTTTCTTCTATCACTGCTATATCCTTCACACATAGAACAATGCTAAGCACACACTAAATGTTTAATAAATGTTTGTGAAGAAGTAGAGGACTTAATACATACATGGCTAAGTCTATGTAAAACCTAATGTTCAAAGTACTTTTCACATAGCTAATATTCAATCTTAACCAGCTATGATTTCATTTTTTTAATTTTCATTTTATTCATTCACTATGATTTAACATTATTACTAATACTTGATCCATTATAGATACATATGCAAATTGTGTTTCAGTGACATATAATTACTTGCCCAGACACCTGAACTGACCTCCACTGAAAATAACTAAGTACACCAGGTAAAAGTCTTAAAAATTTTTAAGTAATTTGTTAACAGGCTTACAAAAAAGTAAAGAATACTCAAGCATACAGGGTCAGCCCCGTGGTGCAGTGGTTAAGCTCTGGGCATAGAAAGCTGAAACTTGTATGACCAACCATGATTTGAACACTGGCCTCGTTGGCTTGGAAAACATGCCATGGGCATGCATGTGCATACCTAAAATCCCAATGGGATGGAGAAATGGAGGGAACAGGATGCCGCCTTGGGGAATGATTTTTTTTTCCTCTCTGGCAAGAACATGTGTACTCTGACAATTGAAAAATAAAAGACAAAAACCTCAGACCTAAAACTGGGTGAAGTTAGAAGCTCAGAGAGGTAGGTGGAATCCAGCTATTGTTAAGAGAGCATTTTCTGGGAAAAACTGAGCATCATTTTTAAGGTCTTATGGGGCTTAGGATTTATAAGAAAAAGCTCACAGCCCACCCCGAATAAGGAATCAAATAGAAAACTCTCTAGAAATCTGGAGCTCCGTGGGGTTGTACTCACAATGCAAGCATGCATTAAAAACAAAACTAACAACTCTATATGTTTAGAGAACCTCAAGAAAAACTGTCTCAAATCTTGACACTACTACACTACTATTAGTAGGGGAAAAATAGTCCTTGAAAATTGATAATGATAGTTTCTCATGAAATTTTACAGATCAAATTGATATCACCTCAGAGGCCTGAAAACTCTCAACTCAATACAAATTTTAAACGTTTTCTATGTTAGTAATGTCTTTATTCACCAACAGAGAAAATATAAATTATTATTTGAGGAATTTTATTTTTTAGATTATTTTTGCTATAGGGTACATGTGCTCGCTGGAGACAAAGAGAGAAACAGAGATAGAAAGAGAAATCACCCCCTGGGGAGGATGGCCATATTGCAATCCCTTCTCCTCCATTCTCTTATCAGGATTTTGGGCACACACGCACCCACGCTCAGTGTGAATTTCAAACTGCCAGGTCTAGGACTCGAACCGGGGGAGTGTGGCAGTCCAGCGCTTTAACCACTATACGACCTTGTGGCCCCTGAGGAATTCAGTTTCATTCTGGGCTGTAAAGACTTTTCACAGGTTAAAGTCTGAGAGTAATTAGCCCTTCACAGTTAAAGATCACTAACTATACAAATAATAATAATAAAAAAGACATGTTTAGCAAGAACCAGCAGAAACAACAGATAACAAAATAAGACCTTAAAAAAAAAAAACCTTCAGATTTTGGAAAGACTAAGCATGGAATACAGAGTAATATATTTAGTAAGAGAGAGTGAAATGTTAGTAAAGAGCAGCATATTGGTGAAAAAATGTTCTAAAAATGAAAGATAACATTCAAGTGACTGTTTTTACATTTAATGTTGTAATATTAATATGTTTCTCCTACCGTTTTTGTTATAAGGCCTTTTTTTTTCCACTCTAGGGCACACATACTTGCTGGAGGAAACACGGGAGTGAGAAATCCCTAGGGGACATGGCCATGCCACAATCCCTTCTCCTCCACCCTCCTCTCGGGATTTTGGGCATGCATGCGTACTCACCCAGTGAGTTTCTCAGACCACTGAGTCTGGGACTCGAACACTGTGACTGGACATGAGGGATCTTACCACCTTAACTACCATGCCACCAGCTGGCCCCTGCTATAAGGTTTTAATCTGTGTAAAACAGTCTGTTGATACAATATTTGCTTGAGGCAATTCTGTTTCTCTTTACTTAACAGTTGTATTTGGACATAAATTTATATATGAACAGAGTGCTCTGAGTTTTAAAGAAACAACCATAGTGATATTCCATGCAAATTGTTTTTAGTGACTTGATAGTTTTTAATCCTGAAGGTGATTCGGGGTGCAAACCTTTATTTACCTACAAGGCTGTAATAACGCCACCTTTGTAAGCTTGGTCTGAGTAAAGTACACTTGCCCTCTGGACTCAGAGCAAGTGGGCCCCGATCCTGTCTCGGCCCCTCCCTAGCTGCATGACCTCGAGCAGGTTTTTCTCTGTGCCTCTATTTCCTCATTTTCAAAAGGGAGATAATAACACCACATGCCTCATCTGCTCACTGAAGGAGCAAATGGGATACCGTTTATGAAGTGCTATGCGTGTGACCAGCACGCAGTAGGCACTGTTATTTTGATTGTATATTGTATGTAGTGTCTCATACTTAGCAGGCAGTCCAAACATGTATTATTATTCTAAATCAGATATTATTTGAATTTGTTTTGTTAAGAGTAACATCTATTAACTTTAACCAGAAGGTGCTAGTTCTACTAGTCCAATCCCCCTAATTTTCAGGTAAAAACCCTCCACAGATGTTGAGGGTGGATCAGAGGCAGTGTTCTTGCTTCTAGATCTATAGAAAAAGAGAAAGAAAGGGTATGGATTTGGGAGACTGGTGGGTGAATCAAACTCTTATTCTTCTTCAATAAGGACATATTTGTATCTCGACTGAGTTTTTTCTCATGGAGCAGTCCTGGCTGGAATTGTTGGAAACAGGAAATGTGGAATGTGTGAGTCGCTCTACTCTCCTGGGGGTGATACTGAGCAGAGGCTGCAGGGGTGAGGAGAGATGGTAACCTCGTCAACAGAAGGGTAGGCAAAGCCAGGCATCGAAGAAAGGTTAAACAGAGAGGGGAGAGTTCGATGAGATATTGGGAGAAGAGAGGTAAAGGAGAGAGAAGGAGGTGATAAAGTGGGGAGGGAATGTAAAAGAGAAAAAGGTTCAGACATTTGTATGAGAAGAAGAGAAACTGTGGCCAATTGATTACTGTTGCATTTTAGGTCATTCTATTTCCATTTTCCTCTAGAGTCTGTGCATATAGTTGTTTTGAGTTTGAATAAATTGTAAATATGCCCACAAAGTAATATGGAACACTCTGCTACCAGGAAACAATTTAAGTCTCTGTTCAAAAAGTGTGGTCCTGGGACCAGCAGATTGCATGGTGGCTAAGTGGCAGGACTCCCACATGGCCAACTGTGGTTCAAGTCCAGGAACTGCTCGCGTGGTTTTTCTGTCTGTCTGTCTGTCTCTCTCTCTCTCAGTCCGTCTCTGGTGAGCACACATGCCCTATAACAAACTTACAAAAGATAATCAGAGTAAATAGAATTAAATAAATAATTATAGAAAAAAAATGTGGTGTCATGTAGGCCCAGTATTCTTTTTTTTTTTTTTGGAGAGGTTTTTGCTATAGCCAACATGCGTTTTCCAGAAAGACAGAGAGACAGAAAGTGAGATATCACCCCAGGGGAGATGGCACACTGCAACTCCTTCTCCTCCAATCTCCTCTCAGGATCTTGGGCACACATGCACACATACCCAGTGTGAGTTTAAGCCACCAGGTCCAGGACTTGAACCATAGTTTACAAGTCCAGTGACATAGCCACTACACTAACTGCTGGTCCCACAGCCCAGTACTCATTTTGAGCCTAACTGTATTGAATCTTTTTTCCATATCAGTATAATAAAGGAGTGATGTGCAATTTGGAAAAAAATATTTAACTGTGGCTCAGCTTAGGTCGTGCAGCCTTCAGTGTGCTAGACTGCAGTGCTGGAAGCCACAAGGCTGACCCCGAGTTTGAATCCTGGGCATGGTCGACCTGATATGCAGCAGCTGGCCATGTATGCTCAAAATCCTGAAGAGCTGGAGGACTTCAGAGCAGGGATCATGGAATGACCAGATTCTGCCAAGGATGCTTTTCTCTCTTTCTTGAGCCACTGTGTGCGTGTGCTCTGTATCATGAATACTACGTAAGCTTTTCATTGTAAATGTCTGCTCTTTGTAAGGAATATAGGTGCCTCCAAAAACAGTTTCTGAGAGTTTTTTTTTTCCTTCTTTTTGTATCAGAGACATTTGACAAGGCTGAGAGATCTGAGCATTTTGCTAAGGTAGTTGAGAGCTTGCTGTAACTAATTAAGTCCTCTATAGAAATTAGTTCTAACACGTTCTGCCAGCTGCTCTTATTGGAAATGGCTGACTGGGGATTAGGAAAGTTGGGACAAAAATGAATAAAGTGGAAACTTATCTACTTGTAGTTTCAGAGAAATAGAATAGAAGGTTGAGTACTCTCTGCTGTCACATGAAAAAAAAAAAGAAAAAGAAAAAAAAAAAGAAGAGGATTTGAGCACTGAATTCATTCCAACAGCCTGGAAGGGATCTGTTACTGGAAGGGAAAGACAATATATGGATGTTAGCAAAGCCCAGAAGGCTATTTGAATGTAAGGAAACTCAGAAGTTTGGGACAAATTACTAAGAAGGGATTTTGATGCCAAGCTTAGCAATTCAGATAAGGCAATTTAAAGAAAAGCTAAGAATTGGCAAAAAAAAAAAAAGAGGTACTTAGTTGTACCTTAGATGTTCATTTTCTTAAAAATTGATCTAAAATATAGTCTTTGAGATTATCTGTTTAAGTATGGCTATTAGTGTCTCATAGATGGAAGACAGTTCTGTTTCTATTTAGAATTTTCATTCTGAGGAATTTATACTAGAGGACAAAGAAATACTTTATTAGGTGACTAAAAAGCATAGCAGTTTTGATGCATAAATTGTGGGGAACTAAGACAGTAAAGAAGCCTAGTAAGTGTATAAAACGAAGGATTTTAGTAGAGATCTACTTTTGAATGGCAGGCAAAGTCAAAGGTTTTTAAATTTGGATCAGGTGACTGTGGCAGGACTACCACTTGGTGGCAGCATACTTTAAATGTGCCTAACAAATTTTCAGTTGGGGTGATGAATAAAGTTCTTTTAAAAGTTGAACTTGTGAAATAAAGGTTATGAAGTGACAAAACGTTATGGCAGTAGTGCTTGAATGGCTTAAACATGGCCAAGAAAATATAAAGTATCTCTTGTACTGCTAAGAATGAACACAGGGCTGGAAGAGATTTCGTGCTATATTTTGTCTAGTTCTTTAAATTGTGTCTATTTATTTTGGGGTTTTGCCTGAAATTTTTTAATTTTGTATATCCATAGACCTTGTATTTGAGTTATTTTAAAAGTTGTTGCTTTTCTTCACTTTTTTTGGGGGGGGCGGGTTAGAGAAAAAAAAAAAAAAACTTGAATTATGATTAATCAACCTTTTGTGGCCCAGAAAAATTATTCTCTCTTTTGGCTCTTTAATCACTGGTCATAGAATTTAAGTGAGAAAAAAATTATGGATATTTACTTTACTTTCCTCTAGAGAAGAAAAATATTTCAGTCAGAGAGATGTTTTTTGTTTAGTTGCTCATTTTTGTTTGTTCTTAACATGAAAATCCATGATTTGAACCAAATGAACTACTAGCTTGTTTTAGGCTTAGCTCAAAGGGTATTTTGTTTTTTCATATTTTTCTGGTTCGATAATATGAGAAAAATATATAAGGTCAATACTAAGCAAACCCATGAATGGCACTGGTGAAAAAAAATATTTCAGTTGGTGACTTTCCTGAAAAATGTTAATATTTGTGTTTGCTGCATTTTTTCCTAGTTTGTGTTCTTAGTTTGGTAGATTTAAATCCCTCATAAGAAATTACAGGAATGTGGAAGATGTAGTTATAAAACACCTTCATTTACTATATCCTGAGATATATTATTTTGTGCTCTCATGGTGTTTATCAGACCACACTTATTGACTTTTAGCCTTTGTCTACATTTTACCACTTGGTGATTTGTAATCCCAGATTTATTGGACTCATCTCGGTCCTTCTCACCCTTTCACAGAGCTATCAGTGCCTAGTTCACTAGCAGTCACCTTCTCTATGTGGCTACAGGGTCAGGTTGACAAATTCCGTCCACAAATCAAGTATGGAATTATTATCTAGAACAAAGAATTTATAGTGATTTTTATGTTATATAAACCTATCATACCTTGGCCCTGAGTGGCTTCTAAATAAGTATCATAATACAGTAAAAATCTGAAAACTCTATTATCTTCTAAGTAGAGGGAAAAAGTGATTAAAAAAAAAAATGCCAGTGGGTGCATATCCTTGGGGGAGAGAGAGAGAAAGAAAGAGAGAGATTGATTATGGCATGAACACTTATGAATCTGGTGTTTCTCAAGCTTCCAGGTCAGACCATACAATTGGCCATGTAGGATTCAGTCACCTTAACCACCATGCCACTGGTTGGCCTAGAAAAAAAATGATTACTTAAAGCCAATGCTGGCCATATTCTCTTGTCTTTTGTTTTTTTTTGGAGAGGTTTTTGCTATAGGGTATGAGTGCTCGCCAGAAAGGCAGAGAGAGACAGAGAGACAGAAAGCGAAAAATCATCCCACAGGAGGGATGACCACGCCGCAATCCCTTCTGCCCCTTCTCCTCCCTTCTCCTCTCGGGATCTTGAGCATGCACTCACACATGCCCAGCATGAGTTTAAGGCACTGTGTCCGGGACTCAAACCATTGTCTACTACGTGGGAGTTCAGCGACATAGCCATTACACTAACTGCTGGTCCCCTCTTCTGTCTTTTGAGAGTGGGAACATAGCTGGTATCAGCGGCACTAGGAATAATGTCCTTCCATTAGCTGAGCCTAATGAGAGGCCAGGAAGGGTGGGGCCCCGAGCACATATTGCAGTATGTGCAGAGAGTTGGGTATGACCAAAGTCCAGACCTAGAAACAGGGACTGCAGGTAGTAAAATTACCCTGCAAAGTAAAATGGAAGGATTTCGAGGGTCAAGGGTGGAGGTCAGAGGTCAGGGAGAGTGGGAGAAGAGAGCAGAGTCAAGGGATGAGAAAGGGTGGCCAAAAAAACCTTTAAGAAATAGAGTTCTAAGATTAAGTTGTACATTATTTGTAATTTCAGTATAATATCCTGCATCACTATGGATCTTCAGTAAAATCCGCAATATACATGAAATCTCTGTGTGTGAGGCTTTGGGTTTTGATTTTGGTTTTAGTTTTATAGCCATCAGGGACAGTGCTGAGTTCCCTACCTGGGTTGATACAAATGGAGAAGAGGGTAGCCATAGGCTTAGGGCTGGTATAAGATTAAGGATGATCTGCCCAGAGCAGCAAGCTTTCAAGCCAGCAGTGTCCACATAAATCCCAGAGAATGTGCTGACATCTTGGGGAAGATAGGATCTAGAAGTCCTGAGCCTCAGGTTTGTGTCTGTGTGTGCATGCGCATGTGTGTACATGTGCATGTATACAGATGGATGGATAGAGATGCATAGACAAGTAGATGATTTTCACCAGTCTGTAACTGCCAGGAGTTAATAAAGAGCCCTGACTGTCCTTAGTCCCATAGTAGATTCCATGTGATGCTAGAAAAATTATAATAGCCCTAGAGCTCTCCCCTGAAGGGACCACAAGCCACGTCGAGATCATGGATTTCTCACATGTAATATAGTAGTGATGTCACTTCACATTTTCTTATATAATAAAACCAGAAAGTGCCAAAGAAAAATAGCTTGAAAAGAATTGAGATGGTATCTTTGTGACTTTCTTCTAAGTAGAATTAGAGTCAGCAAAATGATGGAAAGCTTTATTCTCGGTCATGAATGAGGCTTGCAACTCTATAAAACTTGCCTCTTTGCCCACCCTTTCTTAATGAACTCCAGAAAAGAATACTCAGAATTAGCAATAACTTCAGGTTGAGGGATGATAACGTGCAGCGGCTCCCATTTAAGATCAGCCTCGTGATAACACAACACGCTAACAAGTGCGTGGAGATTCATTCTCTAATGTGTGGCAATTATCAACACATTTATTTATACACAAATGCCTACAAAGCAGGTACCATAGTTGCCTCATTTTCTAGACTAGAATGCTAGTCTAGGAAATGGAAAACTGTTCAAAGTCAGACAGTTAGTTGAAAACTAAAACATGTTGGCTCCTTTAGTTGGTCAGTCTGTATCAGTGATTCTTAGCAGAAACGGTGCTGCCCTTCAAGGGGACATTTGGAATTTTGTGGGATCACTTTCTGCTTTTCACAATTGTCAGTGGGCAGGAACAGCTTGCACTGTGGAGACAGTCCTGTGGGGTAGTCCTTTGCTACAGGGAGCTGCCCACTTCCTGTTTGGGTTATCCATAGCCTACTGGACATCAATATAGATGACACATTTGTTCATGGTCATATCTAAGTCAATCTGAGCTTGTAACTGTTGTCTTCTCCACAGTTTACACTACAGGGACAAACTTCCAACAACTTCATTGCATCTTCCAAAGTAGCTGTATCCCTCCATTTACACTTTGAAATACATATGAGGGGTCTTTAAAAATGCCATGGGAAATGCGTATTATGAGAACACTATGCATGGATTTCAATATATTTTTGTACCGAAATAAACTCATACCTTAATTTTATTTTCCATGAACATTTTGTATATATGTAAAGGGACTTCAAAAAGTTCATGGCAGAATGGAATTAAAGTACAAGTCTATTTTGGTGCAAAATTGTTTAAAATTCATACATAGTTTTTTTCATAATATGCATTTTGAATTAACTTTTGGATGACCCTTCGTCTAGTTCATACAAATCACACATCTTTTGTATTATAGTTAGAATACTATATTTAAAATTTTGAACTAAGTATATAGGTAGATTACATTAGCTATAGATTTTATTTTATGATGGGAAGATATTTCAAATTACTTGTTATAAGAAAGAGGGTACTATGGATGTCAGAGGCCAAATTAATGATGCCGCTGAGGCCACTAGTCCCAGGTGTGAAATAGCTAACTGGTGGCTCACAAGTCAAATTCAGCTCACAGACAAATGTGAGATCATCCATAGTCTATGTTGAAAGGTAGCCACATGTGTTGCCAATATTCAGAGAGAAGGTTTTCAGCAAACTTCTGCAGTTCTGATTTCTCTTGGAAATTCTGACAATTGAGGCCTTGAATAGTCTTGGTGACTCTATCCCTTTTGGAAGGATATTAGCTCTCCAAATAGATAGTCTTTAATCTGGCCAACTGGACTCATTAAGTTCCTGTCTGGTCCCCCTGGGCATTTATTTTTGTGAGTCTTGGATATAGGAGGACTTGCTTGGTAAGGGTGACCTTGCTCCCTGTCACCCTCTTTTTGTTCTGCATGGTTTAAGTTGTGCTGAAAAGACTAGATCCAGCTGACTTCGTCCACAGTGAAAATGTTTGCTGCAAGGCTCCCTCTCCTAGTTAATGCTGCCCCCTGCTCCAAGAAGTAATGCCCACTGAGATTTGGCCCATACTTGCGGTTCTGACATGAAAGTTTTTGCTAGCCATGCCTAGCCCCTTGAGTCATCCTTTCCTTAGAATTCCAATGGTTAGTATATCTTGTAACGACCTGTTCCATTTTCCTTTTGTTAAAAAATCATATTAATTTGGTATTTGAGGTTTGAAGTTAATGCTAAGAGAGATGAAGCCTAATAGTTGAGAACTGTTTTTTCCTTCTCTTTCAAGCAATGAAAAACACTGCTGAAAAATGAAACCTGAGATATTCTAAAATCATTCACCACAATTTTCTCCTGCACTGGCTTCAGTGATTGTATTTTCTAGCTATAAAGAATGAAGAAATAATTTATGTCTAATAAAAGGACTGTCAAGAAGGAATTGCAAATGCTACATGTCTATGTTGAAACTATTAGATCGTTCTATTATAGTCATGATGTATTTTCTGGTTTTCTATGTGAAAATGCACAATAACTTTCAAGACGACCCAATAGATAAATTTTAAAATCAAATTCATGGAAATAATAAGAGGTTCTGAAAGTTTGTGAAGTGAATTGTAAAGCTAATGCTTTTTATTTTATTTCTAAACACTCAAATTGGTCTTTGGCATATTCATGGTGTTTTGCTCTTTTGAAGACAGTCCAAATTGGGGGACAGTCTCTCCAACTGTTGGAATCCTGCCCAAATCAGGCTTGGGTAGAGCCTCTCCTCCCGGCTAAGGAGGGACCTGCTTGGTACAGTAACCAGCACCCCCTGCTTTACTAATAATAGTCTAGTGGCTTAGTCACCCCTGGGAGAATACACTCCACCCTGTATGAGAATATAGGAAGGGAAAGAACTTGCAGAAATACAGTTAAAACCCGACTTCTGCAAATGCCATGGTAGCCCTTCACATTTCCTGAGATAGCCCTTGCTGACCAAATCTGTTAAACAATAAGTTGTCGCTGGGACCAGTAGTTAGTGTAATGGCTATGTCACTGGACTCCCATGTAGTCGACTACAGTTCGAGTCCCGGACCTGGTGGCTTAAACAATAAATTGTCAAAGTGACCAAATTGTGTCTTATCATGTATATCAACTCAGGGCCTTTTAAAATAAGTGCTTGATAAAATCTGTGCAAGGAATAAATGAATGATTGAATTTTGGTTAGCTCTCACCTAATCTCAAATGATTGATTTCTTTATAGCTTCTTTTACTCATTGATTCATCCATTCAATAAGTAAATGCCAACCATCCACTTCATGCCAGGCACCGTTCTAGCTGCTTGGGATTGAGTGATGGATAGGACAGGTTCATGTCCTCATGGACCTCCAGTTTAAAGTTATAGATGATGGATTAGGAGGCAAATCTATAAGGTCAATGCAGATAGGGTGAGGTGCACAGCAGGCAATAAGATAGGGAAAACAGGAGCAGAAGACTAGGGAGAGGGTCAAGTTGAATTGAGTGGTCAAGGAAAGTTGCAGAGATATGATAAGATTTCAGGAGACTAACCAGGAAGAAAGAGAGCTCAGTATGCAAATGTCTGGGGAATACAGTGGTCCACAGAGGGGCACCAGTGAATATCTTAAGATCAGAGTGAATTTAATGTGTTCAAGGAATCTAAAGAAAGTCAAGAGGATCAGGGAAAGTGAGATGGAAGAGAGATGAGGGTGGAACATGGGGAAAGGGTCTGTCTTACTATAACAGCAACAGGAAGCAGTGGAGGCTTTGAGTAGGGCACTCAGAGTGGAATGTACTCTTTTCTAAAACCAATCTAGATGTAAATGAATAAAGAAATTTAGGTGTGATCACCGAATGGAATACACTACAGTAGGGAAAACAAATGAACCATGAATCTCCACCCATAACAATATGGAGGAATCTCAGAAACATAATGTTAAATGAAAGTCAAGAGAACCAGGGAGAGAAGAACATACACAGCATGATTTCATTTACATAAAATTCAAAGAAGATAGAACTAAACCATAAATTTGGGAAAAACACTTGGAGTTTATTAAAACAAAAATAAATGCCATTTTAAAAGTATATCCCTATAGGGACCAGTAGATTGCATAATGGTTACATTCCTGGACTCCCATGTAGTTAACCACCGTCCAAGTCCCAGACCCGGTGGCTTAAAACTCGCATTGGGCATCTGTGTGTGGACGCCTAAAATCCTGAGAGGAGAATGGAGGAGAAGGGATTACATTGTGGCCATCAGGGAGTGATTTCTCACTTTCTGTCTCTCTCTTTGTGTCTCTCCAGCAAGCACATGTGCCCTATAACAGAAATCTCTCTAAAAAACAAACAAAATAATCCTAGTGTATAAATGCATTGAAAAAAGACTGGACTACTAAAAACTCTAAATGTACAAGTCAGTTTCTTGGGGCTGAAATCAAGGAGTTAGCAGGGTGTGTCTCTAGGGAAAAAAATGCTTCTGACTTCAGAATTCTGGCCTCCAGAACTATAAAGGAGTACATCTTATTTTAAGCCAGTGAGTTGTGGTAATTTGTTATAGCAGCCACAGGAAACTAATACATACATTACCAATATCATACTCAAACATTACAGATGAGGTTAAACTATCTCTTGACCACCTTATTCCATTTCCCTCAGCTGGGGTACCCACTGTCATATGTTTAGAGTTTTGCTGGTATTTGCTTTCTCCATGGTGACAGGCCCTCTTACGTTACAGCTTCCACCTGTGTATGTAACTATAGGACAAAAGGATATTTTATACAATCTTTTCCCTTACCCCTCAGTTAACAACAAAACTCATTATGGAAAACAAATTGTTTTATTTTACAGTTTCTGAACTGCTCTTTAGCCTAGCAGGGGCTTTGCAATCAGACAGACACAGGTCGCCAGCTCTGTCACTTACCATGTCACCTTGGGCTTGTTCTCTCTATGCCTGTGCTTCTTCGTGGGATTGCTGTGAAGGTCAGAATATGTGCTCAGTAAATGTTTGCTGATGTTACGATGACCAGCTCAGCTTCCTAGCCTTTGAATGCCTCCCAGTAGTTTACTTTTATTTGGAAACACTTGAATATAGTATTTCTTTCATAATAAAAACAAGCCCAGAAAATTCAAATGACCTTTTTTTTTCACCCTAGGCAGAGGCTGCCTTTAAAGGTGGCTTGTAACAATTGAAATAGTTCATCTAAGTCCTTAAATGTTTTCAGTTCTAGTATGTACTTGTTTGTTTGTTTGTTTATTCATTTATTTTTACATTGTCCAGACATTCAGCAGCTGTTATCTGGAAAATTGTTGCAAAAGAACCAGTTCTCTAGATGCCTGAGGCAAAGATGGGGGTAATTACTGAGGGAGATTATTAGGTAACAGTGATATCATCACTTAGCCCTTCTCTAGGGTTCCTATACAGACTTTGCAAACACATCGGCAGAGAGCCTGTGAAATTCCAACTGGTTTGAGCTCTTTGTTTCTAAACCTAAATAATGTCCTGATAATCTGTTCTGCCCCCATCCTCCAAATTTTTCTTGAAGAAAGCAAACCCAGCAAACAGATTCCATGCAACCATTGCTGTCATGTGAATTATCAAACAAGATTTGACCTACACTTGCAAATGACCTACACTTGCAAACATTTTTTCTGTGTGTGAGTGTGTATATGTGAGGTGTTTTAGACAAGGTCTTGCTTGGTGAGATCTTCTTGCTTCAGTCTCCCGAGTAGCTGAGACAGTAGGCATGTACCACCATGCCTAGCTTTTGGGGTAGACTGGGATCAAAGCCAGGCCTTCCACATGCACAACAGTAGTGTCCAGCACTGGATACTGTGGCTGGGCCTGGAAATTCCTTTTTTTTTTTTTTTTTTTAGTGTTTGCCAAAGGGAGTTTATGCTTGACAGAAAGAGATAGAGAGGCAGTGAGAGGGAAAGTGAGAAATCATCCCCCTAGGAGATGACCACCCCAGAATTACTTCTCTACTTTCCTCTCGGAATTTTGAACATGCACTTGGTGTTATTTTCAAGTCACTGGGTCCGGAACTTGAACTCTTGTTGACCATGTAGGAGTTCAGTGCCTTAACCACCATGCCACCTGATAGCCCTTGGAAACTCCACTTTTATATCTGATCTGTAAAAGGTATGCGATTGAAATGTGATGAGTTGTTTGTTGATGAAAAGACAAGGTCACAAGAAGAGCCTAAGCCATTGTATGTTGTTATTATGAGATGAGATTTCTCTCCCCTCCAACCAACTTGGTGACTTTAGCAATTTGATGTCTTTAGCTCTCAGATGCTAGTACTTCTGAGTTCTTGGGCCACTTCCTTCTTAGTGAAGAGAAGTATCCCCACCTATCTCTGTGGGCTTCAGTTTCACAGTGAAGACAAAAGGCTCTTCTAACAGGAGGTAGCTTTAAGAGAACTCCAGATTTGGACTTAGGGAGGTCTAACCCTACCTCTTTTCTCCCTCACTGTTATTTTTCATGACAACTGGAGTCTAAGAATTCAAAGTTCTACAGTTCAGAAATTTATAAACAGTTTATTTCTTTCTTCCGTGAGAGAAATACTCACAACGGGGTCCTCATGCTGAGGTCCATCACCAGTCTCAGCTGGCTCAAATCAAGGGCACCGACACATGTGCCCAGAGGATGCTGGATGGGAAATCAAGACCTTTTCATTTAGGATGGGTTGTGTTATCACTGCATCACTGCCCACTTCCCTTCAGATCTATGCCTAAGGAGATAGAAATCTCAGGTTAAGCTCATGGGTTCTTTAAATGCAATGCCTAGACAGATCTGCAGCATCAGTAGCACCCGGGAACTTGTTAGAATAGCAAATTCTTAAGCCTCACCCCAGACCTGCTGAATCAGAAACTCTGGGATTGGGGCCAGGCAATCTGTGCTTTATAAAGCCCTGCAGGTGATTCTGATGCATGATGAAGTTTGAGAGCCACAAGTCTAGGTCTTGCAAAAAAAAAATCACAGATAAATTTAATCAAAAGTTATTTATTCTCTCATCTCCTCTCAGTTCTACTTTTTGAGATATACAAATCATTTGAAGAGAACCAAATGTCAGGCAAAGTATCTCATTCTGGCCGGTTACCCAAGGCTGTCAGGAATGCCCTCTGGGGGTCTGACTTCTCAACAGTACAAACATCTGGAACCTTTATTTCTGTATCTCCAAACCAAGGTAGTGGGTGGTAGAAGGGAAAGTAACTATCCCTTTTCTGTTTGGAAATATTTAGTTTTAGTGAAGCTCTCAGTAGAACTATGGCAAGATCAAAGACCATAAATTATTTAACAGTGGTTCTACTTTTGTAGAATTATTTAAAGTATCATAATTGCAGTTCGGCTTCCCAGCTTTCATTTTCAAGTATGGAATTCTGTTGGGAGCCATTGTAATCACTGAGGAGTATAATATTACAGTCTGGGTATAAAAATATCTCTTTAATGTCTAGCAAATTAGTGAAACGTTTTGACCTGAGTGGGGACTAAATAGAAGATGGTGTTTTTATGAAGAAGGAGGGGAGAGACCAATTGTCATCACATTGTTATTCTTATTTATTCTTCGCTCATTAAGTTGTCAGTTGATTAGATAAAATTTGTAGTATAGTGTATCAGTGTAAATAATAAGGGGCTGTGTAGCACACAGAGGTTTACTGAAATTCCCGCAATTGTATTTTGGTTTTACTTTTAGCATGCACAATCTGTAAGTCAACCTCAGGTGATTCATCACATTGATCCTATATGAATGAGTCTAAGGACTCTTCTCATCTAACCAGGACAGTAAAACCAGGGTTTATTGACTAAAAAATCAAAACAAAACAGGAAAAAAAAAAAAATAACCCTGAAACACCAGGACAACGTAAGTGGGCTTTCTTTCAATTTTCTCCTGTAAATCAAATAATTACTTGCTACACATATTTTCTAGTGTATGATAACTTCTAACATTTAACCTAAATAAATTCAGCTGTGTGGATCAAAATCTCTGCTTGTGTTGATTTATATTTCAAAATAGCACATGTTCTGTTCATAGCAAAGACAGAACAGGTTTTGCTAAGTTTATAACCTCATAAGTTTAGGCTTTTGAACCCCAACCTTAATTTTTCAGTATCAAATATATTTTTAAAAGTAGTTTAGAGCCTAAAGAGATGACTCTTGACATCAGTTAACTCTTTTTGAACCAGGGTCTTAATGAATTAATTTTCAACCCACCCACAGATATACCATACTTCTCTTAGAATACACAAGTATTCAAAGTGAAGGGTCAAACCACACATAATTTACTCATGCAGTGCATTTGAGAGTTTATTGACTCTGCATTCACTTTGTTTAAAATTAGAAATAATTAATATACATGAAACGTGTCTCATGTTCAGTGAGCCAAGGACAAGAAAGTAAGACTTTATTATAAAGCCTATATAATGCAGTCCATATGATCTTTTCATGAAAACCTATGTTTCATACATATTTCTTAAGAAAGATACTCTGTGTTGACAGCTGGAGCATTTTGTCAGTTTTCTTCTCAACTACTCTGATAAGGTTGTGCAAGTAGTTATTTCTTTTCTTTCTCCTTATTCCTACCCTGGGCCCATACACCCTGGCTCTGCCCTCAAGCAGTAGCTCCTCTGTTAACCACAGGTGGCCCCAGGAATCCCTGCCAGTAGGTCTTGTTTATCCAAAGGCAATCAGGGTCTGTCACGTGATTCTCACACCCATGCGGAATGATTATAGTCTCCCAGGAGATTAGGGACCTGGGAGTTCACCTAGTTCATTCGGTTCATTTAAACTAGCTCAGAAAGATTATCCAGAGACTCTTAGAAAGCTTTTGGTGACTCATCCTCCAGGGAGGGCTTGCTTTCCCCCCTCCCATTATACAATAGCAGCTCTGTACAGCATTGTCATTCACATTATCTCAATTAATCCATTTACATATTCCAACTGGTTAATGGAACCCACTTTTAAAACTAGGGACTCTGCATTGAAGTTTAGCTTCTTGCTATGTTCTGCCTCTCTCCATAGGTCCTAAATAATAGCAACTACTATTTTGAAAATGCCTGTCAGCTCAGGGACACTTTTTCATGTAGAAGTTAATGTAAACCTCACAATAGCTCCATGCCATGGGAGTATTAATTATGTTTTACAGTTAAAGAAATGGAAGCCTAAGAGGTTAAGTTAATTGTGCAAGATCACTCAGCTTTGGCCAGCCATTGTGGCACAGCAGTAACGTGACAGCAATTTTGAAGTCACATGGAAAAATTCTGGGTTTATGTCCTGAGTATCTGTTGTGCGTACCAGGAATGCACATGCCCATGATCCTGGCTGGATTAGACGGGGGGGGGGGGGATGAATTGTGGTGTGAAGACCCTATTGCAGGTGCTTTTCTCTCTCTCAGGATAAATAAACTGTTTTTTATAAAAAAGAGGCCCCAGCATCCCCATTAGCTACAATTACAGTTGTGTGCAATCATGCCCATGTATTCAGGTTGGCACAGGAAACAAACCCATGCCTCCCATGTAGTTTCAAGGCTCCCAAGCAGTGGCACTGCCTCTGTGTCACCATGGCTGGGCCCACATAGATCTTTTGATGCCTAACACAAAGCTGATTTGCATTATCATTTATTCTTGTCCTTTCTTATTCTTTTTTATTTTTGGAGAGATTTTTGTTATAGGGTGCGTGTGCTCGCCAGAAAGACAGAGAGACAGAAAGTGAGAAATCACCCCCCGGGGGGGTGGCCATGCTGCAATCCCTTCTCCTCCATTCTCCTCTCAGGATCTTGGGCACGCACGCACACGTGTCCAGTGTGTGTTTAAACCACTGGGTCTGGAACTCGAACCATGGTCGACTACATGGGACTCCAGTGACATAGCCATTACGCCAACTGCTGGTCCCTATTCTTGTCCTTTCTTATACAGATTCAAAATGTGTTCAGGATAGAAGCTTTGAGGGCTGAGTGTACATCATTCATTTATTCACTATTTCACTTCCTTAACAAATGAATTAAATATACTTAATTGCATGCATCAATTCACTCTATATAGTGCATGTATAAAATGAGTTGATACATTTACATGCTTAGAACAGTGCCTTACCCTCAATAAATGCTATTTTCAGTAATTTTTTCTTACATCATTAATTGAGTTCTTGCTTTGTGCCAATCACTGAGCAGTCTTTACTGGAAATATCAAATGAATAAAACACATCTTCTGCTTTCCTGACATTGCACTTGCATGTCTTATCTTCTAGCTTGTAGTCATTCTAGAATCAGGAACATATCTGTATCATTCACCTTTATATCTTCCATGCCAAGCAGAGGGCTAATGTATCTTAAGTACAGAAGAAATATTTATTGAATGGATAAATGAATGCTCTAGACATTAGAGATTTGGCAAATTTAAAAATCAGCCTATTTTAGAAATCATGTTATACTATTTGGGTTAGTTGTCATTATTTTCTTTGCTTTGTTGTCTGTCTGAAAGGCACCTATTTCTGTTGTATCTGGTGAACATTCCCTTCTTTCTGTCCTGTGAAGACAGACTCACCCTTAGCAATGCCTAGAGAGGTGGTTTCCAGGCCCAAATTCCTTAAAGACAAGAAAAGCCATAGGGCTTAAGAGGTCTATTCGGGGCTGGAGAGGAGTGCCTGAGTGATCTCTGGAGGTTTCAGCCACTCCCTAAAGGGAGGATGCTGCCCCTATCTCCCCATTTCTGAGATGTGAGCTCCATTTTCAAACCCTTCTAATATCTTGCCTTATAGTTGTGGACCAACGACCTGGACTTGCAGTACTCTTGAGAGGGTACCTTCTCTTTTGTGGATTGGTGAGAGAGTGCGGGGTGTAGAGGGAGGAGGTACTTCTGCAAGTTCTGACATACACCTGAGCAAAGGGCATTTGCATCTGCTGATTTTGTGTCGTAAATGTGGAGGTCTAGCTCTGGCTTGTGTGCTGCTGTCCTTCAGCAGGGCTCCAACATGCATATTGTACACGACTGCATAACTTTCACCTAACAGAGATTGCCAAGGCCAACATTCACCCATGAATTCCTCCCAAAATGTAGTACGTAACAGGGAGCATGGTTTAGGAAAGCAAGCAAGGCATCAGCCCACCTTACGTGGTACAGAGAGGGTCACCTGTCCACCCTGGCTCAGATCGGAGAGAAAGCCAAGGAACCTACTCTCTAACCTACGACATTTAAGTACCTACTGTGTGCCATGTCCTTTGCATAGACTATATCATTTAAATTAATCTTCTTGCCAGTCCTATAGCCTTTGAATTAAGAGCCCTTCCTCTTTCACCTATGCATTTCTTTTAAAGATAAAGCAATTAATCTTGGTGAGGGTAAGGATTTTTCCAGCAGATAATAAAGAGCTGGGATCTGAATCCAGTTTTGACTCCCCAGACCAAAGTCCATAAGTACTTTAATACCCTGTCTCACTTTCCATGTAGTTCCACCACTTTGAAGGCTCATATGAATTGAGGACAGTTGTCTTTATAACTAATTTATTCTTCCATGTCTTCCTTCTAGAAAAAATGGATACAAGCTTTGCAATCCAAGTCATACAAATTGTGATTGATCGAGAGGAGTAGATTCTCTAGGCTGGCTTCTAATAGGTCTCTGTAGGAACTCAGTGTATACATGAGACACAAAACTAATAACTCTCTCCCCTCCACCACTCCTTAGCCTCCAAGAAGGTAAGACATAAGAGAGAGCATGAACAGGCAAACATATTTCTCTGGATGGTGGTGCAAAAAGTACTTGGATTCCAAATAGGACTGAGTGAGTTCCAACACAACACTGGATTTAACATGAAAGATTTCATTGTTCTACTCCAGCCAATCAGAAACTCATGTCAATTCTCTTCTCATAGTTTAGCCATTTTGCCATCACAGTGACAACCTCACCTTTTGGATCGTACACTCTGAAGAAAATCAGAAGCATTCAGTCTAGCTTTCTGACAGAAGGAAAGTCCTGATATGATTGAGCTGACTGCAAAATGATGGTGAATCAGAAGATAATGTCAAATTTGAACCTCACCTTCTCTTTTGATTTGCTTTAGCTTTCATGTAGGGTGAATGTATGGAGTAGGTTGGTCAAGAAAATGAATTCCTAGCAGAATAATAGGCAAGAGCAGACACTCTGAAATATGAAGAGATGATGTGAGAACATGAGAAGGATCAGTTCGAATAATGAGGACATGGGGACAGCATGGATCTTCAGAACTAACTCTAAAACCTGGATTTTATAGCTTAGTTTTGCCGTTTGCTACCTGAAGAAAGTTGAGAATATTATTATTTAAATTCAAGCTTTAGTTTTTCATCTGTGAAATGGAAGTGATACCTACTTTGTTGGTTTTTTGTTTTGTTTTGTTTTATTTTGCCATAGGGTGTGTGCACTGGCTGGGGACAGAGACAATACTTTATCCTCTATTCTCCTCTGGGGATTTGGGGCACACAAACATGTCTGGTGTGTCTTTCAGTCTGCTGGGTCTGGGACTTAAACTGCAATAGTCCACCCTGTGGGATCCAGCCACTTTAACCTCCATGTCACCTGCTGGCTGCCTTGGTCAGGTTTTTCGCTATATCGCCAGACAGACAGAGAGAGACATAGAGACAGAAAGCGAGAAATAGGGGGGATGTCACGCTGCAATCCCTTCTCCTCCATTCTCCTCTCGGGATCTTGGGCACGCACGCACAGTGAGTTCTAAGCCACCGGGTCTGGGAAACCGCGGTTGACTACGTGGGAGTCCAGTGACATAGCCATTACGCTAACTGCTGTTCCCTAGGTTTTTGATGAGGATTAGATGATATATCGTAACAGTGTAAAACCTTTGAAATAAAATGTGTATTAAAGAGATTTTAGTTCTAGTGGATGATGTAATGATTACATCACTGGACTCCCACATAGTCGACTACGGTTCGAGTCCTGGACACAGTGGCTTGAAACTCATGCTGTATGTGTGTGCATGCTTGCCCAAAGTCCTGAGAGGAAAATGGAAGAGAAGGGATAGTGGTGTGGCCATCCCTTCTGGGGGGTGATTTCTCTCTTTTTATCTCTCTGTCTGTCTCTGTCTCTCCAGCAAGCACACACACCCTCTAGCAAAAATCTCTCTTAAGAAAAAAATGTTAGTTCTTCCCTCTCATTTCCTTTCTTCTCTCCTAGAGGATAACTCATTTCTTTCTGACAGAGGATAACTCTTCCAGATTCTATTTGCTTTGTGAGGACTACCATAACAAAATATCACAAACCAAGTGACTTAATCAACACATTTATTATCTCACAGTTCTGAAATCTAAAGTCTGAAATTTGAAATCTGAAATCAAGCTGTCAGCAGGGTTGCTTCCTCCTGAGAACTGCCAGGGAGAATCTGTTCCATGCCTCCCCACCACCATCCCCTTAGCTTCTGGTGCTTTTCTGACAGTCTTAGGTGCTTCTTGGCTTGTAGAAATATTCCTGGCTCCCTGCATTCATCTTCATGTGGCATTCTCCCTGTATATCTGTCTCCATATTTCCCCTCTTTTTTTTTTTTTTTTCTTTGAGAGGTTTTTGCTATAGGGCGCGTGTACTCGCCAGACAGACAGAGAAAGACAGAGAGACAGAAAGCGAGAAATCACCCCCCAAGGGGGATGGCCACACCGCAATCCCTTCTACTCCATTCTCCTCTCGGGATCTTGGGCACGCACGCACATGCACCCGGCGTGAGTTCTAAGCCACCGGGTCCGGGACTCGAACCGCGGTCGACTACGTGGGAGTCCAGTGACATAGCCATTACGCTAACTGCTGGTCCCTCCATATTTCCCCTCTTTCTAAGGATACAATGTTAAACTAAGGTCCACTCTAACAACCTCTTTTTAAATGATAACTTCTGAAATATATTAGGTTGTCAGGAAAGTCATGACATGTTTTTCTATGCAAAAATGCATCATGACTTTCCTGACAACCCAATACTATTTCCAAATAAATTTGCGTTCTGAAGTATTGGGAGTTAGGGCTCCACATATGAATTTGGGTGAGGGAAGCACAGTTCAACCCATGGGCAAGTGGGTGCAGTGCTTACTGGAAAGTAACAATATCATGAATTGGCATTTAAATGTTCAGCTGGGGATTTGTGTGTTAGCTGCAGGCTGATTTAACTACATAACAACTTCCTTTCTGACATGGCCCCATTGGGAAAAATGGAGTTGCTGTAACAACAGCAGGAAATAAGTTTCTAGTGAGCCACAGGGACGAGCCACATCCCAACAATCAAAGTATTATGGCTGACTCTACACACGCTTTAAGATAGGGAAGCCAGGATGAATATTGTTTGTATGGCTTAAGAAATAGTGGGAAGTAGGAAATTATACCTCCCAAGAACAGACAAGTTAAAAACAATTGATTTGCGAATGACTTTTTTGGTCGGTATTATACAGCTCTTTCTAATTCAATCATTAAATAAAGTTTAATGTTTCATAGTTGTTACTTTTTACTTGCTTGTCATTTAACAAGGACATTTGTTTTATCTCATTTGATTCTTGAAACAAGTTGTAAAGAAGCTTCTCAGATGCCCATTTTACAAATAAGAAAACTGAGGCACATCAAGGTTAAGAGACTTGTGGGTCATTAGTCCTCTGAGTCTAAACCCTGTTTCTTCTGCCATTGCCATACTCTTTGGGGGACCTTCCCGGTGAAAGTCCAGGACAAACATGTTTTGATACAGTAGCACTGGAATTTAGCAGGCATCTCTGCCTTAACAAAAATTACAAGGCCTTTTGCATGTAGCATTTTGCTCACTGGAGACCATCCCAACTGCAACCAAGCCAATTTTATCATCCATGGTTTGTCTACACAGTAGCGCAATTGGCAGAGACATAGGAGTATTGGTTACTCTGATTATAGTGGCTTTGGAGACCATGACTGATCAGTTTAGACCAAAATTCCAGCCACCATAGTCCTGGAAACTTGCATGGCCGTGGCGAATGTAGAAACAGGCACAATCAGAAATTGTATCCATCACACGTACATTTTGTTTATGATTGAAATTTGAAGGGACTGGGGGTTTTGACTCTCTCTAGTATCATTACACCTAAGAGTTCTAGCCTCTACACTTAAAAGTACAGTAAAATCATCCCTCCAAGGGCCTTACAATCGTGGCTTGGCCTCTGAATAAGGTGACCAATGATAGACTTGGAAGGTTCCTTTAGATTTCTAATTGAGGCAGTGGAGAAAGGGACTTCCCTGTTCTAACATGTAGTGGACAGTGTTGCCGCTAAAAACGTTGGTTCTTTTCTAGAGCTTTCTGGATTTCTCGATTGTTTTAAGATTTAAAGGCATGAGGTGACTTTAAGAAGTCTGTATCATCTTGGAAAGAATACTATGAAAATGGCCAACCAAAGTTTGAGAAACTGTGTCGTTGAACACTGCTGTGTGTAATCTAGCCTACCTTGCCAATGACCCCACGGGAGGGTGGAAGAAGAAAGGGTGTCAGATGTGATAGAAAAGATCTGAAGGCATTTTCCTTTCTTAGATTTTACATTTAGAACGTAACACTGGCCTTAAACTTGGATGTAGTGACAGAAATTATTTAGTGTAATAGGGGCACCTTCTTGTTTACCTCCCAAACATGACAATTCAGCATACTGTGACATAGTTATGGCCCAGTGTACATTATATTCCTCCAGATTTGACAAAGGCGCAGAACAGGAGTGGTCGCATGGGTGGTTCAGGTACCACACAGAATCCTGCCATTTCTCTTTTCCTTGACTCAATCTTAGAGTTAAGCTGACATTCCTAGCCACATGGGGTCCTTGTGGCAGCTGCAAAGCCCAGATGTCCAGCTGCAGAAATGTGGCCTGTATCCTGTTAATCTGACAGACATGCGAGTCTGGAAAAGGGAAAGTTGGCAGCTGAGTTGTCACTCCTCATATTCCTTTGAGTTGGTCATGAGTGGGTATATTGGGAGTTTCCAATCTGTTTCTTTCACATCCAGAAAGATACAATAGAGAAATAGCAGTGAGTGGTCTGTTCAAACCCAAAAGTAATTTGAGTTGGTACACTAGGTGTTTTCTATTAATGGTGAAAAGCAGATATGAAGTAACTCTTCCAAATTTATTGACTGTCCAAATGAGGAGGAACAGCATTTAAATTAATAAGAAAAACAAACCTAATGAATACATATGATGTGAGCCAGAAAGGAAACTGTGGGCAGTAAATCTGAGCATTTAGAACTGACCAATGATTGAAAAGATTTCTTTGTGAACTAAGTTAAAGCTTGAACTCCAGTTCATGCAGAAAGAGATTCAAAGCTCTGGAAACTGTGAAGGTTGAAAATGTTTTTTAACATGTGAGGCCTAACAGCACACTTTCACTCTACCAGATTTCACTGCCTTCATGATTTAGATTTTATGTGCTGCTAATAAGAGGGAATTTTCAATTATTTATACAAAATTTATTCAAATGACTTCTTATAAAATATTTGAGATCTTTATTGATTTGTGAATCTGTCCATATCCCTGTCAATTACACTGAGCTCTTTTATCTTTACAAGGTTTTAGTGACGGGCATAACAACCAGGAGGATATGCCATTTAAAGTTATGATTTAGAATTGCACTGTCCATGGGACCAGCAGTTAGCATAATGGCTATGTTGCTGGAGTCCCAAGTAGTCGACTGCAGTTAGCGTCCCAGACCCAGTGACTTAAAACTCACACCAGGCGCATGTGCGTGCGTGCCCAAGATCCCAAGAGGAGAATGGAGGAGAAGGGATTGCGGTGTGGCCATCCCCCTGGGGGGTGATTTCTCGCTATCTGTCTGTCTGTCTGGTGAGCGCACGCGGCTTATAGCAAAAACCTCTCAAAAAAAAAAAAAAAAAAAAAAGAAAGAAAATTGCACTGTCCAAAATAGCTCCTAGAATCATGTGGCTATTTAAATTAAAAGTAGTGAAAGTGAAATAAAATTTAAAATTCTGTTCAAGTGTATTAGACAGCTTAGTTATAGGAATTTTCCATCACTGCAGAAGATTCTAGTCTTTTCTCTAGAAAAGAATAGATCTAGAAAGCTTCTTTTTTCTTCTGAATCTAAAATCTTTAAGAAACCATCTTCTTTTGCTAGTCAGAACTGTTAAGAATAATGCTTCCTGCCTATTTCAAAAGATGACCAGAAATGAAGTCAATAATGAAAATATCAATTGGCCTTTTCTTGTGGAAAACATGACTGTCCGTCATGTTAATGTCTGAATGGTAGGGTAACAATTAGTTTGCTCCAGTCTAAATTGATATAGAAAACTGACATCTATAAATCTTATAGGTGGTTCTTGCTATCCCAAACCAGAGGTTGGCTAACTCTTCTCTAGAGGGGGTAGGCAGAAAATACTTTAGGTTCTGTGGGCTATTCTAGCTTGCAACCACTCAGTTCTGCTGTTGGTATTCAAAAGCAATCATTAACAACAAATAAGCAGAGGTAGCTATGTCCCAAGAAAACTTTACTGACAAAAATAGGTGTGTTTATAGTTTTCTCACACCTGTCCTAGAATAGTTATGAGACTCTCTCATATCTCCAAATTTGATCAACAATGCACTTACTATATTGGCTGAAAGCTAACTATTAATAATATTTCTTACTATAGGGTTGTGATAATAATGTAGAGAACCAACCATTGTAAATTTCTCTTCTTTGAGATCTACCTGGATGAATATATACTGTTGGCTTCTCTACAATGTCTGTCTTAGATGATATAAATTGTTTCCTTTTACCTGTGTATGTGTCTTAGAATGTAAACCTCAGGATAGCAAGATCACAGAAAAAATGGGCCTTGAGAAAATGTGCAGTGTCAAAAGGGTATTTGGGTTTTTTATTTTGTTTTTCTTTTCTTTTTTCTTTTTAAGTTGTTGCTATAGGGCACATATGCTCACCAGGGAGAGAGAAGAGAGAGAGAGAAAGAAAGAAAGAAATAACTCCCCCAGGTGGATGGCCACACCTCAATCGCTTCTCTTCCATTCTCCTCTTGGGATTTTTGGGCATGCACACATACGTGCCTGATGTATTTTCAGGCCACTGAGTTTGGGACTTGAACTGCACAGTCAGCCAGGTGGGATTCAGCCTATTTAACCACTAAGCCACTGGCTGGCCCTTGTTTTGTTTTTCTTTCCTTCTTGTTCTTACATGAAAATAGTACTTAAGCTAGTAAAACTAATCCTACTTCAAAAATGTTTTTAAGTAGATGGGTGGCTGCTCTGTGATAGGTGCTATTGTGATTCTGTCTCATTCCCCTTGTGTTTCAGCATTACATGGCTCTGAGGGTCATTCCAGAAAGTCAAGCCCAGAACCTGCTCTGTCAGCCCTTCCAGGATTTTAAAAACACCCAATTCCCTATGTTAATGTCTCTTCCTGCTTAAAATACCCAGAGCATCTGTTTGCTACACCGTCCTGAATGATGCCATGGCGAATACCATTTCTGAAATATGTCTGTGTGGTCATCTTTTCAGGAAGGCTGCATCTCAGAATGATTTTCCAGCTCCACTTTCCTGAACCCTAGGTTTACCTATTCCCCATCCTTTTTGAAGTGTTTTGGGTGGTGTGATATTGTGATGTCACAAGAAATATATATATTTGGTGTTCTCTCTAGTTCCTGATTCAGGGCTTCTAAAGCCCTGTGATTCCCTGAGTGACAGGGGTGAGAGGAGTTATTCACAACAACTCCTTTCAGCCATACCTGAGTTTATGTAAATGAGGTGATTCTTGGTGAGACCCCCCCCCCCCCAATAGTTTCAGGATGAGGACTGGTTGCCAGAGGAACCAACCATGTGATTAGTGGGTTGGAACTTTCAGCCTCAACCCTTGACCTCCTGAAAGGGGAGAAGAAGTGGAGATTGCGTTCATTTCAATAGCCAATGATTTAATCAATCATGCCTCTGTAATTGAACCTACAGAGACATACCCAATGAAGGAGTTTGGAAAACCTTTGGTTGACAAACACATTGAAGTACAAGAAAGGTGGTGTGCCTCGAGAGGAAATGAGAGCTCCATGAACCATCCATACCTTGCTCTGTGCATCTTTTCTATTGGCTGTTCCTTGTTCCTCTTCCACTGTTCTCTGTCCTTTATAGTAAACCAGTAAATGTGAGTGAACTCTTTTTCTGAGTTTTGTGAACTGTGTTGGCAAAACCCTGTAGCAGGTTATGAGAACTCTTGCTATATAGCCAATTGGGCAGAAGAACGGGAGGCTGGGACTTGCAGCTAGTGTTTGAAATAGGGGAAGTGTTGTGGGGCTGAGCCCTTAATTTGTGGTATCGAACACTAACTCCTGGTATTAATAGTTAGAATTGAACTGAATTGACTTACAGGACACCCAGGTGATATTAACGAAGTTGGTATGGAAAAAAAGCCCCACACATTTGGTGTCAAAAATGTTCTTTGGGTAGAAACAGATCATAGTAGAGGGTAATCCTCACTTACTTCCTAAATGGAGAATTATTCACTGAGAGTCGCCTTCAAGAGTGTCAGGAATCATTAAGTCTTATGGGGACTAGCCCTGGACTAAATAGAAGTAATGATACTGAATATTAAGGTCATGTGATATTAGACCACTATTAATATTGGAGGAGATGGCAATCCATTGAGAAAGCACATATCAATCTTTAGTAACATGTGTCCGCTACAGACCTGTGGCATAATTATGCTTTGAACTTCAAAGGCCTTTCTATGTTTGCAAAGTGCCTTCAAAAGTCATCACCTGACTTTTCTGTTTTCAAACTAGATTGTTTCTGTACACTGGGGCCTAGCCAGCTCATCTGGGTCTTGCCTTTGATCTGCTTAACATTTCCCCAAATGCCATCTCGACTCTTGTACTTGGAGCCCTAAAAGAGCCGAGGTTCCAACGTGCCCCTGGTGCTCCCTTATCCAGAGAGCATTCCCAGCCCCGATGTCTGAGTGATGTTTGCAGTACATCGTGGATAGCTTTTTCTTTTTAATTGTGATTCAGTGGAATGCCAACCAGAAGTTTAAAAAAAAAAAACAAAGAAACGCATTACAAAGCATAAAGCTTTATGATTAATTACCTTGAGTTCAGATATAATTTAAACATATTGACTTGTCTGAAATAAGTGCCAGACAGTGGAGCTGGGGAGACAGGAAGTACCTGGTGAGACTGCTGAAGCAGGCTGGAAGGGAAGTCAAGGGGGGCACGGACATCATCATTTAACTGTTCTCCACGGCTGGGTAGAAAATGGCCACAACTGCTGATGGTCAGTGGAATCAAAGAGATGAATTATGGCCCAGCCCTGCCTTTGAAATGAACAGAACGTTAGTCGATACTTCAACGTTGTTCAATCCTTAAAAATTCGTTCTGAGACACTCCATTGTAAATTATTATTATTATTACAATTATTATTGCTAATCCCAGAACCTTTTCATTCTGAACAGGTGGAATTGCAAACTCCCCGCTTTGCTGCAGCTCCCATGCTGGGTCTAACAGGGCCCTAGCAGCAAGGAAGGGCTGTGGATTTTTTGGCATGAATGAAGCCTTGAGTCTGGCATGATAGCCCTTTACCTGGAGAGCCGGCTGCTTCCAGTGCTTCCTGTAGCTGGGCTGAGTAAAAGAATAAAAATGACTTCTTTGCAGTAAACTGGAACCAGATGTTTCTCTATATAGAAAGTTGAAACATCCACCAGCTGCTTTTACTTTCTGATAATGGATTATGGTGTTGAGGGGCCTGCACTCACTTTGATACCCATGCATAGAAAAGCAAAACATGCGCATTTGGGTAACTTCACCAGTGGATTTTGAACACACTAAGGGCACATGTGATTCCGTGTTCCCTGGAAGCCAAACTGAACTGTTCGATGCCTTCTGCATGACGGCAACCTCATCGATGTCGGTCTGGTCACAGGCTCCTATTCATTCCATTGCTGGGCTCCTCGGTCCTCATGGAAGTTCATCAGTGTGGCATCTCTGAAGTTTCTGGAGAGCTTGGGATCTGGCCTGCTGCTCCTCTTCCTCACACTAAGGCACCTTGAAACCTGCAGTTGTGCAAAACTTCTCCACATGCAGGACAAGCAGCAGTTGCCTTTGGTTAGCTCTTGAAATGACCTCCCTGTCTCTGCTGCTAACACCCAAGCTCCAGACTGAGGGGAAGAAGGCATGTTTGTAGGAGAATTCACCTCTGCTGAGTGAAGTGGCAAAAGGAAGGCAGGAGGGCCCTTGCTCTTCCAGATCTCTGGCCAAGGCTGAGTGAAATGCAGGCTTCCACACATCTCCTGTAATTCGAGACCGAGTGCCCAGATGACCACATAGAACTCGGAAACAATTCCAGGACGATTTCAGAAACTGATTGCATGATATAAAATCAGATTTCGCCATTTTATAAGATCAAATTTTGGGAAAAAGACCTGCATTACTGAAGGTTTTCTAACCAAAGGCAGTCTGTTAGCAGATTTCCCTTTTCCTCAGAGAACCTCATTCTTTTTCATTTAAGTCCTTCACCTGATTAGATGAGTCCCATCCTCATTATGGAAGGTTATCGGCTTTATTCAAAGTCTACTATTGTAAATGTTAATCTCATCAAAAAAGCCATCACAGCAACATCTAGATTGGCATTTGACCAACTATCTGTAGGCTGTGGTCCAGCAAAGCTAACACAAAACTAACCATGACACTATATTAGCATCAAAATATTTGTATTTGTTCGCGTGTTTGTTTTTTCCTGAAAGACAAAAGAACTGGGGTGCCAAAGAAGCCTCTATGTCACAGAGACAGTAGAACTAGATGCATTAGCTCCATACCCACCCACCCCCCCACACACACACATACACACACACACACCCACACACGCACACATGCACATACACTTCTGTGGGCCTCATGCATGTCTATCCAGGTGCAAATGAGTCTCAGGGCAGAGATGCAGACAGCAAAGAAAAGAAATCAGAAGAACAGAGCCCAGCATGTCCCATATGTTTCTTCCGTCTGAGTAAGAAATGGAAAAATTGGCCCTGGAAACTCCCCACCACCTTTGCTCTTTCCTGTTGAAATTTCCTAAGGCGTAAGTTTGAATTCTTAAAAAACTTTAGTAGCTCAAATATCAATATGTCCAGGGAGGAAACCTTTGCACAATGACACTCCCTTCTGTCTATGGAAGTCCTTCAGGATAATGAATCACCATAATGAGAATTCTCTTCAAAGAATACCATCTTAGATTTAAAGTGCAACAGTGATTCTCATTCTGATTTCAAGATTTCCAAGGAATAAAGCCTTGATGCAAGAAGTCACCGAGATTGTGATTTGGAAGTCACATACATGTTTGTGGAATTTAATTTATTTTGTAGTAAAACTTACAATGAATGAAAAGCTTTTTCTGTTTTTCTAAGCACTTAGAGGAAGAAAGCGCAGCAAATGTTGACCATATTGAAAAAGGTTACCTGATGGGTTTTTTCTTTTCTTTCTCTGATTTTTAGTCAAGATTTGGGTTACTGTTCTGCAGGGTTGGCCTCCAGATACTTCTTATCTGTCCAGACACAAGAGGCATATGCAGGGTCTATGTCCAGTCCTTGGAGTGGGGATGTTTTTTCATCTGGTTATACCTAGTCACTACTTGGCCATTTCTGTCTAGCGCTTCAAGGAGTCGGACTAAGAAGGCCCCCACCCGGTTCAATGCCATAGGTTCTGTTCTCAAAGAATTTGACTTCAGGCTCCTGGCATTTTTTTCTCTTATTCTTTGTACACTATGTGTACATGCACATGGGAGTAAAAGAGAGAAAGAGAGAGGACAGCCTCTACAGGGTCTGGTCACTCTGAGACCCCTTTCCTTTCATCCTCCAGCCTGTCAGATCTTGGGTACTTATGGGTACCGAGCCCAGGGTTCGAACCACAGTCACCAGATGAGAAGTGACTTCTCTCGGAGAGAGCATTACTGCTGTGCCACGGAGCTGGCTCTCTGCACTTCTGATGGCTATGGGATCCCACAGGCTTTACTTTCAGAATCAGGCCACTAAAGAGTGTCTGAACCTGGAGGATGACCACTCCTTTCTTTCCTCTGTATTGAAGAAAATCCACAAATTGCCACCAGGCTACTCTCTCATTGTCCCTTAAGTAGGGTTACCGGATTTAGCCAATAAAAATCCATAGTGCCCACTAAGATTTAAGTTTCAGGTAAAGAATAATAACTTCTTAGTGCATCAAACACTGCATGGTCAACAATGAACCATGCCTATGACAGTGGCCCCATAAAATTATAATGGCACTAAAACATTCCTATCACCTCATGACGTCACAGCCATCACGATGTCATAGCGCAACACGTTAGTCGTGTTTGTGGTGGTGATGGTGTGAGCAGCAATACTGTGCTGCCGACGTGTGAAAGCACAGCACATGCGATTAGATGCAGTATATCACACTTGGCAACGATAATGAGAAATGTCATCGTCGGTTCATGTCGTTGCTGAATTATACATTTTATTATTATTTTAGAGGGTACAGCTACTCAGAAAAAAGTTTACTAAAACATATGTCATGTTTCACTGATGGCAGCCTCACAGATCTCATGCTCACCAAGCCTCTTGATTGCATCTCTTTTCCTTGTGCTTGATTTCATCTGGCGTTGTTTTATTCATCATAGCTCTTCCAGGGGGAGAGGATATGGTGTAGAAGACAGTGATACTGCTACCCCTGATCCTGTGTAGGCCTAGGGGAACGTGTACATTTGTGTCTTAGTTACAACCATCACCACAAAGTCAAAAAAAAAAGAAAGATAAAAATTTAAAAAGTTAAGAATAGAGAAAATCTTATAGAATAAGGATATAAAGAAGAAAAATATTTTTGTGTAGTTGTACCAGGTGCTTTACAAAAGTCAAAAAGTTAAAAAACTTAAAAATTTATAAAGTAAAAGTTTATAGTTAGCTAAGGTTAACTTACAGGAGAAAGAAAACCAACATCCTGTTATGAATAGTGTAGCCTAAGTTCATGGTATTTCTAATGTCCACAGCTGTGTGCAGTAATATCCTAGGTCTTGCATGCACTCACCTCTCAATCAGTGATTCACCCAGGGCACTTCCAGTTCCTGCCAACTCCATCCAGAGTAAGTGCTCTAGATAGACATAGGTGTAAAAAGATACAGGTGTATCTTTTCTTTTTAAAAACCTTTTCTATTCTATTTTTACTGTACACTCTCTGTGCTCGGTATACGAACACTTAGCCATTGTGTTTCAATTTCCTACAGCATTGAGTGCACTGACATGTGGAAGAGTTTGTAGGCCAGTAACAACAGGCTAGACCATACAGCCTCAATGTGTAATGGCCTATGCCATTTGGTTTGTGTAATCACACTAGGATGTTCACATGACAACAAAATCACCTAATGATGCGTTTCTCAGAATGTCTCACCTTCATTAAGTGTTGCATGGCTGTGTAAGTGTATCCTGTGCAATACTTGTGACATAGTAAAGCTAAACATAATTCCTTGATTATCTGAAATTCAAACTTCACTGGAAACCATCTCTTTGAAGAGTCCCATTTGACCACACCCCAGAGTACTGTGGATCAGAGATCTCATTTTACTGACTCGATGTTTGTCCCTCAAGTCATTTTCCCATGATGTTTCTGCCTCCTGCTGTTTTACAGAGATGCCTGAAGTCTGTGGTTTCCCTCATTTGGCATGTGCTTTTTTTTTTTTTTTTTTTTTTTTTTTTTGAGAGGTTTTTTTTTTTTTTCGCTATAGGGCACGTGCGCTCGCCAGACAGACAGAGAGAGACATAGAGACAGAAAGCGAGAAATCACCCCCCAGGGGGGATGGTCACGCCGCAATCCCCTCTCCTCCATTCTCCTCTCGGGATCTTGGGCACGCACGCACATGCGCCCGGCGTGAGTTGTAAGCCACTGGGTCTGAGACGCGAACCGCGGTCGACTATGTGGGAGTCCAGCGACATAGCCATTATGCTAACTGCTGGTTCCCTGGCATGTGCTTTTTTGCTTCTCAATTATTGCCTAGGCTTTATCTGTATGAAATAAAACACCAACTTCTTTTTTTTTTCTTTCTTAATGTCTCCTGAATGTCATGAGGATTTCAGAGCATCAGAGATTCTGTGTTGTGAAAAGGTCTGTAAGTGAAAATGTGTTCAGTAACCGCTAGGCAGGAGTAGCAATGTTTAGTAGAGTGGTGGGGTCTGTGGTCAATAACGAAGTGCAGGTTCTTTCTAAAGACATTTCCAGAAACTTTGTAAACCACTATGTTGACTAAGTAAGGCATCCTCTGCTCAGCTAATGTGCGGCCCTCTGTCTCCCAGTTTAAGGCAAGGTACTTCCCAAACTCTTTTACTTGGTACACATTGCATATTCCTCTCTTTAAAAGGATCCTTGCAGTGCTCATTAACTGGACCTAATCTTTAAGAAGGCAAGAACTATGTCTGTTAATGTTTACTGCTTTAATCCCAGAGCCTAGCATATAGAAGACTCTCAGGAAATATTTGTTGAGTGAATAAATTGAAGAATGAAGTCTTAGTCATTTTTTTTATCCTCGCTGTCTCATTCATCACGAGAGAACAATATTTTAACTACAAACTTTGGATGAAAACCAAACTGCATAAGGTTGTGAAAGATTTTTGTGGTTGAGAAATTAATTTAACGTAGCACAGGATACCTAAACTTTGAACCTGGATCTTTGTAGCTGAATCTGGCCCTAGGATGTATTTTATTTGGCTAGCATGGTGTTTTAGAAAAATGTGAACTTTTATGCCTTGAGACAGACGTGAGTTGATAGCTCACCAATGTCGTCTTACTCCCAGTTGTCTCACTAGCTCGCTCCCCTTACGTCACGTACCTTGCCTCTGGAGACACTGGAGGTTCTGGGTCTGCTGGGGATGATTCATCAACTTTAAGCACACAGATTGTGATGTAAGACAGTTGTAGGTTTGAGCCCTAAATCTCCCACTTAGTAACTCTGTGATTTGGGACAAGTTGTTTACCTCTCTAAACCTCAAGCCTCGTTTGTATTAAAAAAAAAAAAAAAGTCATAATAATAGTACTTACTTCATAGAGCTATTAAGACAAAATGGTATAATAAATGTAAATGCTCCACACAGATTCAGCACATGGTAAATGTGCAATTGTTGGGGCCAGAGGGTGACACAGCAATAAGACACAATACTCTGCAAGGCAATCCCACTTGGGAAAGTTCCTGGGTCACATTCAGAGACTTCTTCTAGTATGCTAGGCATGCGTGTGCCCATGACCGGGGGCTGAGGAAAGGCTGGAAGAGATTGTGGTGTCAAGACCCTGACGGGGTGCTGTCTCTCCTTTGCTCTCTCTCTCTCTCTGTATCTTTTTCATTCATGGAAGAAAGAAAGAAAGAAAAAAACCTTAAAAATAAAAGAAGAGTTGTTATTGTTGATTTACTTTCCCATGTATAAAGACCCTATTCTGGAATTAGCATAATGATTTTTAAGAAAACAAGAAATCAGAATGTGTCAATCCCTTGTGTATAAAATGTAGAAAAAAGACAGTTGATAAATGGATATATGTCTCAACTCATCTGTGCTGTTATAACAAAACACCAGTGTCTGTGTTATCAATAAACAACAAAAATGTATTTCCCACAGCCCTGGAGGCCAGAAGTTACAGTCCGGTGCCAGAAGAGATGGTGCCTGGTGAAGGCTCGCTCTCTGCTCTCTTAGACGGCGTCTTGTGCTGTATCTGTAGAGAAAGAGAGGAAGGCAAGAAGGAAAGAAGGAAAGGGAGATCCCTTCAACCTCTCTTTTAAAGTCACTAATTTCATCCATGACGGCTCTGTCCTTGAGACTTAATCACCTCCTAAAAGCCCCACCTCTTATTACTATCATGTTGGCAATTAGGTTTCAATGTATGAGCTTGGGGAACACACTCAAATCACAGCAATATACTGCCTATTGTTTTGCTTTGGTCACTGAAACATTCCTAGCACTTTAGAAAAGTGCTGTGCATATAGTAAATGCTCACTAAAATTTATAATCAAATAAACGAATGAACGGTAGACTTACGGATGGCTCTGATCAGGACTGTAACTTTGTGAAATTTGGTGATGGGACTTCTTCTAATAAATAAAATGCTTCACACCTGGAATTGGAATTGAAGGATACATACAAAACATCCAGGAAAGCCTTCAAGGTAATCTCCATTGATCTTTGTAAACTCTCTGGAACCCCTCCCACTTTGAATAAGGGCTAGTCTATATAACCAACAGAATATAGCAGATGTGATAGGGTATGATTTCCAAGGTTCAGATAAAAATAATGTATTGGAGTATATGCTTTAGTTTCTTGAATTCCTTGTTTTGAAGTGATCTTGGCAGTTCTGTGGGAAGCCCATGGGGAGAGGAGCTGAGGCCTTTTACCAACAGACATCATCATTGCCAGGTAGGTGAGTTACCTTGGAATCAAACCCTTTGGCCCCAGTAAGTGTTCCGGTGACTACAGTCTAGGCTAACCAGTGATGTGACCTCAAGAGAGACCCTGAGACAGATCTGCTCGTCTAAGTCACACCTGAATTCTTGACCCACGGAAACTGTGAGTCATGCCCAGAAAAAAAAAAACTGTGCTTTAATTCACTAAATTTTGGAATAATTTGTTATGCAGCAATAGATAATAAATACAAAAAGGATTTGATTCTAACAGATGTTTCAGAGTGTGTTCCAAGTGGATTATCAATGAAGTACACTGACATAAAATAGTTTTTGTGCATTATTGACAAGTATTTCATAGTCTCTGTTATACATTTATCACAACTCTCAAGAGGTCCTAATATGCACATGGCTTGTAGGGAGCAGCCTACAAGCTTATTTTTTGAAAATGAAAAGCATAAGAAAAGCCCCAAGGAATAATAAAAAATGAGTCAGGTGATCAAGAGACACCACTAAGAGCATTCTATTTGCAAGGCAGTGAGATAAAAAGAGCAATGAATCATCCATATCCAGAATCTTCCAGAATCCAGTGAGAGACATAGTAACTCACAGCCAGCCCGTAGCTATAATACGGTGGTCCACTCTGCCTGTGCCATATTTTGAGGATCACGAGTAAGTGGATAGCCCGAGGGTGTGCTTTCTGAGAGCATAGGGGGGATGAGTATGGAGGAGGAGAGCCCAGGTAACATAAAGAGACCTGGTTGCCAATATCTGAAGGCTCTCCCAAGGAAGATAGATGAGTCTTCTCTAAATGGCTCTTGAGCACAGAACAAAGACCAGTAGGTGAACTTGCAGGAGGGTTGATCACAGTTCAGCAGTGAATGTTTTGTTAACTATTCTCAGTATAATGAAATAGACTGCCTTTCCTGATGGTTTGCAGACAGTGTGTAATGGACATTATTCAAAGATACTATAAAGTTGTTTGTTGCATGGGATAAAAGATCATCTGACTCCAGAGTTTTCTCATAACTCTATGATGCAAGAAGGTTATGGAAGAAAATGATAAGTGGAAGAATAAAATATATTATGTTACATGGCATGATAGAAAAAGTGCGCATCTTGGGGTCAGATAAAAGGTAGTTTAAATCCTGAATTCACCACTAAATGCTGTGTGAACTGAGGTAAAATAGTGCCCCAGCCCTCAGTTTCCTCATCTGTAAAAAGAGGTATAATAATGCTTGTTCTATAGCTCATTATGAAAGAAGAGTTAGTGAAGTAACACATGTCAAACATATGGTACATTTAGGAGTTCAGTTGATGATAGTTCTTAATATCATATCGGGAGATTATTGGGCTAGGATCAAGCAAAGATCACAACCAAGTCACTGCCAGGCTGGTTCTTGGGGAAGCTGGGGAAAGTTGTGTTCTTCTCGAGTCTCTGTGCTACGCCACATTTGCTAAAACCTACCATCACCTTTCCCAAGATTGCCAACATACCACCCAACTCCCTTCCATTGGTTCTTGGGTCAGAACATAAAGCCAGTGAGATCCTTCTCCTTAACCTGCAGGGTTATTTTGCCTTGGAATGGAAGGTGAAGAGAGGCAAGAGTGGGCCCGAGTTCACTGACATGCTCCATGCGAGGATTTGGCTTGTCTGGCTTCATAGTCTCACTCCCATTAAGACAATGCTTCAACTAGCCAAGAGGAGAAAGAGGCCAGCTTTGTCCATCCTATATACCACTACCAGATACATCTTCTAGAACTCTCTCCTGTTCAAAAGCCATCAGTAGCTTTGCTGACTGCCTACTAACTGTTCCTCCCACTGAGGTTAAAATAGTGGACACCTTAATTTTGCCATAGCTTTTGAGTTTTCTTTTCAGATGCTTCTCAATTTATTTTCTCTGTTTCAGGTAAACAGAATTGTTCATCATTCTTTTGGTGTATTTTATACTCCTTAGCTTTCTTTTTTTTTTTTTTTTTTGAGAGATTTTCGCTATAGGACGCGTGCACTCGCCACACAGACAGAGAGAGACATAGAGACAGAAAGCGAGAAATCACCCCCCAGGGGGGATGACCACGCTGCAATCCCTTCTCCTCCATTCTCCTCTCGGGATCTTGGGCACGCATGCACACGTGCCTGGAGTGAGTTCTAAGCCACCGGGTCCAGGATGCGAACCGTGGTCGACTATGTGGGAGTCCAGTGACATAGCCATTACACTAACTGCTGGTTCCCTACTCCTTAGCTTTCAATCTCACTGTTTCCTTTCTTTCTTTTCTAAATTTAGTTCAACAAAAGTTTACAGTTTAAGTATGAATATAATTAACAGCTGTATATGTACCATGGAGGTAAAGAGCAGAAGCCCTCTGAATGCCCTTTTCCAATTATTTTTTTAAAGGGAGATTTTTCCTATAGGGCGTGTGCACTCACAGGAGAGACAGAGAGAGACAGAAAGCGAAAAATCACTCCATGGGGGAATGGCCATAGCGCAATCTCTTCTCCTCCATTCTTCCCTCAGAATTTTGGGCATGCATGCACACATATCTGGTGTGAGTTTCAAGCCACCAGGTACAGGATTCAAACCATAGCTGACCGTGTGGGAGGTAAGCAACATAACCATTACACCATCAACTGGTCCTACCCTTTTCCAATTTTAGCCACTGTACTCTCAGATAAAACTACTAACTTCCCTCCCCTCGTTCTCCTGTTTTTCTACCCCCCCCTCCATTTTTAGTAATTATTTCACCTTTTTGTGTTATTATACACACACACGTGCACACAATCATGTAAACCCAGCTGTGTAAGGAAAGGGTAGTATTACCACTTTCTGATGGAGATTTCAAAAGGAAGATAAACTGAATAGAGTTTCTGAGTCTTGTCTAAGTTGAGTCTTCCTGAGAGTTTATAAGAACCCTTTGTGGGGAAAAGTCAGTGGGCAGTCCATCTGGTCGGGCTGCTGCAGAGTCAGAACATATCAGGATAGTATTGCAGGGTCGAATTGTGACCCCTCCAACTATTTTATTATTTAATTTTATTTTTTTTAATTCCCAGAGGTCATATGCACTCCTCAGAGAGACAGAAAATGAGAGAGCACTTTCCATGGGAGATGGTCATTCCGTAATCCCTTCTCCTCCATCTTTCTTTTAAGATTTTGGGCAAGCACGTACATCTGCCCAGTGTTTCTCAAGCTGCCAGTCCAGGCCTGGAACCATGCAGTCAGCTATGTAGGATCTAACTGCCTTAACCACCATGTTGTCATCTAGCCCCCTCCCCCAAATTTATGTGTTGGTTCAGTCCCATAGCCTAATTGTTAAGGGAGCAAGATCCCATGTGGCTGATTATGGTTCAAATCCTGTCCCTGGAGGCTTGGAAAACATGCTGGACACATGTGCATGGATACCCCAAATCCCAACAGAACAGAGGAATTGAGAAGAAGGGATTGTGTTGTGACCACACATCACTGGGGGATACTTTCTTCCTTTCTGTCTCTCACTGTCTCTCTCTGGTAAGTGCAAGTGCCTTCTAGGGCAGTTTAAAAAATCATATTTTGAAGCCCTGGCTCCTTAGAAATTTATGGTATTTGGGCCCTTAAAGAGGTAACTAAAGTTAAATGAGCTCCTATGACTGGGCCCTAATCCAATGTGACTGGCATCCTTAGAAAAGGTATTTGGACCCAGGGAGAGACACAGGGATGTGGGTGTGCAGAAGAAAGACCATGTGAGGACCCAGTGAGAAGACAGCCATCTACAAGTCAAGGAGAGAGGCTGGAGAAGAAACCAGACCTGCCAGCACTGTGATCTTGGACTTCTAGCTTCCATAACTGCGAAAAAATCAATTTTTGTTGTTTAAGCCCTCAGTGTGTGGTATCTTGTTATAGCAGCTGTAGAAAGCTAACACAGGGGTGTGTGTGCTCTGTGTTCTGTCTTAGCACCAGGTCTCAGGAGTGGGCCTCCTCTGAGTGAAATGGGCTTCATCCTCTGATCCAGGCAGCAGAACTTGACACATGCATCACAAAGGTAAGCCAAGGACACATTGTATCTGGGCCAGGTGCACTGGGCAGTCTGCCCTTGGGTTAAAAAGACGGTATGGTTATATTGGATGCCTTGGTGGTGAAAGTATATATACATGTATATGTGTGTGTATATACACACACACACACACACACACACACACACACATACACATACATACATACATACATACATACATACATCTCTTCTCCATCAAGCTGCCCAAAATGTGGAAGACCTTGCCATTTTTCTTTTCTCACGGCACTTATTTTATTTTATACCCATCTCATTCCTATATATATGTGAACACACACACATACGCCAGGGTGGTGGCAAGTAAATAAATAATAAAATTACTTTAAGGAACTTGATTATGCTATCTGTGCTTCCAGAAATCATGGTCACTCTCTGGATTTAAAATTCTGGAACGCATGGACATAACATGGGAATTAAGTCCGGGTTAGTTCCCAGCTTGGGCAATTTCTCTTTGTGAGTCTTTGGGTGAGTCATTTAATCTCTGTGTGCTTCAGATTCCTCATCCTCAAAATAGAATCTACAGAAGTAGAAGATGAAAAAGAATTTGTTTTAAAAATGAATCTATAGAATTAGCTGTAAGTCTAATTCATAAGAATTAATAAGTGAAATGCAAAACACATGAAACGCATTCCCTTGATATCTATCTATCTATTATTATTATTATAATTATATCATCCTCTCTCATAGAGCTCTTTTTGAACTCAAAGAATTTATTACCAGGCACCTGGTGAATGTGATGTACCACGAGATATCAGCGAGTACATTTATGATTCATTTGGGTGCTCCCTAAAGAACCCTGTGGGGTGCCTTTCACATATTAGATAACTGAGAAATATCTGTTGAACTCAATAGAACATGACAATATGTGGGGAGGCATTCTCTAAGAAGATGCACTGTCATGCTTGTGTGTGTTAGTCATTGGAGAAGTTGGTTTGCTTCATCTGTTCCAAAATTTTAAGAGAGAAACCCATTCTTCTGATAGTTTATCCTCCTTATTTCCGAAGATCTAACAATAGTACTCTTTGGCCTCAAATACTGTCATCCTCCAAACCCAGAGAAAGCAAGAGGTAGGGTTTGCTGTAATTATGTGTACAAGGAGGAAGATAGCTCCTCTCATTGCTTTAGAAGCTTTAAAACATTCAAGACCATTTGCAACTTTGAAAAATGCTGTTGATACACGTGGATCAATGGAACAGAATAGAGTCTCCAGAAATAAATTCCCAAACATACAGTCAACTGATTTTTAACAAGGGGTACTAGTCAATCCAGTGGGGAAAGAAAAACCTCTTCAGCAAATGGTGCTGGAAAAACTGGATTTCCACTTGCAGGAAGATGAATCTAAACCCCTACCTCTCACCTCTGACAAAAATCAAGTCAAGGTGGATCAAAGATCTAAATCTAAGACCTCAAACTATAAAACTGCCCCTGGAAAACACTTAAAACTCTGGAAGACATTGGGGTAGGGAAAGACTTCTTAAATAAGACCCCCAAACCTGTCGATAATCCCCAAAATAGACAAGTGGTATTACTTCAGACTAAGAAGTTTCTGCATGGCAAAAGACACAGCAATTAGTGTGAATAGACAGTCCTCAGAATGGGAAAATATTTTTGTAAACTATGCTTCCGATAAGGGACTGATAACCAGAATTCACAAGGAACTCAAGCAGCTCTTCCAAAAAAAGACAATCAATCCTATTAAAAGATGAGAGAATGAATTGGACAAAAATCACTTTCTAAAGATGACATAGGAATAGCTAAAAGGCATATGAAAAAATACTCAACCATCCCTCATTGTAAGGAAAATGCAGATCAAAACAACAATGAGATACCACCTAACCCCAGTCAGAATGACTAAGATTAAAAAAAAAAAAAAATGATAAGTGTTGGCAGGAGTGTGGTGAAAGGGGAACTGTTTTACACTGCGGGTGGGAATATAAATTGGTCCAGCCACTGTGGAGAACAATTTGGAGATTCCTCAAAAATCTACAAATAGGAGATTCCTCAAAAATCTACAAATAGAACTACCATATGATTCAGCAATCCCTCTCCTTGGTATCTACCCAAAGGACAAAAGAATACTTAATCAGAAAAGTGCTTGCACATCGATGTTTATTGCGGCACTATTCACAATTGCTAAGTCATGGAAACAACCCAAATGCCCACAAACAGATGAATGGATAGAAAAACTGTGGCACATATACTCAATGGAATACTATTCAGCCATAAAAAAAAACACACACACACAACAAAACCCTGGCTTTTGACAGGAAGTGGATGAGTATGGAAGACTTATTGCTGAGTAAACCAAGCCAGGCTATGAAGGAGAGGTATTGTATGTCCCCACTTAATATATACCGAGTGTCCGCACTCTATTACTGAAACTGATTGACTAAAGGATATAGAAACACAGTATTTGGATGTAATTACCAGATATAGTGTGTGTGAAAGAGTAGGGTCTGAAGAAGGACATTTAGAAGAAAAATAAGAAGGCAAAGCATTAATGGCACAAAGAAACGTGGTATTATCTGTTGAAGATATTTTGAAGTTTTATCAACTGTACTAGGGAGAAATGTCCACCTGTTGAAATATCCATCTTGTAAGCCAAATAATAATGTGATTGCATGTATATAAGAAAATGAAATGAAAAAAATTAAAAAAAGAAAAACGCTGTTGAATCATGATAATCTTAACCCTGTCTTGCCCCAGCCCCACCCCATGAGCATGTGTGTGTGATATTTAGTATTTATGTTTTTCTATTTACTGAGGCTATCCACGTGAACACAGGAATTTCGCTGTTTAGGAACACATCAGCTCTTACTGACCAACTTCCACCTGTGATCTGAATGCTGTTTATGAAATCACAGTCAATTGTCATGATGTCACAAACCAACACAGTAACTTCAGGTGGGTAATCAACTGAAGGAGCAGATGGACTCCTTCAACAAAGATCCTGTTATCATGTAAATGTTCTTAGTAACCAAAATTACAGCAGAAGAAACATGTAATGTAAAGGTACACCAGCCTCCACGGTATTGCTATGTGATCATTCTCAAGTTTTTCCATGGCAGATCTGCTTGTTAGCACAGCAGGTAAGAGGTAAAGAGAGAAAAGCCACAAGAAAATGATCTCTGTGGGCAGCAGAATCCAAACAGTCTGTTTTCAAGGGTCTGATGAGTGAGTTTGCACAGTATCTAAACTCTTTAAGTTGTTAAATTTTTACTTTTTAATACTTGATTTTGTTTGCCCACCTTTTCTTCTCTCTGTAGTGACTAAAATTAGTGCCTCTAACTTAAACGCACACTTCAGTCACTGGAGGTGTTATAAATACATATTATGAGTTCATGGGTCTAGGGTGGGGCAGGGTTCTGCATTTCTAACAAGTTTCCAAGTGATGTGATGCTGCTGATCTTTGGACCACACTGAGTGGTGATGCCTCAGAAGTCAGAATCTAGGTTCTAAGTCAAAATAAGGTATTTTTTTTTTTTTTTGAGAGGTTTTTGCTATAGGGCGTGTGTGCTCGCCAGAAAGACAGAGAGAGACAGAGAGACAGAAAGCGAGAAATCACCCCCCAGGGGGGATGGCCACACCACAATTCCTTCTCCATTCTCCTCTCGGGATCTTGGGCACGCACATACACACTCCCAGTGTGAGTTTAAGCCACTGGGTCCGGGAGTTGAACCGCGGTCTACTACATGGGAGTTTAGCAACATAGCCATTACGTTAACTGCTGGTCCCAATGTTCCAGGAATTCTTAACCTCTGGTTATCAATAAAAATGGTGCATTTCTCTGTTTCTTCACATTTTACCTTTTCTGAAATTGGTGTGTGGCAATCATATAAAAACATTTATAGCTACTCAGCAAAAAGATTAAGTTGGGATATATGGGCTGCTGTCTGAATATGTGTGAGGTGTGGTGTGTAGAACTTGTTCATCCTTTTGTCACTTCTGTTATCTATATTGGTGGCACCACATGGAGGCAATTTGTTTGTTTGCTTGTTTGCCAGAGGGCACATGTACTCACCAGAGAGAGACAGAGATCAAGTACCTTCTAATGGGATGTAGTCACACTGCAATCCCCTTTTCTCCATTTTTCCAGTTTGTTGGGATTTGGGATGCTGACGGGCATGTACATGCTTGGTGTATTTTTCAAGCTGCTGGGGGCAGGGATTCAAGCCCTGCAGTCAACTTTGTGGAATCCAGTTCCCTTAACACCTGGCCATGGGGCTGGCCTGGGGAGGGAAATTTTAACTTACGTGTTCACTAATTCTTTCATAAAACACTTGGGTTCTCTTGGAGTTTTGTTTGTTTGTTTGTTTTCTGTTTTAGACAGGAACTCACTCTTAAAATCCTCCTGCTTCAGCTCCCCAGCTGGGATAGCAGACATGGACCATTGTGCCTGACTCTGTCTTCAGACACGGTCTCACTATGCTGCGCAGCCTCTAGCTCAGAATCTTCCCACGTCAGCCTCCATGTTGTTGGGGCTACAGGCACCTGCCACCATGCCCGTTCTTTAGATTGGACTGGGAATCCCTTGTGGTTCAGCCTGTGAGGGTAACATCTTAGCAGCATGCCACTGTGGCTGGGCTGATATATTGACCTTTGAATTATCAAGCTGCTTGTTACTGGGAAATCATCCACTGAGATTTTTATTTTTATTTTTCTGTTATTATTTTTTATCCCTTCCTTTTCTTTCTTTGTTATTTTTTATTCCCCTCTTTTCTGTCTTATATTTTTTAATTTTATTTTTCTTTTCTTATTTTTTTTAAACATTCAATCACTACAATCATTTGGTTTGTAAAGAGAATTTACCTAACATGAAATACATCTCAGACCAGTCCAATTGTGAATACTATGCATGTTATCATCAATGGGTATTAAACCATTTCTGCATCCCACAAATGTCTTGCCTTTCTATTTTTTTCTCCCTGATTTCCTTCCTGATACTCTTCTCTTCTCCTGTCCTCCTTCCACATTGTCTCCAGTGTCCACAACTATCATCCACTGAATTTTTAAGGTTAGCTATTGTATTTTTCATTTCCAGAAGTTCTATTTGTTTTTGTCCTAGATGATTTGAAATGCTTATTTTTTGCTCACGTTTTTCCATTCCATTTTTAACTTATTTAAACATTTTTTGTTTGTTTGTTTGTTTGAGAGGTAATTTGCCTTAGGCTGTGTGCACTTGCTGGAGAGAGAGACAGAGATGGTGAGAGGGAAAGTGAGAAATCACGCCCCAGGGAGGATGGTCAATGAAATCCCTTCTCCTCCATTCTCCTCTCAGGATCTTGGGCACACACACACACACACACACACATGTGTGCACGCATGCTCACCTAACATGATTTTCAACTGTGGTTGGCCATATGGGAGTCCAGCAATACAACCAGTGCACTATCTGCTGGCCCCTATTTAAACATTTCTTGTACAGTTATTTTATATTCCATTATCTGAAGTGCTTAGAAATCTAAATGTGTGCTTGTTGTTTCTGGTAGATCTTGTACTAACTAGCTTCCTTAGGATTTAGTAAATATTAATCAAGAGTTTCTATTTCACCAAAGTAGAATTCTTAGGGGCCTAAATAAAAGGTAACTTCCTCTAAGAAAATTTGTATTTCCTTTAATAAGGATCCAAGGGGACATATAGAGGACCATTTTCATTTATTTCTCAGTTTGAGGCTTTCTTACTATGTAGGACAGAATAAATTTGAACTCACAACTATTTTTTCTCCAGATGCAATTGTAATTGAGTTTTCAATATGACTTCTTTTTCTAGCCTCTTGTTTCACTGAGCTTTGAGAGCCTCATGATCTTCTCCCTCTATTCTGTGAACACAATCTAGTCTCCTGTTCTCCCCTGTGACCACAATCCCCCAGACTCTGGATCCCTAATAGCATGTGTGCCAGGGTGGACCCAAGTTGCCATTAAATTATCACTCTAGTTTCAGTTCATTAGGGAGCTTTTCACCCATGTGGACCTACCTGACTTTCATGCCATTTCAGCTATGCATTTAAAAGTATGTTGTAATTGATTCTGCACTAGAAATTCTGCAGCAGGAAGATTTTTAGAGTGGCTGATCTGCTGTATTGCTGGAACTAAAATTCCCTACCTAACTCCGTGAACTCCTTTGAGCCTTACCTTCTTCACTTAGCTCAGGTCACACTGGTTTCTTTCTATACCTCAAGCACATAAAAGCTAACAACTGCCTTAGAGCTGTTGTGCCTGTTATTTGTTTTCTTGGAAGTCTTTTTGAGTTCTACAGGTGGTTGCACTATGTCACCATGCAGGGCTCAACTCAATGAGCCACCCTCAGAGTCTTTCCTGATCATTCTGTCAGTTTCTCTTAACTTAGATTGCTATGCCTTCTGCATAGAACTTCCCAGGACTTAAAGATATTTAATTTATTGACTTATGTTTTATGCTCTAGAATATACTCTGTTTAATAGCAAGAGTCCTGTTCTAGAAAAGTGCTTGGCACACATGACACTGTAAAAGTGAATATTTGATTTACTGGGTAATAGTCTTGTTCTTTTATCTCCTGCTGAGATACGTCCCTATTATCTCTTGTGGTCTGGAAACCAGGGCCATGTTCATAGTCATAGTAGCCAGCCAGCTATTACAGCAAGGTTGCCATGAAAAAGCCATCCTGTGTATTATAAGGAGCAAATGCTAAATGTGTGTGTGTGTGTGTGTGTGTGTGTCTTTGTATGCATGCATATTACTACATTGTAAGTCAAGAAAACATGTCTAGCTGCACAACCCACATGCCTTAAATCAGCAAACAAAAACTATGATTTAATCTCTACCTTGACACCCCAGGAAAATCTTAGGGAGGAGATGTAATAGAAAGTTCTCTTTAATTCACAGCTCAATGCCATGAGATAGTTTTTTTAGATTTCTGCACTATGGCTACAAGAGAGCCTCCAAACTTTCTCCAGTGCCCAACATACCTTAAGGGTCTTTCTGGCTGTAGAGAAGAAATTAATTCACTTATAGATGGCTCTTTGAAACTTACAGGTTTTATTTTTAGCTATGAATTAATAAATGGTTAGCCTTCAATCAAAAGTGCTAGATATTTTTGTAGGTTTATATTACTAATGATGTTGATGAAGAAAAAGCTATTTAAGCACCTAAGTATTTTGAGTCAGGATAGATGTATGACTTATATCTTATCAGGGGTGATATTTAAAATATTTAACAGCCATCATGGCATGGATATCACTAATAGCATGGGAGCAGGAAGTCTCCTGCCATGCCAGGTCTGGTGGGTGGGGCTGTGTCAGGGATTCAGGGCTACATGTGTTCAACCATCAATATGAAAGCATTTCAATATTTTTTTTTTTGCACCAAAATAAACTCACACTTTTTAAATATACTCCATCACTATATATTATTACAGCTTGTAAAATGAGTTTTTCCAGCATGAATACATTATATATTAGTCCAGTTTCAGATATTATTATACATGTTGTCATCAACAAATAATTTGCCATTTTTGTGTCCCTTAAATGTTTTGCTTCTTTCCTTGATTTCCTTCAAAGGGAAAAGAATTTCAATATCTTAACAACCAACATGTATTGGCTAACTGTCAGCTTCCAGGGACCTGAGAAAGCCTTTAGTACTGAGGTTTTTATATTTATTATTAAACTATGACAATTATTAATAATAAACTATAGTTTATTTTTAAACTATTCTGAAACTTGGTAAAACAATGCCTCTTAGTCCTTTTCCCATTTACTTAGGACTGGTTTCATCCATGTATGATTATGCATTTTAGAGAGCTTAGCTGTTATAAACAGCTTTCTCAGAAACCTCTCTGCTTTGGGACCAGTAGTTAGCGTAATGGCTATGTCGCTGGACTCCCATGTTGTTGACTGCAGTTTGAGTTCTGGAACCGGTGGCTTAAAACTCATGCTGGGTGCGTGTGCATGTGTGCCCAAGATCCTGAGAGGAGAATTGAGGAAAAGGGATTGCAGCATGGCCATCCCCCCAGGGGGTTGATTTCTCACTTTCTGTCTCTCTGTCTCTCTCTGTCTTTCTGGTGAGCGCACGCGCCCTATAGCAAAAACCTCTCCAAAAAAAAAAAAAAAAAAAAAAAAAAAAAAAAAAAAAAAAGAAGGCTCTCTGCTTTCTAAAACATTTTTAAAAACGACTAGCATAGAGAATTATCTCTGTAGAGAACGTTCTATCCATTAAGTGAACAAATATCACCTCCTTTCAACTTCGCCATTACAGGCGAACCTGAGGCACAGTTAACACAGAGGCCTGTTTGACTTTAAGTTTCTGCTTAGCTTTAAGCTTCTTCAGGTCTTTTATTAGAATTGTGCATAAATTCAGGTGAGGGTCACCTTCTTTCTTCCTTTCTCCCGGCCACTTGGGACAGGAATTGCCATAATATAATGGAAAGTGCCTGACTTTTAGAGTCTAAAGATCTTTGGAGAAGACAAATAAGGTAGACCCTCCCCTCTGGAGATCCTCCCCAAAATTCTTCTAGGGTTTTAATGATAACTTTTTCAGAAATTTGGCCAACATGTTTAACAACCAGATCAAGGGGGAAATATAGCTTTCTTATCATTTAACTAGACCTTCAGTTAAAAAAGAGAAAATAACTTTTTCTCTTCATCAAGTGCAAACTATATCCTGAGGAAAGGAGATGGGGATAAACCTGGCATTTGCTGCAGGAAATAAACAACAAAAAATACTGCATTTATGGTAAGAAGAACAGCGGTTGAAGTTTGGGAGGGGGTGTGTTAAGAAAAGGCAGGAAAGAAAAACTGTTTTACAAATGAGATTTCTTTAGCTTCCAGAAATAGAGAAAGTAGTTTACATACTCCTGCACATCTGTGTAGATTCACAAGATGTGCCTTGCCTAATTCTTAGGTTGTACTGTTTATGCTATTGGTATGCAGAAGACCATGCTGTTTTAATATTTATGCTGTTAACAAACTTCTCTCGTTCCAGGCTTTGCTTAGAATGGTGGATCAAGACAAGCACCAGAATTTCAAAGATACTGAATTTAGAATGAGAGGGACATTAGATATCAATTCTTGTTCTTGGGGGGTGGGGGTGGGTGGGGAGGCTTAGCTTCAGACAAAAGTGCTTTTTTATTTTCTACATAATGTCAGGAATATGGTCAGAAATTATGTTGACAGAAGAATTCTGTATTTGAACCTACAGATATCTGCCTTGAACGCTGGGCTTAGCTATTCAGACTTAAATTTGTTAGCAGGTTGTTGTAAAGTATATCCCATGTAAGCAGAGAATCTCCTCTCAGATAGAATTAACTCCTAAATTTTCCCAATGTTGTTTTTGTTATTGTTGCTTTTCTCAGAGATTTCAAATATTACAGCAATTCCATGTTCTTATTGGGTGTTTCTCCTTCCTTCTCTTCAGGATGTCTTGCTTGATTGGGTACCCATGTGCAATTATGCGTGCACGCACACCTGCCCTTAGCTCCCGCTCATTGGAGGGCTCTTTGCTCCACATCTTTCCTGCTAATTGTCAGCAGTCCTTTCCCTTGGTCTGGAGTTTCTGTGCCAGCAAAGCCAGACCATTTGGCCGCTGCTCCTGTATAGCCCCTAATCATCCCTGGGTATGAACACTCCTTCCATGGTCCCACGAGTCTTCCCATCTTCTTGACCATCCAGTCAAGTATCAACCTTTCTAACTGTGGAATGACACATAGTCAAGGCTGCCATTCTATTCAAAACGATTTTGCTCACTCTCTGAGTTTTCCTGTGATTTCTTATGGTGTAGCTAGAGCTTCCATTTCTTTTTAAAGTAACTTTCGTTAGAAAGGAAAATATGCTAAACCGTTTAATGCATTTACCTGTTCATTTCAATTTTGATCCAACAATTATCAATAACCACAAAAATAGATCATACTACATATTCATGAAAAGGTGTGTGAAAGTGAAGGGTTGTCTCTGGGTGTGAATGAGGAGCTGGGGACCGCCAGCTCTGTGACTAAGCAGCTCTGCTCCAGACTCCCAAGCCCCAGGATGCCTTGGAGGCTGGGAGGCCAGCATCCTCGGCCTCATTTGTGTGGCTTGAATTCTATCTAACACATTTTTAGGGAGATGCGCTTTCTGTACAGTTTGTCACGGATCCTAATTTCCTATTCTGTGTGATCTTTGTTAGTGATTTATCTGGAAGTAGTTTGTTTGTTTTTTTCATTTGTTTTTGTTTTTGGTTTTGTTTTTGACTAGCAGGAAGACAGTTGTCTTATGTTTCATCTTCCTTTTCTTCCCACCGTTTCACTCTCGTCTCATTTCCTAAACCCTTTGTTTTTACCTTCTTTTACTTTCAACTTTTCCCTCTGTACAAAACAGAAAGCTCTGTTGTATAAAGTTTATCCTAAGAGGGCTGGGAGGGAAGCAGGAAAATAAGTTGGTAGGGTCATATAACTGGCCTTTCTTCCCCTAGTCGTTTTGATGGACTCAAATATAGAAGTTATGGGGACCAGCAGATGGTGTAATGGCTATGTCACTGGACTCCCATGTAGTTGACCACAGTTTGAGTCCTGGACCCGGTGGCTTAAACTCTTCTCCTGAGAGAATGGAGGAGAAAGGATTACGGCATGGCCATCCTCCCTGGGGGGTGATTTCTCACTTTCTATCTCTCTCTCTCTCTGTCTTTCTGGTGAGCATACGTGCCCTATAGCAAAAACATCTCAAAAAAAATATATATATATATATACATATATATATATATATATATATAGAGAGAGAGAGAGAGAGAGAGAGAGAGAGAGGGAGAAGTTATGTTGAAATTGTGTTATATACACTATAGAACAAAAGACTAAAAGAAGGTACAACACTACAGCCTTGCCTAGAGTGTGCTATGCTTTATTTAAAACAAAACAAAATAAAAAAGAAACAACATTGAATTATCTTGGAAAGAACACACTTTAAATACATTAAGTATATCAAATTTTTTGTAAATTTATTTTGACATTTTTTCCTTCATTTAATATGTTTTAAGCTCCTTGCCTCCCCAAAAGAAGAAAAGAAAGGAAGAAGGGAGGATAGGAGAGAGAAAGTAAAGAGGAAAAAGAGGAAGTAGCTGTAAACAACCCTCTCTCTACTCTGAGAGTCCTTTGCTGTGAACTACCAGGAATGAGGAAGAGGACTTAGTGGTCTGCCTTGTTCCAGCAGCCTGGGACCTTGTAAATCTCTCTTTCTGAGTCTTATACTTAGGTCTGGATTGAAGTGATAGAGGTTTTTAGGGTCTCCTCCAGAGAAAGCCACTTTCCACAATTCTGATGGACCTTTTGAAGATGCAACATATTTAAAATTAGGGTGTCCCTAGATTTTTATGAAGAAGGCAGAAAGAACCTGATTATTTTTCCCTGCCTTGCCCTGGAAAACCTTGGAGAGAAAGCACTTGTCAAACATCACTTGGAACAGCCAGGTTTAGCAATATGTTTAAGTCAGGTGACTAGGAGTGAGGCCAAACAAGGGATTGAGAACTTAACTAAATTCTCCAGCAGAGGCCTGGGAGACTCGGTCTTTTGAGAAGCATTGACTGTATCAGGAATTGAAATGAGCTGGAGAGGCTGGTGAAAGCAGGATTTCTCATGACAAATGCAGATGTGGCCAGCAGGGGGGTTTGCCTACAGGAAGAATACAGAAGGAAGTCCTTTGAGAGGCATCCATCATACCCACAAATACTTTCTTAAAAGCTACCTTTAAATAATGGAAAATGCATTTTAATGTGTGTAGACAATGGAAGCCTGGGATAGGCCTCCTCTTGTACAGTACACGGAGTAATAACTGAACCTCTGTATCCACCGAGAGGCCAGATGTCGGCAGGGACGAAAGCTGACTGTGAAATCTGGGCCCACTTCTCACATTGTTTATCACAGAAATTCTGACAGTGAATAATTCCCCATTCCCTCTTCAGGCTTGGCCAATTCTATACTCTTTATACCTTCAACTAATAAGGAGTTTCAAAAGTTCCCCTCACCCTCACTGGGAATTAGCTAGCACTCCATGAGATCCAGGCTGGGGGAGGCTAGTAGGTTTAGTAGGTATTGGGACGGAGCAGTAGATGGGACTGGATCATTAGAAATGAGAACTTTTGTGCAGTATATTCCAGTAGCATTCATATGGACATTCTACTAAATTAGATTGTTCATCTAGAAACCCCAAAGTCAGAACAAAGGTTGATAAAATGAAAAAATTAGCATCTGAGCAGAAATGACTCATGATCATCATGTCATTGTAATCCCAGTAAGAGTACCCTGCTTGCGGAATACTTCAGAAACTGAATCTAAAGATATTCTGTGGTCCCTTTAAGGATGATGATTTAAGCACTATGTCTATTCATTAAGCCAGTCAGTGCAGACAGAAAGAAAAACTATATTTATCTTTCATTTATCTAGGGCTTTCCATGTGCTGAACATTTACCCACTCCATTCCCTTTATTCCTTAAAATAACTCTATAAGGTGTACACAGCTACTCTCTCCATTTGGCAGCTAAGAACTAAAGGTTTCTTACATAGCTTGTCAGGGATAGATCTAGGACTCAGTTTCTGGCCTAATAGAACTCTTGCTTCAGCCATCTTATACTAACCCTAATCTTGAATTCTGACATGCCTTCAAAAGATGGAGAATGGGAAGAGAGTATTAGATTCCCAGAGCCCTGGGTTGTAATTGAAGATCCACTTAAAATTTCATCTCTGGCTTTCTGGGAAGAAAATGGAATGGTCCATTGGTCACTTGTGGTTGTGTCAGTTCTCCAGAGAGTCCAGTTTTGAGAGTGATATTGAGCAGGCCATTAACCACCCTGAGTGGCATAACTGGTCTCTAAAACGGGTAAACACATCCCCTGTCCATGCTGGGCTGTAGGCTATGAAGCAGCATCAGACATCAGAAACGTGTGTTATCCACCACCCATCCAGATACAGTCAATGTTGAAGCAGGGACTTCAAGTGGATAGAAAGAAGGAATTCTTGGGTAGAGTGTTAGTATGGATAGCCAACAAAGAATGTGAACTTGCTACTTTAAGGTTTTTAAGAAGTGATAGGATACCATATGTTTGGCATTAGATTTGTAGGCTAGGGGTACTCAAGTTCCTTTTCAGTTCTAGAATAACTTATTTTTAAATTCTCATTGATGCTCTAAAATTCCTTGGTGGAGTTTAACTCTTTCCAAGTAGCTCTTCCCATGACACCCTGTTTCAAGAGCTACCAGGGAATGCACATAACTGTCTCATTCCTTGTTAACATCTGCTGGCTATGTGACTATTTGGTGAGTGTAGCTTTTGGCTCGACATAGATTGTAAGGCACTGCAGGGCAGGGTCATTTTAAAAATTATTTTATAATCATTTCCCCAAATACCTAACATTTTTTAAAAAACCGATATTCATTGAAAGTCAACTATGTGGCAGGTACTGGGTTTCTAAGTAGAATAAGGTTTAGCGCCACACATTAGAGAGCTTAACAAGTAAGTGGGATATACTGTGATTAGCATTGTGTATGTAAGTTCTTATGCGAAAAGAGGAAAGAGTTTTGCATTATGCAGAAAATAGATAACTCAGTGTAATCTTTGTTGAGTGAACGAAATATATGATTGCAGACTATCGCAAGTAGTGAGAGGCATATTCTATTAGGAAATTTTTATTTTTGGAGAGGTTTTTGCTATAGGGCGCGTGTGCTCGCCAGAAAGACAGAGAAAGACAGAGAGAAAGAAAGTGAGAAATCACCCCCCAGGGGGGATGGCCACTCCACAATCCCATCTCCTCCATTCTCCTCTCGGGATTTTGGGCACACATGCACACGCATCTGGCATGAGTTTAAGCCACTGGGTCCAGAACTCGAACCGTAGCTGACTACATGGGAGTTCAGTGACGTAGCCATTATGCTAACTGCTGGTCCTCCTCTATTAGGAATTTTGTGTCCAAGTATTCATTCTGGGGAGAAGACCGAAGGGCACGTGGTCATGTTCCATTTATCCTGTGCCTTACAGGATTCTGTAATTTTAAGGTGAGAAGGCCCTTTATAGTATTTAACTAAACCCCCTCGAGAAAACAAAAGAGCAGAGAGATTGCTTGCCTCAGTGCGCTACATCCTCACAGCGCAGGTTACATTTTTTCCCATCTTCACTAGTTCTTTTCTCCAGACAACACCAACTCAGGACCACGGGCTAATGCAGCATCCTTAATAACCCCCGTTATCTTGATTGAGCTTTCCCTAATCAAAGCACAGCCCTTGTAGAAGGGAATTTCCAAAAAGGTGCCTGAGGCTGCTGATCAACAATTCCTTTCTAGCGTTTCTCTTTAAATCGCTCTAAGTCTTGCACCTGGGTCACAGTGACAGCTGAATAAGAGGGACAAACTGCAACATTCAGGGCACCAGGTTGGTGAGCCCCCTCTGTCATGTATATGCATGAGGTTGCCATTTGCATAAAGTGAAAAAGCATTGCTCCCATTAATCACTGCATTCATCTTAATAATTAGTGGCAATAATGTTGAAGAGCGGTGGGCTCCACATCGATCTCCGCGGCACCATGGGCTCTTTCTGTTGCAGATGAATGATCATCAAGAGTGACAAGTTGATGTCTTTGGATCGACCACCCCAATTCCACGTGCTTTACAGCCTGGCAGCTGGTCAGGAAGCTTGTGTGATCTGTAGCGGCTAATGCTGTCCCTCTAACAAGGCCAGTAAAAAGGAGTGATGTGACACCTGGGAAGGGGCTTGGGAAAAAGTCCCTGACCACTTTCAGGGGCTCTCTCTTAGCCATATGCATAGTAAACTAGCCTTAACTGCAAAGCAAGAGGCTATTTGTCATAAAGATTATGACTCCATGGTTAAGCGCTTGAAAGGCTACCACTTGCTCTCAGACCTTCTCCATAAAAGATTGGCTTGGGGTCTGTAATTTGCCAATACTTCTGGGTCAAGAGAAAGCCGTTTCAGATCAGAAATAAAATAGAATGTTTTAAGGCCCATGGTACAGTGCCAAAAAGGATGGAAGTATTAATAATTTTCATGGGTTTTGTAATAAGGCCCTATCAGGTTAAAAAAAAAAAATAAAACACACACACACAGAAGTCACAAAGGAATCTACTTGAAGATTTGAAGAGAAACTACAAAGGCCTTCATTAATACAAAAGGGAAGATTAGCCAGAGAACAAAAGAATAAGGAAGGAGGTAGCAAATGGAAAGCCAGGGAAGGAATTAATAATAATGTCAGACGGGAGAAGCTGGCGAATAAAAACTAAGAAGGGATTAAAACAAAGACTGCTCAACTTTTTAGAGCCACGAGATCATCCTGGGTATTTCCCTTCTGTGAAGAGATGAAGACAAAGTGTGAGGACAGGGAAATTTGGGGTTTTGATGTACATGGTTCTTTATAGATGTAACAACGGTTAAATTTCTCCTGCAATCTGGGTAAGCAGAAAGCCATCAGCACAACTTTTAGTGTTGATTTGGGAAATGCGATAATATTTCTTCTTTGGGGTTCTCAGCTTATTTGCACCAGTAAAGGACTATGCCTCCTTTGTGATATCTCATTCTGCCTTCAGCAGAAGGTGAAACTAGTATTATCCACCAAAAAAGGGGTTGAAAGCTCTCAGAGAATGGAGGGGTGTATTCAAATGCATCAGTTCGGGAACCAGCAGTTAGCGTAATGGCTATGTCGCTGGACTCCCACGTAGTCAACCGTGGTTCGCATCCCGGACCCGGTGGCTTAGAACTCATGCCGGTCGCGTGTGCGTGCGTGTCCAAGATCCCGAGAGGAGAATGGAGGAGAAGGGATTGCGGCGTGACCATCCCCCCTGGGGGGTGATTTCTCGCTTTCTGTCTCTCTGTCTCTCTCTGTCTGTCTGGCGAGCGCATGCGCCCTATGGCGAAAACCTCTCCAAAACAAAACAAACAAACAAACAAAATGCATCAGTTCCTTCCCTGGCCCCAACTGGGACATAAAGAATTTTCTCTGCATCCCCTCTCTATTACTTATTGGGTCATACTTACACGTTCTCTAAGAGAGTCACAACACGTTGACTTTAGATAGCATATGCACATAATTGATCTTGGAAAAAGAAAAGTGTTGGCTATTTTGCACAGAAGTGGTTGATATGAGTAATTCTTTTTCCAGGGTGTACGTGTGTGTTACAAAAACCTTTGTGTGAAACACAGCTGACTGGATTTGGGGGACAACGTCCAGGACTCTCAAAATGGAATACTTTGAGAATTTTTGTTTGTTACTATCTATCCTTTTTTCCTCTTTGGAACCTTATTTGGTTTTGGTATCTAGAGAGAAGCTTCATTAGAGCTCTGTGCTGGGTTTGGAAGGGAAGGGAAGGGAAGAGTGCAGTTGTAAAACTTCTAATAGGCACGCGTGTGTATAAACACCAGGACTGACATTTGTCCTAAATGAAGTCCATATAGATCAGGTCTTACAGGGTTTTCTGGACCAGTTTCTATTCCTCCCTGGAGAGAAACGATGCTGACAAAATAAATAAAAATAAAAATAAAATAATAAAAATCTCTTACATGCAGGTTTGGAAATAGGACAAGAATATCAGGGTGTGAACAATAGTATTTCCCAAGAGCCCTTACTGTGTGGCAAGGGAGCAGAGGAGAGAGGTGTTCAGTGACAGCAGGATCAGGTAATTTGACCCCAGGAATTGTAGCTCTTGAACCCACAAAGGAGAAACACAGTAAGTCTCCATCTGGGGGTCGCTGACTGTCCTTTCTAACCTCTGAATAGGTTGACTCACATTTACCAAAATGGTAAATCGGTGTGAGAAGAGCTTGGTTTGCATCCTCTAAGTAAGATCAAGCATTCTGCAAAGCTCGATTTTCCTTTTCCATCCTCTTCTCCAATGTGTCTTGCTGTGTCTGGTTTCTTTACCCTACTGCTCAGTGTCTGGCATGTGTAAGGGTGTTTTTAATTGGATCATCTGAAATGCATTTCTGACAGTGATTTGGTTACATTAGATTCTATTCTGTTATCAAACAAATTTGCTGTCAAACAAAAGATCAATGTTATTGTAATGTCCTACTTGATGGATTAAATAGAGTATTATTCAACTCTTATTAAACAATCAAGAAAAACACACTGGGACATGCTTTCATTCACAGCTGCTAACAAATACAGTGTATCTGATCTGTGATTAAGAAACAAAGCAGGAGCAGTTATTTTCAGATTAATTAAACAAACAAGTAGGATTTAGGGACCAGGATTTTTAAAACCCAGTACAATTCTGTGAAACATGTTTGGAAAAGGACATAATTTACTTTAACTACACGAATGAACACTTAAGAATATAAAAATCTTTCAGTGACGCAATTCTGGATTAATTGCCCAGAACTATCACAGTGCCATAAACAAAACCGTCCCAGGGACAGACCTTTCATAGGAGGTTTTTTTTTTTTCTTCTTCTTGTGAGTAAATGTCCATTTAGAGAGCTTTTCTAAATTTAGAAGCAATGTTCATCAATCATTTATAATAAGCACCGAATAACTGCACTCATCTGGCAGCCGGAGACGCATCCCCCTTCTGAAACACACTCCCCGCAGCGCCTGCGTTGCCGGGCTGGCACCCACTCCATTACTGAGGTCTGACCTTTGTGTTCCTCCGACTTCACTCTCAAGATGCCCAGAGAAAGCAAATATTAAATCAGTAGAAATCGCCCTCTTATCTCGGTCTGCCTTGCTCTATATTATCTTTAGATCCCCACCCCCACCCCCACCACCCGGCTTTACATACAGTTGGCTACATTTTGGCTCCTTCCGTCTGATGCTGTTTCCGCTAATGGCTGAAGAAATGGAACATTACACCATTTAACGTGTGTGGGTCACATTAATCACAGAAAATTCTTTTAATGTCTCAGAAGTAACTGTCAAACTGGACATACTGAATCTATTTAAACTAAAGCATGCCATTTTTTATCTACAGTGATCTTTAATTCCCATAAAAGGGTCAAGAAAATGTGATTAAGTGACAGTTTTAAAATGTACTATAATATTAAATAGCTTGATTAAGTGACAACTATAAAATGTAATACAATATTAAGTATCTGGCTATGTCCCAAAAGAACTTTAAAGTATTTTTGAACGGTTTGGGAATTCACTATCCCATAATGGGTTACTAAGGAATATTTTTTTTCTTTTGGTGGGGGACATAAAAACAGTTGAACTGAAAACACACTAAAAAGAAAACAAGAAAAAAAAAAGCCTTCAGTACTTACAGATCGTATAAGGTTGCAGTCAATCTTTGGAGGGCCAAAGACTGGGCTTTTGAAGTGATCATTAGAGTGATCATTTCAGGATTCTGAATTTGCCAGTGTTAGGAATTGTAATGTCTGTGACGCAAAGAACTGGATCAAAAGGAGTTGTGGGAGGCAGACCTCACAGTTGCATGCAAAGGCCACAGACTAGTCAGTGACCTCTCAAGTTACCTCTGCAGGGCTGATCACCAACTCCCCAGGTGCCTGACTTACCTTGTGTATTGCATCTCAGCTCCTGTAGGAGACGCCAGCCTGGCTGGGCTTGAGTCCTTCAGCCAGCTCTCTCCCACAGAGTAAGCCAGTGGAGGCAATGAGATATAAGGTGGGGCTCCTAAAAGGGCCCTTCCAATGTCTCTACTCTAATGGAGGCAGTTAGGAGGCTCCCACTGGAGGACTGAGATGAGGAGACATTCTATGCAATGACTAGGGTAAATGTCTGGACTAGATGCTCAGGCCAATGATCAAAGACGTCCACGGCATTCAATCTAGTAATTTTTCCTTCTCAGTTATTTGACCATATTTTAGCCTGGGTTCTACCAGGAAACAAACCTTAAAGCAAGAGTTTTGTGCTATTATCTTATTAAATGGTGTGATCCCAGGGAGCAGGAGTGGGGGGAAAAGTGAATGAGGCGGGGAAGGAGGAGAGGCCAGTACGAGGATGTCTTACTTCGTTAGCCAGCACCATCTGACTGATTGCTTGCTCTTGCAGGATTGTCATACATCACTGCGCCCCCGCCCCCCCACCAGGAAATCATACAAACCGTACAACTAGACAGTCCATCTGGGAGGAAAGGGAGAAAGAATTTATCCACCACCTCCCATCCCATAGGGTAAACATTTTTCCACTGTGCACCAACTCCTCACCACGTTCAAATTGCTTGTGGGCGGATGTTTGGTGGGCTCCTGGGCATCCTGCTTCTCCACAGCAACAGGGTACCCCCGAGGCAGAAACAAGGCAAGTCAAGTGGAGTCCATGCAGAACTGGTGGCTACAGTTGCACCTGCAACTCAGAGATTCTGAGAGGACCTGAATGGCGCATAGACATTCCCTGTCCAGGTCAAAATCAGACTGAGGGCAAAATTCTATATGTAGTCAAATTCGCCAAATGTTTCCATATGCCCCCACCGACAGGACATGGTGGAATCTTGAGGTGTCTTCTGGCTTTTTTCCCGAACATAAGCCCCTCCTCATCCCCAGGGAGAGTCTAGACTGGCTACCATGGATAAGTACATTCCGTCTCCTGTAAAAATTGTAAAGTAGATAATAAATTTTGGTGCTAGTTAGCAAGTGATTCTACTTGGAATTACAGACAGGACTACCTGCCCTTTAAGAACCTCTGAGGGAACCAGCAGTTAGCGTAATGGCTATGTTGCTGGACTCCCACGTAGTCGACCGCGGTTCGCGTCCCAGACCTGGTGGCTTAGAACTCACGCCGGGCGCGTGTGCGTGCGTACCCAAGATTCCGAGAGGAGAATGGAGGAGAAGGGATTGCGGCGTGACCATCCCCCCTGGGGGGTGATTTCTCGCTTTCTGTCTCTATGTCTCTCTTTGTCTGGTGACCGCACGCGCCCTATAGCGAAAACCTCTTAAAAAAAAAAAAAAAAAAAAAAAAAAAAAAAGAACCCATTGATTGAGATCTTAGAAAAGGGTTGATTCTGACTTTTAAGAATGTTCTTCAAGGGAAAGATGGAAAGCTGAAGCAGATATCATGACCAATCCTCCCAGTGACAGAGACAAATGGCCATGACACATTTATGTAGGCTCAGTCCTTCTCTGTGTGAGGCTGAAGCTTCATTTGGAAGATTTGCTCTTCTGTCTAATAAATCAGTGCAGAAAGTTTCCCTGATATTTACTCAGGACTTTCTTTCCTGTCTTCATTTCATTCCAGGCCTCTGATTGCTCACCCTCGTACCAGGCTACATAAATCTCTTCTCTTTCTTCTGCCCCTTTGTCAACCATTAGCCTGTTCCCCTCTGTCATTGTTTCACCAGACTATAGATGTAACTCTTCTAATCTTCCCTGATAAATCAGGCTCTTAGAATCACTCCTTGTTGCTCCCTCAAACTCCCTGGAGCTGGGATATAGGGCTCTGAGGGCCTGGTACAGACGTTTCTTTTATAATGGGCCCTGAAAGGTTGTCAGCTGCAGATAATTAGGATCTCACTTCCCGCCATGGAGCTGCATATATCTTCCATGCAAAGAACCCCCATCACCTTCAAAAGAATTAACACATGCAGAGGAGATATACGAGGGGCTGGGTGACCGGAGGATGGGGCCCGCTCTTCTGAAGGCCAAAACTCTTCACGTTTTGTGTGGGAGACAGGCATTCTCTCAGGAGAGGAACCTCACCCTTCCTCACACTTCTTACTTCATAGTAACAAATCTCATGGTGTGTATTTAGCCTATGCATCACTGAGCAGTGAGAATGTCTTTCTAAGTAAATTACTTTATAATTATGCTGCCCCTTTATGCTCTACCCTAACTCTCTCTCTCTGTTGAATAATAGTCTTTGGATGGGAATTCGGATACATTTTGTGCATGCTTTTTATTTGCTAACTTTGATAATAATTGACCTATGTCACTTTTAGATATGTTGTATAGTTTTTCTTTAGCAGTTTCTCAGAAATATCTAGGATATAACTTCAGGAAACTAGGTGGACTGTCCAATAGATATGACATCAGAGTACAGTATTGCCCCCAGACTCAGCCTGACAGAGAAAATTCTTCCAGATAAGTGATCCATGAGGCCTTAGGGACTTTCATGGTTGGTGTGGAAGGGAGGAGAAGGAGAAAGAAAGTAGGATGGGGCTGAATTCTTGACCGACTTGGATCAGAGAAGTCTTATTTTATCCATGTTCTGATTCCATGTAAGTGTTTATATTTTAAAAGAGGGTAAATAAATACGAACACTGCTAATGTTATTACCTGGTATATGAAGAAAGAGGCCCAGAAATGTGAAGGTCACATGGCTTGTGAATGCTAAGCCAAAGTTAGCATTCAGGACTCTGAAAAATCTGGGTTTTTTTTTCAAGGTTCTCATCATAGCGATGCAGTGGATCTTTATGATATGCATGCTGAGTATTATATTGGAATCACTAGGGGCCAGCAGGCCCAGACTAGCCCAGGGCTGAGTGTTGATGATAAAATGTTCTTCATGGTCTGAGATGCTCCTGCTGATCTGTGCACTTCAAGCAATTTTTCTGGTGGTGAGGACAGACATATGATGACTCACCTTCACGATCACCATCATTAGGAAGATGATTGGTGAGTATTGGATATAACTTTTGACCATGGACCTTACCAAAGGGAACTGATGCCTTGAGGGAGAAAGTACGACTTGGTCTGGGCCTCAGTAGGGTCACCACTGGGGCTAACTACGGGACTTCAGAGCTAGATTGGATCATAGCCACTCTCCAGCCCAGCCCCCTCTTTCTAAAGTTGACGATATCGATGCCCGCAAAGGTCAAGTGATTTTCCCACACAGAGGAGGGAGTTCAGGACCGCTGAGCAACAGGCTTTAGTTCTTGTTCTTGGCTGGGTTAAGCTTGATTTGTTTTCCTTCTTCTATTTCAACCTGGACCAGTGTGAGACAGTGATTAGGTAAAAATATCTGCTCTATAGGTTAAAACTTTCCTTTCCTTACAAGGTCTAGATCGGAGAATTATCAAGTTATCAAATCTGCTTGCTTCTGGCCCCAAACTATGTCTTTCCTTGTGTCTTACCATCAATAAGGATAGTAGTTCAGCCTCAGTGTATTACTGATTTTTCTTATTTCATCTGAGAAAAAGGGATGTTACTTATTGGATGCCTGCATACTTCCAAATCTCAATGTCCTACTTTCTAGAACATATATTACCAGCAATCTCCCTGCTGGCACCTCCATGAATCTAAACTAACTTCCCTGTGGAGAATGGAGCCAGTTGGACTCATTCTTAATAAAAAAACCCAGTGTTTGGCATCATTCCTTGAAATGGGCAAAGACCAAAGTCCCAATGGGTTTTGACTGAGATTCCTTTTCTAAGTAGGGTTTTTATAAACATTTCTTAAGAATAAAACTTGAAACAAATGGGAAGCCTTGTTCCCACCAGGACTTAAAATACCAACATATGTATCAAGGAATCTATTCAATTTGATAAGTCAGTTCAAAGTGACCAGGAAATAGCAACAAGAAGCCAGGCATGGAAACCAGCATTTGGTGTTTGGAGGACATTAAACACCATCTGTACATGGATTGTTCTCCAAAATCCTCAGGTTCTGAAACATTTCTCCAACCCTTGTGTATGTGTGTGTTTTTTCAATCTTGTCAGACATTTATTTATTTTTAGAGATTCAGAGGACTTTTCCTAATTAAGTCAAGGTGTCATACACAAAAACTGAAAAGAAAGTATCACCTAACAAGAAAGTATCTTGCCCAAGGATGGGATAGACAAAGGAAGGAAGCCCTGGAGGTCACGAGAAGAAGAATAAGTTAAGGGGAATCAGCAGTTAGCGTAATGGCTATGTTGCTGGACTCCCACGTAGTTGACCGCGGTTCGCGTCCCGGACCCGGTGGCTTAAAACTCACGCCGGGCATGTGTGCGTGCATGCCCAAGATCCCGAGAGGAGAAAGGAGGAGAAGGGATTGCGGCGTGACCATCCCCCCTGGGGGGTGATTTCTCGCTTTCTGTCTCTATGTCTCTATCTGTCTGGCAAGCGCACGCGCCCTATAGCAAAAACCTCTCCAAAAAAAAAAAAAAAAAAAAAAAAAAGAAGAAGAAGTTAATCAGCACAGTGAAGGTGTCACTGAGGAAGTTACACGACTGTGGAAAGAGAGTCACTTATTATTGGGAAAGGCAATGGTTCTAAATAAGTTTCCTCAGCTGTTGGGTCATCAGATAAGTCATGACACATTTTTTTTTTTTTTTGTATGGAAAAATACATCATGACTTTTCCAACAACCCAACAGAAGGATGCTAATGATACCTACCTTATGGAGTTGATGTCAGAGTTACACAAATATGTTAAACATTTCAGGAACTGGAAAATGCTTTGAAAATAAGAGAGGTTGTTCAAAACCCTGAAAACACCACAGCCTCTTGAGTGGGTGGATAATGGATGTCCAGCATGTTATAGGATGTTCCATTAACTGATTTACCAAAGGTTTCCTGGTCTGCTTTCATCTTTATAACTCCACTGAAAGTAGAAAGCACCAATATTGCCCATGGAGAGCAGGCCCCAACTCTGACCGTCTGTGTTATCTAACACAATAAACTTACTAAGAGCAACCAGTGTGTCTGCCACTCAGTCAGACTGCCTGACTGTCCACCATCCTTAGAGGAGCTTTCATTAGGCCTCTTGCAGCTGGGAAGGACTCTCCATAAATGCAAATGGCCGGAAGATGGCCTGGCACTTGCACTACTGAAGATTTTTCCCGGAGAAAAAACAAACAAACAAAAAAAACCCAGACTAAACAAAAGTTGAATGGCAGAGAGAATGGGTGGGGAATATTTCACTTTATTTGCTACCCACATCAGATTAGAATGGGTAGAGGGGAGGGCTTTAGCTTTTTTTGTTTATAAGTTAAAAATGATGTTGATCAATGAACTAAAATACTAAAATTTAACAAGGATAGAGCACCTCCCAGAATGCAGTTGTTTCTTCACCCCGTAAACATTTATTGGGCACCTAGTTCACATTGATCTCTATGATAGGGACTGAGAAGACAGCTGGAGGAGGGCAAGAACCCCCATGGACTAATTTCCTAGTAGAATGACAAGAGGGCAGGCATCTTCTTGAACTAGGGCACCATCTGACTCTCCCACAAACCCTGAAGGGGCTGCTTGATGATTCGCCTTAAGTAGCTTAATCTGTATGGCTCAATTCTGGTATCTAAGGCACGTAGGATTTTTCACTTGTATATTATCCCATTTGTTCTGTGTGTGCATGTGCGTGTGTGTGTGCGCTCAGTCATGTGTTTTAAAGAAAATTGTTTACTTTTCAGTGCCATTCTAAATTGTTACTAGTGAGCATCTGGCCTGGGTGTTTTCCATTAGCATGAAAATTTTCAGGAGGTTACAGAAGGAAATACCTACAATTGAGCAGCAGAGAGCCACTTCATTCTCTCGCCAGGCAATGTGTCTTGCATTTCTCTAGTGTAAATAAAATGATGATTCAAAGAATGGTCTCCATTAATGAGTATCTGATTTAGAATAAAATAAAATCCATGCTGGGAAGTTGATGAGCTTGATTTTGCTGAATTGCTTCAAGCATGCAGCACGTATTTATCAGTCCTTTCCTTTCAACAATTGTCACCCGTTGTCTGCCGTTCTTGATGATGAGTGGAAAGGGAGATGGCCTGCAGGTTGACTTTAGTTCTCTGTAACTGAAGGTGACATTTGAAAACTCAAAGCTATTGAAAAGGTAGGTGATTATTAAAATGCAATGTGTTCCTGTTTTCTTGATTATGACCTCCAGGTCTTGCAATCTGCTGCTGAGCACGTGCCAGAACTGGAACACAGGCGGTGATGGGTCTTCCCATCTTAGGAAAGGTTTCAGACCATATTAACCACTGACTCATTTACTTAATTTTTTTACATGCTAGAAAATTAAGATGCATACAGGAAGAGAGATGTAGGGTTATCTATAGCACTTTTAAAGAAAAGAGGAGGCAAGCCATCAGGTGGCATGGTGGTTAAGGCACTGGACTCCCAGATGGCTGACTGCAGTTTGAGTCCCGAACCTGATGGCTTGCTTTCTGACTCCCCCCCCCCCCCCCCCCGCCTCTCTGTCTTTCTTTGGTGAACATGTGTGCCCTGTAGCAAATTAAAAAATAATGATAATGATAAATAAAATGAAATAATGATTACTTTTTAAAAGACTTATTTGATTTACCTTTATTTATTATCATCATTATTATTATTATCATCATCATTATTTAATTTGGCCAAAGAGAGACAGAGAGAGAGAGGGAAAGTGAGAAAGCAAGCCACCAGATCCGGGACTCAAACTGCAATTGGCCACATGGGTGTCCAGCACCCTTAACCACCATACCACCTGCTGGCCCAATAAATATTTATTTTTTTAAAAGAGGAAGAGGGACAAGGGAATGGAATAATGAAAGAGAAACAGAAAGGGAGAGAGACAGAGGTAGGAAAGGAGGAATGGATGGAGGAAGGGAAAGAATGAGAGAAGATAGCACATAGCCAGAAATAACACTTAAAAATCATTTGTGTGGAAGGGTATTTCCCAGAAAAGCAATAGAGTCTTTTCTGAGCATATAACTCCACTTGGCATTAACCACACATTAAAATTAGTGGCAATTGGTTCCTCTTGGGCTCCAGCTTGCTACTCCAACATGCTTGTTCAGATGAGACCCGGGAGTCGGAGGCTCTGGAAATGCTGTGTGCCATGTGTTAGAGTGCGCAGACATCACAGTCAAGTGAGAAACTGGTTTTACGGGAGATAAGTGGCGGGTTCCCTGCACAAGGGACTGAGACTCATGATCATGATGACAGAACACGAGGCTGCCTAAAATGGCTGTTGGAAACAAACAGTTATTTTTCAAGTAGGCCATTACAAATAGGCAACCGGAGCAATGGAAAGACCAGAAGCTCTGTAGCTGCTTGGCTGTGTGAAGTCTCTTAGCCTGGGGAAGCCTCTGTTTTCCCATCTACCAGGTGGAACTCATACCCATGTTAAAGAAATAGTGTTCCTGAGCACTTATAATATTACCCGGCATGCTGTCTCCTGGTACTTACTGGTCCTGAGGCTCTCTCCAAGGGAGATTTTAAAAACTCTGCCCTTTTGGAACCAGCAGGTGGCGTAATGCTTGCATCACTGGACTCCCACGCAGTCGACCATGGTTTGAGTCCCAGATTCAGTGGCTTGAAACTCATGCCCGGCACGTGTGTGTGTGTGTGCCCAAAATTTCAAGAGGAGAATGGAAGAGTAGGGATTGCAGCGTGGCCCTCCTCCAAGGGAGTGAGTTCTCCCTTTCTGTCTCTCTAGTGAGCATACATGCCTTATAGCAAGATCTCTTTTAAAACAAAACAAAACAAAACAAAACAAAACAAACCAAAACAAAAACTCTGCCCTGTCATCAAACAGTAGACTCCAATGGGGATCATATTCTACTACATTGGAACAAAATTTTTAAAATTATATCTGGGGACCAGCAGGTAGCATAGTAGTTAAGGCACGGATCTCCCACATGGTTGACTGCAGTGCGAGTGCCAGACCAGCGGCTTGAAACTCACACTGGGCACATGTGCATGCATGCCCAAAATCCCAAGAGAAAAATGGAGGAGAAGAGATTGTGGAGTAACCATCCCCTTAGGGGGTGATTTCTCACTTTCTGCCTCTGTCTCTCTGGTGAGCGCATGTGCCCTATAGCAAAAAAAAAAAAAAAAAAAAAAAAAAAAAAAAAAAAAAAAAAAAAAAAAGTATCTGAAGCCTCCTGCCTTTGCCTTTGTGACTGTTTATTAATTCTTATTCATCTGATAACTGATTTCTGTTCATAAATCTCAGACCCACCAGTATTTTTCTACCCCACTGCAAAGCAATACCAATTAAAATCTCCTGAGTCGTCATCACCTCTTCTGAATTGGGGCAGGTATATGAAAAGCTAGACCCTTTATCTGAATGCATATGGAGACTGAAATGACTCCACACTCACTCCACTTTGTTTTCTCCTGTTCAGGGACAGGAACCCTTCTGACACATAAAAGATAAGGGTCCAGTCCCTTAGGAGGCTCTTCTTCAGATCTGGTGGGGAGTGTGGTAAGCTGGTGTTTCAACAAGTGACTGCCTGGACTGTTCAGTCCTCTCTTGTACACACTGTGACTGCCTCAGGCTGGGCCAGCAATCCCAGGAAAAGAGCAAGAGGAAACGGGAACGTAGTGAAAGTTGTCCCCTTCTGGAAATGAGATCCATCTCTGCCCCTAGGGGGCCAAGGGGCAATTGCCTGTGCTTATAGATAGCATAAATCACTTGCAGAACCTGGAGAACCAACTAACTCAGACTGAAAATAGCTGCTAAGGTTTCACTTCCTTGCATGTTTACATCCCTTTGTTTCAACTTTTAGTTTTGAAAAAGGGAGGATTAAAATAGTTTCAAGGGCCAAGCTACAAGAAAGGCCAGTTCTTAGCTATGGCATCTGTTTCACATTCTAAGCAATTTGAATACTCACAGGTTGGCCTTCTTACGGTATATGTAAACACCCACCCCAACAAAATACCAGAAATTAATCCATCCTCCTGAGAAGTCAGCCTGGCAGTTTAGAGTGGGTTAATGGGCTCCAGTGTAGAGAGAGCAATAGACAGATGATAGATACACCCAAAACACCTTCTAGAAAGAAGTCAGGCTAGCAACAAAGAAGACTTTCAAGTCTCTTTAGACCCACCTACAGCCTTGGGTCTCCTTCACTCTAGATCCAATCTCCACCACTCAGCCATTGTCCAACAAGGAGGAGCTCAAGAACATGCTGAGGGCTGGAATATTTCATTCTGTAAAAAACTGAGCTAAGAGCCATTGTTTTCTTTTTTTGGAAAGCATATGGAAGCTTTTTCTCCCCAATTATTAAGGATGTATAATTTATGAAAAACAATTTGGAAAATGCAAAAAGTATTTCAGAACTTTAACATCCTCTCTAGCTCTAGTCTCTGACATTTTGATCCATTTCTTTCCAGCTAGAAAGGCTTCAAACCTAACTGCAGTGAGGAGGGAGCAGGAAGTGGGTCAAAACTTGTGGGTCAGCATTGTGTGAGGCTCAAGATTCTGAGGCCCTGCTTCCTGATCGCCCAGGGCAGACTTCCCAAAGCTAGAGCTCAGGGCTCTTGGCCCTGTCTACCTCTGTCTTTATCCAGAGGAGAAGGGTGCATGAGCCTCATTCTTTCCATCATCCCAGTTCTTAAGTTCTAGAGTTGTTTTCATAAGCAGCTACAATTGCTTATAAAGGGTAAAGCTGAATCAATATCTGACCTTTTTTGTTTTCCTCTCTTGGAATCCTGTGGGATACTCCTTTCTAGAGACTTTACACTCCATTTGATCTTACCTGGTCTTATAATGGAAGGAGTGCTTGGGCAGAAAGAGCATAGAACCGTGAATCAGGGATCCTAGGTTTCCTTATACTTAGCTGTGTGACCTTGGGCAAACTGTATCTCCTCTTTGGGAAGACGGGTGGCATGGCAAGTAGAAACCAAGACAATGTGGGACTTGAAGGACAGCTGCACATCACAATCACCTGGGGAGCTTTTTTCAAATTAAAATGCTAACAAGATCTGCAAAAGTTCTCCCAAGTCAAGCCCTTTGTGACTCACTGGGGGTGTGGAGGGAGTGGAAGGAGAAGGAAGCAGCAGGTGGGGACATGGCTGTGGAACTGGGAGACCACAGGCTTCAGGGGAGGAGGCTCTTAGTCACTTGTGTTTCTGTTGAGCAACCTTGTCACCCAGGCAACCTTAGCACCAGCCTTTGGTAGATTACTGCAGGGAACAAGAGCAAAGATGCTGTTGAGAATAAATTAGGAAGGGAAGAAAAACCAACTCTTGCTCTGTTTTCTGTTGTGCTAAATCCTGCCTAGAGACATTTTACCACAAGGAAAAGAATGAGTCTTCTCTCTCCTCTGGCTTCAGTGTCCATTAAAACAGACTATTGCTTGACTCTGGGTTTTGAAGTTTTGTTTATTTTTTTTTTATTTCATTTTCTTTTATACAGCCAATCACATTATTTGGCTCACAAAATGGATATTTCAACAGGTGAACACTTCTCCCTAGTACAGTTGATAAAACAGATAATACCACATTTCTTTGTCCCATTAATGCTTTGCCTCCCTATTTTTCTTCTAAATGTCCTTCCTCAGACCCTCCTCTTTCACACACTATATCAGGTATTTACATCTATATACTGTGTTTCTATATCCTTTTGTCAATCAGTTATCTACTATTTTATTATTAATAAGGATTATCTTGAGTTATGCTATTATTACCTTTATCATCTCCTGTGCTCTTTCACATTTTTAAAAAGATATCCTTCTCCTTTCCTATTCAATGGGATTGGCATGACGTAAGTTTTAGGCCCTCCATAGCAAGCAAGATGAAAACCTCTGATGTTATTTGATGGACGGCATGTGGGAAGCAAGAAAACGGGAAAGATGCACCTTTGCCCGCCGTATTTTGGGGCCTAGTTGTACAAGTCTAGGCTGACTTGAGTTTAGCAGTTACTTTTCCATTTCTAAATATTAAATGCCTTCTCTACTCATATGACATAACTCTACTTCCACTAAAATAAGACCGTGTTGAATAACTTTACCATTTAGGAAGCTGGTAACAGGAGGAAGAAATTTTCCAAACTTGTCCTGATTCTTTGTGTTGGATGCAGGAAAGAATAACTGGAGAAACAGAAATTAGGGAGACCCTTGATTTTCATGGGTCTTTACACTCTTTCTCCTCCGAACAAGAAGTTTTTATTCTTTGAGCTCAAGAGTAAGGACTTTGGGGACCAGCAGTTAGCGTAATGGCTATGTCGCTGGACTCCCACGTAGTCGACCGCGGTTCGAGTCCCGGACCCGGCGGCTTAAACTCACGCCGGGCGCGTGTGCGTGTGTGCCCAAGATCCCAAGAGGAGAATGGAGGAGAAGGGATTGCGGCGTGGCCATCGCCCCTGGGGGGTGATTTCTCGCTTTCTATCTCTCTGTCTCTCTCTGTCTGTCTGGCGAGCGCACGCGCCCTATAGCAAAAACCTCTCCAAAAAAAGAAAAAAAAAAAAAAAAAAGAGTAAGGACTTTGGTGCCTAGTGGCTTTTTAGGGATATTTATGTCCTAATGTTTTATTTAAGTAAGAGACCTTTGATTTAGTTACTCAGTTATACAACATGTCATTGAAAACAGCCAAGCTAGTAATTAGTAGTAACAATTATACAGGTTTGTATGTGAAATTGAAAAACATTTTTAAGACACTGTTTTGAATGTGTGTGTTTGTGCATTAAAAAATAAATAAATAAATAAAATACTAATGTATTGGGCCGAGCTGGTCACTGCCACTAGGAAGGTCATTGGTTTTGTACCAGCCCAGACTGAGAGCAGGTGGGGTACTGCAGCATGTGTTCACAAGACACCAACACATATGTTTCTCCCAAGGTGTTGGTAACCACACAGCCATTAGAGGCTCCTGCTCTAGAGCTAGGTGGCATTGCTTATTCAGCTATACCCCCTGCCAGGTCTAAAGGGTCACAAGGTAAAGGAAAAGGGAATTCTGATCTGACTTCCATAGATAATGATGTGTCATCCCCTGCTATTTCAACATCAATTTCTCAAGTAGTTCTCCATCAAAAAGTGCATCACAACTGCCTGGGTGAAATGTTCAAAAAGGAGATTTCCTTATTTCCCAGAAGAGAAATGATTTAGCAAGCCTAGGGTAGGGCATAGAATTTGCAATTAAAAAAAAAAAAAATCAGAATGTTTTTTGTTGTGTATAGTATAGGCACTACACTTTTGGAGACGTCAGCTTAGCACAGTGGTTCTCAAACCTGAGCATGCATCGGAACCACTTGACTGGATTGTTAAAACACAGATCACTGGCCCCACCCCCAGAGAGTCCCATTCAACAGGGCTGGGGTAGGACCCAAGAATTTGCCTCTAGCAAGTTCTCAGGCTGCTGCTGCTGCTGTGAATAGGTGACATTGACCTCAGAAACAGGCATGTTCATGATTTCATACCTCTTCATAAGCCAGAGTCGTCCTCTTGTGCTGGTTCCATAATCAAATGCCTCCGGGGCTGGAGGGATAGTCTGTTATCCGTGAGGTTGCCAAGTGTAGCATGTAAAAACACAGGGGAGCCCAGTGAAATTTGAACTTTGGATCTGTGAAACAATTTTTAAAGTATGTACCAAATATTGCATGGGATGTACTTTACTTAAAATGTATGCACTGCTGATGTAAAATTCAAATTTAACTCAGTGACCTATATTTTACCTGGTAACTCTACACTGTGGAGGGACTCTCAGAACCTGGGTGTAGATAGTGAGGGAACAGCAGCGCTATCTCTTGTTGAACTTTGGCTGTCCCTTCTTGACCAATGGCTAACTCAGAATGGCTAGAGAGTAGAAAGACCCAATGTCCCTTCCCTCTGCCTGTGCCTTTCCTCAGCTAGTGCTGACAACACAGCAGCCCTGGGTATCCTCTTTACCTGTAAGTTTGTTTATCTCTAGGACTAACATACAGTAGCCTGGAAGAGTTAGAGTACTCTAGATCTCCCTTGTCCTGGCTGGAAAGTTCCTAGACACATAGGAAAATCTCTATGTTTGCTCTTTCATGCCTCATTCTATTCCCATCATTCTGAGCTCAACAGTGAAAAAACAAAACAAAAAACACAAAAAACAGGAGGAAGAGAGAAAACAGCTGGAGTAGGAACTTTCTGACACCAATGGCAGTAAATGGTTGAGTTTATTTTTTTCTAGTTAATTGTTTCTTTTCTTTTTTTAATAATTGTGTGTACTACATTCATGCGGGGGAAAACCATTTTGTACACTGTAAAGATGTACATTGATTAAGCGTAAATTTAAAAAGTATAAACAAATTTTAAAAATTTTGAACAGAATTCTTGGCTTTTCTGTCTAATCGTGCACACTAGATCTTCTGATTGGTGTATGTTTTTATTTTGTTTCCCTGCATCTCCATGTGTTCATTTTTGTTCTCACCTTTGGGTCCTTATGGTCATTGCTAGAATGAATTTGGCTTTCCCTATTAAGTGGGATGTTCCCAAGGATGTCTGCAATCCAGAGGTTCATTGAGGGTTCTCCGTAATCAGAGTTCTCCGGAGAAACACAACCAATAAGAGATAGAGAGACATTAAAAAGGAGTTAAGTGAGTTAACTCACTTGATTATGGATACTGAAACATCTCACCATATGCCATCAGCAATTAGGAAACCCAGGACAGCAAGGGGTAGAATTCAGTCTGAGCTCAAAGACCCTAGTAAGAATCAGGGGAGTCAATGGTATAACTCCCACTGTTAGCTAAAGGCCCAGTAACCAGGCGCTCCTTTAGCCTAATAGTGGAAGTTACCAGGTTGAGGCCAGAGAAAGTCAGCTTGGCCTTCCTTTATCTTTTCTTATTCAGGGCCACACTGGTGAGGACAGATGTTTTTGACTCAGTGCACCTAAGTCAGATGTTAATATCTTCTGGAAACATCCTCACAGGTACACCAGAAATAATGTTTTATCAGCAACCTGGGTACCTCTTAAAGCAGTCATGTTAACACATGTGACTGACCATTACACAACACGAGCACTACAATCCCCATCTTTAACCCGGGTTGTCCACTTCTTGTAATGCAAGTTAATGGGGTCCTTTGGGACATAAAGTAATATCCATGAATTTTTTTTTCCTTAACTGTCCAAGAGCTTCTGATAAACAGACAAGCTTTATTCATCCATTTAGTCCACCAGCATCTCTTCAGTGCCTACTTTCTGCCAAATAAATGTCTTAGAAATCTATATGTGATTGCTCAGGAGTTACCCATTCTATAATCTTCTGCCATGTCTGTGGTGTGGTAGGGTGTGACCTTTACTTGAAATCAGCTAGGCATCTGGAAGAGGCCAGAACTGAGTTTGGACTTCCTTCCTAGGATGGGCCAAGTACTAGGAAAGCCAGGGTGGTGGGTAAAATAGGGTATCAGACAAATGAGGCAACAGAGCATTGTGACAAGATGTCCCTGGAGGAAGCCCCATAATCAGGGAAGTCTGTGAGCAAGTAGCTGCAGACTCAGGTTGGAACAAGAAGAGGAAGAAGAGAAGCCAACAGAGGATGGCACAGCCTAAAGGATCTGGAGAAAAACTCAGGCTGAGGCTTGGACATCAGGATCAAGGCCGAGGCCTTGTTACCTAAAATAGGACACAAGAGTGACTTGGATCTCAGAAATAAGAAAAATGTCCTGCATTGGCAAAACATAAACAAAAAGTTGGAAGCCACAATAGAAGTAAAAGATTTGTATATTTATAGAGTATTGACTTAGAATTGCTAGAATTCTACTTTTCCGGGAACCAGCAGTTAGCATAATGGTATGTCGCTGGACTCCCACGTAGTCGACCGTGGTTCACGTCCCGGACCCGGTGGCTTAAAACTCACACCAGGCGCGTGTGCGTGCGTGCCCAAGATCCTGAGAGGAGAATGGAGGAGAAGGGATTGCGGCGTGACCATCCCCCCTGGGGGGCGATTTCTCACTTTCTGTCTCTGTGTCTCTCTCTGTCTGTCTGGCGAGCGCACCCGCCTTATAGCAAAAATCTCTCTAAAAAAAAAAGAATTCTACTTTCCCAAGGTCAGACATGCTCCTTTGGGTTCCATGAAGTCTAGCCTGGAATGTGTAGGTTAAGTGGCATTCTAGGGGACCCAAATGGAATATTGTGGGAATTGGGCAGAGCCTACCATTATTCTCAGTCTCTCCTGGATTTCCACAATAATAGGCATTTAATGAGCATTTATGGCATTGAAAATAATTTCCACTGGGTGAATCAATCCATTCAGACTAGATTCATGGAGAAGCTACAAGGCAGCAGATTTAAAATTTCATTCAGATTAGAGAAGCAGGCAGAAGGATCTGGCTTGCTTTGGAAACAGGGACTTAATTTTGTCCCTGGGGAAAGAAGAAAACTAGGAAGTACTGGACAAGGCCAATGAAACTTGATGCAAGTTGAGTTAAGATACAACTGGTGGCTGCAGAGAGATGAGACGCCGAAGGGCTGATTGGAGAAGCTTTTCATGGTATGGATCTGCAGATGAGCGAAGAGGAGTTGTTCCCATCACCGACCTGCAGGACCAGCAGGCAAAGCCCTTAAGAAGTGGTGAAGCCAAGTGCCTGCAGGTACTTCTCTCTCCTGAGCCCTGGAAGAAGCCAGCTGTGTCTCTGCTGATGAGTGACTGTTACCAAGCTCTCTGGAGCATGGAGGCATTGGAGTAGAAAGATCAGCCTATGGTTGAGTGCAGGTAACACAGAAATGCTCAGTGCTCAGCACTAGCTTGAAGGGCTGGATTACAGATGTAGAGGAAGGACACTGGGTACCTACAGTTTCCTCTGAGAGGGGAGAGAAACCCAGGTGCTGGAAGAAGCTGCACAGATTCCACGGAGGCCATCTATAGCCAGAATACTCAGCAACATCTTTACTGAGAGAGCAAGTATTTATGGCAGGGACTGGTTTCCTGGGTCTTGCCCTGCCTGTTCTGTCCCAGAAAAGTCACACAGTTAGTTCTAGGTTGAAAGAAGATCTAAGCTATTACACACTCTCAGGACCTGGATTGATACTTTTAAAGGTCCCTAAATGGATATTTATAGGTGGCATTTTCCTTTGTGACTGTGATTACAATGTATTTGGCTTATAAAGATTCTAAAAATGTCCCATATCTTGGGATGAAAACCAGGTAAACATTCTGGCTCACCACAGCCCAGGTTAATGTCTGGATCCTGTGTTTTTAGGCTCGGGAGGGCATAGATTGATCAGTGAGAAATTCAGCAAGGTCACTGTTTTCCACCCTCTTCCTGTACTACCTTAGTGCTCCAGACTGGAAAGACTTAATGCAATGCTCAAAGACACAGACCAGGGGAGAATAATAAGGTAATAATCCTGAACACCTGTCTAAGTTGTCTCACTTCTTATGAATCTGACAGCCAATAGCTCTACTTGATTCTCACAACAATTCTCACAATGGAGGAAGTCAGGTCATTATTATCTCAGTCATCTGAGTGAGGGAAGTAAAGTCCAGAGGGTTGAGTCACTACCTGAGCTAACTCAGTCTAGAGCTCCGCTCAGGATACCACTGGCAGGGTGATTATTCAAATTGTTCTCTGCATTCTCACCCATGATTATCTAAAAGAGGTGGGCAAAGTTGTTTAGACTGAAACTCTCATGCTGATTCCAAAAACATTGGTTTCTGGCTGCTTCAACTCAAGGATTTTGGTACCCACACCTCTTCTTCACTCTTTTTTATTTCATTCACAGCTTTAGTCCTGAGCAAAAACTTTAAGAGTTTTTGTTGTTGTTGTTTGTGTGTTTTTTTAGGTATATTTATTTATTTATTCTATTAAGAAGAGAGAGGGAGGGAAAGAGAGAAAGAATGTTCCCAAAGAAGTTCCAATGCCGTAATCTACCACTAGCTAGCTTTCAGCTAGCCCCTGATCATGGGCACACACGTGCCCAGCATAGTCAGGAAGGTCTCCAGACTCTGAGAAGCAATCCCACCTTCCCATGTGGAATATCTCTTGGAATAGCATGTTTTCCTACTATGCCACCATCTGGCCTCGCAAGAACCTTAGTTTTTATTTTAACTCTTATTCTCTGTAAGTTTCACAGCTTTTTGTGCTTTACTAACAATTAATTTATTCTGTATGATAACTCATGAAGGAAAAACTACTTTCATTTTCATTTTACAAGTATAAACCAAGACCTGAATATTAGGCAATTGTGTAAGATCTTGTCACCAGGGTGTAGCAGAGGTGTGCCTTGAATTAAAGTTGATAGTCTTGAAAGCCTATTGTCTTAATCATGAGTACGATGTTGTCTCTTAATCTAGAGCAGTGGTTCTCAAACCACAGTATGCATCAGGGTCTCTGGGGGTTTTCAGAAAGCCTGTATTCCTTTCAGAGACTCTGATTCAGTAGGTTTGGGTGGAGCCTGAACATCTGCATTTCTAATAAGTGATGAGGCTGATGGTACTGGAGGGGAGCCCATGCTTTGAGAACCACTGATCTAGGGGCTCCCAGTGCAGCTATCTGAGAATCAGCTAGGTGATTTTTGAAAAATGAAGACTCGAGGACCCCCTTTCTAGATATGTTTAGTAACAGGGCATGGAAATCTGTAGTTTCACAAAGATTTGCTGGAGGCTATAATACAAAACCAGTATGAACCTGGATTAATCTCCTGATGACTCAGTTTTCCATCTACAAAATTCACCAAAGAATTAGTCCACTCATGACTGACTAGCCCAAATGAGGAAACACATAACAAAATGCTTCGTGAAGATACAAGTTCTAGTTAGAAGCCGTTTACTATGGTTGTTGAGCAGTTATCATGGGCTTCAGAGAGGGACCAGCCTAATTTTGCTTCTAACAGCTATATTTTCACCAGTAAATTGTCACCTCTAAAGTGGGAATAATAATAATGTGTACATAGAGTTTTTAAAATTAGGTGAAATAATGTATTTGTGTTTAGCGCATGGCAAGTATGCAGTGAAATATAATTTGATATGTTTTTTTAAAATGTATTATTTTTATTGTCCTTTCTTTCATGGTGACAGTTGTATGTGTGTATCTTGTCTGGTTAATACGTATTGAGAGACCTCTTCCTCATTTCCTATGAGCTCACCTGTTCTTTAACCCAGCTCTTCTCTTCATTTGCCTCATTATGTGCTATCCAGTCCTCTTTTGTACAGGTCGATATGGTCTGCGATCTCAGGGTCTTATTCTTTATTTTGTTTGTCTAATTTTGGATCAGAACCAAAGAACAACAACTGACATTGTGTCTCTGTTTAGAGCCTTACGGAATTTATTATACATTGTCTCGTTAGATACTGTGGAATACTTTGATGATGATGATGATGACAATGACAACAGAGTGATGATTCTTCTTGATGAGTGGGACGAAGAAGCCACAGAGAAAAAGAAGTGATTAGCATAGATCCCTCAAACTCTTTAAGTGTTGGAGATAGGGACTATCCAGTCTATGCTTCAGTTCTGTACTAAACTATAGGGAGACATATTTTATGTTACGTGTTTTTTATTATTATTATTATTATTATTATTCAGATGCATTTTCCCCAGTCCTCTCCCCTCTCCTAAAAATAATGTAGTTACTTTTAAGTTGAATTCTAGTAAGGTTACCAGTTGTTTTTTTCAACATTGAAACTTTTGATCCAAAAGCATAATTTGCCTCACCAGTTACCTAGGTCCTCTGTATCCATTAGTCAAGCTCTGAAATTTTCCTTGTACATGCTATCCATATTTATTTGGTTTATTTTTAGGCATCCTGTCATTTTATGTTTACTTGGATGGGCCCACTTTTTCCCAAGTTGATTTTTGCTAACATTTTGGAAATTTGTTTATTTTATAAACCTATCGATTTGGATGACTATTTTGTAAACAGGTACATAGACCAAAACTGCCAGAAGTAATCATTTTGGGAAGTTATAAATAGAAAAATTATATAATTTTCAAATAACATTTCTCATTCTTTTCAACAATCTAAAGTATTTTCTTTTCTTATTGCTTTGGCATGGATACTTTTGTAGAATTTGAGACATGAGGAAGTTGGCTTAGGTTCACTTGTCATCGGCAAGATTAAATATGTTCTGAAGGTTATGAGTGCAAGTAAGCTTCAAGTATTGTGACTGTTTCTAAAACAATAAATTATGAAAGCTTAGCTTCCTTACAGGTTCCTTAATATATTACTTGGCATATTATTTAAACATATCCATCATTTAAAAAATAATAAATTTATTCATCATTAAGTAAAAACTAAAGAGGATGCAATTTCCACATTCACCAAGTTAATTGCAGAAAAACAAGCAAAAATTATTTCTGGAGCACAAAAATAAAATTCACTGACTGAAATTAACTTACTAACTGAAAATAAATTAACTGACAATGAATGTAATCAAATTTATCTATTTTTTGCATTGGTAATCATTAGTATGTTTTTAAATAAATATAGAAAGAGCATGATTGTGTAGCACTTTGTTTCTGTGTTTTTTGGGACAGGACTTACGACTGCCAAACTTAAAAAGAATAATTATTTCTGTTGATAAGAAATATTTTAATATACAAATGCTCACATCCAAGTAGAAAAAAAATAGAATTAAAAAATTTTAAAGGTTAGAGTTTAAATGAGAAAACTAAGGCCTGGAAAGCTAAAATAACTTACAGAAGTTCACATGTGGAGTAGTGTTAGAAAAGAACTAGAAGGTGGATGTCCTGACTCTCTTAGTGCCGCCACAGTCAGACCATTTCTGAAACATGCCTTGTAGATAATTGCCATTTTGTTTATTTGAAATATGGATAATTGCATTAATGGTTATTGATGGTCCTCAGTCTTGCTGAATCATCATGACCTCAAGCAACCATTACTTCATAGATCATTGTACTTCAAATGGACATTTAAAGTTGACAGGATCATTCCTCCAGGGGTATACCTCAGCTCAGCCCCTTCCAGATCATGCAGGTCTACATCTACTCTTTTGACAGTAAAGACACAAGAAGGACAATTCTATAGAGGGCAAAGTATGTTGGTAAGGAATCACCCCTTCTCCCCAAGTCATAGCTATTGAACCAACTACTGTATCAGTTCATCTTGCCTTTCTCTAGTAGAAACATGGTAATGTTACAGAAGTAATTATTAGCAAGCTCAAGAAACTCTGAATTAATTCTGAAAAATAAGGCTTCCCATTTCCACCTCAGAAGATCAAGAGTGACTACTAGGCCTGTATTTTAATTAATAATCTTTAAAACAGGTATCATTGGTTGGATTAATCGACACCCATTCCAACTATCTTTAGTGTATATATATATATATATATATATATATATATATATATATATATATATATATTTACTATGTAGGCTAGAAGGCTGAAAACTACATTTGCCAGGTGCCCTTGCAGCTAGGATACCGATTAATAGTTTGGTTCTACCAATTAGAATTATTTCATCTGTGACATGGAAAAATAAGAGGATGCAACTATGCCAAAAGAAATAGGATCTTTAGGGTAAGAAGACTTATGAACAAGTGGTGGCAAATCTGGATCTGCCAACTTCAAGGATAGCTCTTGCCTAGAGATGGCCCACAGTGTTTCACTGTAACAGTCCTGGAATATAAGGGAGTGCTATTCTTGGGTGCTTTGGGTCTGGACATATAATGAATAAACCTGGGTTGTTGATTATCCCGAAGAGTACATAATCTTTTTTTCCTAAGTTTTATTTTTTTTTAAATGAGGAGATAGAGAGAGAAAGACTCCTAATAGGAACTTGTTATGTTGTAATTCCCCCCAGCCCCAGCCTTTCAGCCAGCAAGGGTCATAAATGTGTTCCAACTGACCCAGGAACTGAACCCAAGGGCTTCCCACATGATTCTAGTATGACACAGTGGTGCCTTACTGCCTATACCACTGCAATTCAGCCTATAATCTTCCTAATAGCCCTTTCTGCTTAAACTGGTTGAACTTGATACTTTTTTCATTACCAGAGGGCACATGTACTCTCCAGAGAGAGACAAAGAGAGAGGGCTATGAAGAGGGAGAAAGCAATGAGACACGGTCACACTGCAATTCCCCCTCTTCCATCTCTGCAATCCATCAGAATTCTGGGCATGTATGCACGTGTGTCCAGTGTTTCTGGCCCTCAGGCCAGGACCCAGACTGCAGTCAGCTATGTGGAATCCGGCTCCTTTACCTATGAGGCTATGTTGGCACTAAACATTATCATATTTGCCAGGTAGTCTTCTAAGCACTTCATATGTATTATTTGTGTAATGCTCATCTCTGTTTTTAGGTATTTATAAACATTATCCACATATTAAAGATGAGGGAACATAAGTAATGAAGAGGATGACATGCCTAAGATCACACAGGAAGAAAGGAAGAGAATTCTGGATATAAACCTAAGTAATGTGGCTCTGTAGCCCGTGACCTGCCACCTGGGGTTCTGCTACTCATGAAATAGAAATTATCATTATTACTATTATTATTGTTATCCAGAAGCAGAGATGAAGTATATTCAGAGAGGACTGGTGACAGCAGTTGTTCAGCTGGTGAGTGACAGGGCAAAGGTGGACCCAAGATTTCCAGATTCCATATTCAGGGGTCTTTCTGCTATATCCCACAACTGGTCAGTTTCACTCTATTATTTATTTGTTCATTCATTTATTCAGACTCAATTATTCATGCAATTCTCCATTTATTCAGCTCTATTATTCCTTTGAAAGTACTCTGGTCTTTTCTATTTGTTGAAGAATATGGAGCTCATATTCCTAGGGACTCTTCCTATAATGTGCTGAGACCCACACCTCATTTCCTTTGGGGTCCTATAGAGGTGTAGCATGACCCATAAAAAACACCATCTCTACTCATAGCTCATGATTTTTGCAAATTAATGATCTAAGTAAAATGGACCATTGCCTTTAAAAGTGTGCAATAAAATATGATAATAAATGCCAGACTGAGGATCATAATGGAAAAACAACTGTTTGGGGTATTTTGCTATGGTACAGTTCTCCAGCCTGAGTCTTTATATAGAGCTAACTGGGGCTTTTTGGGGTTCCATGTTCAATGCCGCGAGTCTTCACACATGACTGGGTGTAGAATAAAAACTGCCTGTGAAGTCAAAAGAGGCTTAAATCTGAGGCCTGCCAATAGGCGTATCAATTAGACAGTGACCCAGAAATTCTTGGAAGAGTGATTTTGAGCTCCCTTCTATCTCTTAAGGGCTCTTTCCCTTCCTTTCTCCCTTCCATGATTCCTTAGTAGAAAACTGGAAGAGCTGGGATGTCTGCCAAGGAAGGTTTAGGAAAACAAAAGTTAACTGCTGTAGCTTTGAGAAATAAATTGCTCTGTGAGGCAAAGGAAAAAATCAAAGATCCTGGGAGAAAAATGAAGCCACAGTTTCAATTATAACTGTTACCAGGTTTAGATCCAACTTTGGGCCAAAGTGTCATCCAGACAGATGTTCTTGCAATTTGGTTTCCATAATAAATGTTGTACTTGTGAAAATATTTTAATGACGTCTCGGCACTTTACTAGCCCTCAAACTCTAGGAGATTTTCCAGGTCAGGCGAAGAGCATTTGCACCAGCTCACCCAGTGACCTCTTCCATTCTGCCTGGACTCACGGAGAACATTAAGCTTGCAGATGTAATTATTGCATAATAAAGTATTGATTTCCTAAGAAACATTTTCTTCTCTGTAATTAGCATGTACAAGGAATACATCCAACAACCTTTATAGAGGATTAAACACCTATGGCCACTTGAATGAGACACTTAGTACTTTAGTTAAAGAATAAACAATGTTAGAAAAAAAGCTGTAATTTGCAGAACTGCAAATCAGATGCATATCATATCTAAGTGTTCTAACAACGTCCTAGTTCAGATTTTAAAATAGTTTTGATATATGATATAAGCCATTCTGAAAATGCCATTTAAAGGTAAATTGTATTCACACTTCAGTCTTGGACTTTAGTTTTGTCTGTCAATGGGATAACTCTTGATTCATCTACAGACCGTTTTCATCCATTAAAACATCAGAAACAAAATGATGCTCAAGTATTACATAAAATTAAGGTCCCTCTAAAATCAAAGAAATCTTCAAGTATAATTTAAAGATAATTTCAGCTAGATACACAACTGGGGTTATTTAATACACGGAGTGAACAAAAGCTGTAATGACTTTGAATATATTTAGGGGAGGAAAGAGAAGAGTTATAAATAACTCATCTGGACAAGATGTTTTTCCACGTGTTTCTGGTTTGCTCCAGTTGAAGTTAAGGGAGCGCTTTCATGTTCTTCATGTGTTCTGTTGAAATTTTCTCCTGAATGTGTTGAAGTTAGCTTTGGGGGGAACTTCAGACACCAGGGCTGCTGAATGTTGAGAACTAGTGTGCTAACATCACTAGAAGATCAGCCAATTGGACTCCACTCCCAGTCACAGCACTGGTGAGCTCTGCCACTTAAAATTAGTGCTTATCTTTAGCTGTATGCTTCAATTCTGCAGACTAGGTGGCAACTTGGCATTGGCCTTAAGATTAGAGCAATATGGTACCATTTATTCTTTCTTTATCTCTCAGGGGAGAGTAGACAGCATTCATTCAATTCACCAAAAGATCTGTTGACTCTCTCTTCCATCCTCAGCACTTTATCGAATAGGGTAAGGAGGGAGGGTTTGAAGGGGACATAGCTCCTGTCCTCAGGTCAATAACAACATGTCAAATACATGTGCACAGATGACCAATCATATGTAAATATAGGGGTAGAGCTTTTGCTTGTGTTGTTCTCTGTGCCTGGAAGGCCTTCCCCTTACTTCTTCAGCCAATACTAGTCACTCTAAAAAAATGTAGCTCAAATCGTCTTCCCTACAGGAAGCTTTAAACACAGAGTTTACAGCTTCATTGTTTTCCATATTATGTTAAAAACATGTTTCAATGGGCCTAGATCAGTTATTAAAATCTGATTTCCCCCCAAACAAGGATTAATTATGTTCCTCTTCATATCCCAGGACGTAGAAACTATCTTTAATGGTTGCAGGTAAACACCTAGCAAGGAATTATGCCATTCTTCTCTGCACACTTATTGGGTTTTCAAAAAGTCATGATATATTTTTTTCTATGTAAAAATGCGTCATGACTTTTCTGACAACCCAATATATCAAATAGTTTTCCTAATGATAAGGGGAATATATTTTCCTTGAATTACAATTATTTGGTCATGTGTCATCTCTTCTAATATACTGAAAGTTTAGTGATGCTTTGCAGCAAAAAGACACATCTTTGAAACATGAGCCTACCACTTCTTGTCCAAGGGACTTGGGCATTTTATTGTAATAACAATACTAATTTCATAGAATTGTTATAAAATTTAAATGACATGGAAATTACCTAACAGTGTTTGACAAATCATGTATATTTAATAATTGTTATTCTTTGTACTCTTACGGAAGGAAAAATATCCAGAATTATGCACCTTACACATAGTAGACATTCAAAAATAATGTTCAGAAAGACATAAATTAGTTACACAAGCAACCAATAAGGTGGAGGTTCAGAGTGAAGTAGCCACTGTGGAGTTTAGTGCCTAGTAAATACTTCATGTGTGAAGGAAGAGCTGGGTGAACACTGAAGACCGCACAAGATTTTGAATAGAAGCAAGCAAAAGAAAAACTGTTTATTTTATTTTAAAATTGTATTTGTTTTTTAAATGTATTTTTTCTTACTTACTTATTCCATGAGAAAGAGAAACAGAAGGACATCCCCAACAGGGTCCCCATGCCACAATCCAACACCAGTCTAAGCTGGCTTGAATCACTGGCATATGCTTGCCATGCTCAGAGAGGTCCTGGGTTTACATCCCAGAACCTTTGCTATATAGGTAGTAATGTTACCACTGTGTCTCCATCTGGCTCCAAGGTAGCTGTTATTTGTTGATTACTTTTTTTTGTGCCAAGCATTCTGGAAATTTCTCTGCATGTCTTATTTAATCTTCACAATAATCCTAAAAAGTATTGTTATTACTACTACCTTTTTTTAAAAATATTTTTGTTTTATTATAGAAGTTTTATTGTTCTAGATTTTTCATTAGGACCTATGATACATTTTTTTTCTTTTTTCTGTTTTTAATTATTATTATTATTATTATTTAAACATTCAATCACTATACATCATTTAGATTGTAAAGAGATTTTACCCACCATGAAATACACCTCAGTCCAGCCTAATTGAGAATGCTATACACATCATCAACAGATAATAAACCATATCAGTGTCCCATAAATGTCTTACCTCTCTATTTTTTCCTCAAATTACCTTTCCTATGCTCTTCCCCTACCACACTCTCCTTCCACTTTGTTTCTAGTGTCCATAATAATTTTTAATGCTTTTATGACCACCAATCTTTCAGTCTCTACTATAGATCATGGACAGTTAGTATATATTAAGTGGAGATAAACAGTGTCTCTCTTTCATAGCCTGACATGCTTCACTCAGCACAAATCTTCCATATTCATCCATTTTCTGTCACGTTCCAGGGCCTTATTGTTGTTTATGGCTGAATAGTATTCCATGGAGTATATGTGCCACAGTTTTTGAATCCATTCATCTGTTTGTGGACATTTGAGTTGGCTCCATATCTTGGCAATCGTGAGTAATCCCACAATAAATATAGTTGTGCAAGCACTTTTCTGACTGAGTATTTTCCTGTCCTTTGGGTAGATACCCAGGAGTGGAATTGCTGGATCATATGGTAGTTCTATTTGAAAATCTTTGAGGAACCTCCATATTGTTCTCCATAGTGGCTGGACCAACTTACATTCCCACCAACAATGTAGGAGTGTTCCCCTTTCACCACATCCCCTCCAGCACTTACCTTTTTTTATTTTTTTTAATCAATCTTCACCATCTGACTGGGGTTAGGTGGTATCTCATTGTGGTTTTGATCTGCATCTCCCTTATGACAAGGGATGCTAAGTATTTTTACATTTGCATTTTGGCTGTTTGTATGTCTTCCTTGGACAGTTGTTTATTAAGCTCATTTTCCCATCTTTTAATTGGGTTAATCATTTTCTTCTGTGTAGGCTGCTTGAATTTCCTGTGCATTCTGATTATCATTCCTTTATTTGAGGCAGTTAACAAAAATTCTCTCCCATTCTGAGGGTTGTTTATTCACACTAATTACAATGTCCTTTGCTATGCAGAAACTTCTTAATCTGATGTAATCCCACCTGTCTATTTTGGGGAATATTTCTTGTGCTTTGGGGGTCTTGCTTAAGAAGTCTTTGCCTACCCCAATGCCTCCCAGAATTTTCCCAGTATTTTCACCAGTAATTTTATAATTTGCAGTCTTAGGTTTAGATCTTTGATCCACTTTGAGTTGATTTTTGTTAATGGTGACAGATAGGGGTTCAGATTCATCTTTGTGCAGGTGGATACCCAGTTTTTCCAGCACTATTTGCTAAAGAGGTTTTCCTTTTCCCACTGGATTGACTGGTACCCTTTGTCAAAGATTAATTGGTTGTATGTTTTGGGGTTTGTTTCTGGGGTCTCTACTTCATTCCATTGGTCCTTGTTTCTGTTTTTGTGCCAATACCATGCTGTTTTGATTACCACCACTTTGTAATATATTTTGGGGCCGTGAAATGCAATGCCACCCACTCTACTCTTCTTGTACAGAATGGCTTTGGCAATACAAGGTCTTCTATGATTCCAGACAAATTCTATGATTGTTTTTCTTGACCTGTGAAGAATGTCTCTTGTTATTTTATAGGGATTACAGAAAAAGCAAACTGAAGGTTTGAGAAGTTAAAGTATTTTTTCAAGTTTATATAGTTAATATAGGTCAGCTATTGTCACATTAGTGCTGTGTAACAAACCACACCAAAACTTAGTGGTTTTAGATGGCAATTATTTAGTCTCACATACATGGATCTGAATGTTGGTTGCAATTCAATTGAACTGGGGATGGCTGCTGTCCAGGCTCTGCACTCCAGCTGCTGTAGTTATTCTATCCTCAAATACAGGCCTACCATGTGGCTTGTTTCATCTGAATACTTTTGGGGAATTTAAAGAACCACATTTATGTAGGACATGTTCTTCTTATATAGCTTCATGGAGCACAAACAGACAAGCTCAGTTGTTTGATATCAGTGTGCACAAATGGGAAAACTCAGTCGATGTAAAAGATGTAAAATATCTTTTATATCATGTGTGCTAATATCCCACTGGTTAAAAAAAATCACATGGTCAACCCCAAAGTCAAAGAATAAGCTCGTGTTACCCACTTATGAGGTCATAACAAGGGTATGGCTGAATATTTTTATTGCAAGAGAAGAAGAGATTAGAACCACTAAGTTAGTTCTATAAATAAGAACTTGTAGAGTCTGTATCTAATCTTATCTGACTTTAAGGCAGAAAATCTTATTCTACTATATGCCATCTCTACAGAGAGGAAAATAGCTTCAGGTTAAAAAGAAAGTGAGGAGCTACTCAGCCTGGAGCAAGGAGAATATGGATGTGCTGGAGTGGCAGAGTGCAAAGAGTCCCGAGAGCAGGGACTACCATGCACAGTCTTAGAAACACTTATGATTTTAACATTTTTTTTTTAGTTGTTTTCCTGTAGGGTGCCTGTGTTCACCAGAAAGATAGAAGAGAGAAAGTGAGAAATTAGCCCCCCAGGGGTAATGGTCATGCTCCAATCCCTTCTCCTCCAGTTTTCTCTCAGGATTTTGGGCATGCAGCAGCACACACTGCCAGCGTAATTTGCAAGCCACGAGGTCTGGGATTTGAACCACAGTCAGCCATGTGGGAGTCCAGCTCCTTAAACACACCATCTGCTAGCCCCAGCAGTCATGATTTTATTAGTGAATGGTTATGAAATTTAAGAGTTCTCTGGGTGACATAGCAAATATTTTTTTTCTGAATTTCAAAGTGCTATATGCACCCAAGGGCTCTGCTAGCCTATATGGTTCATCTACACAGAATGGAAGGAGTTCTCTAAAGCAATCGGCATTCCCCAAGAAAGAGACAATAGAATTGAAAGGGTGTAACTGAATATAGTAGGTAAAGGGACCATTTAGAGAGTTATGGCTAGGGAAAGAGGTGTGCACAAGAGATGAAAAGGCACCAGCAACAGTGAAAGCCATAATTAACCTTAGATCTGAAGGAACAGAAAGAGGGAATAGTATTACTGAAGCCCAGTGAGACATAGAGCTGTGAAGGGGGGTGAGTGCTGTTCAAAAGGAAACAGCCAGTCAGAACCATGGTGGGGTATGGGAGTGGGGATGGGGAGTGGATGGTGATAGAGGAAATAGATAATCTAGCCTCTCCTTCCTCTCACTTTTCTCATCTCCTACTGGAGATTGTAGTAGGCCAAATCTACCCAGAGAAGGTAAGAGAGCCTCAGATGCATTGTGTAGAGCCACTAAGTAGGGTGTAGAGCAGGGCAGAGGAAAGAAAAAATGAATAATCTGGGGAGAAGAAAATGGAGAATGATCACAATATAGCTTCTGGCTTGAGAAATTAGGAAAACAAACAAACAAACAAACAAAAATAGTTTCAAAGATGAGTAGCTTAGCATAGATATCCTGCTTGGGAACAACATATTCAGCCAAGGGGTCCATCTTTTGTGAGTAAAGATCATACTGAATTTCAAACCTTATTCATTTCCTAGAGTGATGTCTTGATGTCAGAGTAAGTTACACAGTGGTATTCAATAGCTCTATCTGCACCATTCCTAACATATCGTTTCTTACTATTAACCCAGGAAGGACATAACCCCTCAAACTCCCTCCTAGCTTTTTGATTGAAGTAAAAAGTTGGTTAAATGGGTCCCCAAGGAATCATTGAAATAGCTGAGGTTCTATCGCTAATGGTGAAATAGACTTCGCTGTCTTGCCTCTATTTCCCAGACATGACCTTACCGTCATGTAACTACATAGATGATGACCAAGATGACTGTGTTCTGCCTGGAAGCAGATCCACCTATTTCTACCATGGATCACAGTTCAAGTACCTCCAATCATTGCATGTAAATAGGAAGAAAAAGCTTCCATCTATCTCTGCTGGTATGTACCTAAATGACATATGCATTCCCCAAGGTTTAGAACAAATAAATGCATCTTTACTCTGGTATTTTAGGACCATTGGTTTAAAAGGTTTGAAGAGGGAGGAGCAAGCTCATACCTACAAAATGAGCACTTCAGATAGCTGTAAGTCTTTGCTAACCTACACAAACTTGATGGCCTTGCTGCTCTAGGAGTGATTACATATTTACCTCTGTTCTCAGGCTCCTAAACTCTTTGGAAGGTAGGAGGGTCTACCTGTTTTCCTTTTTTTCTCAATTCTGAAAACTGTATTATTGGCTGGGCCCCTTGGTATGCAGAACTGCCTGGCTGAATTTCATTCTTTGCCCTCCTTTCCCCAACCCCAGAATGTTAGTTGAATAGGTGCACTGTGGGTTATTTGCAAGAATGTATTTTTCTTGAACATTGTAATTATATATATTTAATTATTTATACAGTCCAACATGAATGAGCCACTACCATGTACCAAGTACTAAGATTACTAAAATAAAATTAAGGTCTCTGCCCTCAGGAACATACACAAAATTTATCTTTGAATCCCGTATCTTTGAGAACTTAAAAGCTCTACTAAGATAGGCCTCTACTTTTTGGCAGCTAAGCCATTATCACTGCTTTATCAGTGTCTCATGGAACAGTCAGAGAATTAATAGTTTATCTTCTCCAAGACGTCATAACTGGTTAATAGTAGAAAGAAAGATAGAGCACTTTTCTTTCTCCCTTGCTACCATGTCTTGGTAAGCAGGAAAATGTTATTTCTCTTGGATGTGCTGAGAAATTCCCATGACCTTACTGGGAATTACTAGAGGCTGTGTCACCTCATTCACAAGTAAAACCATAAACAGTCCATTCTTGTTAGATGTTGCATTGGTCTATAACACTTCAAGGTTTAATGGGAAAATCTGAAAATCTGAACTTGGCAGTGACCTCATTTTCAAAGCCAGTCCTAAGACCTGCAGTGAAAGGTTTCTGGCTTAGATTATTTCATACACCTTACTCTTTGGGCTCTCTAGAGAAACAGCTTTTGGCTCACCTGGTAAACCAGCTGTGTCTGAATTGCTGGACTTGGTTCACTTCTTGGCCAGGGGAAGGCATTTGACAATATCTGACATAGAATGAAGTCCTGGGCTAACTGATACAGTCTTTGTTGAAAGACAGCCAAGGGGGCCTAGCCTCCCCACCCCACAGCTGCATACCTGTATCCTAGAGCCCCTAAAACAAGAACAGAATTCTGCTCTATGAACGTGTGGTTATACTTAGTTACATAGCAGCATAATTAATGCCACTTAATGTAAAGTGAAAACAGAATTTCTGCAGCTGCCAACTTCCTCCAGCTCAGCCAGTACTATATGCTGACTTCATTTATAAGCATTATTTTCTTTTTCATCATGCTGATTACAGAAAGAAAATCAGTTCAAGTAAGAGAAACAGACCTCAAACTTCAACTGACAGCACACCAAATACAAAATTTAGTTTGCAGGTATTGATTTCCATCTAGTGCCATGCCAGTTGCTCCATAAAACTGAAGACTTTCTGACATCTTAGTCAATGGTCAATTTGAATGCATTAGGCCCATGAATTCTGTTGGATTCTAGGCAGGGATCTTTATTGGCATCACATTCCCTATTCTCTCAACTTGTTGTCTACCTTCACCTTAGAGTCACTGCTAACTATATGAGAAAATCTTCATAGCAGTAAATGAACTTTTGGTTTTCTAGTCTTTTAATCGTTGCCATAGTTTCATTGGCAAGGGCCTGGCTAATCCTACAGGCATTTTCCTACATTCCATCTACTATGCTTGGGTGTGCAATCATGAGTCAGCAGTGCCTGGATGGAGCAGTCTATTGGGCCACAGTGGAAAGCCTTGCTGTCTGCAAAAATCTTCAGTCAATGTCAAGACACTTAATACTTGGAAAATAATGGTCTTCCCAAATCTTCCTTGATAATAATAATTTAAAAATTTGAGTTATTAAGATTATGGTAAGGATGAATTTGAATTTTTTTCTTAGCCAAGCTAAGTAATGTGTATGGCTTTATGTTGAAAAAGTGATAGGGAGGGGCTTGCACGATCCGTAGTAGTACGTACTAATTGAAGCTTATACAGAAAATAGATGATATCTGCCTAGGCACCATGTAGGTGAGAAACACCCCCTTATGGTCAAAAGTCCAGAGCCAGCTCTATATATTTTGAGCAATTCTTAACACATCAGTTGTCTAGAAGCAATTTGCTTTCAAATTGATGACACAGACCTATGGAAGATGGAAAAAAATCAGCATGAGTAATTTTTGGCTCCACCAAAAGTAGTAGAGCTTCTTTGCTCTACTCTGTACTCTTTGAAACCAGAGGGAGCTTCTCTAGCAGAACAGCTACATCAGGATAGGAGAGTGGATTAGAAATCAAGTCATCCCTGGAAATGAAACACCAATGATAATTAAATTAAACTCTTTGTCAATGCACATTTTCCAAAAATACTGGAAATCTCTAAAGAGTGCAATTAGCAAACTCTGCTCTTCAACAATTGAATTGCCCACATCTTGCTTCAACTTTCAAGACATATGAAAATGCTAATGTCTATTGTTATAAAGAGAGAAATATGGGAAAATTCCAAAGCAGACGCCAAAAAATAACAACCAAAAACTGCCCTCCACCCTTTTCCTGATCCCCCTGGCACCCTAATTGCTGCATCATTAGAGTTGTACAGTTTACAGCCTCAGTAATCAATTATGTTCCAGCCTTCATCATCTAGATCCCCACACCCAGGCAAGGCAGAGCCAAAGCAGGCTCCCAGAGCAGCTGAAATTCATGTAGAGGGAGCCACAGATTTTCTCAGTAGTTATTTCCACGTTAAAGGAAGATTTTCCTTGTCTACTGGAATGTGTGCTCTAAGAGAGGATTCTATTATAATCATGCAAAATCTAAAATGAGGTCCTGTCTTAGGCAAAATAGGCCAATTTCCTTCTCCATATTTTCTCATCCTTTTGTATATAGTTCCTCCCTTTTTTCTACCACAGACATCCACTCTTCAAATTCCTGTTGAATTTTGATTAAACCACATACTTAGACCTTCAAAAACTTCTCCTCCGTGCTTTCTCCCTTGCCTTTTTACTGCTAACAAAACATGCCATTTCTTCTGCCTTTGTTTGTTTGTTTGTTTGTTGTTTTGCTTTTGTTTCTACTATTTAAACCCATATAATTAACTCATTTAAGGTAAAGCATTAATGACAAAAATAGCTTAACGTGGAAATCCAACCAAATATCATATGTATAAGGGTAAAATTTTTATCATCTCAGCTGCTAGCATGACCTTTCTTCTTATAGAGGAACTGTCATTGTTTGGAGGAAACAACTTACTAAGTCATTTGGGATAGAAGGAGAGACACTGAAGATAACTATTTCATCAAGACTGCAAGCTTTTAAAAAGATCCTTAAAATGTGTTGCATGAGAGACTGAAAGAAACTTGTCCTTTGCTTTTTAGAGGAAGGAGAGAGAAGAGAATAGGTAGGAAGAGAAGTGTGGAAGGAAGGGAATATGACATGAATTGAGCTCTTTGTGAGACTCAGAATCAGCAAAATTTCCACAGGGCAATAGGACAAATCAGATTTTAAAGATGAGAGTGTCTAAAGCTTAAAATTGTGCTTATTATTGCAATGTAAACTCTCCTTTTCAACCCCATCCAAATCTTCACCTATATGTACTAGATACTCATACAGTTTCTGTAAGAGGCTGTGTGTTTGTGTGTGTGTGTGTGTGTGTGTGTGTGTGTGTGTATAAAATGCTACAAAAACAATAGAGTTACAAATGAGCATTCCTCTATTCTTCTAGAGTAGGAGTTTATGAACTAGAGACTGGATCACTAATGGACCTAGGAATAAGCCTGAGAGTGCGGGACTCTCTGACATTGTGTACCAACTTTGTGCTTACAAACGAAAATTCCTTAACCTCCTTCTTATTCTCAAAGGGATGGTTACTTCTCAAAAAGTATAAACTCTGTTTTTAGAACTCTTAAGGATGTGGAGATATAGATTATCAGAACCAAAATAAACATTGAGATTAATCCTTCTAGGTGCAGACCCCCAGTGCCTTTTTCCTCTCACTCTAGTCTACAATGGGAGTTCCTTTTGATGGGAATTCCATGCACATGAATGATCTCTCTTTATGATCTAGAGACAAATTCCCACGATCCAGATTCCTCCATCACTGCCTTTCTTCAAAATTTTATCTATGTGTATTCACTTAACAAGCACCAGAAGAAACATTAAGCCATTCCCTAACACCCTATACTTTCTGTTTTTCCAACTGTGTATACCAGAAACCAAAGAGACATCCTTTATATCTAACTCTCCATCATCACTCTTACATATAGCTACTTCATCACTAAAGTCTACTAGTTTTTACTCCTAAACCTGCCCAGTCTTCCCACGTCTCTCTCCATCATCCTTGACTCATCTGTTGTTTACTGCTATCTAACCACTTTCTTGGGCTACCACCACCATAATAACCCTTTTCCACCTTATTCTTCATATTACTTCCATACTGTCATGGGCTGGGTTTCCAAAGAAGCAGATTCCAGTTGTTGTTATGCATTAAGTTTATTAGGAAGTGTTTCTTTCAAAGGAAGGGAAGTGTTAGTTCGTCAGGAAAGTCATGACATGGTTTTCTATGCAAAAGTGCATCTTGACTTTCCTAACAACCCAATGAATGTGGTCAGAAAGATGACTTCTGCAATAAACTCTTAACTCTTGATTTGGAAGGATTTCTAAAGCTGAAGTGACCTTCAGAACTGTCCCAATATAGAAGGAGCAGGTTAGATCTATGCTCCTGTGCTGATTGGAATATGAGACCTGGATAGGGGTGTGGCTTTGTAGTTTAGGCAATTCCTGAAGGGATTCTACTATCTAGAGATGTCTTCTTCTGAAGCTAAAGTAAGATTTTTTTTTTTTTTTGAAGGGGCATCAGTGTGGCACAGTGACCTTTTCAATTCAGATGGTGTCATCATTTTGCTTAAAATCCTTCCATAACCTTCCAATAGCTCTGAGGAAAAGTAGAACTGTGTAATGGGATCCTCAAAATTGTGCATGGTCTGACACCTACTTGACCTTTCCAGCTTCATCTTCATCCTACTCAGCTTTGTTCTCTTGGCCCCAGCCACACCAGCCTGGTTATAATCCCACACATTTATCTTGCTTCTTCCCACTGCTGGTCCTTCACAGGTGGTGTTCCCTCTTTTACATTGTTTCCCCCTCTTCCACTTCATCTAGTAGAGCCTTTGAATGACACTTCAGCACCTCTTCCTGACTCCCTGAGTGGGTCAGTCCCTCATTATAGATTCTCACAGCACAGGTTCCTTTAGGCAGCAGCACATATAACAGTTGTAATTTTTGCATTTGTGTCATTATTTCATACTAATCCTTATGTCCTTCATGAGGACAGGGCTGTTTCTACTTTTTGCTCAACACTGAATTCCTAAGGTTTCTTACAGTTCCTGATCCACAGTGAGTGTTTAAAGAGTATTGATTGAATGAGAGTGGATGAATACTCTCATTTTGTGGATCAGATGGCCAAAGACTGAAGAGATCACATGGGCTTGCTCAGAGTCAAATAGCTGCTTACATCAGAGAAGGATATTCAAAGTCATATTGCATAGTATTTGGAGATTTTATGGCCTACTTATAGACAACTAAAATTTGATTGTACTTCTGCCTTCTGCTCCCCTCTTGAATAGGATCACTTATATTTCTTGCCTGGTATTATACTTACCTACTTTTGTTGTTATTTTTCACTTAGTCACTGACTGATTTCAAAGAAACACTCAAATGGATTGGTAGCTTATATCCAATCAGGCAAAATTTTATTACTTATTAATTATTTTTTAAAGTTTATTTATGTATTTTTCCATGAACAAGAGACATGGAGAGAGGTGAGAGAGAGAGAGAAAGTACCCTTAACAAGGGTTTGACATCACTATCCACCCACAGCTTCAGGATCATAGGCATATGCATGCCCATCATGCTCAGAGAAGTCTCCAGATGAAAACTCAGAATCTTTCCAGTAGATTAGCCTTGCAAAGCATCATATTTTACCATGGCACCAACATCCAGCCCCAACAAGACTTTTTTTTAGCACTATATGATATCAATACTCAATTTGACCAGTAATTTTGTTTTTCATGTAGTTGCTTTACCACAATTGAGATGCAGTCTTTACTCTATCCATACTCCCCACCCACATTCCAAGTCCACACTACATGACAAAGAGAGTTCCAGAAAGAGGCAGAAGAAAAGAGGTCGTCAGACCACAGGGTATATTATTGGGCTCAAGTTTAGAGAACAATGATTTGAAATCCTGGGGCATAATTCACCAATCAGGCTACACATGCAAATGAGAACATCCTGACTTGTTCAAAAGAGTTCCGTAAATAATATTATTCATCTCCTAGAAGCAAGCCATATTTTTACTGGACTTTTTACTTCAGCCTTGCATTACTAATGAGAATATATATTTTTAAAACGCTGTTATTTATTTCCCTTCTGCTTAATATTTCAATCAAACATACATTTACTGTGTTAATCACAGAACATGATGGTTTTAAAACCTCAGAAATCATTTTAATTGAATACCTCATGTCTGTTTAATCTAAAGTTAATAAAACCCCCCTTTTTTAACATCATTGTATCCAATTTTAATTTCTTGCTGTAGGACATTCACCTCTCCACTCCCTGATTATTTTTTTTCAGAGTTAGTCTTAAAAAATGCATACTTTATTTTGAAATAAGAAATACTTTTTATGTTAATAATGATAATTTGTTATTTACTAAAAATCAGTACAATCAACAGTAAAATAGAACATTGTGTCTCAATATAATGTGTAATGTATTGGGTCAAAGTATATTTTGAAATAAGAAAATTTCAGCTAGGTTAGTCATCTTTGGACATAAACACACCTGTATGAAGAGAAAAATTCTGAAGACTTTTACTTGTGCTTTGCTGGGAGTTGGGGGATGTAGAGGTGGATTAGAGGCTTGCCCATGGCACCAAATGGCCTTGCTTTCAGTATTTTGGTTAGAAATAACAGGCACAATAATTATGGATTTTGGAATTCAAGCAATGGAATTCATTATTATACACATCTGCAATATTCCAATCCTTCCCAGTTATTTTTAGACTTGTGTGCTATGGATTGACTCCCTTCTAAAACCATGATGAAATTTCATTACCATTGTGATGATATTAAAATAGGGGACCATTAAGAAGTGATTAGATCATGAGAGCTTTGCCTTCATGGATGGATTAATGCATCATGAGAGTAGTTTCAATATCTCAAGGGTGGGATTGTTATAGAAGCAAATTCAGCCTCTGGCACCTTCCCTAGCTCTCGCTCTTACCCTTTCTTGATCCTCCATCGTCTGCCTTGGAATGACCCTTGACAGATGTCAACCCCATCCTCTTAGATGGCTAAGTCTCTGTAAGCATGAGTCAAATAAACTTCTACTGCCTATAAATTTCCCAGTCTGTGATCTTCTGTTATAGCAACATAAAATGGACTAAGACATTGCATATTGTTTTTATCTATAATAATAAATAAAGGCTCTTATACTACTTCTTTGATCAGAATTTCCTGGGTTACATGTTATAAGTGGGAAACATGAGTTGAGAATATTTTGTTTCAATTGATATCTATACCTTCAGGGCTTCATATATTGGGGTCCAATTAACTGGGTAAAAATTGTTTCTCTCTTTTTTTTTTGTATTAAGAGATTTTTGCTATGGGGTGCATGTGCTTGGTAGAGAGATAGAGAGAGACAGACAGAAAGTGAGGAATCATCCCCTAGTATGATGACTATATTGCATTCCTTTCTCCTCCATTCTCCTCTTGGGATCTTGGTCACACACGCACACACACCTGGCATGAGCTTTAGGTTGCCAGATCTGAGACTCAAACTGTGATCTACTAGGTGGGAGTCTAGCCATAACCATTACGACACCTGCTGGTCCCGATTGTTTCTCTTACATTTTGTACCCAGTGTTTCCTCATAGACAGTGGGCTTTTATTTATGTCTCTTCTTACCTGAGCACATGCTTTGTCTAACCAAACCTGTGGAAGGTAAATGAACTCATTCCTTTTGGGGAATAATATCTAAATATTACAAGAGGGAACTTCAAAAAAATGTGAAAAAAAAAAAAAACCAGAATTAAGAACAAGTTTATTTTGGTATTAAAATGTTTGAGATACATGCATAGTTTTTTTTATAATGTACATTTTCTAATATGGTTTAAAGACCCTTCATACAGTTGTGGTGACAATAGTATTCCTCTACCAAACTGGGACACTTTTTAGCATGAAAGAGGAAATGCTACTGAGTTAGGACAACAAATCCAATCCTCAAGTGCCCATGGGAAAACACCATATATGGTCACCCTATCTATAGTATATCTAGAGCACTGACCTCTTTTTACCCTAGAGGAATTTACTTTCCATGATTTTTTTTTTTTTTTTGCAAAAAGAATGTAATTCATGTTCCTTGCTGCACAAATGCAGTCTCACAGAGAATTCTTAAAATAACTTAAATTTGATAAAGCAGGAAATTCTGAAACTTCAAGAAATTATTTGATTTACATAGATGTTGGGTCCACTGTGAAGTCCCTCTGGTATAGAGAGACAATCTTGGAAACCCATACCTCCAGAGGAGTGATGACCAAGTCATTGTAATCAATTTTCTGCATGGCTACATAACAGCTCATTCGAGAGACTAGGTCATCATTTACTTTCTTATAATCCTATTGCCCATTTTCTTGTGTTTTTTTCTTCCTCTTTTTCTGAGCCTATCCATTTGCCTCCAAGAATGCAAGGATCCTAAGAAACAATATCACAATTTTCTTTATTACAACCTTTCCTCCCCAAGAGATTAAGTATGAGTCAATTTAAAGACTATCTTAGAGGGACCAGAAGACGGCATAATGGTTTGCTGGACTCCCACGTAGTAGACAGCAGTTTGAGTTCCAGAACCAGTGGCTTAAAACTCATACCAGGTACGTGTGCGTGTATTCCTAAAATACTGAGAGGAGAATGGAGGAGAAGGGATTGCAGCATGGCTAGCTCCCCTTGAGGGGTGATTTCTTGCTTTCCATCTCTCTGGAAAATCCATGTGTCCTATAACAAAAATCTCTCTTTCTCAAAAGAAAAAAAAAATAAAAAGAATATATCAGATTGTGAGTCTCACTTATCACATTGTAAATCATTCTTTTCTTGAAGCGACATATTGGAGGCATACAGACATGCTTGTGGCTACCTTTCCTAAAGCTATGCTGTCTTGGTCTCAAACCCAGAGGTCAAATATCTAGATTTCAAAGAGAGGGAGTGGAGGAAGAGAGACATTGTTTTGGAATTTTTTCTTCCTGAGAGAATTCTTTGTTTGGAAATAACCAGAAAAGATGAGTTATTGAACATGGTTTTCTGTCATGGTCCAATGACCAAAGAAAAAATAGGTTCCTATTACCTAGAGACATTCACAGAGAAGTGCAGTAAGTTGCAGATAATTAACCTGTTTGTAATCCAATTTTTTGAGACAAACTTCATCAGTTCAGAGCCCTGTGACAAAGGGAATGTGTTTTCCAAACCAAGCTATGAAAAGAAAGGAGGAGATTAGAGAGGAAACATCTTGACCAACATTTTATATAATTGTTAATCCAAGGAACCCCAGACCATCAGAGGGTTTTCTTCTTGTGGTTCAGATTGATCATAAGATGAATAGCAGAATCTTCACAATACTGAACATGAGGTCTCTAAATTGTATTTTCTTTACTACTTCTGAATGACAAGTGCCAAAGGTGAGTTGAGTGAGTTGAGTTACACAGGAGGTGATGCGGTATAACGCAATGAGTGGTCTTTTTCAGCTGGTATTTCAAGCAGCAAAAAGGGACTTAAAAATGCCCTACTCAGTGTCGCATAGCAGTGGATAATGTAGGGGAAAAAAAAGATTTAAAAAGTCAGGACTGAGCGAGAGCGAGCTAAATATCCTGTCACTGTTTTTGTTAACAAGTAGTCAAGCTGGCACTAATCATTTTTGTAGTGTGTTGGAGGGAAGTAGATTTTTCATAGGTGTAAATTTGTAAAGTTTTTGTTCTTTAAAAAATGACAAGTGCAGATAGACCTTTTTTGTGATTAGTAAGGAACTTGCAGTAAGAAATTTATATTAAGAATAAGCCATTGGGCAGAAGGCTTGGAAAAAAAAAATAAGATCTTGAGCATGGAGAAGAGGCTAAAAGATGATCACTTTAGTCACATTCATTAAAAGTTACCACTAGTTCTTCAATGAATAGGAAGTGTAGAGCAGATTCAGAGTCCTTTTTAGTTCATTGTATATAGATATTTATGTAATGTTCCCATCACTAAGTATTATTTAGTTGCTTTTAGATAATTTTATTCTACTTCTTTTGAAAAATAATTATTTATTAGTTTTATTTATTCATTCACTTATTTTAATTTGACCAGAGAGAGAGACAGAGAGAGAGAGAGTTAGAAAGCAAGTCATCAGGCCCAGGACTCAAACTGTGGCCGGCCACATGGGAGTGTCCAGCGCCTTAACCACCATGCTACCTGCTGGTCCCCAATTTTATTCTATTTCTAAAGACTTTTGGGGGGGCCTAGTTGCAGTGGTGTCGTGGTAGCACACTTCTCCACAATCCTGGAGCCACGTGGAAGAATAGGTTTCAGTTTCCAGGTGGACCCATCCGTGCCAGGTGCACATTCACGTACCTGTGATCCTGGCTTGCTGGGAATGTGGTGGGAGGATCATGGCATGAGATCCTGTGAAGTGTGCTCTTCTCTCTCTCAAGAAACTTAAAAAAAAAATGTTTTTTTTCTTAGAGCAGTTTTAGGTCCACAGTAAAATACAGAGATTTCCCATATGCACTCTCCCTTCACACATATGTAGACTTCCCCATTTTCAGCATTCCCCACTAGAATGGTACATTTGATTTGTTACAATCTATAAACATATATTCACACATCAGTACCCCCAATGTCATAGTTTACCTGCTGATTCACTCCTGGTGTTGTATAGTCCATGGATTTGGACTTTGTATCATGAAATGTACCCACCATTATAGTAGTATACAGAGTATCAGGGGTCTTTCAAAGTTCATGGAAATGTGTCTTCTGAAAGTAAAGTGCATAGATTTTTAAATACTTTCACAACAAAGTAAAATCATACTTTAATTTCAAAAATGCAGAAATTTTGTCTGATTCTAGTGTCCAGAATACTTACAACTGGAGAAACATTAATCTTTAGAGAACTGAACCTAGATTTATGCTACAAAGATATCAGGTGCCTGATATGGAATACAATATCCAATCTCCTTATTCATTCCTATCTACACTCTTCATCCCACAGACACACAGACTCACAATGCGTGTTCTCACAGACACATAGAAATCCAATACAAATCTATTTGTCCCAAGACAGTTATTGGAATTTTTTTCTCTCCCCACTGCCACCCCTTACACATACTTTTAATGTTAGCAGAAATTCTAAAAAGATTTGGCAATGTTTACATTAATATAGAGTTTAATTATTTTCAAACCCTCCACATATTTGTTGCTAACTTCCAGAAGGTCAGAAAAGGCATTACAATTCTCGTTTGGTAGGAAACTAAGGTCTGTGGCAGCATGATGCTTTGTTCAACATTTCATGTCTAGACAACAGAAGAAAGAAGAGGAGGGCTCAGGTCTTTTGACACTTAGACTTCTCTACTCATCACACTGCCTACTCTGGCACAAAGACAAGCCTTCCTTTTTCATTTCTCCTCCTGGAAGAGAGAGGTATGCAAAGCTATCATCAGTGATATGGAAAGCAATAGAATGGAGAGAATAATATTGGTAGCCATATTCATTGAGCTTATGAAAATAAGATCTTCTGAATCATGTGGTATGCTGCCCAGTATGGTTGTAAAACATTCTGAAAGAGAGAAAATATTGGCACAGAAAATTATTCAAAGAATTAATAAAGGTCCATTGAAGGCAGACATCAGTGGGAACCAGAGGATGGTACAGAGGTGAGACACGGTGCTCTGCACGACTGACCCACAGGAGAACATTCCAGGGTCCCACGCAGACACCTCCAAGTAGGCCCAGGATCCAGTGCTTGTTGGGGGTAAACCACAGCACCATGACCCTGCTGGGAGGACTTGTCTCTCTGGCTTTGTCACACTCTGTCTCCCACTAATGGAAGAAATAAATAAAATCTAAACAGAAACCTTAAAAAAAAAAGTCTATATCAACAATGAGTGGTGACAATTGGGGAGATAGAGGAGGGCAGCTCAGCTCAGAGAAGACAGGAATGGGCTTGAGAAGGCCTGGCTATTCTTTGTGACTATGTCGCTATCTTCAAGATCTTGAGTATGGCATTTAATCTCTATATGTGCCAGTTTCCTTATGTATTAGCCTGCTTAGCTTCCTTACCTGGTTCTGTCACAATCAAATGCTATAAAGAACAGGACTTTCACAATTCTAAAGTGTGATACAAAGGTAAGTAATTATAGAGCATCACACGTGGTAGGTGCTTAGCAAACATTTTTTAACTAAACAGGTTATTTCGACTGGAATTGATTACCACTAAGCACAATGATTCCTGAAATTATAATTGCTTTAATGTAAGTGACGAAGTGAATTAACCTGCTGCCAAAGTTATGTATCCAATAACATCTTGGAAAATTGTTATTCTTTAGCCCTGAGATATCTGGGTATGGAATGCAGTAACAAACATACAAATTCTGGCCAACAGTCTGGATGTTTTTGCTACTTGATAAAATTGGAATGTTTGAATTCAGTTTTCCATTTGAAAGACACATTACAAAAATCTACCAAGAAAAGTTAAGTAAGTGTCTCTGGCAAAGGAATTAAACAAATGTAGAGAGTGAGAAACATCAATGCAATGCTAGCTATTTTAGTGCTCTATTATCACCCACAGAGATTCTTCATGTAGTATAAAAATTCCATAATTATAAATTCCAGATATATGGACTGCCTAGTAGACAGTATCAGTGTCTGTATTGCTAAGAACAGATTAATCTGAATTTTTAAACTTACTAACTGGTTATCACAAATTTCCATTTAGTATGTATATACATGTTAGATGTATGCATATGCATAATCACACACATATATATATTAACAAGCAGCTACCATAGTAAGAATAGTATTCCTTTTTGTGTAATGCTGTAATTTTACCAACAATTAACTCAGTCCCAGAGAACATCTTGTCTGTAAACTGCTTCCTGTGAGAACCAAATTGCTTTGCTTTTAACCTCTGCACAGTTTTTTTCCACTTTGCCCCATTGTTTTGTGAAGAAAACAAAAACCAAAAAACAGGTGCCACCCACAGTTGTTGCCCACTTAGATAAATCTTAGAGCCAATCTCCGCCTTCTTGAAAACTTTCTTGAGTACATCATCCTCTAGACATCTCTGCCCATAACATATAATACCTTTTATTTTTTTGTTTGTTTTGCCATAAGGCACATGCACTTGCTAGAGAGAGACAGAGAAAGGGAAAGTGAGAAATCATTCCATGGCCAGGGGACATGGCCATGCCACAACCCCTTCTTCTCTATTCTCTTCTCTAGATTCTGGGCATGCATGCACATGACTGATGTGATCTTCAAGCTACAGGTTTCAGGATTTGAACGGTGGTCAACCATGTGAGAAGCCAGCTGCCCTAACCACCAAACCATTCACTGGTCCAACATCAAGGACTTTAAAGTACAAGGTGACACCTGGCCTGATGTGTTTCTGTGTTTGAGTTTGATTTCTCCAGGGAAGTGGCTAATGTTTGTTAAGATCCGGAAGTGTATCCCTATCACCTAACCTGGGCTGGTTGTTGCTGCCTCCCTGAAGGTAGTTTAGAGGCTTGCTAATTGTCAGTGGTTCCTGGGTAACTTGACTGGCTACCTTGCCTTCACCCATAGGTTGTCTCCTCTCTCTAATGACTTCACACTGAGTAGTGCCTTTCAAATGCCAATTCACACAACAAAATGAGAAAAAATAAAGGCAACAGTGTAACAGTTTTAAATTGGGATAAAATATTCATAACATAAATTTTATTATTTAAAGATATGCATATAGTTTTGTGTCATTAAGTACATTCATATTATGTGTGACCATTACCATTATCCATCTCGTAACTTTTTCATTACGCTGAACTGAAGGTCTGTACTCGTTAAACATGACCTCCCTATTCTTCTTTCCTCCCAGCCCCTGGCAATCATCATTCTACTTTTCTCTATGAGTGTGTCTACTCTAGGAAGCTCATCACATGATTCGAACTTTTGCAACTGTCTTATTTCACTCAAGATAGTGTCTTGAAGATCCATCTATGTTGTAGCATGTCTCAGAATTCCCTTCCTTTTAAGACTGAGCAATATTGCCTTGTATGTATATGCCACGTTTTGTTCACTTATTCTTCTAAATGGACTGTTTCCACCTTTCAGCTGTTATGAATAATATTGTTATGAAAGTAGATGCGGTACCACAGTGAATTTTTATAAGGCTAACTATCTCTACAGGTCTGTTCTTCTAGTTCTTTCCTTAGTGTTATTTTGTCCTTCTCTTTATAAAATAATGTTGATAGCAAGTGCTATTGTCTGAGTGTTTATGTCTTCCAAAATTGATAGGTTGAAATCTAATCCCCAGTCCAATGATGTTGTTAAGAGGCAGGGCCTTTGGGAGATTAGGTCATGAGTTCAGAGTCTTCATAAATGCGTTAATTTCCTTATAAAGGAGACCAGGGAACCTCTTTGCCACTTCTACCATGTAAAGACACAGCTAGAAGTCACCATCTGAAATAAAGGGACTTTCCTCAACAACAGATCTGCTAGTGTCTTGATCTTGAACTTTCCAGGTCCCAAAATTGTGAGGATTAAGTTTCCATTGTCTATAAACTACCCTGTATATGGTATTTGTGTCCTAGCTGCCCATGAAAATTAAGATAGCAGGTAATGGTTCCTTTTCTTTATATGGCAAGGTAGAATGTTGACAACCTCGACAGTCTCCATTTTTTAAAAAATGATAACTCTTCTGTAAAATATCAGAGTGTAGAAGACATTGAAATTCTTCTCAAATGTGATTGAACACCAGAATCACCTGGAAAGCTTCAGAAAATGTAGTTCTCAGGAGTCCACACTAAACTGATTGGAATGGAATCTCCAGAGTTGAAACTTAGGCCATGATATCATTTTAATGCTTCCAAAGTTATTCTGATTTATGACTAAATTGAGAAATTACTTACGGTTTTCCAGAACTGACCTGCATATCAAGCAAGATATATTAGTTTGATCAGTGGCTACCCCTCTGTCACCACCAAACCTATCAGGTGAACACTACCAAATTTCAAGCATGTCCAGCACTACTAACAAGGAGATTCCTAGGTGGGACCAAAGCTGCATAAAGCTCTAATCAATTGTTCACAGTGCAATTTTTATTTCCAAATCAAAGCTGGAATTTGTCTGTGTGGTTCTACCACAGCTGCCTGCACCTGTTTTGTGGGGAAAAGGAAAGAATCCATTTCAGTGATTCCTCTCCATTCTTCTACCTCCCCAGAGTTGAACTTAGTCGCACCATACTTCCAAAACTACATTTGACCCAAGTTGTATTCCATACAATATCCAATCTGTGTTCTTTTCTGAAACAATAGCTCAGATCAAGGTAGGTTTGCTTTCATTCACACATTTATTGATCTCCTTTTCACAACTAAACAGTTATGGAGGCTATTTTGTATCCAAAGGGTCAATGAATGACATAGAGAAGCACATGAAAAAGGACGAAGAAAGTTGACTTGAGCAAGGGTAGTTCATGGGCCATCCACGCAACAAACTCCTCCACATTTACTAACTGTTCACCTCGCCGCCTCCCAAATACCAAACAGCAGTTGATGGCATGTGATTAGTGAGGGAGCTCTAAGTTGATTAAGTGCGGTGACATTTTGAGGAAAGCAGGACATTCCTCGTTATCCGCAAATCGGTGGGTATGAGAAAAGGCAGGAGCTAGCACATTAGCATTTCCACATACGTCTCTCCTTCCTCTCTGCAACCTCTAGCAAGGCAGCTTGCCTTATTAGTAACATGTTTGGGATTAACAGCTTTGCTATTGTGTTAGCATCTTTGTCATTACCCAGGGAGGGGAACTGGCAAGTGCAAAGCCAGTTCCTAACAGACCTAAACAGTGTTTGGGATGCAATTCTCACACAGCAACCAACCTCAGAGCCAAAACTTGCCCAGCTATGAGGGAGGTGTGTGTGCCTTTAATAAAAAGGGGCCTTATAATTAGGGTAGGGAAAATTTTAAATGTGCTAAAACTCTCATGTCGCATTAAAAAGAAATGCCATTCAGGCATTTACAAAGTAATGGAATCCCATTCCCATCTGCTCCCTCTTCCTTTCAACACCTCTCCCCTTAGCAGTGCCAAAAGGAGAAAAATCTAGGCTAGCAGTGTGAATTGTAGGAGAGCCAGCTTGGAGTGTTGGAATGGGAGGGGCTAAACTCTGGAAATGGCTGGAAGTACTGAAAGTGTCTAGTGGTACAAAGTGGACCCACAGGCTCAAAGGGCTGTGAGCTGGCTTTCTGCAACAGGAACACTGGCTAAAATCTCTGGCAGCACAGCTCACAGTGAAGGAAGCCTGAGGGGAGAAACTGGGTCAGATGTGTTTGTACCATGCAAGTCTTTTCTGACGGGATGCAACCATTCTGGGGACAGTCCCATTCCTGGGTCACTTTCTCTGAAGCTCCTTTAAACCATGGAATGTTAAGTATAAAACAAAGATGCTAGGGGGAAATTAATCTTTTATTCTGGGCACACACTCATATTCCCCATCGTGGTTATCACACAGTGCTCTTTCGGAGGTGCAAAAACAAAGAATGGACACCTCCCTCTGATAAATCTCTTCACACCCAAAGAAGAACCAATGACCTATCCCAGAGGCAAAAGGTGAGAATCTTAACAACAACAAAAAATGATCTTGGGTACCCCGAGACTAAAGTCAACAATCAAGCAAGAAATTTCCTCTCCATTTCTAACCGAAGGTTCCAATGTTAAGTTAGTATGGATGCCTTCAAACAGCATTCTTGGTCATTGATAGAACAACTGCTGACTCTGGGGCATGATTTTTCGTGACAATGTCGACCTCCTTTCTTGTGCCACTTTCTCCACAGAACAGAATATCCTTCTATTGTTAGGAATAAGATTTACGATCAGTTCAACACCATCAAGGAACCCTGTGATGACATCCAGCTGTTTCAGGAAGCCAGTCATGATGCAGGATCCTGTGCCATGAGACAAGAAAAAGAGGGAAGAAAGGCCAGGCTGATGATGAGAAAGCAAACTTACTTCATCATTTTGCCTGAGGCAGGTCCTATTTCTAGTTTCTAGATCTGGTGTCTGACTTTGTGAAGCAGAAATTTCAGCACATGGTTTGGCAGGATTTTCATAAATTTGTGGGCTTTATCCCAAAGTCTTACTTTTCAGTAATAATCCAATTCCATGTAGTGACATATTTAACAAATCACTTTAGTGAAAAGAATAAATATGGGTGATATGGGGGTCGAAATGCCACACCTGGGCATCTTTGCATTTTGGAACATGATGGGTGTGTTTAGGTAAGTGAGGCTTCCGATTCTGGTTAGTTCACAGTCAGTTAGTTCACAAAGACAACTATCCTAGGGGTGCCCCAGCTATCTCTATATATTCTCCCAGTCTTTTTCCTGGCAGCGTTTCTCCTTGGGGACAGGTGAGAGGTGGTCTTTTCTAGGGTTGGTTGAACGTGGATCAAATTCAATAAAGCCTTTCTGGGTTCTCACCCAACTGCTTTCAGAACTACCTGCATCTATAACCCTCAACCCCAATTTAATTCACCTGTTTAGTGATCTGTTTCCAAGTCCTAGAAAATCACGCTTTGTGTTTTCTCTGTGCAGTACAACTACTGAGTCGTCAGAAATCATGACACATTTTTCCATGGGAAAACATAGAGAAAATATACCATGACTTTTGGATGACACAATAGATTAGAAATCCACTGATAGGTGATTCTGCAGGTTGAAAATAATGCCTTGACTTTCAGGGTCAGCATGTTGACCATCCAGAACCTTCTGTGGCCACTTCTGTTCTTGGGAAGACACAGGCCGCCTGGGATCAGGAGCCTAAGACAAGTTACAGTCTCAACCTGCCTAGTGTCACCTTTTTAAATATTCATCTCATCAAAATGAAGTCATTCACCTACTAAGAGTTTGATTTCAGAAAAAGACAACTTTAGATCAAATACAATAATAAATCACAGGAGGATTGAGTGAAGGAGAAGCTAAGCTGAGACTACATTGGGTTCATCTGCACTGCCTACTTGCCCTATTTTTTCCCTCTCTCCTTCTCTCTCCTCTTTTTCTCTGTTTTTAAAAAATGTGTATTCTCCTACAACATTTTAATCAAGATATGAAATGTGTTTCATGAGGAAGAATGTATGTATGTGTGCATATATGCATATTTCCATGTATGTTTTTCCCTAGTAACCCCTGTATTCTGGAATCTTCCTTCAGGTAGAAACTGGTATGATTTAAGGTTGCCATTATCATGCTTTAACGCATGTGCCCAGACCACTCAGACCACATTGTCTTGGGCATATGGGAGTGGAAGCTCTAAACTGCTCTCCAGATCCACTGGGAAGAGGTGCTCTGGCTTCTGTCTTCTAGGGTTTCTACATTCCCTTACTCTAGTGCTGGGGGGAAGAATGACAGGACAAAAGGCTGAGAGTTCCAGGTAGAGAACTGAACCCTCCAAGACATTGTTCACTCCTCCAAATGGTTGCTGTTTCTCCCTCTTTCCAGAAAAATCATTGTTTCCAAGAACAGGCTCCTCTGTGCAGCACTTTATTTTTCACCTAAGAAAAAGATGTTTGACTTTGGGAGGAAAAAGGTAGAAATGGCAGGGGCTCCCTTTGGGCTGCTCTGTTGTCCCAGTCCTGATGTTCAAGCCCCATTTGCAAGTTTGGGAAAGGAATGCCTGTGAAGGACAGCCATGGGCTGGACAGGATGTCCCAGAAGCACAGCCATAAACACAGGAGTTGACTCTGGTCTGTGAGTTGAACTTATTTTTTTTTCAGATTTGTTTTATTTATTTTTAAATTTTGTTAATTATTATTATTATTATTTAATTTGACCAGAGAGAGACAGAGAGAGAGAGAGAAAGGGAAAATGAGAAAGCAAGTCACCAGGTCCAGGACTCGAATCACAGTTGGCTATGTGGGAGTCTAGCACCTTAACCATCATGCCACCTGCCCATCCCTGAAATTTATTTTTGACAATCAGATCAAGGATATTACCATGTACATAATTTTCAATAGATAATTTTACATTCTTGGGTGTGTTAAGTGTTTCTTCATTCACCCTTCCCATCTACCTTCTACCATCCACTCTCCTCCATTACAGACTCTGTTACATACACTTATCCTTCCTATTATCATTTTTGAAGGTTATTTATTTATTTACTTCATTTTATTTTATACGTTCAACCACTTTACGTCACCATTACTTGTTAAAAGAATTTTCCCAGCATAAACACACTACACACCAGTCCAATTAAAGATATTATCATACATGTTACCATCAACAGACAATCCTCTATTTCTGTGTCCCTTAAATGTTTTGTCTTACTATTTTTCTCCATGGTTGAACTGAACTTTCTGTGTTAAAAACATTAGTTGTTGTTTACTTGATATTAAAGTTCAACTGGACATCCTGGGTTTTTTAATTACTAAAAACTGACAACAGTACTCTGATATGTGCAGGGAAAACAGGAAGGATATTATAATTAGTCCATCATTGTTTCCTAATTCAGTTTTTAAAAATAGTGACATCAGGAGTCACTCATATTGCACATTTAAGATGATAGTAGCAGCTACTCAAAGACAAGCCTTTCTTAGCCAGAGTTCACTTAATTGAAAATGAGTGTACACTCATATCCCAAAAGACTTTCACAGTGATTTAAAAAATCAGAAACAGAAATGACAGATTTTAACCAAGAGATAGGAGGGAAGAGGAAATGGGGTTAAAACTCAAGCTCAGAGATGGCCAGAGGGGGCAACAACCATAGTTAGCTTGAACCTGAGGACACTCTTACACTTCCTATACCTAATAGCCTCCATTGTGTTATTGTTACTTAATCTTATTTATTCAATTAGTTAATTGATATTATTGAAAAAAAGGGTAATTTTTGTGTAAAAATCCACATTTCAGAATTGTTTCTCTAGACAGTGCAAAAAAAAAAAAAAAATTATTAATGCTGGATCCAGATCCCACGTGTTCTCTGCTACCCAGCAGCTGTTGCACCTTCCCCGATCTGGACCCTCACTGCTCCTAGACTCCACGGGGGGTGCAGCTTCTCAGCCTCGTGCTGGTGTCGGATGCCACAGCGTGGGCCTAAGTAAGAAAACAGACCTCACTGGAGACATTCAAGCAAAGGTTGGACAGCTACTTTCCCAGAACAAAAAGGAAATCCATGCATCAGAAAAGGTGACTAATAAACATACCACAAGAATATGGCTGCACAGATTCCAGAATCTGATCAGATAAAACAGTTTAAGGAATTTCTTGGAACCTACGATAAACTTCCAGAAGCATGTTTTTTGGATTGCATTAAGGACTTTACAACAAGAGAAGTAAAACCTGAAGAGATCACCTATTCAGAACATTGCTTACAGAAGTATCTAAAAATGACACAAAGAATATCCCAGAGATTTCAGAAATATCATATTTAGCAGGATGAAGGTTTGGCAGCCAAAGCAGGCCTCCGTGGCCAGCCACAATAGAGAGGCCTGGATGGGTGGACTATCAGTGAAAGCGTGCTAACAGCTACTGCACTAGAAGTGAGGATTCATCTGATAGAATCCCCCGAAAACAGTAGTCACCATGTTAAACTGTCGGTCACGACTGTTAGGCAAATGGAAACCACTTGGGATAATCAAATTAGATGGTCTTGTTGTTAAATGAAAATAATACACTGCAACTTTTGTTGAGGACTTAAGATTTGGCAGCTTGGTCACTTGATTAGAAAAGTAAACCATTGTTTCTTCAATCGTGACCGTTAATTTTAAAGCAAAATATGTGTTCAATCATGTATGAGATAGAAAAAAATGTCATTACTGACAGTGAAATAAATGGAAATATCACTGAAAAAAAAACAAAACAAAAAGAAAAACAACACTGGATCCACATTATATATGGAGACAATTCTGGTATGGAGTAGAGTTAACCTCTTTAAAACTTTTTAAAGTTTATTTATTTATTTAATGAGAAAGAGAGAGAGATACTCATAAGAGTATCCTCATGCCACGATCAGCCCACAGCCTCCCTCAGCCCAGATCACAGGCACGTGTTGTGCCACCACCCAATGTGCTCAGGAGACCCTGGGAGGTGACCGCTGTGCTTTCCTATGTGGATCCAGTTGTGTACCGCAGCACCACCACCTGGCCAAGGGTATCTCTTTTAAATAGTTTCATTCTCTCATTGCAAACTGACCTGAACTATCTGGTGTTTACATGTCAACTCTGTCTGAGTCTCCTTCATTCTCTATTACTTCTTAATGCCAAAGCCAACTACCAGCTGCAATTATCATCGTACTTGACCTGATGGTTTTCTAATACTCAGAAGCTTCCTTTGTTCATTACTTATCCAGGCCATTATGACTCTTAAACTTTCCATGCCTCCTGTAGGAGTAGATTTGCCCTCAAATATCTGCCTGAAATTCTTCCACTGTTACTCATCACTTTGGAATTAGCTAATTTCTCACATACTTCTCTATTAAAATCAGTGCAAACATTTCTGAAAGGAAGAATTTAGTGTTACTTCTCTAACATTAATTTAGTAAGTATTTACCTGGATCATTCTTACCTACAGTGTCCAAAAGAAGCATTTCTCTTGTAAGAAACCAAATTGGTTGGCAAGGAACCAGCCAGAACTTCCAGAGCCCATTGAACAATCCTGCACCTGTCTTTTAAGGAAAGTGACTCCAAGGAAATGTTATAGGAGACAGACCTGAAACACAGAGTTATGCTGAAATGCTTGGGTCTTAGGGACCCCAAAGAATAACAGCATTCTATCTTGCCCAAATTTAGAACCAGATCAGAGGTGGGCATAGAAGTCAGACAAGTAGAGATCCAGTTATGAGCTTTTTACTGATTAGAATTTGATTGAAGAATGCGGGTTAGGGGACCAGCAGTTAGTGTAATGGCTATGTCGCTGGACTCCCACATGGTCAACTGCGGTTCGCATCCCGGACCTGGTGGCTTAAAGCTCACGCCGGGCGCATGTGCGTGCGTGCCCAAGATCCCGAGAGGAGAATGGAGGAGAAGGGATTGCAGCATGGCTATCCCCTCTGGGAGGTGATTTCTTGCTTTCTATCTCTCTATCTCTCTGTCTCTCTCTGTCTGTCTGGCAAGCGCATGCGCCCTATAGCAAAAACCTCTAAAAAAAGAAAAAGAAAAAGAAAAAGAATGCTGCGGGTTGGATGTAGGACCAAATGAGCTTGTTAATGTTTCATTGCACTGAATCTGGTTTCCCTCCTTAAACCAAAGACCTCATCCCCAGAGGCAAGTCCCTTCCCCATAACCCACAGCCAGACATATCCTACTACGGGCAGGTGGGAGAAAAGAAAGGAAATGGGAGGGCTGTGAGCCAAGTGAGTTAATTTCATCTTCAAAACTCATGATCGGTTAACTCAGCATTTGTCAGGAGGTAGGTCTAAGGGTGGTCAGTGAGTGAGAGGTGGGAGAAAAGCAGAGGATCTGGTCTATGGGGAATACTGCCCATGGATTTACTAGGGAGGGGATTGAGTTAGCACTTTCTCCAACAATAAACCACAGGCATTCTGTCCTAGAGCTACAGAAACACAGTCTTTAGTCATCTGAACTTTCTTCTTGGCAAATAGAAGCCCAGACTCTGGTCCAGGTAATGTTCTAGAAGAGTAAGGGTGAGTAGGGCCGGCCTGTGGCAGGTGGACTCATGAAAGATTCTAGATGGAATGACAGACTTACAAAAGAAACTGGCCATCAAAATACTTTTGTAGGGGACCAGTAGTTAGTGTAATGGCTATGTCGCTAGACTCACACACGCCAAGCATGTGTGCATGCGTGCCCAAGATCCCAAGATGAGAATAGAGGAGAAGGGATTGCAGCGTGGCCATCCCCCCTGGGGGGGGGGGTGATTTCTCACTTTCCGTCTCTCTCTGTCTTTCTGGTGAGCGCATGCGCCATATGGCAAAAACCTCTCAAAAAAGATAGAGTTCTAGACGTCAAGGAGGAGCAGTATGGAACCTAATATTTGAAGTACTTGAAGAAACTTCTTGGTAGGAACGGGCAATCTCTTATTCAAAAAGCTGTTAAAGATAGTAGGAAATTTTTTTTTATAACCTCCAAATGGACATAATGCTCTATTTTACTGCTAAGATGCTCATTAAAATATATGATATTGAACAGAATCTTCTAAAAAAGAAAGGAATATGCCAAAAATGAATTGTCCATAGGCTCAACACTTATTTTTACAAAAAGGTTTTTCTGCCTTAGGGCACGTGTGCTTATCAGAGAGAGAGAGAGACAGAGAGAGAGAGAGACAGAGAGAGAGAGAGAGACAGTGAAATAGAAAGTGAGAAATCACCATCCCACGAGGATGGCCATGTTGCAATCCCTTTTCCTACATTCTCCTCCCTGGATCTTGGGCACACATGCAAGCATGTGTGCCTGGCATAATTTTGAAGCCACCAGGTCCAGGACTCAAACTGTGGTCAGCCATGTAGGAATCCAGCAACATAATCACTACACCATCTGCTAGTCCCTAGGCTTAACACTTTTTTTTTTAATTTACTTTTATTCATTCATTCATTTTATTTTGATTTGACCAGAGAGACACAGAGAGAAAGAGAAGGAAAGCGAGAAAGCAAGCCACCAGGTCCAGGCCTTGAACTGTGGTCAGCCATGTGGGAGTGTCCAGTGCCTTAACCACCACGCCACCTGCTGGTCCCCAGCTAGGCTTAACACTTTAAAGGAATGTTCGTATTTTAAAAGAGGATCTTGTTATATCAAAATAGTGTGTAACTGTGCCACATGGGGCCATGATATCAAAAGATTCTAGGTGGAAAGGCTAGAATATATAGACCATGTATGAACCAAAAACGCTTGCGGGAAGCTCTAATTTCTTCCCAACATAGACACATTCTTCAGAAGTCCAAGGTTAACAGTTTGGTATCCCACTTAGTCAAGTTCCTTCCATAGTATGAATTTTATGGCTACTTCTGGGAAGATCAGTTTACCTCTTATTTTTTAAATTGTTTTGCACATAAATATTGATATCTCTCAGGAATTAGAAATACATATTTCAGTCTGAACTCTATGGCAGAAATTGAGAGATCCAAAGATATGACAGTAGAGAGGATTAGTGCAGATACCAGAGACTGTAAGAGGGGGAGTGAGTGGGTGGTAGAGGGTGGGTGGGAGGAGCAAAGTGAAGAAACATTTAACAGACAAAAGAATGTGAAGTTCTCTGTTGGAAAAATAAAAGTTTTGTATTTTTTGCTTTATAAAAATGTGAATTTAAATAGTAAAAAATATGCATTTATAGCAGTGATTCCTACTTGGAGGATTTATTAGAAAATTTAGGGAGCCCACAAGTGGTGTGGTATTTAAGATGCTAGACTCCCACATGGCTGACCGCAGTTCAAGTTCAGGACCTGGCAACTTGAAAATCACTCTGGGAGCTAGCGGATGGCGTAGTGGTTACATTGCTGGGTTCCCATGTGGCTAACTGCAGTTCGAGTTCCTGACCTGGTGGCTTGAAAATCATTCCCAGTGTGTATGACTGTGTGCCTAAGATCCCAGAGGAAGAATGGAAGAAAGGAGACTGCAGCATGGCCTTCCCTCTGGGAGGTGATTTTTCACTTTCCCTCTCACTGTCTCTCTCTGTCCAGCAGGCGCACATGCCCTATGGCATAAAAAGCTCTAAAAAAAAAAAAAAAAAAAAAAAAAAGAGAGAGAGAGAAAGAAGGAAGAAAGAAAGAGAGGGGAAAAAAAGAAAGAAGAAGAAAATCATGCCAGGCATGTGTACGTGCATGCCCAAACTCCCAGGAGGAAAATAGACTGCAATGTGGCCATTCTCCTGAGAGGTGATTTCTCACTTTATCTCTCACTGACTTTTTCTATCTCTTTCCATCAAGTGCATGTGTCTTATGGCAAAACTTTTTTTGAAAGAAAGAAAGAAAGAAAGAAAGAAGAAAGAAAGAGAAAGAAAAAGAAAGAGAGAAATTTGACATTTGCTACAGTAGTAGAGATCAAAAGTAGGGCTACCATCCCCAAACCCAAATTTCTTTACATAAATTACAGAATTCATGTAAATTACAGAATAACTGCTTCTCATGCTAATTGTAAATCCTATGGAATATGATGCAGTAAACGTGGATTTTATATTTATTTTGCCTTTTGTATCAAGTGAGTGGAGAGTTGCTGATGTCAGGAAGGCCCCTGATTGAGAATAGCAATGTACAGACTCCTGATAAATGATGACCTCCTCAGCTAGGACTGACAGCCAATGGGTTTCTGCTTTATGACCAGGGTCACCATGGAGACATTTCTCATTGACTCAGCTTATTGTAAATATTAGGTTTCGGCCTTTGAGCATATATTGCTGGTTTTCAGTTACTTGTAGCTTTAGAACATCTGCTTTTCCATAGCAAAAAAAAAAAAAAAAAAAAAAAAAAAAAAAAAAAGAAAGTAAAAAGAAAACAGCAAAAAAGAAGAGGAAAGAGGAAAAAAAGAAATCCCTTAAGGAAGTGTTTAAAAGTTGCACTCATAGATTTGGCAATCCTCATCTGTATCAGAAGTAACAGGCTTCGCAGGGGCAGTATGACTTCAATATTAAAGTATAAATGCTTTAATATTATTAAATACATCATAGCAGGTTTTATAGGGAGCTTCGTAATAAAGTTAGATGTTTCAGTATCAAAAAGGCACACACATTGCTTTAATGGTATATACATGTTATGGATTGTAACGGCCTGTACTGACATCATCTGCTAGGAATTTACTATGAATGGAGAGGGGGTCAAAAAAGCTCCTTCTAATAAGATGCCGTGGAGTGTAACTATATCTAATGACAATTGGTCACTTATAAATAAAGCGTTTTCAAAGAGGACTGTTGCTTTAAGCTCTACTAAAACATTAATGGGGCTTGTCAAGAAGTCTCCATTCTTTGCCTGCTGTTCGCTTTTCTAAGGCCCCAGTTCTGTGTGACCCCCCCCTTCCCCCCCAACTCCCAGAGACTACACAGCTTAGAAGGCAGTTGGGAATCATTTTGGCCACAGTCAAGATTTTCAACTGAGCATCAGAATCAACTTTGGGGTCAATGATTGGGGCCTGGTGGTAATACAACTAGACTATAAGTTTTTAAGTTCCTTCCTGCCCAGTCTACCTTCTCTGTCTCTCTGCTTTTGGGGACCATGGGAAAATCTGACTGAAATGGAGCCCACTGACCTGAAGTTCCTAAAAGAAATTCCTTGGATTTTAACAGACAAGTTGACTGCCCTCAGGAAAAGTATTGGCTGCAATTCTGGAAATGGTGTTCTGTGCTTAAAAGATAAGAACTTAAGTGCATGTAGGTTGGGTGTGTCCTCCTCAGTTTCAGCAAGTCTCATAATTTTCTATAGTTTTAGATTTAGCAGCCTCGCATATTACCTGTTACCTATAAGGCCTCTAAAAACTTGAAATTGTGAGACCTGATGGCTTACTATGCATGTTCAACTCTGCATCCTGAGCCCTAAATTTACCTTGACATTTCTCACCGTCGCTTCCCACAGCTGGGCTTTGTTCTTCACAGAGTTTCTGGTGAAACCAGAGTCATAAAGAGTGGATTAAGAGCAAAGTCCAAGGAATTCCAGAATCTAAGAGCTTGTAGGAAAATATTAGAGGTTAGGACAGTCCAACCCAAGATGAGCAAACTGAGACACTGAAAAGTAAGACGTCTTTAAATAGTCAGTCTCAAAAGGAAGAGAGTAGAGGCAGAAACCCAGGATTTTTGATTCCCCATCTTGTGTGCTATGCCCATCATCCAACACAGCTGGAGAGTGTGTCTTTCACAAGCCCCCACACACACAACACACACATACACAGAATGGCACCAGCTGTGCAGCCAAGCCCCTCTTACACTTTATTGCTATGTCTGGTGACATAAGTCAAGACCCATGTGGTCTCACTAAGCCCATTAAGTCTTAAAGGAAGGTGTTTGTCCATCCACAGCAAAGAACCGTGGACTGAACACAGATTTAAAGGTTTAAAACAAATCTGAGGAGTCAGCTTTGGACAACACAGGTTATTTGAACTCCAGGTCCTTCTTTGCTCAAGTACACTGCTACTTTCCTTCAAGGCTGACCTTGGAAGTAAGCAGAAAGGTTAATTCTTTAAGGTGTCTTGAACTATGCCAAGAAGGATATTTGATGATGTTCAACTAAACATCACCTTGTAGCTCAACCCTTGATACATAACCAAGGCAAACACACCTGAAATTTAGTTAGTGACAATTCATTCATATGAGCTAAATGTTGCCTCCTTCAACCATTGTGTTTTGTGAAAACAATTTGGGAAAGAAAAAGCTTCTAAATTCACTGGTTTGGGGAACTCTCCTTGTGAGTGGAAGAGACTGACAGCAGGAAGAACTTTGAGCATTAGTAAGAAGGAGAGCAGAAGAAAGATGCATTAGGGGAGAGATACTGACCAATAGAGAAGCTAGAGGTAAGGAGGTGAGTGAAGGAGACATATAACAGAAACCATGAGCACCATATTACTTCAGGGGCATCTGTGGGCAGGAGAGCATGGTCAGGTAAAGCTTGCTCAACCACGGGTTGGTTATAGTCTCGTGCCTTCCCAATACCCTTGAAATTCCCAGTCTCCATTTCAGCCAAGGTCCTCAGCAAATACTTCCAGAGATCTGGAAGGAAGAATATGAGAATCCTAATTATAAGCTCAGTGTCCAGCACATGAGCTCAATATTCGAATGAATGAATCAAGTGTTTGTAATGTGTACCTGTAGAGCCAATTTTATTGTAAAACCTTATAGCTTTGTTTCTAGAACATGTGACCAAGGATTTGGTACCTCTGAAACAGGCTCTAGTTCCAGGAGATATAGAGTAGACTGAGAATTAAACTTTGTACTTGGTGTGATTATCCCTGGTTGGAGACTTTTCTCACTTCAGGTAGAACAGGCTGGCTATACACAACTCATCCATTTGAACCATCTCTGGTAAATATCATTCAGAAGTACCATGGGATTCTCAAGAGTAACTGAAAGTGAAAGTACAACACTTAGCAGAGTTAGAGTGAGATCAGAGGTCCAGTTTTCTAGTCAAGATAAGGCTCTTTGAGAAGTCACAGAAGGCACCTGAGTGGATCTTTCATTGGTTCTACAGGGTAATGAGAGGCATGAAAAAAGGGCAAGATGGAAATTCTACCTATGAATTCTACCTATTGACTGTTATTGCTGTTTTCTGGAAATGAAAACAGGCCTGGAATTGCTGAGAGGATGATTCCTGTAACAAGTTGAGCCTGAAGTGGATTAGATCCAAACCAAGAATGCAGAGAAGATGGGAAGTAGACACAAGGGGGGGGGGGGGAGAGAGAGAGAGAGGAAGTGAGGATAAACCACCAGATAATCATTGGTTACAATAAAAAAGAGAGGAGAACTGCCCAAAAGGCATGAAACCTACAAATAGTGGAAATATTAGCAGCAAAAATTGGGCAAGTCTGGGATGGAGAGTGAGATGAATTATCTTTGAATAATTTAGATCAAAATGAGCATATCATGTTTGATTTTTACTTTGGTCATTTGCCATGATATAATATTATATACATTCAATGGAATGTTATATTAGGAAAGCATCAGATGCATTAAAATTCCACATGACCCAATGCCTCATATGTGAGAGAATTTATAGGGTAAAGGTAATAAATATGTACCTAAAAAAATGCCTATTATTTAGTTCACAGTTTAATCTTCTCCATCATTTCTCTTGTGGAGCCAACTTTCTCTCAAATTTGGGATGTTTTCCTCACTTATGAGTGGTGTGTGTGTGTGTGTGTGTGTGTGTACATATACGTTATTTAATAGAACTCCAGAAACATGATTCCACAATTTTTTATGCCTTTGCTATTAGTCCTTTGATAAAAATTTCTAATTAATTCAGTGTGACATTCAGCCAAAAACAGAATTACTTCAGAATATCTTCACATATTCCTTTTTTCAGGGTACAGTTTACCCTGAAAGCAAAACAAAGAAGTTGGTTGCAACTGCCATTAGAGAAATTTAAGTTGGACTAGAAGAACTCCTAGAATGCAAGAACCTGGCTAAAGTGCCATGTAGAAAATTTAAAATCCTCATCTCTAGAGAATTCTGAAGAAAAGCAAAACAACCATTCACATATGGAGCTGCCTCAGTGAAAATAATCATGTCCAGGAAAATTCTCTCTGCTTCAAAAATTTTAATGACCTTCAGTTCTATTGCTGCACTATCCTATGACTTGAATCAGAAAGCATAAGCATTTTCACAGAGTAATGTGGAAGACTTTGGGGGTATCTGTCCACTCTTCATTCTCTAGTCTCTGAAAACTGGCTCCTCACAACCACTGGAATGAGCCCTAAAATTCATGTTCTGTCATGTTGATTTGCTGCAGCCCTGCCTCAGTATGTAATTGCATTGCTAACAAAAATACTGGTGAATATTCATTATGGAGGATAAGGATTTATTTTGACTTACAATTATGGTGGCTGGGAAGTCTGAAGGCATTACAAAATGGCAGAAGGATTACAGCATAATTGACAGAAGCACAGACGATGTCAGGTGCATGCAGACAGAAAACGACTACTTCCTACAACTGATTCTCATGCGAACTAACCCATTCGCACAAGACCTAGAACTCATAGGGTCTTGAGAGATGCTGTTAACCTACTTGTGAGAGGGTTGCCTACATGATGCAATCAATCACCATGATCCAATCACCATCCACTAGGCCTTACTATCTCCTAACATTGTAAATTACAAAACATGAAACTTTAGGGGACAAACCATCATTCATTACAAGCCCCGTTACCACCTAAGGCAAGACTAAGAAAGTGGGATGTCCACTCAATTAAAGAGATGTCAATTTTATTTTCTCCTCTGTGAAATGGCATTGAGATTCAGTGGGCAGAGGAGCCATGGTTAAAAGCACAGACTGCCTTGATTCAGAACTCAAATATATCATTCATTTGCTATGTGAATTTGGACTAGATACTTACCTTCTCTGCCCCAATTTTATTGTCTGCATAATGGAGATAACCTTGTAGGGTGGATGGGAGGATTAAATGAGCTAACACAACTTGTAAATTGCTTAGAGGAGAGTGTGGAATATAGTAGGCACTCTCCAAGAGTTAGCTAATTTGTGATCTTGGCTGATCACTTAAATTAAGGGGTCACAGATATGGGAATTGAAGACATGAGTGTGGAATGATCAGCTGAAGCTTTAGACCTGAATAACGAGAGAAAGTCACTCTTCAGGATAAGAGTAGAGAAGCAGAATGGAACTAGAAGGTAAAGTAGGAGATTAGAGAGGCAGATAGAACAGATACCTTGGTTTTTCATTGGTTTATGGCTCCTGGTTCTAATCTCTCCCAAAATGACTTTACTTTGGCCTATTGAATTCCATGAGGTAAACCTGTCCCCTTATAGGAAAAGCTGTTCTGTTGTGTTGTTGTTGGGTAGTGTTTTTTTTTTTTTTCCCTTACACTAGTTTCAGTGGATTTCAATGATTCAATACTTAGAACTAAGAAACTTTGGCCAGAATGGTTAGGTATACCCTCAGTTCCCCTTGAACACAATTTCCAAAAAACCATAATAAAAAGAAGACTTCACAGGAGAGACATTGTGTATTCTATTTCCCTTAGGATTATCTCCTTTTTCTCATAATAAGACATTTTGTGGTTTATACTCATTTTATTCTTTTCAAAGAACATTCATGCTATCCACTAATACCTTCTAAACCTCAACAAGAGGTCTTTAACAACAGAAGCTCATTTGATTTTTTTTTTCAAATAAAAATAACTTCAGAGTTGGGCAAACCAAATTTACTATCTCCAGTCTTGGTTGTAGTCAGCAGTCCAAAAAAGTTGTGCCCTCTTCCCTGGTCTCTGATGGTATGAGAGCCCAGGCAGTCGTGGGATGCAAAGCTCACACATTATTTGGTATTTTCCACTGCCAAATCCAAGTCCACAGGCTCAACCTGCTAAATCCTTTGACTTCAGTCATGAAAAATGACACACATTACCATGCCTCATAACACATCTTCTAAAACCTTTCCAAATAACCAGCCGGCAGGCAATGCTGCCAGCGTCACCACAGACACCATCATTTTTTCCCTTCCCTGTCTGGCTCAGAGTTTTTGGAACAGAGATGAAACTTAACCTTCCCAAACAAAGACCGTTTACTAGGCAACTTAGGGCCAGTAATTAGCTCACACACCATAAGGTGCCACAGAGCTGTTTGCAGCTCTTCCAAGTTTGGACTTTTTTTTTCCTTCTTCTTCCAGAAATGTGCCCTTTTCTCTAAGAACCCATAATCATTTACCACTGAATGAAGGAACTGCACTCATTATAAGAGTAAAACATTTAAAACCTCTTTCAAGGATGGAAAGACAACCTCATAAATCAGGTTCTCCACACTGGTGAGCCTGGGATGAGAAGGTCATGTGTTGACATATTTAGAAGCCATCAGGGTGCTGTGGTTTCACAGCTAGGAGGGAAACTTGAGCTTGTTGAAGTTGGAGCTTACTTATATTTTTATTTATTGAATTAATGAAATCTTGGCAACAACTGTGTTCTACTTTACACAAAATGTGATCTTTTTCCCTTCATTTCCACCTACCTCATCTCCCTTTCTGTCCCTCCCAAATAGACATTTTCATAAATGTTTCAAAGACTAAAAAATGCTTCCTGGGCAGCCAAACCAAACCTTAATAAAATCATGACAAAACAATCAATACAGGGAGATGTGGCTTCCATTAAAATTGACATTTGGGTGTTAGAAGAAGAAAGAAATGGCATGAAAGTAAATGTTTTGAAAATGTTTACAAGGCTGTTGAATTCTGTTTGCACATTTATCAATCTGTATGTCAGCCTGACTGGTGGTTTTCTAACGCCGTAGATCACTAGCATCCAGCTACTTGAGTCATGATAGTTTCTCACACTTAGTAGAAGCTCAACCATTCTCACTGTGAATGTGAATGTCTGTGTGTGTACAGGCATTTCTCTTTATCTGTGGGGGATGTGTTCCAATACCCCAGTGGATGACCAAAACCATGGACTTTTACCTTTTCCCAGGTTTCAATATCTTTCAGCAGACTGTCCTTGCCAGAGTCCATTTCATGTTCTGATATATCTCAACAGAGTACAAAAGGTGGACCATGTGGCAAGAGAACAGAAACTATTATCATTGGATTTATGCAACATGTGAAATAGCTATCCACCCCCATTTTTCCCAACCTACAAAAGTTTCATATTAATAATAAGTAAAGTTTCAGCTTTTGAGGATTTATTCTTTCACTTCATGACAGCCAGGTTTTTCTCAATGGGAAACCAGGCTTTTCAAGATTCTTTGAGAGGTTTCTGTGTCACAGTTCACAGAAGACAGAGGTCAGTGAGGGTGGCAGTTACAGAAGCTAAGGGCCTTCAGGGGAATCTTTAAGAATGGGTATGATATTTTTTAGATTCACTCCGTGTGAAGTTCTGTAAGACCAGTCTAAGGAAATACCAAATACTTTGAAGTAGAGTGTTTAGAAGGTGTCTTCCTGGGTCTCTTGAATGACTAGACACTTAAATGCTTTATGAATTGTTAATATTTATACATTAATAAATGTGTATCAAGCTAGATAATAAGCAATGGTTAATAATGATGGATAAACATATTGTATTTTAAAAAATGTGTATTAAAATACATTGAGATAATTAGCACAAGGTGGACTTAGTAGAAAGAACAGTGGGAGTGGAGAATGAATTCATATTTCTGCCTGGAGTAATGAGAGGCATTTTTGTAAGGAGGAATATTTTGACCTGAGACTTGAAAGAAAAACAAGATTTTACCTGATTGACAATGAGTAGGGGCATTTAGGGCAAGGAAAACTGTATGTGGAGACATGGAACTATACAATGGGATGAGTGATTTAAAGAATAGCAGGTAGTTCAATCTGTCTACAAGGTAGGATAAAAGGAGTACAGGAAAGTGGAGCTTAGCTCGTAGGTAGCAGCCAATGATGGTAGGTTTTAACTGGCAAGTTTTATATTTTACCCGGTATTTTCCATGACTTTAAAGCAACTTTGCACATGTGCTCAGGGACACACACATACAAGATGTCTACCTGGCATTACACTGAACACAGCACATCTTCCCAGATAGTCAATTTTTCCAGAAATATTAGGTTTTTTAAATATATTTATTTTTACTTGAGAGATTGTTATGTGTACCATCTTTTCAGTAAAACTGGAAAAGGAAAGCACATTTATATGTGCTGAGTAGTTAGCAAACTTTATTTTTATGTGATGAAGATCCCAATAGTAACAATGTTGTAGAATCATGGTAATCAGATGTAAGTAAGGACCTAATGTCTGTCTGTTCAGAGGTGTGGGTTGAGATTTCTTGGTGAACAGCAGAGACTGTCGGTACTAGTTTGTTCAGCTAGGAATTAGCATTGTTTAAAAAATAGTTTTTTAGAAATCTATCCAACTTCTCTATACTTGTATTTTACCATAATTTAACTACTTGTAGTTCCACCTGATGGAAATGACTTCTTCAGTAAACCAGAATACTCAAAAATTGAGGGAAAGAGAATTGTGATTATTTTTAATGGTATTCTATATTTACATTTGTAAAGTATAATAATTTTTTGAGAGTTTTTTTGTTGTTGTTGTTGTTTTGGTGGGGTTTTTTTGTTTGTTTGTTTTTTGGTTATAGAGTGCCTGCCCTCTTCTGGAAAGACAGAGAGATCGGAAACAAGAAATCACCCCTCCCGGGGGGATGGCCAGGCTGCAATCCCTTCTCCTCCATTCTCCTTTAGGGATTTTGGGCATGCACACACACACACACCTGGCATGAGTTTCAAGCCTCCAGATCTGGGACTTGAACTGTAGTCAGCCATGTGGGAGTCTAGCATATAACCTTTCCACCATCTGCTGGTTCCATAAAGTATAATAATTTAAAATTTTTTTTTCACCAGAAAGCATAAGTTCAAATCAAGGAAAAATGTATAAAGTGATGACAGAAATTGCAAAAACACTAAGGTCACTAAAATCACTAAAATCACTGAGAATTGCAAAAGGCTCTCTGAAGCTTTACACAAGGAATTTGACAATGAAGAAGATAATAGCAATCCAAAAAGTATAACATATACTTACATGATTTTTTAAAATGATAGATTTATTGCTATAAAAATAAAAATTAACATGTGTCTTAGTATTTCTTATAATAGAAAGATATTAATTACAATATCAGAGCAAAATAACACTTAAGAAAATAACAAAAAGATGCTGCAATACATCAGTAAGTATAGAGAATCTAACAATATAAACATTTGCATATATAAATGATAAGAGGCAGAATGATAGGAGAATGAGATTCAGTAGTAATTAGAGATTTGAATCTATCATTCTCAGTTATAGATATGATTAGCATATTAAATATAGGTAAAGAAATAGGAAATGGAAATAGTAAAATTCAATAAGCTCAAATTTAAATATTTTTCACTATATTGACTATATACACTGTATCTACCTAGCTCTTTATATACATAGCTCTTCAAACAAAGAACATAGAGAAAGCACATTCTCTTTATAGAATATTCACTTGATAGAATTTGTACAAAAATCAACCAAATAGTAGGGGACATACATACAAACAGACAACCCTCAGTAAATTTCAAATTTAACATTACAAAAATTGTCTTCTAAGTTCAAGACTCAAAACATTTAGAAATCAATAATGAATAATGAAAAGGTACTTTCTAAAAAAGTACATACCTAAAAAATAAAACATGCTTTTGAATAGCCCTTGAAAAGAAGAGGTGGGAACCAGCAGTTAGCGTAATGGCTATGTCGCTGGACTCCCACGTAGTCGACCGCGGTTCGCGTCCCGGACCCGGTGGCTTAAAAAACTCACGCCGGGCGCGTGTGCGTGCGTGCCCAAGATCCCGAGAGGAGAATGGAGGAGAAGGGATTGTGGCATGACCATCCCCCCTGGGGGGTGATTTCTCGCTTTCTGTCTCTCTGTCTCTCTCTGTCTGTCTGGCGAGCGCACGCGCCCTATAGTGAAAAAACCTCTCCAAAAAAAAAAAAAGAAGAGGTAATCACAAAAAAATTGTGAAATACTTAAAACTGAATCAAAAGGAAAATACCACATACAATTTAGACGTTATAGATAAAGTAATATTTAAAATGATATATCTGACTTTATACATATTTCTCAAATCCAAAGAAAAAATAAAGGAGAATGAGATAACCACTTAACTCAAGAGGGTAGAAAATAAAAAATACATTCATTTACACAATTTATAAAAACATAAAATGGAAACATTTGAACAAGAACAAGAACCTTTGTATAGATATAACACACATGCACACAAAGTAAGTTAAATAGTCATTAGCGATTTTTAATCACCAAAGTTATCTATCCTGGACATGAATAACTTTTTTTTTTTTCAGCCTTGAAGGAGTTTTTATTAAAACACAGTACACAAGACACCAAAGTGGCCCCCATGGTGAAAGTGAACTCATGTACGCAAGTCTTCCATTTGATATCAAATCTCCTCACTGAAGTGTGATACCTCCAGAGAGTGACAGGGCATGGAGAGGGGACCTGTTCTCCTGCAAGTCAGAGTTTATGCTCACCCACCTCCAACCAAATCAGACTTGCTGTAAGATAATATGCCCTCAGTGGTACACATGGTCCATCCTGACAATAGAAAGGGTTAACGGAAGTGGAAGGACATTCAACACAATGACATACACCAGGTATGGGAAAGTAGCCTGCTGGGTCTTCTCCTTGGAGGAGGAGACAAACAAAAGAAATTCTTCAAAACTTTTAGGAAAGAAGTAGCTCTTATCTTTAAAATTTTGTTTCACAAAATAAGAAAAAAATGAAAATTGTCTGACTCATTTTAGATATTAGTGTCTTCTTAGTTCTGCAATGAAATTGTAAAAGCATTTCTTGACGTTATATATGAAAAGTCCATTAAAAATTTAGTCAATTCAATCCAAATATGTGTTAAAAATCATTCACTGTGATCAAGTAGATTTATCTCATGAGCAGACAATGATTTAGCTTAAGAAAAATCTATAAATGTAATATATTAATCAATTAAAGGAGAAAATTTCATGATTATTTTAACTGATACATAAAAAGCATTTAATTAAGTTCAATGCCACACTTATGGTTATTTTCAAAAATTTTAGATACATTCAATCACTGTACATCACCACAGCTTATAAAATGAATTTTTCTAACATAAATTCACTACACATAAGTCCAGTTAAAGATATTACCATACATATTATTATCAACAGACAATTCTCCATTTCTGTGTCCCTTAAGTGTCTTGTTTCTCTATTTTTCTCCCCTTCCTCTAATCATTTCCCACCTCCTGCCCTCTTCCTATAGTCTTCAGTAACATTGTCCATGCTTCTATATCCTCCAGTCTTTCAGTTTCTGCCAGAGAGTATGGACAGTCAGTATATATTAAGTGGAGACATACAATGTCTCTCTTTCATAGTCTATCTTCACTCTGCAATAAATCTTCCATATTCATCCACTTTCTGTCAAATGTCAGGGTCCCGTTGTTTTTTATGACTGAATAGTATTCCATAGAGTATACATGCCACATTTTTTCAATCCACTTTTCTATACTTGGATATTTGGGTTGATTTAATATCATAGCAATTGTAAATAACATTGCAGTAAACATGGATGTGCAAGCATTTTTCCAACTGAGGGTTTTCTTATCCTTTAGGTAAATAGTTTTTAGCCATTAAGAAATGGGCAGCACATGCATGTTTCTTGTCTCTGAGAGAAACAAACATATCCTTCTCATGAGATAAGCTCCAGGCTTCAACATAGCATGGGTGGGTGGTGGGGATGTGTGGGCAAAACAGAGGCCAAAGTCTTATTGAGTTGAGGAGAGAGAAATCACAGCTTAGGGAGGCTAAGGTGTCTAAAATTTACACAGCATAATACTGGATAGAAGTAAGTTGCTGAAAGAGAACGAGATCAACAGAAGTTCTCTCAGATCTTTGACTGATGGTTGCTCTCTGCATACATGACAGAAAACTAAGTGATTCTAGGAAAGAACCACTAGAAAAATAAAGGTAGGACAATTCTCAAGCTCAGATAGAGCTGGGAATAGTTTGTATGAGGGGACTTCAAAAGTTGAAGGAAGGGACCAGCAGTTGGCATAATGGCTATGTCGCTGGACTTCCATGTAGTTGACCGCGGTTCAAGTCCCAGACCCAGTGGCTTAAAGTCACACCGGGTATGTGTGCGTGCGTGCCCAGGATCCTGAGAGGAGAATGGAGGAGAAGGGATTGCGGCGTGGCCATCCCCCCTAGGGGGTGATTTCTCTCTTTCTGTCTCTCTGTCTTTCCAGCAAGCACACGCATCCTACAGCAAAAACCTCTAAAAAAAGAAAAAAAAAAAAAAGGAAAGAAAGTTCAAGGAAAAATGGAATTAAACACAAGTTTATTTTGGTGCAAAAATACTTTGAAATCCATATACAGTTCGTTCATAGAAAAAAAATGTTTCCAATGAATTTTTTGAAGACTCTCATATAGTTAACTGAAGAATGACAATACTTTATAATGCACAAGGCATGGTGTAGAATCCTCACCTAGGATATTGCTTGAGTAATCTTGTTAGATTAGACTGGATGCATGGTGTAGACCTGCCCTAGTAAAGTTTTTAAGGCAAGCCTCAAAATAAGATTTTAACTAACTGCACTCAAGAAAAAAACTCAACATTATTTTAAAAAGGTCAACAAAGAGTCTGGAGGGAGGCACAGCAGTAAAACACGGTGCTCTGCAAGTCAGTCCTATGTGAGAAGGACCCAGGTTCATGTCAGAGACCTCTGAGTATGCTCAGCCCGTGTATGTCCATGATCTGGGACTGGCTGAGGCTGGAGGTGGATCTCAGCATCAGGACACTGTTGGGCTGCTATATTTTTCTCCTGCTCCTAGAATAAATAAATTAATTTAAAAATTTAAAAAATTTTAATAAGATACAGACACCAACAAAATTCAGCAATTAATGGTATAAAATTTACATTGTTTGAAAACCAACAAAAATTTATCTACCAAGAGAAATGAGAACATATGGTCACACAAAGAAGCATGTACTCAAATATTCAATGAACTTTACTCATAACAACCAAAAACTAGAGAAAAATTTCAAACAACCATCAATGTAGTGAATGGATAAACAGAGGATGATATATCCTTATAATGGACTAGTACTCAGCAATAAAAAGAAATATGGTATCAAAGGGACCAATGGTTAGCATAATGGCTATGTCGCTGGACTCTCATGTAGTTAACCGCAGTTGGAATCCCGGACCCGGTGGCCTAAACTCATGCCAGGCACTTGTGCATGTGTGCTCAAGGTCCTGAGAGGAGAATGGAGGAGAAGGGATTGCGGCATGGCCATCTCCCCTGTGGGGTGATTTCTCGCTTTCTGTCTCTGTCTCTCTCTTTCTGGTGAGCGCACGCGCCCTATAGCAAAAACCTCTCCAAAAATAAAAGAAATATGGTATCAATACATGCAACAACAGTGGACAAATCTCAAAAGCATTTTGATGAATGATTCCATTTTACATGAAATTCTAAAAAAGGCAAAGGTACAGTAACAAACGTCAGATAAGTGATTTCCCAGTCCCAAGAGTTGAGGAAATGAATACAAAGAGGTACAAGAGAACTTTTTTTTTTTTTTTTTTTTTTTTTTTTTTTTGGGGAGAGGTTTTTTGCTATAGGGCGCGTGCACTCGCCAGACAGACAGAGAGAGACAGAGAGACAGAAAGCAGGAAATCACCCCCCAGGGGGGATGGCCACGCCGCAATCCCTTCTCCTCCATTCTCCTCTCGGGATCCTGGGCACGCACGCACACGCGCCCGGCGTGAGTTCAAGCCGCCGGGTCCGGGACTCGAACCGCGGTCGACTACGTGGGAGTCCAGCAACATAGCCATTACGCTAACTGCTGGTCCCATACAAGAGAACTTTTGAGAGTAAGGACAAGGTTTCACTTCACAATTGAGATGATAGATATATTGCTGTCTACATTTGTCAAAACTCATTAAAGTGTTTACTTAAAAATGTCAGGTAGAAAAAAACAGCACAAAAAATATGACCCTTAACTGGGGTCAAATATCAATGAATAGGAACAGGTCCTGAATTATAAAAAAGATACAGTTAGCAAAGACTTTAAAGTAAATATTAAAAACATAGTACATATATTTAAAAGGTAGAAGATACTATAACAATGAAGAAGAGAGAAATGGAAGGCATAAAAAAGATACAAATAAAGCTTCTATGGTGAATATTAAAAATATCTGAAATAAAAGCTTCATTGGATAGGTCATACAGCAGACCAGACGCTGCAGAAGAAAAAGGAGTGAACTTGAACACATCTTTTTAACTACTCAAAAGAAAAACAACGAACAAAAGAAATGCCAAAATAACCAGAGCACCAATGTTCAGTAGGAAAATGTAGAGTGCTCTAAATATGAATGGAATCCTAGAAGTAAAGAAGCGATATGATCAAAAAAGAAATAAAATGAAATGAAGAATCAATGACTGAAAAAAATTAAATTTGATTAAAACTATAAACCCACAGATGCAAGAAGCTTAATATAATTTTGTTTTGTTCAGAATAAATATTTTAAAACTATGCCATTGTACTGCATAATATAATTATTGCTAACCAATGACAAAGAGAAAAATCTTAAAAACAGCCAGAAACACACACACACACACAAACACTCACAATGTATAGAGAGGAATAAAGAAAAGAATGATAGCAGACTTTCCATGAAAAACAAAGAAGTCAGAAGGCAATGGAAAAATATTGGAAAATACTGAAAGAAAAGAAAAAATTGACAACTAGAATCCTTTATTCAGTAGAAATCTCTCTCACAACTGAAGGAAAAACAGAGTTTAAACAAACCTAGGCAAATCTTCATGCAGTCACTCACTATCTGTCTCTGTATCCTGTTTGCTCTAAGTCAAAGACTCAGAACATAGTTAAATGTGGATAAAATAATCTAGAGTTCTGCGTTCCTACTTGTAGGAGACCAAGAATGCCTACTCAACTAGGAATATCTATAATGTACTTTGTAGAAATGAGAAATAAATTTTTGCATAAAGGCATTCAGATTTGGAGAGATTCAGCTGTTAGCATTTCTTATTGACTGCCTTTTGTAGCACTGATTTACTGTAAGCATCTTTCTCTACCAAATATTATCTTTTGTAAACAAAATGTGTAAAGGATTAATCTTTGCTTTACTTATACACTCAACGGATTTTTTTGAGTGTCTCTTATATTCTAAGCACTATTGTCAGCACTGAGTTTATAGCAGCAGAAAATTGAGACAAAAAAATCTTTGCCTTCATTATGCTTATATTTTAGTCAGAAGACACTGAAAATAAACAATTAAGTAAAACTGTAATTTCATAGAGTAAGGATTCTGGAGATAAAGAAAGCAGAGGAAGGAATAGGGGACATCAGAGCAGGGGTTATGATTTTAAACAGTGTGGTATGTGAAGGGCCCACTGAGAAGGTATGATTTGAGCAGAGACTTAAGGAAAATGAGTGAGTCAGTCATGCAAATATCTAAAAAAAAATGATGCAGGCCCCCCCTCCCAAACAACAATTTTTAAAATTCCTACGCAGAGAATATCTAGTATGTTTAAGAAACACATTCAAGGAGCTTGATGTAGCTATAGCAGAATAAGCAAGTCAGAAGAGATGATATGAGATGGAGTCAAAGAGGTAAGGTGTGGGTGGCAGATTCGGAAGGTCTCTTGACCTTGTGAAGGCCCAGGCTTTTTCTTTGAAAGATGTGGAACCCATTGGTAAAGTTCTGACAGACATCTGGCTCCTGTGGTGAACATGGACAGAAGATGTTAAGGGCAAAGTCAGGAAGGTCATGGAGAGACCATGGCAATCACCGAAGTGAAAGATGATGGGACCTTGGACCAGGGGAATTGCAGGGTAAGAGGACTGAGCAACTGAAAAATGGATCACCATTTTCTGAGATAGGGATGAGGTGTTCATGTGGTGAGATCAGGCATTCCATTTGGGATGTGAAATTCTGTGACTTCCAAAGGGAGACTTCAAGTAGGCAGTCGGATACATAGATCTGGAGTTCTCAGGAGGGGTCTGGGCTGGAGACATGCATTTCCAAGTAGTCAGAACTTTTTGGAATCTAAAGCCATAGCTCAGGATGAGATCACAAGGGACTGAGCAGAGAGAGAAGACGAAGCTGAGCCTCCTTGGATTTACTACTAACTGTCTCTTATAGTACTGTTCTTATGGCAATTTTGTCCCATGTTCTGAGTGTTGTACTCTTAGTCAATGCAAACTAGCATGGTGGGCTATATTGTATACTCTGGGCACCAAACTGCAAACTCTCTTATCAAACTTCTGCTCTAAATTCTCCCTAAATTAGGACTATTTGCAGAGGTGTGGCTTTATCTACTGCATTCCATCTTCCATTAATTGTATGCTGCAATCTATTGATCTGTAATGGCTAACAAAGGGATACAAGGATTGGCACTGGCTGGTCATAAAGAAGCAAAGGCAAGTTGTCATTCCAGTTAAATGACAAGTTTGAGATTACTACAAGAGCCTCATTGAAGTGACAGAGAAAATTAAAAAAAAAAAAAAAAAGGTTAGCTGGAGATAGTAGTTCTTCACTATTCTACACTGTACTGAAAATTTCACTACAGTTTGTGGGAATCATCCAACAGTTGAAATTCATTCAAAGCCACTATGGAAGGACATATTCATGACCTCAGGAGATTTAAAGAGCCAAGAACAGTTACAATCAATAACAAATTTTCATATCAAAGAGCTGATGCAGCCAATGCAACCTATTCTAAAACACAAGATATGTTTCCTCCCATCCTACCTAGGTGGTAAAACATGTGTCTCTTGTACTAAAGACATATCACTTTTCCAGTCAGCTCAAATTTGATTTTGTTACATTTCTAATACATGAATATTTTACATTTTATGTGATGAAATCCAAGGTATGTTCTTCCTTAATTCTATTCTTAGGCTTAAAGTATTTTTCATCTAATTTATCTTTAGTTTTTAAACAATCGGTATTCAGATTTGGAGAGGTTTAGCTGTTAGCAGCTACCTCCTGGCCCACTGTGGCTGGGCCTTGATGTTTTTATTCTTTTCATTTTAGGTGGTTTTTAAGAAATGTATTGCCACAAGGCACTATGAGAGAGAGAGAGAGAGAGAGAGAGAGAGAGAGAGAGCGCATGTGTGCACTCTCCAATAGGACACAGTCATGCCACAATTCTTCATTTTTCCTTCATTCCTTCATCCTGTCAGGATTTGAGGAATGCACATCTGGAATGTTTCCCAAGCCTCCAGGGCCAGAACTCAAACCATTGTAGGCTATATGGGACCCAGGCCCTACACACAGCATTTAACCAGCTAGCCCTGTTGTAAATCCTTTTTAATGCTGACTAGCACCTTGGCTGTGAGGAGCATCCTTGTGTATTTGAGGGACTGGCTGAGTCCTGGTCTGGATCTCAGAGTCCTCTACTCCCTGCATTTTCACACTCTCCAATCGCAGCTGTTTATCACCATCCTTCCAGAAACTGAGAGATTGCTGACATGTCAGTATGTGGAGAGGACGTCCCACCTCAGGGACAAGTTAGCACATTCATGATCTCTGAAGGAACTGCCATTCCCAATATACAGACTCACTCACCTTTCAGCCAGTTTCAATTCTCTTCTCAAACATGCACAATTCCTATGAGGATTTCCCGGTTCACTGATGCTTCTCAGTGATGTTGGTGTCTCTGAGTTTTAGGGTCCTGAGTGACATTTTTCCTGAGATAATGAACTTGCATGTCTATAGCTAGGAATAGACCTGCCCTCTTCTCTCCTAGAGGTCCCTGGGTGGTGTCAGAGCATGAAATACTGGTCTGCAGTGATGCGACAAGATAAATCAAAGACCAGAATTACAGTTCTGTTCCAGACTTAATCCAGTGTGTCATCCACAGCAATTTGAGTCATCCCTCGGGGTCTTAGTAGTCTCACCTATAAGATGAAGACAAGGAATGTGTAGTTAGTTCCTTGTCTCTAATTTCCCTCCTAGATCAAAAAGTCCATAATTCTTCTATTTAATATTATACAGCAATGGGGCCAGCAGGTGGTGTGGTGCTTAAGCCTTTGGACTCCCACATGGCTGACAACAGTTCGAGTCCTAGACCTGAGGTTTAAAACTCATACTGGGCACATCTGTGTGCATGACCAAAATCCCAAGAGTAGGATGGAGGAGAAGGGATTATGGCATGGCCATCCTCCCTGTGGGATGATTTTTACTTTCCCTCTGTCTCTCTCTGGCAAGCACATGCTCTCTATGACAAAAACCTTATGAAAAATAAATGTAAAATATACAGCACTTTACATTCTCTTTTAAAAAGGTGGAGTAAAGTAAGAGAAAGTATTGCCAGAAAAGGGATTATCCTAAAAGTATTGCTGGGGGCATCACTGAGCTCCAGTTCCAGGAGAGAATTTTACCCTGATTCTTAAGTTATTCATTGTGTGTAATGAATTAGCTTTTTTTCTAGGCATTTAGGATGGGAGTAAGTAAGTTTCACCCTTGGGAGAACAAGAACATAGTTACTCAAAACATTTTCTGTGTTCAGTAGTTCATGTACGGAACACCAGCTGAGAAACTGTATTAGGCTTTGATGTACGTGGGATGGTTGGTTTGTGTGTATATATGGTGATGTCTGCATGTACCTGTGTGTATGTGTATGCGTGTCTATGTAGGTGTTGAGATGTGAGGAACTTGGCTTTAATATAAGTCAAATGATTCAGCAAGTTCATCCAGCCAGGGACATCTGCTTCTGTGCCCTCTACAGCATCAGCCATGGCCCTCATATTCTTGTGTTCTTCTCCATAGGAAGCCTACTCTGGGCAATTCACTCTCACGCTATAGACATATGACCCAAGGTTGTTTACCAAGGGCTCACTGTGGTGGCACAAGCACCAAAGCCTTCTCTTATAGGGTGCCCTCTTTGACCATTTCTTCCGTTCAAAAGCTAATCATTAACTCTGACCTTCTTGTATCACCGTCAAGACCAGGAAATAATTTTAGAAATACCACAATAATGTAAATAAAGTATATATACGTAAGTGCTTCTGTAAGAAATCAAAACAAAATCTTTAAGTGATCCCTTATAAATGCAAAAGCTAGATTGTCATAAATAGTATTTTTATATACTACTATGGTTTTAAAGAAAGTAATTAAGGGACCAAATGACATAATGGTTACATTGCTAGAATCCCACGTAGTCAGCCACAGTTCAAGTCCCTGACTCAGAGGGTTAAAACTTATGCTGGGTGATCCTGAGAGGAGAGTGGAGGAGAAGGGATTGTGGTATGGCCACTCCTCCGGGAGAGTGATTTCTCACTTTCTGTCTCTCTGTCTCTCCGGCAAGTGCACGTGCCCTAAAGCAAAAATCTCTCCTCCCCCAAAAAAGAAAGAAATATATTTTAAAGCCAAAATAAATGGAAAAAATTTATCCCAGTGTCTTAAGTGAAAATCCAAAACCTTAATGGTCTTAAAATTTTATTCATAAGGGGACATTTACAGTTCCTTAATCTACTGACTGACTCGGGCTTCATATTTGCAATTATTTTATAGTAAACTACCTGATATGTATGAGAGTTAAGGCTCCAGAAGCAAAAGGTACCTGTAAACAGAAGCATTTATTTAAAAAAAAAAAAAAATCAAATCCTTCCCCACCTTCCCCATTCCAACTCTAAGGAGACATTAAAAAAGGCCTTTGATGAACAATTGGGGATCTGACCAAGAGGCCCAATCTCAGTTTCAACAAGTCATCAAATACTATATGAGTCAATTACATAAACATTGGAATTTCCCAACATCTGATTCCAATAGCAGGAGAGCGGCCCAGGTTCACAATGGAGATTTCTCAATAGGCAATGCCGTTTTCCAGGTAATTAAAACTGTTTGTATAGGAAAGTAGATTTATCTTCTGAAACCATTTTAGCACTAGTGCTCTCCTGAGTGGTATCAGTTGACACACTGCATAATCTAGAACAGACTAATTGCCGCATGATTTCTAATTTTTCTGCAGCCATGTAAATGAGCTGAAGGCTGCACAGGTGGAGCCCATTAGAGTGAATGATTTCCCTCTCATGTTGTTATCTTCATTTGCCGTTGTCTTATCAACTCCAAGTAGGAAATCCGCTGTCATGAAAAGCAGGCGAGGGAACAATGTCTGGCTTGAAAGTCTTGTTTCATTATTTTTTAATTCATACAGTCTTACCTGCTTAATGCAGTTTTCTGATTAGCATGCGAGGCAGCCAGTAATGCAGTTTTATTCAAATAAGGAGGCAGGGCTTTAATTTAAACGAAGAAATCATCTCCATTTCTTATCAGGGAACAAGGATTCATGATTCAATAATACATGAATTTAATAATGCATAATGGTAGACTTCACAGGTACTAAATAGCAATACCAGAGTGGGTTAGTATGCTTGCTCCATAGGTCACCATCTGAAACTCCCAATCTGCTTTATCCACATCCCCTCCCTTCGCCTCTTCCATTATTTCCTTTCAGCAAAAGAGTTTTCCATATTCGTCTGACATTGCCAGGAGCCCAACTAGCAGGCTGCATCTTCATTTTATGACCGTGTTTAATAGCTGTTAAGCTGCTGGACTTGAGCTTTTGCAAGAATTCCTCAATTGGGCCTTTGGGAGATTTGAAAGGATTGGGAAGGAGAGAATGGGAAAAGAAAAGTAAGGAACTTCTTTCCCTACTACTAATTGCTTTTTCCACTGAGGTGTCTGTCCATCACCTCATTTGGTAGGGGAAAACAGTCCATAGGGTATTTGCAATATCTAGGGTCATGTAATCGCTTTATAACTCTATTTGTGTATCACAGCTCACAAATACCTCCAATCATAGTTTGACTCAGCATTTCCTGGTTTTATGTTTTGCAAGGTTCTTTTCACTGTGGGGTGCCCACTGGTTGGTATATTGTTCTGCCTGACCTCAAGAGTCAATGTGCAGAAAATGTCAAAGGCCCCGACTGAATTGCCTGAGCATCTTGACCAGCAGGAAAGCCAGGTGAATCAGATAGGCATTGCTTTTCATCATCCATTTATTTGTTTTTCCATTTTATTCAATTTGGAAAATTAGATAAAGCCAGTCCAAATCATTTTTCTACTTCTTTCATCTGAAAATAATGGGTTAAGCTTTTTTTTTTTTTTTTTTTTTGGAGAATTTTATTTAGCGGAAAATCAAGATGCATATGCGGAATCTTGCTGGCACAAGTACATGAATACAAAATGTGCTAAGTTTGTAAGAATGATTAATTAAGCTTTCGGGTATTTTTTTTTTTTTTTTGGTATGCTACAAAATGTTTCTCAGTAAACATAATTGTGTGCTATTAAGTGGTCTAAATTAAACTACCTAGCAAGTTTCAGTAAGTTTATGAAACTAAATGTGTGATGTGACCAGTGATATTATGGATTAATTCTATTCTGGTTTCAGGTAAAAGTGTACTGATACTTTATAGCTTATTTAACTTAGCACATTTATTTTGAGATTTGTCCATGTCATGGCATGTATCAATAAAGTGTTTATTAAAAAAAAAAAAGTACTGATACCACTAAACTGTTGTAAGTTTCTTGTAACCACGATGATATCTGGATCACATTTGTACACCTCATGGAAGTATACATCTACACACACACACACGTACGTATGCTCAGTCCTACTGTTTATCAGTCTTTGTAATAAATAATGAATATGAAAAAGATGAATAAGGGCTGGCTTGGTGGTGCAGCAGTAATGTGCTACAAGAGCTATGCTGGATCCATATGGAGGATCGTGAGTTCTGTTCCCGTCAACCTGTATACTCTGGCACATGTGCCCATGATACTGCCTGGCTAGGAAGGCTAGGGAGGGGATCATGCTTGAGACTCTGTTGAGGATGCTTGTTTTTTCTCTTTCTTCCCTATCTCAACAGATAAAAGCTTAAACACTAAAATTTAAAAAAAAATAATAAATAAGATGGAGGTCTAACCTCAGGAAACTCAGTTTGTCAGGACAAATGGGGACAGAGGAAATACATACAAATACTACATAATACTGTAAAAGATGTAGACTTATATATAAAAGGTGTAGAAAAGCACAGAAGATGAATACTCCAAGAACTAGACCCTGAGTACCTCCTCAAAACAAGACTTGAGAAATTGTCCTTTCAAGGGTCTGCCCCCTAAGGCATTATTGAATTTGAGTTAATGATTTTTGCTAGTTAGTCAATTGTGCAACTAATGGCTGATCTAATTTTTATGTATTTTACATGGCTTCTTTGACCAAAATAACGCAATAAACTAGGTGACTAAAGCCCCAGTAAAAGTAATTCTCAATGTTTTTAAAAATCCTGTTCCTTCTTCCTTAGAGTTTACAGGTTTGCAAATATATGCATGAAAGAAGATGATTCTATGTTTACTTTTATGTCTTTATAATTTATATCCCATAAGCAGCCTTCGAGGTGAATTATAATAAACATACACACACAAACACATAAGCACATAAGTACCAGGGTAGGAAAATAGAAATAAAAGTAGAAAATATAAACCTATAGAGAAGGGGAGATTATACCAGAGCCAAGAGATGAGATCATTGTAATTAAGCTTGAATCTTCCTGGAAGTTGAATATATTTCTATGTAAATATTTGAGGAAATATGAAGGGTCTTCAAAAGCTTATGGAAAATACATATTGTGAAAAAACTGTGCGTGAATTTCAATTTTTTTTTTCACACCAAGATAAACTCATACTTTAATTCCATCTTTCCACAAACTTTTAGAAATGTCCTCATATAGTTCAAAGTACAGTTTTTGTCACTGTTCTTTGACCTATTTTTCCCGCCTGGGTGAGGTGGGAGGCAGGAGGGTTATAGAAGAAAATATCCATAATACTCTAATCTCTATTGGCATTTTCTATGCAGAGTCTTAAAGAAGGTGGTAGAATAAACTTTTTCACTCTAAATAGAATTTTTCTTCCTATATTACCCCCGTTTAAGAAGATTGAATTTTTCTGAGGGAGTCAAAGCAGGATGTTAGATTCATTATTCTGCACCCTGCTTGGAGCATTAATTCAGATTCCTTAGCTACAGAAACTTGCTTCTCAGGTGATTGCTGAAGTTATGATATTTTTCTTTATATTTAAAATTAATCCAGCTCAGTATCAATAGCAAATCCTCTTAAAACATGTACATAGGAGGCCAAGCCAGTATTTTGACATTCCTGGCTGGGAACTATGCCATTAACACCTTCAATTAATCTCTATGCAAGGTCATTTGGCAGCCCAGATTCAAGACCATATGTTAAGATGTTATTAGTTTTCCTGCAAAGGGGATATTTGGCCAGTTACAACTAGAAACAGATGCCCACCAATAGGATCAGGAGGGAAGGGTTGCCTTAGTTACAATAACTTACATCTCACCTGTTACGAAGATGGGTCAGGAAGCTCCCTAACTAATCATTAAACTCAGAATTCAACCATGTTGGGGCCCTTATAAAGTTTGTCTTTATCAGTTATGAACAACAAAAGAGCAGAAAAATTAGAGGCCCTTAGAGAAAACTACTAGTTGTGATTATGCATCTTAGAAAATTGCTTGTTGTATTTCCTAAAACATCAGAAAAAAATAAGGCACTAGAAGAACTGGATTCCAATATTCATTCATTCTGCAACTTTCTAGGAGTATGACCTAGCTAAGTTTACCTAACTTCTCTGTTCATTTTTCACCCCTGAAAATAGGAAGGGGTAAGTCGTGGAGTGCCAGAAGTAAGATTAGGGCATTATCACATGAGATAATGCATGAGAAATGTTTTGAAAACTAAAAATAACTCTTTAAATTCAAGATGTGCTCTATTTTTGTAACTGGCAAGTTACAATTTCTTTGGAATTGCATTTTTTTTTTTTTTTTTTTTTTTTGGTGGAGTCACTTTGCAACAGTTTGGGCTATTGGCCATATCTATTTAAATAATCTATCGTGGGATCAAAATCTCTTGAAGTCATTTGTCTAGACAAACCACCATGTAAATTAGTTCCTGAGTACTATAGACTTAGAATTCTGTGCCATGCTATAAAAGTGTATGGAATGGAAGAGAACCACACCCAAGGCAAAATTTCCACAGGACTTGTTAAGGGCTTTCATTGTCCTCTACTTAAGCTGAATTCCATTAAATGGACTTGCATTATTCACTGAAAGAACTTCGGAGGACTGGACCTCAAATTAGAGTGAAAGAGGGACCAGCAGTTAGCGTAATGGCTATGTTGCTGGACTCCCATGTAGTCGACCGCGGTTCGAGTCCCTGACCTGGTAGCTTAAACTCACGCCGGGCGCGTGTGCATGCGTGTCCAAGATCCTGAGAGGAGAATGGAGGAGAAGAGATCACGGCGTGGCCATGCCCCCTGGGGAGTGCACGCGCCCTATAGCAAAAACCTCTCCAAAAAAAAAAAAAATTAGAGTGAACGAGTGAGAAATGGAGGAGGGTGAGAGGAAGGGCTCAAGGGGAAAAAGAAAAAAGCGAAACATTAAAGAGACACAAAAATGGAAAATTCTCTGTTGATAATAATGTGTATAATAATATCTTTTATTGGACTAATATACAGTGTATTCATGCTGGGAAAATTCATATTACAAGCTGTAATGATGTGCTGTTATTGAATGTATAAAGAAAATATCATCTGGAGAAACTTAAAGCACAGATCCTGGAGTTCACTTTGAGTCTGGAGCAGGCCCCAAAACTTGTATTTCTAACAAGCTCCCAGGTGAAGCTGATGTACTCAAGAAGCCATGCTTTAGTATGGCATTGCCTTGTCATTCTCTCCTATTGGACAAAAATTAAATTAAATAGATATCGTTTTCATAGGTGTTTCAGATATCAGTTTCCTAGAAGTTTTGCAAAGATTCTCCTCTCCCTTTCCACAACAATGAACACAACTGCACTTTCATCAGTTGTATTTCTTAGGGTCCTGCATAGGAATTTATTTGATAAAAACTGTTCTTCACTCTTCCCAAAGTCAAGTCACTATATTTGAGGACTTCTAAGACTCCTTCAGACTATAACCTTCTACAAATGTCAGTACCTTGATAGTCCCAAAGAACTTGTTGTATCTTTCCATCCAAATATTCTTGTGTTGTACAGACCTAATTAAGTACCTCAAATACTCCAAAAATTACAAACTTAACTCTAGTTTAAGAGTGGCTCAAAAGTAAAGGAGGTTTCATAAGCCTAAGTCACCTGAACTCAAGATCATGGGTCATTTCATTAACTTTAACGTTAACAATGCTCTGTAGAAGAAAGAACTGGTGTTCAAGAGGGGAGCTCAGCCAGCCTTCTCCCCAGTACTTTGAAGTTAATTAAGCATATGTTGCTTCAGGGTCTCCATGCATTTTCTCCTTATTATGCTCCTCCTCATTAGGTATAAAATAACACTCCTGGGGTTGTCAAGATCGCTGAATCACAGCAAGCATGAGTTTGGGAGCGTGTTTGGGAGAAGCAGACAGTGTCCAGGTAGACTTCAGATGTTTTCCAGAACATAGCTTAGGTGTCTGAAATCCTCACAGCCTTTTTCTGAGAACATTGTTGGTGGCCTGAGTGTCAGAATCTTATTGAATATTAATCAATGTTCCAGCACCTATTCGGTTGTCAAAAAAGTCATAACATTATTTCTATGTTTTTCTCTTTTTTTGGAATTATTTTATTTAAATTTATTTATTTTATTTTAATTTGACCAGATAGGGACAGACTGAGAGAGAGAGAGAAAGAGATGGGAAGTGAGAAAGCAAGCCGCCAGGTCCGGGACTCGAACTGTAGTGGGCCATGTGAGAGCTCAGCACCCTTAACCACCATGCCACCTGCCGGCTCCTGTTTCTATGTTTTTTCTGTACAAAAGTATATCATGACTTTTCCAACACTCCAATATATCGTTATTCCTCAGTTTCTAGTGCCAAGCACTCTGCTAGTACCAGGTGTCATTTCCTAATTTACCTTTCCTCATAAACATTTTTGTCATCCAACATAGACCCTCCCCCACCTGCAAAAAACGAAACTGAGGTCCAGAATGATAGTTATCCCTGGGGCCTCTCAGAAGTATTTATATGAGAAGACTTGAAAAATCTGTGGAAAAATGGAATTAAAATATGAATTTATTTTGTTGCCAATCCCCTCAAAAAAAGCAAACACACAAAAATACAAAGTCCACACATAATTTCTCCATAATATACATTTTTCATGAATTTTTTGAAGGCCCATGGTAGTTAGGATTTGCACCCAGGTGGTCTTTCTTCAAGGATCAGCTTGCCAAATTGTTACCAATTTGTAAACTCTACCCTCTCCAACACTGATGGGTCCCTTAACTTCTGGGAGTCTGAATATTCACCCTGTGAAGGAAACTGGGGACCACATTTCACATCTTAAAATTGCTCCATCAGACCAGCTTCTTTCTGTCCTGTGCTAATTTCTTTCAGAATTCAGTCCAGGGTCTTGGGCTGTGCAGAGCTGTGGCTGACTTTCAGAGTAAGTCCAACTGGATCTATCTGATAGATCGGTGCCAGGGAAAGACATAGCTCTTCATAGTCCATGGCACTCAAAAGCAGTAAGGAATCGATTAACTTTTAGAAGAGGAAAAATAGATCACTTGGGTTGCTGAAGCAGGAATAGGTTCTTTTTTTTTTTTTTTTTTTTTTTTTTTTTTCTCTTTAGAGGTTTTTGCTATAGGGCGCATGTGCTTGCCAGAAAGACAGAGAGATAGAAAGCGAGAAGAAATCACCCCCCCCCCCCCCAGGGGGGATGGCCACACCGCAATCCCTTCTCCTCCATTCTTCTCTCAGGATCCTGGGCACACACACACGCCCTTCGTGAGTTTAGGCCACCAGGTCCAGGACTCGAACCACGGTCAACTACATGGGAGTCCAGCGACATAGCCATCATGCCAGCTGCTGGTCCCCAAGAATAGCTTCTATAGCAGCTCAGAGAAATGCGTCCAGAGAGCCAACTGCTGCATCCATGGCTCAGAAGCTCTGTGAGTTTGCTGAGTAGACAGTGCTGTAAATGATTAACCAAGGCCTAGGATGTTTATCCACAGGCCTAGCCCATGCAGAACACCATTCAGAACTCTGGGCAATATTCATGCTGCTTGAAAAGATGAGCTAGAAAACAAAGGATATCCACTTGATTTCCAGGGCAATCCCTTAACAGGATTAGAAATACAAAAGAATGCCTTTGAGAACAGTTTCTATACATTCTCAAAATTCGTCCTATATTGTAAGAGGAGCAAAAGAGAAACTGATACAGAACAACTGGCATTATTCTATGATGGAACCAAAAAAGCATCCTGGGACTTCACTTTAAATCAGCAGGGAGAATGTTAGATCTGTGAGGTAAATGGTATAATCATTATTTATAAGTGTATTTCTGAATACACTAAAACTCCTAAGATAAACTTGGCGGTAGACATGGGAGTCAGAAATACCCTCTCCTGGGACCAGCAGTTGGCATAATGGCTTTGTCACTGGACTCCTATGTAGTCGACCAAGGCTCAGGTCTTGGATCTGGTGGCTTAAACTCACGCCAAGTGCATGTACGTGTGTGCTCAAGATCCCGAGAGGAGAATGAAGGAGAAGGGATTGCGGCGTGGCCATCCTGCCTGGGGGGTGATTTCTCTCTCTCTCTGTCTCTCTCTGTCTTTCTGGTGAGCACATGTGCCCTATAGCAAAAACCACTCCAAAAAAAAAAAGAAAAAGAAAAAGAAATACCCTCTCCCATCAAGATGTCATCCTGATGTGCTGATACATTCTACCAGTGCCCTGGAGGCAGATGGCACATGCCTGGCAACAGAAAAACCAAGGCCCAGGCATACAGGTTTTACTGTAAAAATGTGAGATGCAATATGTGTTTCCATCTTGCTGTAAATCCTCATATGACGCTACTTCATTCTAAATTGAAGCCCCAATTCTCAGGATAGAAATAAGAATTTTTAAGTGATTTCCAAGTATAGAGCTTATTGTTCAGTATTGCCAGGCCAGGCAGCATTTTAAACAATTAAAAATGATCATTGATAGCAATGGAAAAGAATTGGGTAGCTCTCCAAGTGCGAACAGGGAAAATCTTTAAGATACAGTATTAGATTAAAAAACACATGGCATATACACACATAGGCATACTGTGTAAATTTCCTGGCAGGCTACACAAGAAGCTATTACAATGATTACCCTGGGAGAGAGGGACTAGAAATAGAGAATAGGATAGAAAAGGAAGACTTTCATTTTTCATCTCACACATTACTGGAGGCTTTGAATATTTTTCCACATGTGTCTATTACTTCTACATCCAATTTTAAAACAAAAACTTTTCTTACCTACTGTCATCAACCACTCAGAATAGAAGATACTCCTATTTTTTAAAAGTAGGAAAAGCGTAGTCCTATGCCCATACAGTTAAGTTTTAATTAGCTAAAGCAAAACAAAACACAAAAACTAACAAACATAAAATAGGCCCACGCTATAATGCATAATGTGAATGTTTAAACACACAAGTATAAAAGATACTAAACAATGTGTTAAAAATAAAAATAATAAAAGAACAGGTATGTTCCCCCAAAACATCCTAGTGATGATGTCACTAAGACCACTTAGTTCTAATTGCTCACTCCAAGATGGTGATGGCTTTGCAGCCTGTCCAGGTGTTGAAATGGGTGATGGATGTGGATGGAAAACAGTGCTGCAATGATTTCCATTAGCTGGTCCATGTACCACCTTCCTTTCCTGGGAGAGAAATAGCCTCTCATCTATGCCAGACATAGTGCCCCAACAAGGGGCCTCCTGAGAAGGACCGTTACCCACTCTTTCTTTTGAAGTAAGACTGTCTACCTCCCGTGGCACGTAATTGCCAAAGTGGGATGGGATGTGTGCGAGTGCTTGCCTGCATGTGTGGCTTGTGTGCACTCACTAATTTCAGGAGTATTCTGCCAGAAAAAGAAGCATCAAAGGATAGCAAGGGATGTGAAGATGCGGAATCAGAGATAAAAGAGACCGAAATGTACTAGCAATCACGGCAAACATCTAACTTGCATAAGTGAAGCCAATTACTGTATTATTGCCTGCTTTTGCACTGTGCACAGTAGGGATGTCACTGGATAATGGTTTGCATGTAGAGTTAATCACTTTGATGCATTTCTGACTGATCCCAGCAAATTATGTTTTGGTTCCACTATATTAAACACAAGAGCCGGGGATTATCATTAATAAATCTAAGGCACAGCATGCATAAATCTTGAATAAATCAAATATCAATTACATAGGCAGTATCTGCTGACATCTGCTTTCATCAAATAATATATTTGAAATAGGTGTTATTCCAATTTGTTGAAGTCAAAGGGATCTTTGTACAGGGAGCATAGACCCTGGACCCCAATGAAGAAAGCAGCTGAGCCTGCCCCTTTGTGGCACTCAATTTTAATCTGCAAAGACTACATTTACATGACTGCCTGGAGATCCAGGGGAAAGCCATCTTGCTGTGAGAAGTGCTTCGAGCTGAATTCCATTTTTATCTAGGAATTTCTTTTATCAAACAGGAGAGTTTAAGGTGAGAAAGGAGAAAAACTTCCTAAGAACCTGGCTGTCAGGTACAAGAACAGACCACTGAGAGGATGTAGAGTGACAACACAGTAGAAGAAGGGAAACCCACTCAGGTATGAAGAAAGAAGGATGTTTATGATGGGAAGACCTCTGAAAATGAGCAGTCATGAGGACACAGATAGGGCTTACTCAAGGAGAGGTAGGTGGTGAGGTGAAAGGGAGTTGCCATCTACTGAGTACCAGACATTGGGCAGACCTCCAGGTCAGTAACTACATCTCCTCTCTTAATCTCTGCAACCTCCCATATCAGAGAGATATTAGTGTTTATTCTTATTATGTGGAAACTGAGGCATGTAAAGTAAATTAACATTCCTAAGGCCACAAGACTCTCAAATGGAACAATAGAATTTAAATCTGTAGCTATTTTATGATGGCACTGGTGGTCATGGTGGTCACAGTAATGTGTGTGTGTGTGTGTGTGTGTGTGTAGAAGAGAAAAAAATGTGTGCATGTGATGCAAGGGAAAGAAAGAAGGCAATGAAAATTGTATCCGTTAATTTTTATTATTTTTAAAATTCTTCCCTCTCTCATTCTATCCCTCTTCTCCATCTTTCTTTCTCTTCCTTTCTTTCTTCTTTTTCTTTTCTTTCAAGATAAGCACCTTCAGGACCAGCAGATGGCATAATGGCTACATTACTGGACTCCCAAATAGTCGACAGCAGTTCAAGTCTTGGAGCCAGTGACTTAAACCTCACACAGGGCATGTGTGCATTCATGCCAAAATCCCAAGAGGAGAATGGAGGAGAAGGTGTTGTAGAGTGATCATCCCCCCTGGAGGTGATTTCTTGCTTTATGTCTCTCTGTCTCTCTGGCAAGCACACACACACTTTACAGCAAAAATCTCTCTCTCAAAAACAAAACAAAACAAATGATAAGCACCTTCAACAGAGTCACATGCTCTAATCTCTCTTAGCCTTTCCCAGCCAGTCAGGGTCATGAACACAGAATGACCCAGAACCAAACCGATCTTCCACATGGCTTTCAGCATCGCAGAGCACTGCATTGCTACTATGCCACTTTGGCTGGGCCTGTGCTCATTTGAAAACAAACAGCAAGTATCTTTAAGTCATACATCAAGAGAGAGGAAGGGGTGACTCTACGTCATCACATTCCTTACATGTGGCCTTGCATCATTGGGTCAGAACCCTTTCTGTCTTAGATGTTTTTTTAAGGCTCCTTGTGGGCCTCTTCAAAGAATTTTCTAGGGTTAACTTCATTCTCAGGGAGGGTGGAGCTGGGTTAGGAAATGTTCTCTAGGGCACTGGCTCATCATGACAGGTAGAAAACAATTGCCTCATAGATAAAGTTCAGGCGAAGCAAGAGTCAAGACCAGAAATGAAATAAGCCAAAGCCACGCACCCAAAGCAGTCCTGAGGCCTCTGCTAAGGGTGGAGATGGTACTTCAGAGAGACGGGTGGAGTGTTTCACACACTGCTTGTCCCAACCTGAGCAGGTAAACCTAGGAAAGAACCCAGAGTTCATTCATCATTTCTTGACATCAAAAGACAATAAGAAAACCAAAGAGCAGATATCCAACTCTGGGCTATCCAGGAACCCTGTAGGATTGCATTTTCAAAGCAGAGGTAGGTGCAAGTGAAGATCATCTCTTTTTGGACCAAAGATCCCATGAGATGTCCCAGAGGAAGCACTTCAAGCAAGCTGAGCAGAACCCCAGCTCTCAGATATCATTAGGCTGCAGCTCCCCTACATACTGAGTGACACCACATCAGACCTGCCTGGGTCGCTTCCCACATTTTTTCCCACTTTCTGTACTTGGCCTTCTATGTCATAATCTGCACCGGGATATTGAGAACATTCGATTGTCAACAGATAAGTCAAAGTTGATGTGACATCATCATAGAGATGAACCTATGTTTTCAGAATTGTAGCTATAATTATAGTCATACAATATATTACACATATTGTGAAGAGTTTTTAGTATTTTTAGCCTCTTATATATAACTCTTAGCCTCTTATATATAACTCTTATATGTAACTCTTAAACTCTTACTTTTCTAGGTATCCATAGCATTTTGGAGTTTTCTGTTGGGTGTTTAATTTTCTAATGAGCATCACAGAAGGTCATGGGATATCCTCAGATAATGCACTTTATGCCGATGGAATAAATGGCATCATCTTGGTAAAAAAGTTTTCAGGCTGCAAAATTAACTTCCAACCATCATGCAAATCTGACCAAAAGAGTATAATCAGCTGTCAATGAATGAAGGATGGACTCAAGTTTATCTCCCTTTCACTTCAAATCCTGTCCCCTCACACCAGAGCAGGCTCTGTGGTCTGGTGGTTAAGGCAGGTAGATCTCACACGGGTGACCAAGCAGTTCAAGTCCCAGGTCAGGTGGTTTAAACACACTAGGCATGTGTGTGTGTGTGTGTGTGTGTGTGTGTGTACAAAATCCCAAAGGAGGGAGAGATGGAAGAGATTGTGGTGTGACCATGTGACCATTGCTCATGGAAGTACTTTTCCTTCTCCCTCTCTCTCTGTCTCTCTTTGATAAATGCATGTACCTTTTTGAAAAAGCAAACAAAAAAACCCTCTCCTACCTGTCCCAAACACACACACATACACACACACACACACACACACACACACACACACAGAGCGCATGGGCTAATGGGTAAATGAGGAGCCAGAAGTCTTGATCTCAATGGTGCCAGCTCTCTGTTTACTTTTGCTCAGTTTGAAGTAGCACATATTTCAAGCCAATAGGAAACCAGAAGAGAGTTGTTGGAGACAGCCATTTTCCAGTTCAATTCAGAACAAGATGGATTAACTTGGAAGAGAGTGAGGGAGATTAGAGAACTTTTACACTAGCACCACAATTCTGATGTGTTTCTCTGAGCTCAAAGGAAGAGAAATTGCATTAATTAGTTTTCTATCCTAACATTATGCCTTGGCACACCTACTGGTGAGGAAAATAAGGTAAGTTTTGTGTATTGAGGTAGCCAGCAATGGCAGATAAGAGGTAGGAGCACTGAAAAGACTATTGGAGAAGAGGCAGAAAATAATCACTTAGAGTTAAAATAATGCATCGTCTTTGAAAAGAAGAGAAACAGAAAACAGAAAAAGTATTAGGGAATGTTTTGTATGGAGTGTGTGTGTGTGTATATGTGTTCAGTGTGAGAAGCAGAGAGTTCAAATAGTTTGTGGTTGTTGATTTTAGTCATAGTCTCTGCCATAGGTAATAATCCAATCAGAAAGATTTCCTTTGGAGAAAAATGGATTCTAAGATCTCTGTATAAATATTGTCCCAGGAGGCATTACTTGCCATAATTGGGCCTCCTGACCCTTGCAAAATAAAACTGAATTGGAACAATTTTGATTGTAGCCTCTGTTGGCATTGAGAATGAGTCATCAGGCCTGGAGCCATTTGAGAAGGTCCAGGATTTGATCTTGTGTTGACCTGAACACAATGGCTGGCTGGAAGGTGAGGGGTGGCAGCAGTGATTGTTTTTCTAATTCTGTGAAGAATATCCCTGGTAATTTTATCAGGATTGCATTAAATATATAAATTAATTTGGGTAGAATTGATATTTTGATTGTATTAATTCTTCCAATCCAGGAACATGGACTGTCTTTTCACTTTTTGGTATCATTTTCAATTTCTTTTTTAAGTTTCTCATAGTTTTCCTTGTAGAGATCTTTAAGTTATTTAGTTTGGTTTAATCCTTATGAATCTTATTATTATTTTTTGTGGCGATTGTAAATGTGATTGCTTTCTTCAATTCTACCTTAGTCTATTCATTGTTTGGTAGATAGAAATGCTGCGGATTTTTATATGTTGATTTTGTATCCTGCCACTTTATTGTATTCATTTATCACCTCCAACAGCTTATATTTTTTTTTAAAAAAATCAGTTAATATTAGAAAAATATACTCTGATGTATAAATATACTAAAAGTATAACTGATACACAAGAATCACTCATTCATTCATTCACTCATTTTGCAAATATTGTATATGTGTTTTCTGGCCTTTATTTTTCTTCCAGACTGAGGATGTTGGACATACAAGTTAGAAATCCTATCATTCAAATAAATAAGTTAAGGTCAAATAACCAGGGTGACATGAACCTTGCAAATTCCTGTACTTCGATGACAGGCAGGGTAAGAGCCAAAGTACAATGTATCAGTCTAGAGACTTATTCTCAACTTCACTTCTGCAATCAGCTAACTATGCAATTTTTGAACAGGCCACTTCATGTCAACTTTCAGTAATCTTACCCATAGAGTTGAGCTATATGGTCTCCAAATAGCCATGATTTAGAAATTTTTCTTTAAAAAGCCTGTTTATTCTCAGAAGACTAAAAATATCAGTAAGTTTGAGAAAAAAGAATGAAGCCTACAGCCACTAATCAAGGGGGTGAAGTTGGGCACATTTTTGGTTGTTTACATCTGTGTCTTGTTACAAGAGTCTCCACGTCACTCTATGTTGTTATGTCTCTATGCAACACTGAATGTTTGTCTGCTTCAGAGGTCAGAGGATGGCCATCCCCAAACCCCTTTGATCCTCTATCACCATATCCAATCAGCCTGCCTCGTCTGTGAGGACCTGCGAGTGGAGAGAGTACAGACTGCTGGTGTATGGATGTGCATGTCATTTACCAAGGATGCCCACATGCACATCTACACTCTGCAATAATTTTCCTAGCCATTCTGTTTACAAATAATATTGGTTCATTGCCAAACATACCAATAGCAAAAGTTGCATTGTTCTAACACATAATCAGCACAAACACACACACACACACACACACACACACACACACACATGCACGCACACACACACACATACACAGTCCATAGATAAAATATGTTTTTCCTCAGCGTTTCCTCCTAGGCAGCATAGATTTTTATTTCATCATTTTACCACAACCTTAGCAAGCTTTCAACACAACAGGGTCATTTAGAAATAATTATATGGGCATGTGTGATTGAACCAAGCACTCTGGTGATATACACATGGTATTAAAATAAGAAAATTCACATTCCACCCATCCCTGTTACCTAGTTTATGCTTACGCTCCACGCCATCTTGCCCATTTGAGCAGGAAGCAAATTGGATTGTTGGTTTCCTAAGAAATATTTATGGCCAAGGTCCTACCCACCTCCTGAGATCTCAGGAGCACAATGTAGAAGTCTTCCTGGTCTCAGCTCTGTTATGCAGAGAGTATACATCTCGCACCAACACTTCCTTTCCCAAATCTCCTCACTCCTTACTGATAACAATGGAACTGTTTATATCCAGAGCTTATAAAAGCTGATCTCACTTACACCCCTCACATGCTCTGAGAGAAAACATTTTTAAAAAGCTGCAAACTTATCATCTTTCAGTATTTTCAAATGTGGCTAAATTTCTTCTGCATTTCTATGGGAGTTGGATTATTTTCTAATCATCCAGATTAGAACAAGAGTGTTACTAATTTGGCATGGACCTAGTAGCATCATTTTGTTTTATAAAGATACCATTTGTTAAGAGGGAATACCCAAATAAATGGCACCCTGGTCCAGCCAATTCAATAATAAATGGTATCCATATGTCCACTACACCGTTTACTCTCTAATATTATTATTTATGGATGTTTTCCTCTAACAAAAGCATATGGACTGGATTGTCCAGGCAGGGAGGCATTCTTGGGGGCATGTCCTTGTGCCTATGAGAGAGCAGCTTGACCAGACAGTGTGGCTTTGGGCCTTCATTACCAACTCCAACAAAATATGGTCACCATTTATTTGACATCCTTCAGTCTACTTATTCAAAATGATGGACTATGTAGAAAACTGATGTTTCCACTTAGCTTATTCATTCCAGGCAATGTTTCCCAAAGCCTGAACCAAAGGCCATAGGCATCAAAATCATATGTGGGGACACACTTGTTAAAAAATTCAGATTTGGACATTTCACTCTAGACCTACCAAATGATTATATGCAGAGAAAAAAATTAGGAATGTGCATTTTTAAAAATTTTCTCCACTTGTTTCTTCATACCCATTAAAGTTTGAAAAATCCTGCTGTCAGGCCAGTGGACAAACGGAAGTTCTTAAGTAGGGACACTACTGGTTCAATGGAATGTGCCAAGAACAGGAGAATTACTACAAATCCACAGGCTCACACCTTCTAAAGTTCAAATTCTTCGCCACTCGAGTGTGGTCTTTGAACCAGCTGTATCAGCACTAACCGAGACTTCTTAGAAATCTCAAATAAATTTTGTAAGATAAAAAAAGAAAGAAATTTAGAATCTCAGGCCCTATGTCAGAACAGAGGAATCAGAATCCATATTTTAACAAAATTATCAGGAGATTCATATGAACACTCAATTTGATTTTTTTAAGAGAGATTTTTGCTATAGGGCATTTGTGCTTGCCAAAGAGACAGAAAGTGAGAAATCACTCCCTCTATCCCCGAGGGAGATGGCTCTGCCGCAATCTCTTCTCCTCCATTTGCCTCTTGGGATTTAGGGCATGCACACACATGTGCCTGGGTGTTTCAGGCCACTGGGTCTGGGACTCAAACCATAGTCAACTATGTGGGAGTCCAGCAGCGTAACCATTTTGCCATCTGGTCCCTCAGTTTAAATTTTGAGAAGCACCATTCTAAGTGACTTGTCATGTTTGATTTTTATTTAGAAGTCTCATCCGCCTCTTTCACAGGTCCTCAAAAGTCAGGAATCACAATAAGCAAAAAGGTGGATACAGGAGTATAATTGAATCTGGTTCCTTTTTTTGCCAAGAGATTAAATCATTTTGCCTCCTACCAGAATTAGTACACAGATGCTCCAGGAACTTAGCAGAGTGACGTTGGAGTTATGGTTACACCGTAGTGCAATGTAAGGAAGAAGCGCAATGATAGAGCCATTTTAAGAGGGAATAGGCAGCTCTGAAAGGTAATGAGTTTCTTATCCCTGGAGGAGTTCAACCAGGGCTAAATGGTTATTAGTGAATGTTCTGTAGGGAGGATACAACGTGGATTGACCAGGATGACTTGTACTTATTCTAGCCTTATGTTCCAAAGTTCACACACACACGCACACACCACACACCTATATATATTAATATGCTGTACATAACTAAACAGTATTTATATATATATATATATGATTTTTATTAAGAAATGTACTAATTGAGAAATCTTTTATCATACCTAAAGTCTGAAGACAATATATAATCTCTATGCCTCTATCTCATGGGCAAAAATAAATCATCTAAATCATTATTCAGTGGCACTTACGCATTTTTCTTTCTGAGTTCATTCATTTATGAAAAACCATTTGGTGCGGACCAGCAGCTGGTGTAATGGTTACGTCACTGGACTCTCACATAGTCTACCGTGATTTGAGTCCTGGACCCCACAGTTTAAAACTCATGCTGGGCACATGTGTGTGTGTCCAAGATCTCAAGAGGAGAATGGAGGAGGAGAAATTGCAGTGTGGCCATCCTCCTAGGGGGGTAATTTCTTGCTTTCTGTCTCTCTCTTTCTCTCTCTCTGGCAAGCACACATGCCCTATAGCAAAAATATCTCTCAAAATATATATATACACATATTCAGTGACTCCCTGTTATATACTTAAGAGCGGAGAAAAGAGAGCCAAAATCTGGGGTTTGTGTACCAGCAGCCCCAGCACTCAGAAGCTATGTGACCATGCCATTTAACCTTTAAAGAGGAATTTAACCACTCCAGGTCTTGGTTTTGTCATTTGTAAAATGAGTGGAATCATAGAAGTGTCTCATAGGATTGTTCTGAAGATTGGTGAATGAATATATGACCCATTTAGAACAATGGCTGGTAAGTTGTAAGAGCTGTGTCAATGGTATCTCTCATTATCATCGTCATTTAACAACATTGTTGTCACTCCAGATTTGGGGAACATAAAAATGAACAAGATAGGTACCTCTTTACTCTAGTGGTACACTGTCTGGCTTGAGAAAACATTCAGGTAAACAGTGCAAGGAGGGGAGAACCACCATGATGGGGAAAGGTGCCTCAGACTCAGACTGAGAGTCTGGAGAAAGATCCCAGAAAAGTAGGATGCAGAGCTGGGTTTTGACAACTGAGGGAGAATTTTCCAGGTAGAGAAGGGCTGAAGTGAAGAGTACTTGTTTAGCATTCTTGGAGGTGCTTTAAGTGGTCTTCAAGCCCTTCAGTGGAGTTGAAATGGGCTTTTTGTCCTGCCCTGGCCCTGGCTATAGGTCATGGACTCTTCAGTCCACTCAGCAGTCCTTGAGAGCTCTTCAGGGCACCTCCTGAGGCAATGCAGACTCAGAGCAGAGCTCTGTTCCCAATGTCGGTGCCGTAGTCTGAGGGAGGATGGAGAGAAATTGTTTTTCCAAAAGGCCGTGAGTTGATTATATTAGAGGAAGGATGGGCTTCTTCCAAGAAAGCAAATGGGAAAATAAACAAACAAACAGACAAAACAAAACAAAACAAAAACACTCATTTTTTTTCCTTGTATCTCTGCAACCAACTTCACCAGCTATGAACAAAGTGGCCTATCCTGGGCCTATTGCCAGTCTTTCTATAGAATTCTCAGGTCTCTCTGAAAATGAGGCCAAATGGTAACTTCTCCTTGTCATCTGTGCACTCGTAATGTTGAAAGTTTATCTGTGGCATCTTGCCTACTCGTGACCTCTTCATCTCTACCAGCTTTTCTACATGTTCTGTCTTAGGGAGCAAAAAAAATAACCTTTTGCAGATTTCACTTACTAAGGAGGCTCTGTTTGCAGATTGTTGTATTTTACACCCCAATTTTTGCCTCCAGCTTGATTCATCTAGATGAGGGTGGAAAACAAGACCTCTAGTCTAGAAGAAAAGTGAAAGCAAGGGGATGAGTGATAGCAGCAAGAATACCCTTTCCTACTGGTGAAGGAGGGGCACCACCAACCGTCCTGGAGCCACGAGGTCCCATGCTCCCTGACCTCCTCATCCATACTCCCTCAGCTTCTGTGTCTCTGGTATCCTAAGTAAACAAGGAAATGGCAGGTTATTTCCATTTCAATCCATATCCACAAGAGCTTTCCTTTCCTGGCTTTTTGCTGACAGGAACTTTCTTTTCATTTTGGATTCAGTTTAGACCAGAATAAGCAAGTCCTGAGCTGGAAGCAAGACATGGCTGCTGGACTGTGGGTGGGAAGGGTGACACACACAGAAAGGGGGTGTTGTTTCTAATAAAAACGGACAGCTCTGCAGCTGTGGTTTGGTCCCATATTCTACTTAAGATTGTCATCTAAGGCTTATGCAGTGTCACACATAGGCTATTGGTATCCAGGTTATTGAATCAGTTTTAAAAACACACTTGAATTCAGATTGATCAGCTCAGAACAGAATTCCCTTTGGTATAGCTTCCAGGAAAACTGTTGAGTGAACAATTCCAGACACTAAAACACTGAGGGAGCCGCTGTTAGAGCAAACCTAATACATTTTACTTCTCATTGTTTACCATCACTGTTGCAAATTATTATTACGTGCTAAATATTTGTTGGATTTACTTCTCACTTCTCCCTGAAGAGATGTTTGGGTATAGTCATGGATATAGCCCCTCTATCCCTTTAAGCTAAAAAGAAATGAGCACTGATTTCATCCAAGATGTTATTTAGATGAGGGACTCATCACTAACCCTGCTCTCAAGAAAGGTCCAAACTATACCATAAGAAATACAACTTTGGGCTAAAGGCCCATTCACAGCTATTGGAATACTATGAGCACATGAGAGCCCCTGATTTTCAGCCCAGGAAGCACCATCTGAGAAACATACATATTACAATCTGGCTATATTTTATGCTCCCTTTCCATCAGTCTGGGATAAATTGTGTGTGTCAAGTTTGGCAAGCGTGGGTGAGCTAAATGGAGCTGTTAGCTGTCTTTTCAACATATTTATCTGTTTCATTGCCTACTCTAGGATGTCTTTGTGATCATTATATAGGGATCACAGATAATAGACCATTTGAAACCTTACTTCAATTAAAACTTAATCCTCAGATGTCAATAACAGTATTTTATACAGAAGGTTACAATGAAAGTAATGTCTTTTGTGCATATAATTAAAAATAATTTTTAAAAAATCAGGAATAAGAAATGCCCTAAACATTTTCCAAAATAAGATATTCAATTGTCTCATGAGCCTTTGTCACTGTGATAAAATTAAGACTATATTTCAATGTCTCTGCCACTTGACAGTCATCATTTATAAAGGAAAAAAAATCACAAAAATATTACCATCTTCCAACTTAAAGCCATTCACTGTTATTTTTTTTTATTTTACAGGAGATAATTGACTGCAAAGATGCTTTTATTTTACAAAATGAATAATACAATCCAAGTTTATAAAAGATTGTCTTCTTTCATAGAGTATGAAAAAAACATCAAAAAATTTCAGAAAATATAAAATAATGGAATGTGTTTGTTGATAGAGAGATTGTTGCAGAGGAAAAGAATGGAATGGGAAAAAATGTTTTTAGCAAGCCAGGAACTCAGGAATCACTACTGTCCATTGCAGAGCATCTAAAACACCATTTTGCCAAAATGTTTTATGAAGGTGATGATGGTGATGAAATTTCCCCTCTGTCTGCCTATTTTACAGAATCATTGGGATTGAAGAATCTTTGTGTAGGCTAGTTATGCTATTTTTGACATCTATTTTCCCTTTCTTTTACTACAAGTTTGGTTTGGATTTCTAGTCCACCATGAAGTCTAAGTGCTTCAATGCAAGCTGACTGTCTCCAGTACAGGGAGTAATACATGATTAGCTAATGCCAGTCAGTTAGGGTCCGTTCCAGAAGCCACAGTGATTGGCTCAGATAGTCATGGGAGCCAATTTCTCTAGGGAGTGTCAGAGTTCTTTCTCCTAGGCAAGAACTTCCTCAGGTTTCCATGGGAGCATCTAAAGAGAATCTGCCAAGAAGAATGAGTCTCTGGAGGGAGGAAATATTGAAAGTATTACAGAAAAATATGTTCACAATTTTTATCAATCTATATTTGAGGGTCAGGTGGTGGTGAAGTGGTAATGCAACTGCACTCACATGGGTTCATGCCCTGGGACTTCCCTGACCACACCAGGCATGCATGTGCTTGTGGGCCAGCTGGCTGAGACTGGTGGTAGATCACAACTTGAAGATGCTATGGGTCTCTCACTCTCTCTCTCCCTTAGAAGAATTAAAACTTTAAAAAAATGTAAAAGCACATGTTTGAGTCATATCTTACCTCTGAAATGTTTAGTTATATGGACCAATACATTCCATTTTTCTTAAATTTAACTTGAGTTGGGTTTGTTGTTATTGTCAGTGTTATTTGCAACCACAGTCTAATCAGTAATATATAGCATTTATCATGTGCTTACCATGAGCTAATCAATATTATAAGGGCTATAGAAAAATTATTTCATCTTCACACAGCCCTTTAAGGTAGGTACTATTATTATTCCCATTTTAGAAAGAGTAAATAGAGTCACAGAGAAGTTAAATTGCTTGCATAAAATTTTAAACAGATGGTTAGAATTAAAACTAGATTTAAATTCAGGGAGTCTGAATCAGAATACACACACAGAGCACACACTGGCTATGCTGCTGAACTTCATCTGACTCCCACCAGCAGTCAAAACTATAGCAAAGCATCCTAGAGATCTTAGTCCTAAAATTCCTGTGGGGCATTATCAACAAGTGATGCTGATAATAGTAAATATGCGCTCTTTCTTGCCTATGGCTAATTCAGCCTCTCTGTTCAACAAATACATATTCAGTGCTTACTATGTACTAGGCACTATTGTAAGTATAAAAGATATAGCCACTACTCTCATGGGACTTACAGTTAGTGGCAGAGACAGACGATTAACAAATAAATAAATATGAATTTTTGTATCAGTTAGTAATAAATTCTACTTTAAAAATTAAGACAGAGGGGGGCACCAGCTGGTGGCGTGGTGGTTGAGACACTGGACACTCCCACATGGCCAACCATGGTTCAAGTCTTGGACCTGCTGGCTTGCTATCTCACATTCTCTCTCTCTCTCTCTGTATCTCTCTCTGGTCAAATTAAAATAAATAAATGAATAAATAAATAATTAAATAAATAATTCTTAAAAAAAAATCAAGACAGAGGGACCAACAAGTGGCAGGGTGGTTAAGGCACTGGACTCCTGCATGACCAACCATGGTTCAAGTGTGGGACTCAACAGCTTGCAGAGTTTCTTTCTATCTTTCCGTCTCTCTCTGGTGAGCACATATACCCTATAGCAAATTAAATTATAATTAATAATAATTAATAATAAGTAATTCTAAAAAAATTAAGACAGAGTAAAGATAGCAGAGGCTGGCTATAAAAATGATGAGTTACTACAGAAACATTTAATGTAAATTGATCAGTTTGAAATTTCTAAGTACACACTGCTGAAGATGAGAGGAGAGCAGGTGGAGAATCACTCCATTCTTTTTTTGCTTTGTTTTGTTTTGGAGAGGTTTTTGCTACAGGGCGCATGCGCTTGCCAGAAAGACAGAGAGAGACAGAGAGACAGAAAGTGAGAAATCACCCTCCAGGGAAGATGGCCATGCTGCAATCCCTTCTCCTCCATTCTCCTCTCAGGATCTTGAGCACACACACAAACACACACACACACACACACACGCCCGGCATGAGTTTAAGCCACCAGGTCCAGGACTCGAACCACGGTCGACTAGATGGGAGTTCAGCGACATAGCCATTACACTAACTGCTGACCCCAGAGAATCTCTCCATTCTAATCCACAAAGAAATACCACAAGCTCAAGATCAGGGACATCACATAACTTAATACAGTTTCTATGTCTATCACACCTAAATGTGGATATTAGGAAAACTGGACTTTTCAGAATGGTGTAAGGGAAATTGATTTTATAATCAATTAGGGATCAGACACTCATGGCAAGAGACCCACAAATAATCAGCTGTCTTCTTAGTAGGGCAAGTTAAATTCCAGGCAAATATGAACAAACAGAGCAGAGGGTCAGCTGATGAGCCTGGCTGGCCACAAGACATCAGAAAAACTTGAAGTGGAGAAAGGAGTAATAGAGTAGATATTTATCAGAAAAAGCCACAAAGGCAACAGTTAACAGTAATGAAGTCTATTTTTTGTATAATAGAATGTGCATGCATGAGAGAGAAAACCCTCAAAATGGCCTCTTCATGCCATGATTCCATTTTCCCAGCCCTTTATTTACTCAGGATATTGGGCAGCAACACATGTCCCTGTAACAGTCTTATGCCAACCTGGGGATCTAAACCAATGATCAGCATGAGGCTTCTTACACTGCAGTCCAGTGTGTTAGGGATCATAACACTTAGGCTGGCCAAAATGCAATATGACTCTCAGCAAATATGTATGTACGTTTTAGATTCCTTTTATACTAACAGGGTTAGGAACAAGTATCTGAACTTATGCCATCAACTGGAGTTTTTAAAAGTTGCGAGAGTTTTTTATTCTTTTTTGATATGAATAATGGGTTGAAAGAAGTGTTCTACACAGGCTAAAACCATTTATATTAAGCAGTAATTCATATGAATAAATGACTAAACAATTAACCAATAGTTTACTAGTAAGTGGAACTTACTATAAGTGAAGCTATAGCTTTGAATTTCACTGTAATTAAACACACTTTAAAAGAGATTAATCAATGTAGTTACGAACAGATCATTTAACTAGGTTAGTAAAACTATTAAAAATGAAGCATGATCAGTTCTCTTCCAATTAACCACATGTGATACACTGGATGCTTAGATCAGGAATCCATCACCCAGGCACCAAAACTTTTTTTCAGTTGCAAAGTATGAAAGGGACTTCCCAAATTGGGAAGCCCAAGTGATCCCACTGACTTCCTTTACACTGAGAAGAAATGAGGTTCAGTTGTTACCTCAATCTTTGTGCTTTTTCTCAGCCAAAATTGGCTTGAACCACTATAAAGTCTGTTGAACCACCCATTTGAATGAGAGGCCTCACCCATCATAAATATCCACCTTTCTATGCCTGGGGTTATTTATACTGACCTACATAAGTCAGGGCTTGAGTAATAGCTTCTCGGGCTCTCACAGCCCAGCTTTAATCTGCTACCACATATTAGGAATGACCTTGCTTACAAAGTAAATTTGTGATTTCTTTCTTTTTGTGCTCTAAGTAGTCTTGTACGTTGCCTTTTGGATCAGCAATGAGCCACCGACTTTAAAGAAAACAAACTACAGCACGAGAATACACGGAAGAGAAGTTCTCTAGGGAAATCTGCCATTTGGTCTTCAAAAATCAGCAAACGGTGCTCCTTAGTAGGTAGAATTTAAGGGATATGGATAGACTGGCTCTCTTAACCCAGTAGGTAGAACAGGAAGATCAGTTTAGCCAGCCACAGCAGATTGCATCTAACAGGTCCCATTAGGATGTTCCCTGCTTCTACTGCATAACCTATAAAGCCACCAGTGTCATAGGTGGAGAAGAAGGGGAATGGAGAATTGGATTATTGTACATAACACCATTCAGTCACCGAGTAACATTTTTCTCCCTCCAACCAAGGCTACAGCAGCACCAAGCTCAGAAACCTTGGTTGACCCAACTCTGCACATGTTCAGGAAGGATGGTCCCTGCCTTGATCTCCATCCTTGAGTCAAGGATGGGAAGTCTACTACTGTTTAAAAGCTTCTGGGAATATCAGGGGTTTGAGCTAAGTCATTGGGGGGGTCAGAAAGGGCCTTGAGGAAAGGGCCTCATGGGTTCTGGTGCCTGATAACCTGTGTTCAGATCCAGGCTCTATCTTTTCCCAGAGGTTAGACTTACACCAGAACGGATGTACTCATGTGCTTATCTCGAATTATCGTATTAAATGGTATAATCAATTTAAAGCATTAGACCAGTAAACCTTTTGTTTTAACTATTATCATTTTTACAAAGAAGTACAGGGCTCTCCCCGGAGAGAGCAGTGACGATTTCTAATGGTGTCACCTTCACTGCACACATCGTACTGGGTTCTTTGACCCACACAGAGCCCACTCTTCTGACAGCCTGAACATTCAGATTACAGTTTCACTTCATAAGCACAAGATATACTTATATAATTCTTCATTAATTAATTAGGTCCTCCTTCCAGTAGTACTTCAAGGTCTTCCTCAGCAAAGGCCTGGGAGTTTCGCCTCTGTTAGACCACTTCCTCCTTGCACAGTACATAACTAGGCTTAAACTACTTCCCACACTGTATTACAATTGTCTGTTTTCATGTCTGTTTCCCCATTAAATTGCCATCTCTTTATAAGTAGAGACTGTCTTAAGAACTAGTTTTATCTCCAATGACTTGCATAATGTCCATGGCATTGTAGTTGCTAAATTATGTTTAGTGTGTGAGAATGTAAATAAATGGAGAGTGCTGCTATAGCATAAGACACATTTTTTAGGCTATCTTTATGAGTGGCTCTTGTGTATCCTATTGCCTTGGCCAGATGTAGCTGGAGTGTCCACAGGGAAATCAACCAGAAAGTACTGTAGTAGTACAGTAGTAGAGGTCTCTCTCTACCTCCACAGCTCAATTCTTCCTTCCTTTCTCTCTTTCTGTATGTGTATGTGTTGTCATTTTCCCAGAGAGTTGAGAGATTTCCATATAAGGTTCAGATGGCTTGGTAGGAAAAGGTAAGTACGGGTGGCTGGCTTTGGTACTCCACACTTGTCTCACTTTAACTATCACAAATTCCTAAGGACCCTTTCCCCTATACTAACTGTCCAACTAGATGAAGGTCACTAGATCCTGTAATTTGGCTGAACTGGAGAATAAGGAGTGTACCTATCCAAAGCCATTTTCATACTAAGATACATTCTAGGCCAGGCAAAATGGGAAAGAACAGAGATCCTTGGGGACTGAGTAACTTTCATTGAGTCATAGAAGATTTCATTCCTTGGTAGCCAACCAAAATATCTGATATGCGTTGGTTTTTCTTCCCAAAGCAAATGAAACAACTTCAATCATTTCTTCAACCATATTATAAAACGTGTGCATATCCCACGTCTCTAATCCCAGTCAGGTCTTCCTGTAAAACCATGCCACTCTTCTTTTCTCCAAAGTTATCTTGAACATTTGGAAGGACAGTGAAAAGAGATACTATGAATGAAGACTCTATCCAAGTTACTTTTTCCCTATGTCAGAGAGACTAGCGGAAGTAACATGGAAATCAGAATCAACAAATAATCTTCTCTATGCCTACCACTGGCTATCAGGGCTCAAGTTATGCAAAGAATGTTTATAATGAGCTGCACAGGTCTATACATACTTCAAACACTTTGGTTTATTAACCCTTCTGCTGCCTTTCCAAGCTCCAGAAGGGCCTCTTCTTGATTAAGACTTGATATATCTGGGTTTTTTTGCTTAATTCAGCCACACCTTTTGGGCCAACTCATAGGGAATGCCTCCATTTCCCCCCTGACCTTTTCAACAACTAAAATATTTTAAAGCTGCATGTATTTAACATAGTTTCACAAATATGTCTAGCAGGAAGACCAGATAACATTCACTTGGGAATATCAAACTTCTGCTTTTGATATTATTTTGAAATGACTATATTCTGTCAGTTATCCTTACAAGTGACACAGAGATACATAGGACTGAAAAAAATATACAAGTTGAAGTGAATTCTTGTGACCGACCACATTACCTTTAGGTTCTACATATTCATATATATCTTATTCATAAACCCAATACTTATCTTCTAAAGAATACAATTACATTTTTCTGCCTAAAGTGTTAGCTTGTTACCAAACATTTTTTTAAAAAAAACCTACAACAATTCTTTAGAACCCTGTTGTGACATATCTTCACTATATATGAAATCTCAAAGGATAAAATGAATAAAGAAAAAACTATGGTCCTGTCTTCTCTCACAATGAGAGGCACTGCCTGTAGTTAAGGTACAAAGTCCCACAGGCTGTAACTGGGGCTTTTGAGGAGTCCTGTGCTTTTTTTGCAGATGAGATGTTGCACCAAGGGTGTGCAAATGTTCCCCTGCAGCAAATAAGAGCCCACTTGGGTGGCATGAGACCTGGCCCTGTTACTTTTTTTTCCTTCTATTCCATGATCCAAGGACTCATGGAAACATTTAAATAAGTAACTTGAAGAATTATGTGATATTGAGCCAATCTTCTTTTTTAAAGCAAAAAAATTCGTGGATTCTAAAAGCAAATGGTGGACTATAATACAGAGAGTGAGGCACTAAATTTCTATTAATTCATAAAAACTAAAATAGAATCCATTAAGAGTGGTGGGGTATTGGTGCAAAAGGAGATGTAAATTATCCATGATCATGCTTGAAATGCAAAACCTGATCATGTTTGGCATCAGGCCAGCTCCCATTAAAGTAATTATTTTTAATCATCAGCACTTGGTGACATGAATACTCATATTTGTTGATTTACTGAGAAAAGCACTTTATATTGTAAATAAAAGGATGGAAAAATATACATTTGGATTTCAGAACAAATAATAATGATTATTCTTGTTTTTTCAAGGTCTTTCCTTCAACAAAGCCATTTTTAAAGAAAAAGTCTGTTTCCACGTAGCTCAGACATGGCCCCATTGTAAGTGTCAAGGAGGGCAGGTGTGAGCTTATATTTATGTCCCATTTTCTAATGGGATAGTTTGTTCTATTCTTAGCAAAGACGGAGGAATAAAGGCTTTCTAGTGATCTTTTTAATGGTAACCAAAGAAAATGCAGAAAATGGCTATTAAAATGCACCCTGAGAAATGCCATGAGCAGGCTCAGAAACCTTGGGACAAATAATTACTTTTCTTCTACGTCAGTGTGCCAGCCTCTGCTGGGATTTGAGACTTAAGTCACAGTCAGGGAGACGAGGGCCAGAAGGGCATTCCAGGCAGGGCAAAGACACTGTAAATCGAGTAAGCAGCTTTGTGTATGTCAGAAGAGAGTGATGCCACAGGTGAAGGAGAGGAGACATGTAAACACACAGTCTGGAGAGCACAGAAGACCTTCTGCCCTGTGCAAAGGAGTAAGCATCATCTCATCAGTCAGTGGTTTCCAGACGTAAATCCATGGACAGAGATCACTTTGACTTGCTTAAAAATACTAATTTCTGGGAACCAGCAGTTAGCGTAATGGCTATGTCGCTGGACTCCCATGTAGTCGACCGCGGTTTGCGTCCCGGACCGGTGGCTCAAAACTCACGCCGGGCTCGTGTGTGCCCAAGATTCCGAGAGGAGAATGGAGGAGAAGGGATTGCGGCGTGACCATCCCCCCTGGGGGGTGATTTCTCGCTTTCTGTCTCTATGTCTCTCTCTGTCTGTCTGGCCAGCGCACGCGCCCTATAGCGAAAAAACCTCTCCAAAAAAAAAAAAACAAAAAACACTAATTTCTAGTTCTTACCTAGTCTCCTTACCCTAAAGCATCAAATTCGACTGTCCCAGGACAGAACTCAAGAATCTGCACTTCAATAAGCATAGTTTTGCACCATTTCTCCTGCCCCCTGCGCTGATACAGAACCAGGCAGTCTCTTTGAGCAGCCTGTTAGAAGCAATGGGGAGCTCCTGAAGGATTTTGAATTGAGCAGCCGTCCTTTTTTTGGTAAACTGGAAAGTGGGTTGCAAGGGGCAAGACTGAAGGCAGGGAGACCAGTTATTGTAATAACTAAACAATCTCATTAGTGCTTGGGATAGAAAAAGGAGGGAACAAAGTTTTGGGACATTTGAAAAGGACAGTTAAGAGGGTATGAGGGCTGATTATGGGTGGAGTTCAGGAAGAAAAGTCAGAGATGGCCCAAGCATATATGACCCCAGTGAATGGGAAGGAGATGGTGGGAGAGGTGGGAAGAGGAATTCTTTCTTTTGTTTTCTGGAAGAGCTCAGATTAGGAAGACATTTGTGGGAAATGAGTGTATTTGTTGAACAAATATCACTGATTTATCTGCAAGACAAGTCAATGAGAGGCATGAGATCAATCTGAAATTCAGACAGATGATGTGAGCTTGAGGAACGAATTAGAGAGTCATCAGTGTATATTCAAAGGTGAATCCATGGGTCAGAAGAAAGTCGCCTGGTGAAATTCATAGAGGGCTGGGAGGGATGTGGGTTTTCATATAGTTAGGAAAGATAGCCAGAAACCCACCATCTCCTCTTATCTCAGGAAAACTGACACTCTTCAGACTTCTCTTCTCATCAACTTCCCATTTGTAAGGCCCCAAGCCGAGACTAATATTAATGATATGTAGCACTAAGAAAAAAAAATCGTTTTGACAGGAGTGTAATTTAGTGAACAAGAGCATTATTAATTTTGCAACCTCGTTAGGGGTTAAGTGTCTAGAACCCCCACACACACACCTCAAAATCTTCATATAATCCTATATAAAAACCTTTGCTCCAATATACCTTTTCTCAAGTACCCCTATTTAAGATAAATGATTCTTTGAGGTTTTTCTTGTTTCAATGTGCATTTTTTTCCCCTTCTAAACTTTTTGGGCTTTATTTCTTGCATTGCCATTTGAGCTCAATAACTTATAAAGCTTTCAGCTTTATTTTTATTTGATAATGATAGTGAAATTATTACAGAGGGGTTTTTTTCCATTTAATTGGGTACAATTGTATAGGCTAACCTAGAAATAAATCATATATAGTAAATTCTACAAGGAACCATGTTCAAGAAAGTGTAAAAAAAGCATAAACGAGGGGCCACCAGATGGCATGGTGGTTAAGATGCTGAACTCCCACATGGCTGGCCACAGTTCAAGTCCTGAGTCTGGCAGCTTGCTTTCTCACTTTCTCTCTTTCTCTCTCTCTCTCGTGAGCACACACCCTATAACAAATTTAAAAGAATAATAATAATAATGAATAAAATTTAATAAATAATTCTTTTAAAAATTTGTAATCAGTATCTGTTAGTATTTGAATCTGTGATCATAGACTAATTTTCAAATAATATAATGCCATTAACCAGAAACTAATAGAGTTTGCTATGAGTATTTTTTATTTTTTTATTTTTATTTTATAGACCACAGATTAGTTTATTTTTAACATCCATCATGCCATGAATTCATAGGGAATAGGTTCCAGTAGCTCAGGCTCCTTTCCATTGGTTCTCACAGAGTGTGCTTCTCTGGGTGGAGCTGGCTGGAGCTTTATTTGAACCCAGGTACCTTTCTCTTTGGCTTCTTTCTTTTTCTGGTCATTTTCCTTCACACGTTTTAGGAAGCTATCTCTGCTCTTAGAATGTTTAATATGCTCAATACACACATTGATTCTCTTGGCAAGAATCTTGCCCTTAACTTGTTTGTTCACAACAATGCCAACAGCATGCTGGGTAACATTGTAGACTCCTCTAGTTTTGCCATGGTAACATTTGTGGGGCATTCCTTTTTGAACAGTGCCCATTCCCTTAATGTCTACAGTATCACCTTTCTGGTAGATTCGCATATATGTCGCCAAAGGAACAACTCCATGTTTTCTAAAAGGCCTAGAGAACATGTATCGGGTGCCTCTCCTCTTTCCCTTTGTGTTCGTCATTTTGGTTAATTACTGGAAGATCGCTATGAGTATTTTTTAAAGCAAAATATTAGTTTTGAAGAAAAGCAGCTTGATTTCATGGGAATATAATGCCTCACTAGGAAAACATGTTTGGACAGAAGTGGCTGAGAAATACAAGCATATGATCTAACTAGAAGATATTACGATTGGAATGAAAACTCTACCTGAATTTTCCCATGTGTGGAAACAGCATGGTGGTGTCTGGAGAACAGATCTCAGAGATGGAAAGAGGCCCCTACTCTTATTGCTCCCACTAAATCCTTATGATGCTGTCCTCAAATTGTTGTATTAAAATTACTGGATTCTTACTCTTTAATTCCCAGGGGAGTTTCTGGGCCTGCATTAAAAAAGGGGGGTGGGGCTTATGTTTAGCAAAAGACATCAAGCTCACTTCTTTTCCTTTCATTTTCAAGTTCTTGGGCAAAAAGCCAGAACGCTAATGTGAGTGTTCAAAAGACAGGTTCAGGGTGGAGGCTGGGATTTGGAGGAGATGGATTGTACATAGTAAAGATTTGGTCTTGCAGAAGTCAACTTTCCCATAATGTAGCCAACCTTCTTCTATGAGCTGAATTAGTTTTATTTGCCTCAGTAACAGTATTTTCCATGCTGTCTTTGGGCCCATGCTTACTAACTACCCAAATGCTGTATAACTGTGGTTCTTCTTTCTGATTAAAAAAATAAATCTAATGCCACTTGTGGATTTCAGGTAAATCTTCTCCGTTGACCTTATTCACGCTTTCCAAGTGGCAAAAATAAAAGCCACTTCCTCTGTTACACCAACCCTGACTTGAACTAGATAATGGCTTTGCATGGCTGTCTCTGAAGACAATGGTATTGAGAATAGCTGCTGCTACCTCTACAACTTTCAAATATGGTGCTGGGGAGCTAGAACTTGCCCTTTGCTTTCATTTCTGTTGCTGGTGAAACACTAAGAGTGTCCATATACTATGTCATTTAAACCAGGACATTTCTGAGAGTGTCGGGAGACATAATGCTCTAGAACTGTAGATAGTTCACCAGAATGGTCCTGGGTGAGCCAGAACCTATGGTTATCCTGGGCAGAAGTGGCTTTCTTTGCCAAGCACTGTTCTACCTCTGCTTTCAGTTATACTTTATGTCTTCTGCAGAACTCGGTGGCACCAATTTCTTTTCTTCTCTTTTTTCAGTTTTTTTTCTCCATTTGTTTATTCATCTAATATTTAAAAGATGCCTGCTATGTCAATGTTGTTGTTGATAACACATATTTATGTTTTGAGGTTTTTTTTAGAATTATTTTGTTTAACTTTATTCTATTTATTTATTTATTTTCTTTCTTTTGTTTTGGGGGGAGAGATTTTCTCTATAGGGCGCGTGCGCTCGCCAGACAGACAGAGACATAGAGACAGAAAGCGAGAAATCACCCCCCGGGGGGATGGTCACGCCGCAATCCCTTCTCCTCCATTCTCCTCTCGGGATCTTGGGCACGCGTGCACATGCGCCCAGCGCGAGTTTTAAGCCACTGGGTCCCAGACGCGAACCGCGGTCGACTACGTGGGAGTCCAGTGACATAGCCATTACGCTAACTGCTGGTTCCCTTTATTTTAATTTTGCCAGAGAGGGGCAGAATGAAAGAGAAAGAGAAGGAAAGTGAGAAAGCAAGCTGCCAGGTTCAGGACTTGAACCACAGTCGACTGTGTGAGAGTCCAGCACTCTTAACCACCATGCCACCTGCTGGCCCTGACAACATATATTTAATAATAGCTTAGGAGCTCATAACTTTATTCACTACACTTTCTCTTACAGAATGTGGAAGTTTCCAGAACTTTTATCATAACAAGTGACCCCTGTCATATCTTCGTCATCACCACCATTACACATGTCCAATCCACTATTATCTCTCTCTTTGATTTATATTTGCCTCCAAACCAGTCTTCCTGTTTCCTCACTCATCCACCTTAAATCCATTCTCCACACAACAACCAAAGTAATTTTGTAAAAGTACAAATTAAATCACACTTCTTTCCTCTTGTAGATGGAACAAAATCCAGACTCTTTACCATGTCCCACAAAGTTCTATTTGAGTGGCTAATGTCTACCTCCCCACAATCAATACACCACTATGCCCCTCCACTTCCTATTGTACCCTGTACCCCAGGTTAATCTTAAAGGTCCTGGATTTCATCACTTCTTCAAATGTACGAAGCTCTTTCCTCCCCAAGGGTTTCAACGATCTGCCATGTCTTATATCTGGTTGTCTCTGTTAAGAGTTTCAGGTCTTCGTTTAAATGTCATCTCATAATAAAACCTTCCCCAGCTATCATCTGACTATCATTACTTCTCTGTTTGCTTTCTTGCTAGCACATTCAGCAATTCCTGATTATTGTGTTTATCGATTTTAGTTACTTATTTACTGTCTGTCCTTTGAGAATGCCAGCTCTGTGAGGGCAAGGATTATATCTGGCTTGTTTGTTCTTGTGTCTCAATCCTTAGTTTCACTACTTGGAATCTAGTGGGTGCTCAGTACATATTTAACGAATAGATACAAGTCACGAATTAATATGTAAAGTCTTTGAGTATAGTTTTAACTTGTGAAGGAAAATTTCCTAGATATAGTATTTATGATGCAAAAGGGTTATACTTGGTGTTTTAAGGCTTTTGACACATCTTACTCTAGAAAAGTTTTGGCAATTTATTTCACCCACAGCAGTATAGTGGTCCCTTAGCATTTAATGTCTATTTTGGCAGGTAGGTGGATGAAAACAATGTTTTGCTGCTATTTCTTTATTTCTTTCATTTTTAATGACTAGTGAAATTAAACATGTTCTTAAATTGTGGGACATTTGCATTTATTTTCTTATGTGCATGAATGTATATTAATTCTTATTGTCCATTTTTGAAAAAACTTGCCATTAAAAAGTTTGATTTTTTTAAAAGCTCTTTGTTAGTAATACTGAAGTTCGTCTACTATAAATGCTGCAAATATTTTTCTAGATTACTGGTCAACTTTTTACCTTGTTAGAGTTTTCTAACAAAGAAATTTTTACAGAATTATTTATTTTTATTTTATTTCTTCTTATTAATTTTACCAGGGAGAGAGGTGGGGGGAAGAGAAAGGGAAAGTGAGAAAACAAGCTGCCAGATCCAGGATTTGAACCATGGTCAGCTATTTGGGAATCCAAATCCAGCACCTTAACCACTGCTCCACCTGTCAATCCCTCAAACAAAGAAATTTTAGATGTTTATGTAGATGATAATATCAGCTTTTTCCTTTGGAATTTCTGCCTTTAGTGTCATTATGGAAAGCACTTTCCCACCCAACAATCATTTGAATATTTTCTCTTCATATTTTAATGGTTTCATTTATGCATATTTTGTTTTTATATTTCCAGTATATTTAAATACTTTTTAAAATTATTTTTTGTCTGAAGTAGAGATTTAATTTTTAAGTTTTCTACTATTTTTGCAAAGTATCAAATTTGTTAATTGAATAATTCATCCTTGTCTCAGAGATTTGAAATACTTTGTTTATCATATTAAGAACTTTTATAAATACTTGGATATATTTCTTGATTTTTCATTTGGTAGAATGAGCTTCTTTGGGCATTTTCACACAGTTTTTCATACTGTTTTAATTATCATAGCTTAAAATTTTTAATATATATAGTCCCTAAAATAGACAAGTAGGATTATATCAAGCTAAAAAGCTTTCTCACATCAACAGAAAATATAACTAAAGTGAAAAGACGACCCTCAGAATGGGAGAAAATATTTGCAAATTATCCCTCAGATAAGGGATTGATATCTAGAATATAGGGAACTTAAGCAGTTCACCAATATGAAAGAAATAATCCAATTAAAATGGGCAAATTTGTAAGTCTGGAAGACTTATAAATGGCCTAAAGCCATATGGGAAACAATTTCAATCTCTCATTAAAACTACAGTGAGAGGGCCCAGCATTTGCCATAATGGCTATGTCACTGGACTCCCATGTAGTCAACCGTGGTTTGACTGCCGGACCTGGTGGCTTAAACTCATGTTGGGCTTGTGTGTGTGCGTGCCCAAGATCCTGGAGAGGAGAATGGAGGAGAAGGGATTGTGGCATTGCTATCTTCCCTTGGGGGGGGGGGGGTTGATTTCTCACTTTCTGTCTCTCTGTTTCTCTCTGTGTTTCAGATGAGTGCATGCACCCAATAGAAAAACCTCTAAACAAACAAAGAAACAAAAACTGCAGTGAGATATCATATAATCCCAGTTAGAATGGCTAGGATCAAAAAAACAAAGAACAATAAGTGTTGGTGAGCCTGCAGTGAAAAGGGAACTCTCTTATACTGTTGGTGGGAATGCAAATTAGTCTAACCATTCTGGAAAACAATGTGGAGATTTCTCAAAAAACCTACAAATAGAACTTCCATATGACCCAGTAACCCCACTTCTTGGTATCTACTCAAAGGATAAGAAAACATTTAATCCAAAAGACATTTGCAAATCCATTTTTATTGCAGCATTACTTACAATTGCTAAAAACAAACCAACTTAATTGTCCAAAACTGATGATTGGGTTGAAAAACTGTGCCATACACACACACACACACACACACACACACACACAATGGAAATTTACACAGCTATGAAAACAACAACAAAATCTTCTTGTTCAACTAAAAATGGATGAATATAGAAGATTTAACATTGAGCAAAGTGAGCCAGACTTTAAAAGACGCACATTGTATATCCCCACTCAATTTGTACTGAGTGTTTGCACTTAATGGCAAAGGCTGAGAGATCTGAAGATGTGATGGTGGAGAGGATCATTGTGGATGCCAGTGGCAGTAAGAGGGGAAAGTAATTTAGCAGAGTGGCTGGTGCATGGTGGGTTTGAAACCAAAAAATAGAAAGGTTATATGTGATAAACTTCTGTTTACAAGAGAAAAACAAAACTTTTTTTTTGTATTGTGTGAAACAGTGTGTATTTGTTAATTTATTTGTCATCAAAGAGCACTTTGCCTAAAAAAGTTCTGACAAGTGTGCAAAATCTTTACAATCTTTTGTGAAATTATAGTTTTTCATAAATTTGTGAATCATTGTTATAAATATTACTTTGTTTTCGGTACATGTGAAATTACAACTGAAATTCATTTTGTTGATTTTTGAATGAATTGAATAAAGATTTTTCAATTGTTTATATAGAGAAAGATAGTTTCTTTCCCATTGCTGCTTCTTTTAATAGTTTTTTGTCATTTTCAAATATATTCATACAAATGCATAAAATTCCATTTGGCATTTCGAAAAGAACTGCTTTATATTTATAAGTTAACATAGGTATAGTTTGGGCCAGTAGGTGGTGTGGTAATTAAGGTGCTGGACCTTACATGGTTCAAGTGATGGGCCTGGTGGCTTGAAAATTACACTGAAGGGGACCAGCAGTTAGCGTAATGGCTATGTCGCTGGGCTCCCATGTAGTCAACCGCAGTTCGGGTCCCAGACCCGGTGGCTTAAAACTCACGCCGGGCGCGTGTGCGTGCGTGTCCAAGATCCTGAGAGGAGAATGGAGGAGAAGGAATTGTGGCGTGGCCATCCCCCCGGGGGTGATTTCTCGCTTTCTGTCTCTGTCTCTCTCTGTCTGGCTGGTGAGCGCACACGCCCTATAGCAAAAACCTCTCAAAAAAAAAAAATTACACTGAACACATGTGCATGCATGCCCAAAAGTCTGAGAGGTGGTGTAGTCATTCCCCTGAGATTTGATTTCTAACTTTTCCTCTCTCTAGCTCTCTCTCTGTGTCTCTCTTCGGTGAGCACTTGTACCCTATGGCAAAAAACTGAGAATAAAAAAAAGATATAATTAACCTTTATAAGACCAATACTTCTTTTTTTTCTTTTCAGAGTTTAGGACTTTTTTTAATTTGTCCTAAAGTCATCGAAGCAAAATTAATGATAAAGTGTTCTGCTTTCCTCTACAATTCCCCACACACACACACACACACACACACACACACACACACAAACTACTTGTAGAAAAAAGTGGTTTTGTACATGGAATGAAACAATATAAATTCCATACTTACAGATAAGGGTTAGCTCTATTGCTTATCTCTTTAAAAAGTTTATGTGAATATCCAGTCAAAACCAACAAGAGTTTCTCCATTGAAACATTATTTCTATGGCGTTCCAATTAGACCACAGGGCTGCACACGGTCTTGGAATGTCCTTAGAAGGCTCCGTCAGTGACCACATAACAGAGTAAAAACCCCAGAGTCCTTTCTTTCAAATGGAAGAAGAAAGACAGAGGAACAGAGACTATTCAAACTTTGTCTTCTTTCCTTGTGGCTTATGGTCTCCTCCTCTTCCTCTGCCTCCTTAGAAGAAGCCACTTCGCCCTCCAAACCCTCCTTGGCCTTTGCCTCCAAATCCACCTCTGCTTTCTCTGCCTCCACCTCGACCTCAAAAGCCTCTCCTGCTTCCACCTCAATCCCCTGAAGCCACCTTCACCCTTAGGTTTGGCCTAGTCCAAGGTAACGTTTCCATCAATTCCATCATCTTCCATGGCCTCCTTGGCAGCTTCAGCATCTTCCTCACTGTTAATGTCTACAAAACCAATCCCTTTGGAGGATCCTGTTTCCCAGTCAGTGAATATCCTTACACAAATAGAGCCATCAAAAGACTCCTTTAATGTCTCTTCGGTGGTATCCTCAGTCAGACCTTTGACAAACAGAGTTTTGGAGGGCTGACTTCTTGCGTTAGGTGATCCCCTGGGTCCTTGCAACTCCAGCCTTATTGCCCAGCCTTCAATTTTCCTTTTATCACACGAATTTAAAGCTTCTTTAGCATCTTCAAATGAAGCAAATTCTATAAACGCATACCCTTTAGATTTGCCATTTTGGCTCTGAGGCACTTTGATAAAAGTTGCCTTCTCAAATACTTCCTGAAGTGTTTCTCAGTTGCATTGTAGGAGAGGTTGCTCAAAACCAGAGTTTTTGATTCACCACTCCAAGTGCTATTCTTTCCACCTCGATAGTCCTGATTTTGACCTTTCTCTCCAGTGTAGTACAGAGAAATAGACCGCCCATCAATCTCTGTTCCCTGCTTTTCTTCAAAGGTTTTCTCTGAACCAGCTTCTGTTTTAAAGTCAATATAAGCAATCCTTTTACTTTTTCCATCTTTGCTGATTATTCTGATCTCCATAGCATCTTCAACTAATTCTTTTAGTTCATCCTGAGTGAATTTGTAGAGAAGACTTTGGCATCTCGCTTATTTGTCCTTTCCTTTTGGTTTCTCCAGTTTAATTTCATTGCCAAAGACTTTTAAACCAATGACCAAAGATTTTTCTAAATCTTCAGCAGATTCAAAGTCAACATAGCCAAACTTCCTAGATATACCGATTCTGACATCCACAACAGCAAGGTTGTTTTTAGCAAAAACACCACTAATACCAGTTTTTTTTTCTTTTCTTTCTTTCTTATTTATTTATTTATTTATTTGTTTGTTTATTTATTTATTTATTTATTTTGGAGAGGTTTTTGCTATAGGGTGCATGCACTCGCCGGAAAGACAGAGAGAGACAGAGAGACAGAAAGCAACCCCCTCAGGGGGGATGGCCATGCCGCAATCCCTTCTCCTCCATCCTCCTCTTGGGATCTTGGGCACGCATGCACACGCACCTGGCGTGAGTTTAAGCCACCGGGTCCAGGACTCGAACTGCGGTCGACTATATGGGAGTCCAGCGACATAGCCATTACACTAACTGCTGGTCCCCATCCAGTTTTTAATTCAGGAACATATTTGTTATTGTTCAGGTTTCCAACAAACAGATGGAAGGTTGTAGTTGGTTCTGAGGCTGCCACCGCTGTTTTTGGCCTCAGGAGTTGCTTTCTGTTTGTCCATTATCTTCTTTCATTTTCCAGGAACTTCTTTGACAGGCTCTTCTTCTTCCTCATCTTCCTCATCATCATCATCTTCATCTCCATCCTCCTCCTCCTCTTCCTCTTCAGCCATGATCTTGGCTTTCACAGGTACAGACGTTTTCTTTCCTTTGGCTGGTGTGGTCTCCATAGCTTCTTCTTCAGGCTCCTCTTCCTCATCCTCATCCTCATTTTCCTCATCATCATCATCCTCATCATCCTCCACTATGGCCATCGTAGCAGCTGCTGCTTTCATTACCACTGGCTCAAATTCATCCTCATCTTTATCTCCATCCTCTTCCTCACTGTCATCGTCTTCCTCTTCATTGCTGTCTTCCTTCTTGGCAATTCTTGCCATTCTTTGTCCCCCTTGGCTGAGGTGGTAACTCCTTTCTAACCAGGAGTTGCTACCTATGCTTTACCTGGGGTGGCTCCCTTCTTGCCAGGTGTTGTGACTGCTTTGGCTGGTGTAACGGTCTTCTTTGATGGTATGACAGCGGCCTTTTTGCCTGGGGTGACTGCTGCTTTCTTGGCAGGTGCAGCAACTGCAACCTTTGTTGTTGGAGAAACTACCACCTTCTTTGCTGGAGTTGTGGTAGCCTTCTTACCTTTTTTGAGGGATGATAACCTCTTCTCCACTGCTACCAGTTTCTTTATCTTCTGACATTTCCTCATCTTCACTGTCTTCTTCTACTTCCTTTGGAGGAAGAGCCATTTTTGGGGGGGTCACCTTGATTTTTATCAGCCTTAGCGAGCACTGTAAGCAGAGAATTCTGAGTTAGAGAAGTTCCTAAGAGGATACAACCTTTGGGCTGTGATGAATAAGCTTTGTTCAGGTGAAGAGGAGGGGAATTTACCTGAAAGGTGAACAACAGATGCAAAGATCCTAATACAGAAAAGAGTATGGTGGTTTTGAGAAACAAGAGGTCAATGTGCCTAGAGCACAGTGGGGAGGGGGTTGTTAGGAAAGGCTGGACCTCCTAATGAAGTTTGAGATCAGTCACTTCAAAGATTTTGAGTTTTATTATAAGTTCAAATTAGAAGCCATGAAGGTACAAAGTGTGAGGACAGCATGAGGGAATTTGTGTTTCAACTGGATCTTTCAGCTCCCGAATTCACTTATATTTATATTTACTCTCTATATCCAAGGTTGGTGGTCTTCCAGCAAATATTCTCTGTATGAATTAGGGACTGGTCTTTATTTGTTAAAGACTTAATGATTTGTGATTGGATTCAGGAATTTATTGAACATTCATTGAGCACCCAATCTTTGCCAAACATTTAATAGCTAGTGGGAATATAAGTAGGTATGAGAAAGGATCCCTTAAGGAGTTCCCACTTAAAGGGAAGAGAGAGAGAATTAAATGTAATTAGAACTCAATGTAATTTTAGACATACTCTAACAGATATATATAATATATTACAGAATCAAAAGAAGGCCCCAAATGTAGTGGGTATGCGGGTGCAAGGCACAAGCAGAAGAGATCAGGGGTGGAAAAGTGTCCCAAAGGAAGTGACGCAGAAATGGGATTTTGGCAATTTAGTTCCCTGTCTGTAAAACCAAGAAATAAGAGGAGAACAGTATGCACATCTCCTAGAGGCATGAAGGAAAGAATGACCCATTGACTACAATAATAAACACTTTAGTAAGTTAGACTTTAGAGAGCAGAATGGAAGACTTTAGTGAGATAATGGAAGGAAATGAGACATGTAGGTAGGGATATAAATGAGGAAAGGGACCATATCCTGTACCTACACGGAAAGGGTACAATTAAAGGATTCTAAGTAGCAAAGTTACATGATCAAGTTTGCTTTTATGAAAATGTAAACTTTGTGGTTATGTAAATATACCAGATCCTGTTATTATGAGTGAGGAAGGGGAGCCAGCACTATGGTGGAGGGAATATTGTGGTATGAGCTATGTCAGTCCTTGGGATGGTCTTAGACGAAGAGAGCGAAGTAGGAAGGAACCAGCTGGATTCCAAAGTAGATGGGAGAGACATTAACTCAGATGCATTGTATGGTTGGTTTGTAGAAGAAAAGGATTAAGTTCATCTGGGATATATTGCTTTAAGGCAGGTTCTGGAAATCTTTTTCTGTAATGAACCAGACAGTAAATATTTTAGGCTTTGTTGGCCACATGGTCTCTGTCACAACTGTTGTACTCACCTCTGTTTTTGTACGGTGAAAGTAGCCATAGCAATACGTAAATGATAGGTGTGGCTGTACTCCAACGTAACATGGCCTGAGGAGAATAGGTCTGCTTTAGTTCACAGGCTGTTGTTTGCCAACCCCTGGTTTGAGGTATCTGGGGGACTTCCAGATGTGGATAACTGTTAGATATTCAGAAAAATCAATCTGAAGAGAGGAGCTCAGATTTAGAGAACAAAGTTCAGAAATTGGTATATAGATCATAGATCACCACCAACAACCCAAATTCTAAGTAGTAGATGTGATTTGTTAGGCTAACGAAATATTATATACATACATTTAAACTAAATTTTAATACCTTAAGGAGGCAAAACCTCATCATTTTATCACAAGCACCAGCACACATTGTGTTCTATCTCTTGATGCTAATCTTTTAATGTTACCTTTTCATTTCCTCTAGCCATTTGAATTTTCAACACATTATATTGATACCTTTTGAGTTTTAGAGTAGGAAAGGAGGATGGAAGGGTTAGATAGTGGTATAGCAGAAAAACACATGTTCTATGAGACTGACCCACGTGGAAGATTCTGGGTTTGTATTCAGAGACATCCCTGAGTAAGCCAGGCATGTGTGTACCCACGACCTGGGGCAGAATGAAGCTCAGGATAGACTGAGATGTCAGGACCTTGATGGGGGGGGGGGGGGGGGGGGGGCTGTCTCTCTGTCTCTCTCTGTGTCCCTCACTTATGGAAGATATAAACAAATTTTAAAAAGAAGAAGAAAAGCAGGTTGATCAAGTACAAATATTGAAGATTACTAACATTTAAGGGGAAAGTAGAAGAACCTGCAAAGAAAGAACAAGAAATAGCAGGTTCAGTTTGAAACAAAAATTGCTTAAAGCAGAAAATTATTCTACCAAAAATTAGTGTGCAATAAAACACTTCAAGATTATACACTGCCTTCCTAGGAAGGCCTTAGCAATCATTCCAAAATTTCTGTTAATAAGAACTCTAGTCTGTATTGATACACTTGTCCTCATAAAATTTAGCATTTGTCTTTAATTATATTGCTTGATTGTATCATTCATTCTCTTAGAGCCTCTTGTAGCTAACTCTTAATTCCCCATTGAGTTTATAAATCCCTTGAGGTCTAGGACTACTTGTTTCTCACACTTAGGTATTTCCCACAAATCCTAACATAGTAACAAATGCATGGCAGACATTCAACAAATTGTTGATTGGATATGACTTATTTCCAAGATGGAAAGAGTACTAGCTGGTGCTTTAAGGAAATAGGATGTTTGGTTTTATATTTAAGTTTCTGGAGCTTGAATTGTTTAGCCAGATTCTCATCAGTAACCTGCCCATCCTTTTCCCTCCTTCTGCCCTCCCCACAAATTTATTTTCCTTTGGCAATCCCATGTAACCCTAGAACCAATCCATCCTACCACACGTGGAGTTCCTGTCAAGTGTTCTACTTTCTCTTCAATGATTTCTCTTATTTCCTACTTATTTATCCTAATGCATTGTCCTTTTGACCCAAAGAATTACTTAATGGTTTTTACAGAAGGTGTGTGGAAAAGTAGCCTTCCTCAACTTAACCATAATAGTACTTTGTATATTTTCAGACTGTTTTTCAGGCAAGAAAGAATTTACCTCTTAAAGAATCCCTGCTAAACAGTTAAGCATCTAAATGTCTATTAGGAAGCTGAGGAGGTGGGTAGGGGGAAGAGAATCCATGAGATAAAGGATTGGCCAAATCTCCCTGAGGAAGTCACTGCTCTGACTCTGTGAAGCTCTTCCCTCAAGATTCCATCATTCCTCATACCTGGAGTCATTTTGACTGTTAGGCATAAGGCATACCATGTAAGCAGTTGGTGCCAAAGACTTCTGTTAAAAACTTTTCAGTGGAGTAATTCCTTCCATTTTCAGTGGTGAATTGACCCTTTCCAGGGTAGTAAGGTGGCTCTGTCTAAGGAACCCTCTTAAAAGTAGACTTTCATGTCTAGTGACATGAAAAGTAAAGCACATGTCAGGGAGTTTACTCACCCTCATGCAATTATTTAATGATCTCCAGACATTTAAATTAGAGAACAAAAAACAGTGACTGCTGCTTCATGGAGTTAACACACTAAGAAAATACTATTCCAAATTCTGTACCATTTGAGCATATAAGCATCTTCTTATATAATAAAGTACCTCTCACATAAAACCCAAAGATAACTTTTTGATATCTCACCTAATCAAGGTCTAGCCAAAAGGAAAGCTCTCTCTCTCTCTCTGAATAATTTGTAAATCAAAAATACAATCAAAATAGAGAAACATATTAATAAATGTAAGAATAACCTTTCAAATAAATTCTATTAAACTGTATGCCCACAGCAGCTGGTAACCTTCTGACATTCTTATCTCCTAAACTTTTTGTTTTCTATCCATCTGTTAGGTATTAAACAATGTCAGTTCTGGCTTCACAATGCTAGCTCTACCCCGTCAAACTAGACTAAATAGAACTAAATTCAATTACTACATTAAGATATATTCTGCCTTACTGAAAAACAAAATATCTCCTTTTTTCCTTTAAATCAAAAGGCATGCTTGAGTTATGTTCCTTCCGATAACTACAGCTTCTGAGAGGGACCAGGTAAGCTGGAGGTACATGCATTTCTTCATGGGTACTTTCCATAGGAACTTAAGTCCCTCCATATCATCAGTTATCAAATATAGCTTAGGAATTTGCCTATTTTGGCCACAATCACACCATGTGAAATCTAAGTTAGAACTTGGGGTGTGCTGGGATATAGTTTGAAAGGCTACAAATGAGCACCTGGAGAGTGCCAGTTTTATTACAGAAGAATGTCCCTCTTCTGGCCGAAACAATTGTGAAAATTGATGAATGCCTCAGGAGAAAGTGAGTGAAGGTGTGTAGAGAGAATAAGAATGGACATCAGCTCTAGTGAGCACCCACTAAGCATAAGAAGACCTACTTGGAATGAGCCAAGAGAGCTGGAAATGTATCCTGCTCCAAGAGCTCCCATTCTATTCCACATGACCTGTTATCAAGCCATCAAATTCACTCTTTTAAGATGAGGCATTCTACATACCTATAATAGAAATCTTTAACAGCAAGAAGGGACAATTGTTCATTCACAGTAGTCAGCTGCCAAATCCAATCACACTAGTCAGGGGCCATCAAGCTGCCCCGTCCCAAGTCATTTCAGAAGCTATAACTAAATTAGCAGGGCAATGAGGGGTGTCCATTTATGGGTTAACCGCCAGGGCTGGATGCTAGTTAGGGTGGGAATAATTGATATTTTTAGTCTATCATTGCTGAAAGGAAGGCATGACACACTTGCTTTTCATTCAAGGTATAAATAAAGTTGACTTTTAAGTGGTTCTTTTAAAATTAAAAATAAAACAGGATTGGGCATGGCAAGAATTCTGAAGTGGTCTATACCTGCCAGTTTAGGAAATACTGACATTAAGAAAATGAAGTGCTGGAAGACAGCTTAGATTGACCTTTAATTTTCTATCGAATGACCCTCTCTTGCCATTCTCTATGGCCAGCCCCAGGCATATGCGCTGGAAGAAACGTAAAAGATCTCTGCCTCCCTCAACCCCATCCCCAGTTTCTACATCCTCCTGTGTATCCAGAAGAAAATGGATTTCTGTTGAGCCATGGGATTCTGCTGCTGTTGTAGCTCAATCCGCATCATAAGATTCCATAGCTGTCCATAGGGGAAGCTAAGGTAAGATAGAAATCATTGTATGTATAAACACTGGTGGAGAAGAATGCCCAGAAAAGACTTCCTGTATGAGGAGGCTGTGCCTCTAGGTCACAGACTGTGTTTTTCAGGTCCACTGGGATCACCTTCCATTTGGAACATCCATTAGGGTGTCCATGAATCTAGGCAGGCTAGTGGGTACCCCTCCTCGCTCACAAGCAGCAGGCACCCCCTGGGTTTCTGAATCACTAGCCTCCTGATGGTGATCAGAGCACCAAGAAGGGACTAATTTAAAAACCAAACAATGTGGTAATTGCCCCTGGTCACCAGGTTGCCTTGCTTTTGGAGGGCCGCTGTTTCCGATTAGTGGGGCCTGGATCTGATGAGGACTAACAAAGTGTAACGAATGATCAAAGCGACAGTTACAACAGCGCGAGTGCCCAGTGATTGATCTGGATGACATAATAATGATAACCAATGAGGTGAGGTGGGTGGTGGTCCCCTCCAGGTAAGGATGGGGGTGGGCCCCAGACAGGTCAGGACTTTCTTCTGTTTAGGGAAAAAGAGGTCATAGGGTGGGAGCAGAGGCACGTGGAGAGGAAAGAATGAAATACTCATACTTGAAGCTTTGGGATGAGAAGAAAAGGAGTAAGCCATGCCTGAGAATGAGATCCTGGTTCAGAGGTGGAGGTAAAGATTACTAGTCCTGGCTCAGTCATGTCATGCAGGAGGGGGGGGTGCCATTGCACAATGCTGGAGACATGTGGGAATGTCCAGCTTCAGGTCCTGAGTTAACTCGGGTACTCAGGGAATGCCGGTGGCACAGCCACAATCCTGGCTGACTGAAAGGCTGGGGGAGGATTAAGGCAAGGAAGAACTCTACTGGGGGTCTCTCTCTGTCCCTTTCTCTCTCATGAAGTAAATAAATAAATTTTCTTCTGAGTTAACTTGGGCACCTGGTTGGGCACTTCCGCCCTTTTCTTCTTGTAAACCTTGTCTTGACCATTGCCCAACTTTCCAGAGGGCTCCTCGTGGGCAGAATTGCCGGCTCTGGAGTTGTGGATGGAGGAGGCAGAGGCTGATCATAAACCTGACTCCAGAATCAATAGGCACAATTATTACCAACTCCAAGGTCCATCCATGATCAAAATGAAGAGATTCCGTCTATGACTCAACATAAATTCCTCTTCTAAGAAAAGACTGACCGGCTTTCTTCAGCATGGAATCAATGGTAGAAATCTGTCTAGTCTTTGATGCTATTTTGCTTACTGAATAAAGAAAAAGCTTTATTCTCTCCATGAAAAACAAGGTAGTATTTTTTTAAAAGGGCAGGTTCTCAAAAATAGGTTTTAGGTAATGTTCAGTGCAGTTAAATGTGATGTGTTCTCATTTCTGACCCAGTCTACTGATGGATGTACAGGCAAAGACTGTCTATAAAAGTTTACATTTTAGGGTTTATTTTGAAGCCCAACTGAAATGTGCTGTTTTGCTCAGAATACGATTTAGGACCTCAGGCATCTCAAATCATAGGTTTTTCAGTTCTGCTTCTGCTCAAGGACTGATAACATGTTCTTTTGCTTATTTCCATATGGAGGATACAGACATAGCACAGGGGAAGGACGGGAAGAGAAAAGAAGGGACGGAAAGGAACAGTCCACTATATTCTTTTTTTTTTAGAGAGGTTTTTGCTATAGGGTGCATGCGCTCACCAGAAAGACAGAGATAGAGAGACAGAAAGCGAGAAATCACCCCCAGGGGGATGGACACGCTGCAATCCCTTCTCCTCCATTCTCCTCTCGGGATCCTGAGCACGCACGCACACGCGCCCGGCGTGAATTTTAAGCCACCGGGTCCGGGACTTGAACTGCGGTTGACTACATGGGAGTTCAGTGACATAGCCATTATGCTAACTGCTGGTCCCCAGTCCACTACTTTCTAATAGGTAGTGAATACTAGTAGCAACCTCATTACCCGATCCTGACCGTCTCACTGAATAGCCCTAGTTCTTTGCTAGTGAGGCCCAGAGCAGCCACATACAGGGGGCGGCAGTGCCACATAGGACAAGGGCCACTCCACCACTCACTAGCTCTGAGATATTGTCCAAGATCCTCCACCTCTCCAGGCCATCTTCTCCCATCTTTGAAACGGCACTGCTTTCTGCTTCCCCCACACGTTTGCCATAAGGACCTACTGAACCATAGCTGTAAAAACACGCCGTGAAATGTTAGGTCCCTGCACAAATGGGAGGCTTTGCTGATTACCATTTGGCAGACGCAAAGCTTTGCGCTGTTGACACAATTGTCCTTTATGACACTTGGCAATTTGGGCATGGCTGACAAACAGCGGAAAGGTGGGAACATTTGCCTCTAACTTCAGTTTTAAAATAAACTTTAAAAGGTTTTTCACAAAACTTGCCAAATGCAGTGGGCCCAGGTTTTGCCTAGCTTCACATGCATACTGGCCCATTTTCCCTGAACATCTCCTCAGGCCTCCCTACCCCTCCCTGATCCCTTTTCTCATTCCAGCCTTATTTAAAAAACAAATAAATAAAAAATGGGGCCAGCAGGTGTTGTGGTTGGGGGCGCTGGACTCCCACATGGCCGACAGTGGTTCGGGTCCTGGACCTGGTGGCTTGCTTTCTCACTTTCTCTCTCTCTCACACTCACTCTGTCCCTCTCTGGTCGAATTAAAATAAGTAAATAAATATATAAATAAATAAAGTTAAATAAAATAATTCTTTAAAAAATGTTTAATAAAATAAATTAATTAAAAACTAACGATAAGCAAACCCATGTAATTTCTCTTTTTAATAATCCCTATGCAGACTGACACATCTTGACAAGAAGATGGTTGCATTGGTGCAGCCTGTGGCTCTGATGAATTGGTAGGCCTTGTCTGGTCAGGGGCCACAACACTGATGCTCCTCCTGAAACCAGACGCTGCCAGGCTCTCCTGCATCACACAGGCCCCTGGACTATCCCTGATGTCGGTCCAGGCATTCCCCTAACGGCGTTACATTGTCGCTCTGTTTTCCTGAAGGCTCTTGGAAAATCATTAGCGGTGACAACATATTTTCCAGAGCTCTAAGATTTTTCTTTCTGGTGACTTTTAAACCTCTCTGAGGCTCCCTGTCCCATCAACGCCTAAACTTTGGGGCTACCAGCATATTCAACTTAATTTTAATACTTTAACCGTTTAAATAGTTAACAGTAGAATTTAGACCTCACCCCCCTCCCCAAGCCCCATTGCCTATGTGTTTGAGGTTGTCAGATCAAGATGAAAAAAAATACCTCTAATTGTTTCCAGAGAATACATGACACTCCTGCTCTGGGTGAAAGTCAGTATAACATATTTTCACAAAGGACCTCAGGGGGGCCGGTGGGAGATTCCTGGAAGCCATGCTTCTTCTTTGTACATTCCAATCCACTGAAAAATAAAACTCAGTTTCAAAACGGAACCAGGAACCTTCACTCCCTTAGGTTATTCCTGAATGAATAGCTATAGCTGGTTTTATTTTATTTTTCCAACACACAAAATTTCTTTTCAGATCTTAGTAGGCTTTTGTCTTGGTATTATATATCAGAAAGCAAACACCTTGGCCCAAAGGAAGTGACAACAGTTAATTGGAATACAAAAAAATCATGGATCCTTCTGTACCTCATTTGACATGACAATCTATGTGTTGTTATTTTTCTATCTCCAGGAATAGCTTCCTCCTCAAAAGTATCCTTCTCTGGGCCTGAAATTCCATCACTAGGAGATTCACCTTTTTGTGTGTAGAAGATTCACTGGTTTTTAGAAGTTGTGCAATTATCAGGTTGTCTGAAAAAGCATGACACATTTTTGCACAGAAAAACAGAAAAAATACGTTGTAACTTTTCCAACGACCCGATAAAATACAACTACAACTGCTGGCAGTTCACACCTTAGTAAGACTTTGAGGAGGAAAGTTTCCGAACTGTCTGAATGACACTGAATTGGGAAATGAGGTAGGAAGTGTTGCCAGTGGTGGGGGGAGGGGAAGGAGAACAAAGAATAAAAAGAGGCATAAACTCTGCATGTATTTATACCTGTCGTGTGCCAGACACCTCTTACTCACTACCTCATATAATCTTCATAGCATTCCAGGGAGGTAGGTTTTAGAGCCCATTTTAAAGATGAAGAGACTGAGATTCAAATCGGCTAAGGGAATCACTCAGGGTCACACAGAGAGTACCTACATTAGCCTTACTGATTTCTCTATGTCAATATATGCAGACCTAAATCCAAATATTCTTTCAACCAACACAGTACATACATATTTTTGTGGCGTTTTCTGTAATAAATGTTAAACTAATATATACTTATTAAATTGGAGAAATTTTTCCAATTTAATAAGTGGTGTGCCACCGCTTCGTTTTATCTGGAAAACTTCCAGAAATAGCCACCACAATTTGAGAAGTGGTCTCAAGCTAAAGACTAACATTTCTTGAGAGCAAGAATGGATGGCAGACTGTCCCACCGCTAGCTTACTCCCTTTGGTGCCTCCTATAGTCAGGGGCTGGGATAGCAATGCTTGGAGACCAGGGAAATCAGCCGCAGGACCTGGATTACACAGCTATCCACTAGTATTGGTTTATTTCTTCTGAGAAAGAGAGAGATCCACATATAGATAGAGGGAACCAAAGGGGCACCTTCGACAGAGTCCTCACACTGCCATCCATCCTGGTCTCATCACAGAGGTCCCCAGATGTGATCCCAGGACTTTTCCTAAATAGATCTGGTTGCATAGGGATGCACTACCACCTGGCCCCTCATCGTTTCCCTTTGAAGCCCTACTTGAGTAAAGAAGAACCCATTTATTTCTGAGGCTAGACTTCAGCAGTGTTTTCCCAAATCACATGCTTAGACCAGGGCTCTCCTTTATGAAGATTTCACTGACCTGCAGGGAAAAATCTAGTACAATTCCCATCTAGTCTTCTTAGCTTAGATCATCTTTTATATGTGCATGTTTTCTTTTTCCTGCAGATATATCTCTGTTCAAGTATGTAATGGTCCTGTCTTATTTTTATTTTAGGAATTGGTGGGGAGAGCAAATGGAAATTTACTTTTTATTAAAATCCTTACTTGGAAAAAAGGCAAGCTACTATGTAAGAATGCCTCTGTAGGATACCCATACTTTTGTAAGAAGAAGCCCATTCAAGGAAATGTGGAACGTTACATAAACTGTGGTAGTAGCGTCACATTGTGGCCCAAGGTGCAGCAGTTTCAAATGAGTAAAATAGAACTACATTGACTTGGAAAAATCACCAAGATCAAGCAAAAAATAAAACAAAATGAAAGAACACAAAGTATGATAAAACTACAGTACCATGCCTTCTTTTTTAAAAAAGTTATTTTCCAAATAATTATTTTATTTCACTTTATTTATTTATTTTAATTTGACTAGAGTGAGAGCAAAAGAGAGAAAGTGAGAAAGCAAGCCACCAGATACAGTACTCGAACCACAGTTGGTTATGTGGGAGTCCAGCGCCCTTAACCACCGTACTACCTGCCTGCCCTGAGTATCATGCCTTCTATGTGTCAACAACCCATACAAAGTATGTACTTCTCTATAGACCTATGTACTTCGCAAATGTGGAGAAATACCTGGATGGAGAAAGAGCAACTGAGAACAGTACTTCTGTCTTTGGAAGACACTGAGATTAGATGACTATCATCAGAGATTTGCTTGATTTATTACATCAATTGACAATTTTTTTGTTTTTAAGAGAGTTTTTTTTTGCTATAGTGCACATGCACTCGCTGGAGAAACAGAGACAGAGAGATAAAAAGTGAAAAATCCCCCCCAGGGCAATGGTCACACCACAGTCCCTTTTCCTCCATTTTCCTCTTAGGAGATGTGCACACACATATGCTCAGTATGAGTTTTAAGCCACCAGGTCCAGGACTCGAACTATTGTCGACTATGCGGGAGTCCAGCAACTAACCATTAAACTATCTGCTGGTCCGATCAATTGACATTTTTAAATAAAGAGAACATGTATAACTATTACACATACAATTAGAAAACAAATTAAGTTTCAAAGTTTCAAATCTTTTGTCATCCTCACTTTTTACAATTATACTTATCATGGTTACTATTTATTTATTTAGGTTTTTGCCATAGGGCACATGCATTTGCCAGAGAGAGAGACAGTAAGAGGGAGAGTGAGAAGTCAGTCCTCAGGGGAATGGCCATGCCACAAGCCCTTCTCCTCCATTCTCTTCTCAGGATTGTGGGCTCGCACGCACACTCACGCAGCATGATTTGCGAACTGCAATGTCTGTACTCTAACCGTAGTCAGCTATGGGACAGTCCAGCACCTTAACCACCATACATCCTGCGGGCCTTTATCATGGTTATTACTATTATTCATATTAATTCTACCAGTCTGGGAAAGCCAAAATCTGAGTGTCACTAGGCTAGCGTCAAAGAACATGAGAGAGTGTATGAAATGGTGACTGTTAACAACTGTCACCGTGATAGTTAAAAAGGCAGTGTAACAACTAATCGAACATTTTGAATACAACACATGACTTTTCTGCATATCATGTAGACGAATAAAAGTTTAATTCTTTCAAACTCAGTATGGCAATATTTCACGTATAATAACAGTTTGCAAAATGTGTGTGTCTATTAACACTGTTTTCTCTAATGTTTCCCAAAGCACCTAAAATTATTATTCTATGTTTTTTATTTAGGGAAAATGAGGCACTGGTTTTGAAAGGATGCCTTGGCTGCTCCACTGCAAGCAGAACATACATTTGGGTTTGCAGGAACCATTGGGAATCCCCTCCCATTCACTCAGTCCCGGACTCTCTAAAGCAAAGTCTGGCCATCAGCTCTGCCGCAGTCTGAAACGGGCCCAAGTCCCATTTTCAAGCCTTTGTGTCTTACATCATTGCCGGCCCCATACACTAGACTTGGAATCAACATCAAGGTAAGCCTTGGGGAGAGATCAGATTTGTAGAACTGGAAACTTCAGGCCAATAGACGGCGGTTCTTTGGTTATTCAATCCGAAAACCCCAGCTGGGCAGTGGAGAGTGAGGTGGGGGCTGAACTAATAGATTGGTACCAGAGACTGGCCTGCTTCTAGAATTGTTCCAGGCCCTGATGCAACCAAAAGCCCCAGACTTGGTAAAGGACAAACGTCTCTGCTGTTCGGTGTACATCAATCACTGCCCTTAGCCAAGCCCGGACTAGGGGTCTGAATTCTTAACATAGGGGGGCAGTCATTCCCCTTTCCTACAGCCTTGGGTTATAAACCACAGGGGCATCATTTTGTCCCCCTCGGACCTCAAACATAGAGCCCCCCGAACTCTGTTCATTGCTTCCTAGTTATCAATCAAAATTTCACCCTTTTTTCTTTATTAATGAGTATAAAACAGATGTTAGCGGGATCTCCTAGTCTCAGAAAACTGAGGGAAGATCAGCTCAGATCCATATTCTACCCCCTGTAGGAGTCCAAACCCTCACTAAGAGTTCCGGACATTCAATGTTAACAGGGGTCAAGAGGGTGAGAGCATGTCTGAGCTCCCTGTCTCTGTTTGACACCCAGTCCCACCGTCTCACAACTTGTGACCTCAGGCAAGTCATTTGACATCTCCGTGCCTTGATTCTTCTCTTTTGCATAGTAGATATAATAGTATTCCATAGGGTTATTTTTTTTAAAGAATTATTTAATTTAATTTAATTTAACTTATTTATTTTAATTTGACCAGAGAGGGACAGAGTGAAAGTGAGAATGAGAGAGAGAGGGAGAGAGAGAGTGAATGAGAAAGCAAGCCGTCAGGCCCCGGGACTCAAACCATGGGTGTCCATGTGAGAGACCAGCACCCTTAACCACCATGCCACCTGCCAGCCCTGCCCCATAGGGTTATTAAAAGGATGGAAAGAGAAAATGCCTATGGGAGACAGCACAGAGTCAAACATCATAATCATTCTCTAAGCATTAGCTATTTTATGGGTGTCATGAGAGGTCTTTCGTGACAAAATAACTATAACAAGGCACTGGCATTGAAGTAATCATCTCAGGATCCAAATTTCTGATCAGACCAAATAAGCAGAATTAACAGACATCAAAGCCTTGTATTTAGTGGTTTCAGTTCTGTTGTTGGAATTTCTAGTACCAATCAGCTGGTGGGAACCTGGTCGGTCACTCTTGAAACCATTCTGGTTTCATCCAGTCTCTGTGACTCCCATAGGCTAGCCTACAATATTTGGTGACAGGTACCACAAACCCTTCCTTCAAAAAGCAACAGCTGGATAGTTAGTGGGGGTCCACAGGATTACCTGGGCAAGTATGTACCCTTACATGGAGTAATGCTCAGATCATAATTATGGACCTTCCCCAGGACTCCCACAGGAGATCTTAAGAGTCATGTCTTGCCTGTGCTGGTCCAAGCTAGGCCTTTAGGAAAAATCCAAACACCATGTAAGGAGGCAAGGGACTAATATTACTGAGGCAAAACTGCAATTCGGGACCAGCAGGCAGTGTGTAGGTTAAGGCAGCTGGATCCCATATGACTGACAGCACGATTCGAGTCCCAGACCTAGCAGCTTGAAAAACACTCCAGGTACATGTGTATATATGCCCAAAATCCTAAGAGGAGAGTTAAGTAGAGAAGATTGCAGTGTGGCCATCTCCCTGTTGGGTAATTTCTCTCTCTCTCTCTCTCTCTCTCTCTCTCTCTCTCTCTGTGTGTGTGTGTGTGTGTGTGTCTCCAGCAAGTCCATGTGCTCTATAGCAAAACTTAAAAGAAAAAAGAAATGGCAAGAATGCAAAAAAAACCTTTTACTTTTCTATGTTCCAAACTCTAGTTAAAAAACAGTCTTCTGGGCTGGCAAGTGGCATGGTGGTTAAGGGCTCTAGACTCCCACATGGCCTACTGCAGTTCAAGTCCTAGACTTGGCAGCTTGCTTTCTTTTTTTCTCTTTCTCCCTCTTTCTCACTCTGTCCCTCTCTGGTCAAATTAAAAATAAATAAATAAATAAATAAATAAATAAATAAAGTCTAAAAAAAACCAGTCTTCTGACACTTGTTAATTGTGGTGGCATTTCCCTCTGTAGTAGTCAAAGGTTCAATTGAGTCAGATCAATACTTTCTTACATTAATATCTTCCTGTACCTTTTGAAACTTAAACCATCACACCATGGAGTGGAAGCCACTTAAATATTTGATAAGGGAGTAAGTAGTCTCCAGGTAAATTTAAAGTTAAATCTCACAAACCTTGTATATGTTCTCAGGGCACTTTATTAACTAAATGTAACAACTGATAGCAACAGCACTATCACTGCCCATCAGTGGACAGTGTTTTCATTAGGACTATTATAAGTCTTAATTATATTTTCCAGCTGTAGCTTGTTTAAAGTAGAAACCAAAACCAGGAAAAAAAGGAAAGGGTCAGAGGCAGTGAACTTGTTTTTGGGATTCCAGAAGAACAGAATAAAATCATAAGGACAAAATGTAATCTCCAGCCATTAAGTATCTTTGGTCAATGGTCATCTCTGCTAGAAAAAGATCATAGAATAATGATTTCAAGAAATTTTTATAACTCGGACCACTGGTCCTCACGCCTTGACAGTTACAGGTTTTGGCACACTTGAAAAATTCTGTCAAAGAAGTGAAAAAAGCAAAAGCCTCCTGTTTCATCATGTGCGTTGTAGAGGGAAGCCCTTCCACCTCCCGGCTTTGGGCCCTTGCACACGTCTAGGACCTGGGTGGCCAGGAAGCAGCTGCTCGGCAGGAGGTAGACAGAGCTTGAACCATGGACCACGATGCACATGTGTACCCAGGTCCTTCAGAACAGACGGGTGGAAGAAAAAGTGGACAGGTATGGAGAGGGAGTTATACTCCAGTACCAAACTTCAATGAATCCAAAAATTCTGTATTGAAGCTGAACTTTTCAGGTTTTGTGAAAGTGTACTTGTCAAGGGGAAAGGATTCAAATTTTCAGTGAGAAGTTTTTATAACTTTCAGATATTCACTCATGGAAGTGGGCCCCCTTTCTATTCTTGCCTCAGACCTCGCACGGCTTATGAGTAGGCCTGATATTGACGTTTCAATGTGGCATTTTATAACTTATAAAACCTTTTTATGCATGATATTATCAAATCTTCCCAACCACCCCATTTCACAGAAAAAAAAAAAGCAAAAACAAAAGCAACTGACTTCCCAGGGGGTTCCATGACATATCCAAAATCACATGGCCAAGAAGTGTTGGTTTACCTCTGCTAGGCAGGAGGAGCTTGGAATCTGGGTTAAGAAGTAAATCAAGCTCACAAAGGGACCATCACAGTATGGGATGGAGCTTGGACTTCTCATGCAGTTATTGACATCTGGGAGGAGACTGCTGATTGTAAACAAAGCAAGGAGGGGTATGCAGAAGGACCATGGAGAGCAGGCAGGCAAAGGCTCCCTGAAGGAAATTCAGCACACAACATCAAATCCATGGCTTAACATCATTGCTCTTGATTTACTAATCGCTTATCACTTAAGCAAATAGCTTGCCAATTACTTAATTGTTGGTATTCAATATGGATACATTAGGTTTCAGATCATCCCAGGAGCCAGACATGAGGCTAATTCTCAGGGTAGCCTCTTACCCTCCTATCTCTTGCCTGAAACAGTGCAAAAGGTTCAGGTTACTATATAAGACTTCAAGCAAGGGCTCAATCACACTCCGGCTCAGTGCTACCTGACATTACCAGGGCCATTGGCACACCTGGTGGATTTGAGACTGTCAAAGGGAATGAAAACATAGAGATTGATGCTTTTTTATGAGTCCAAAGAGTTTGGAGACTTTATAAAATTAAATTTAAAACAAAGATGTCTTATAGCTACAAAAAGGAATAATATTGATATTTGAAATAAATCAACCAGCTCTTTAGAGATTAGAGTTTTTCTTTAGAAACTTTGGAGAAAAACTTGATCTTGCTGAGCCAAGAAATGCCACAAATTTTAAAATATTTCCCAAGATCAATGATTGAAATAAAGTACGTACACACACACACACACACACACACACACATATATATACATTTTTGCCAGAGGACTCACCAGAACTCTTCTCCATTTTTCCTTCCTTTAGGGATTTTGGGCATGCACATACATGCCCAGCTTATTTTTCAAGTCACTGGGTCCCGGGCTCAAATCATGCATTCAGCCATGTGGGAATTCAGGCACCTAACCATCAGGTAACCAGCTGGCCCCAACGAAATATTTTAGAATCATTTTCCTTAAGCAAATCAAGCTTATGGCAAAAGAAAACCTACAGAATTCATTCCAAAATATGCCACTCTGGTTCAAGGATGAGACCATAATAGAGAATCTAGCAAACTCTCATTTCCATCCAATGGGAGTCTGAATGCCTGGAGGGCAAGGATCTGCCTAGACATTCGTGATGCCATTTCCAGGATGGTTATGCCCCAAATGTGCCCTCACCTATATGCTCCAGTTTAAGTATCCATGACAATAACAGCAACACCTGAGACGAAATGCTTTTGGATGCTCACTGTGCTTCACAACTGATTGAAATTGCTTTATCTAAGAGATCTGAACAAGTCTTCTTCTGCAATCTTATATTCACCTTTTTCACTATCTTAAACAGCCCCATTGGATTTTTATGTTTCTTTCCTCTCCCTTCTGTCTTCATTCCCTTGCTTTCCACTTTGATCTTCCCCACTTTTGTTCTCTTTTTTTCCCCAGGGGATTCTTGCCCTCTTTCTGATTGACATTCCTAGCTCCCCGTGGAATTACTGAACTCTTCTGACTCTTGCCCTCTGTTTTTCCTCATTGGAGAGTCAGCACAAGAAATTTTTCTACAACCCACATTTGAAGATGTCTCCGTCAGGATGACCATTCCCAGGTGCCTCCATTGTATGGTAGAAATTCTCAACCCAAAATAGCTCCTCTGAGGTCACAGCTGACAAAGCTCAAGCCTTAGATCACTGGTGTCCACCTTTATAGTCAAAAGCTCTTTCTCTGAACTTTAAGAACATTTATGTTTGCATCATTCTTGTGACTAAACAGCTTCCATTGTTGATTCTAATAAGGATCTCAAGGGTGCCTGATCTTCACATCCAAGCTTGGAACTCAGAAATGTCATGCAGGCTATATTGTCTCCTTAGCTATGTGAAAGACCCCAGTCTGTTTGTCTGGAAGAAATGTTGAAATGATGCTCAAAACGCCAAGACCGAGGGTAGGATTGCTTGATAGAGGATTACCAAACAAAAATATTTGAAAACTATCACAAAGTCTGAGGAAAGAAGGGGACCCTCCAAAGTGCAGGGCTATGTTGAAAATCATATGTTCCATCTTGGGATGCAGAGAGAGTTGAAGAGGAAGGCCAGGGTGGAAAAGGCTTACTAGCCTCCCTCGGGCAGTACAGCAGCCATGCATCTACCACCCGGAAACTGTAATAGTAATAAATCAAACACATCCTGATAGCCTACCACATGCTACACTAAATATGGATCTCAGTCCTCAAAATCAGTAGATACTAACTTACTAGTCCCAATATTGCAGACATGAAAATTGATGCTTAAATATTAATCTGTTCAAGGTCTTAGAAGGTAGTCAAAGTGGGATTTGAACTCATGGGTTCTGCTCCAGAGTATGAGCTGGTACTCACTAGCATGATTGTCTAAAGCTGGTTGAAGCAGTTGCTGTATGTAGCACCTTTTACGTGAGACAGCGGGGAAATGACCACTCTCTGCAGAGCAGTCAGAGCCCAGGCAGGTGCAATCCTCAGGCCCGGCCTAAGCCTCAGCCTCAGCCTCCACAGGAACACGATACAGTAAAACCAGAGAAGCTGGAAAGGCAGAGTTGAGTGTGCAGTGGCAGTGGTGGGAGGAGTGTGCAGGGACAGCTATAATGGCGGTGTCACTACCAGCAACCAAATCACCTAAGGAAGAAGAGGGGCTACACACTCCCACTCAAGAGAGAGCAGGAACTAGCTGCCTGAGGGTGGCTGAGGGCATATGTGAGAGCTTTAATAACTAGGCAGTGACAAGACTCTAATGTCTTTATTCCTCCTCTCTGAATGTGGACAGTGTGCATATCCTGTCTTCCCAGCCTCTCTGCATACTCAGTGAAGGCAGGAGTGAGCTTTCCACTTTTTTAGCTCCCTTAAAATAAAGACAGCTGACACTCATGCATTTATTTCAAGATTAAGCATTTGCCCATGTTTCAGAAAGAATACAGCTCTATCCACTTGTTATCTCTGTCTGCTAGGAACTGGTGATTCCGAACAAAAAGCAATAGATACTTCCAAATAAAACTCCCTGAAAGTGTTATTCTAGGTGTGTGCATACGTGTATCTGAAGAAGCAGAGACATGTGAAGTTTATTGTGCATTTATTATGAGCCAGCCACCCATGCTGCGCACACTCGAGATGCTTTCCCATTTATTCTGCAAATGACGGAGAAAGGAATGAAAATGAATAGTATGTATCTTGAACAGATGCAAAAACTTAGTGGCCAAATTTACATGGTTAATGAATCATATGAATCCAGGTCATCTTGACTCTCAAGTCCATCAATTCCCTCACTTTATGGAAAGATTTGCCTGATTAGAGAACCGATCTTTTGTGGGATAAAAATTTTCCGCTCCTGTATGTTGCTACAGTCACTGGCTTTGGGACTCCTGAGTAGCTTTCCAAATTCTGGGATTCCTATTCTGACGCTCGCTCCGGATAAGACAAATCCCAGGCCCCAGGAAACTAGCATTGACACACACGTGGGGAATGAGGCAGACACCAATGGCACAGTGTGCCCTTTTTGCATCTGAATAATGAATACTCTTAGGGTGTTTGAACACATCCTCTCCTGCCCAGCAATTCCTTCTGTAGGTTTTAAGACACTTTGACATCTCCTTCCCTTACAGAGAGTGTGTTTGCTCACTATACCCCAGCTCCCGCACAGTTACTCCAAAGAGGGTCCCAGGCATTCTGAGCCGTGCCCCGTGGGGTGCTACAGGATACCCTCCACCCTCCATATCTGCAGAGGAGGGGAATGGAGCTCTCCGCCCATTACATTACATCATGGCAATGGGGCTTTCTCTGGGGCACCTCAGTGTTGACCCCAAGTGTTGTAGGAAAAGAGAGAAAAGTGGGGCAATAAATAAACCAGGAAAGAGAGAACTCTTCCCTACTTTTAGGAAAACTCCAAGGAAACATTAAACCGGGTTCATCGGCTGCTAATTCTAACATCTTCACCAAAGAACTATAGTCAGTGAGCCTAACGGAGCTCAGATTTTATAGCCAGCTGTGTTTGAAGACAGTGATAACTCTACTTAGAGAGCCCCGGGCCAGACACTTGCCAAATGGACTTTCCGTATGTGAAAAGGGAAGGGAAGAGGAGTCCCCAGTAGTAAAGAGCCTCAAAAGGTTGCCTAAACAGGCTCACAGGCTCTTTTTCTTTTTTTGTTTTTGCTATAGGGCACATGTGCTTGGCCAAGAGAGAGATGGTGACAGAGAGGGTACATTGAAGGGGAAGGTAGAGGTGGCCACACCACAATCCTTTCTCCTCTAGTCTCCTCTCAGGATTTTAGGTGTTCATGCACACATGTAGGGCATGATTTTCCAAGCCTCTGGGTCTGGGAATTGAACCATGTAGCCTGCCATGTGGGATCCAGCACCTTAACCTTCATACCACCTGCTGGCTCCAGCTTTTGGCTTCTAAGCAACCAATACCCATCTTTCTTCCCTCCTTCCCACTTTCCCTTCAGCACCCTATAACCCTGGCAATGACCTGTGCAGAGCTCCAACAGCCTCACAGTGATTGATTTCTGTGTAAAGGGGTCACAGCTGTCACCAGGAGTGCTGCGTGCCAATTCTCCCCTTTACCTCTGGAAAGGGACTGAACAATCTGCCTTTGAACTGGTCACTCCCTTCAACCCTTGACATAAGTCCTGTGTTCTGAGAGGAGATTCTGGGCCTTCTGGATAGGGATGTGGGTACAAATGAGCAGGGGCCAAGGACCACGAGTGCATGGAAGGACATCAGGGGAGTGTGTAGGAAGGTAATCACAGCAAGTAGAAGCAATGGATGGCAGGAGAGAGAGGGACAGGGTGAGAACTGCAGGCACCCGCACTGGGCTCCAATTTGAGAAGTGCAAGTGGAGGACTTGATTTATTTGGAAACTACTTGACTGCATGGGCTGTGCTCTCTCAGCCGTAACACTTCACCAAGGCCAAACCTCATGGGGCGTGACTTCATAAGCATTACGCTGGTGTTTCCAAAACTAGGTCTTGCAAGGTGGGCTGGGCGACGAGGCTCATGGAGGGCCTGAGAGCAAGGAGTGCTCTGTCTGCAGTGAGTCGGCCGGCAGTGCCACAGTCAGAACTCACAGGGAAAGCTGCCGGGCTCAACAGTGATGTCAAGGCAACCCAACATATTGACATTTCTTTTTCTTTGAGGAGTAATGAAAGCTCATGGGAATCTTTGAGGCAGAGAGAGAAAAGAAAGAAATACAAGATAAAGAAAATGTGTGCTTCCTTAAAGTGATTATAATAATATATCCATTTCTTTTTACTTTGACTCTCAGCTTTTTTTTTTTTTAGAGGTTTTTGCTATAGGGCACGTGCGCTCGCCAGAAAGAGAGAGAGAGACAGAGAGACAGAAAGCAAGAAATCACCTCCCTGGGAGGATGGCCGTGCCACAATCCCTTCTCCTCCATTCTCCTCTCGGGATCTTGGGCATGCACGCCCACACGCCCAGCGTGAGTTTTAAGCCACCGGGTCCGGGATGCGAACCGGGGTCAACTGCGTGGGAGTCCAGCGACATAGCCATTATACTAACTGCTGGTCCCTCAACTCTCAGCTTTTAGGATTGAGAGGAACTTCAGAAATCAGTCAGTCCCACTGCCTTACTTTGGACAAAGGATGGTCATGTATTATAGACAGGCTGGTGGTGCAGGCCACGCAGCTGCCAACGCTAGGTGAAAACCCGGGGCCCAGGTCCCTGCTGCTGCTCAGTGATCCACCTCTCCTCTCATTCAGCTGCACTCAACCCTGTCTGCATGGGAATCCCCAAGGAGCTTTCCCCCATATTGATGGGGGGAGCATTCTTAGAGATCCTGACCTCAGGAGTCCAAGGGATCACCTGGGCAGCCAGACTGTAGAAAGTTCCATGGGGATTTCTACAGCCAGACAGGAGAATTAGCTGACAATGAAGCCCATTCCCAAGAGCTCTCTCTGGATAACTTCTGGTAAGCATTGTCCCACTCACTTAAAACCCCCACAGTCTTAAAGGCCTGGAGGAAGAGAGGCGAGGTGAGGTAGTGGAAGGAGCCCTGCCTGGTGTGCCCGTGGACCCCCGCCTTAGTGCTGGCTCAGACTGACTCGCTGCATGAGCTGGAGGAACTGCCAGCTCTCTCAGGCCACATTGTCTTCTCTGTAGAATGTAGGAATTGCAGAGGGAGGCCCCGACCGCTCCTTCCAGCCTGTCTCTAAGGAGTGAGAAGTGAACTGTTCTATAACTCTAAGTAACCCTTCTCAGCTCCAGGCTCAAGTTTCTTAAAACTAGATTTGCATGGCTTCATTTTCCCCTTTAATCACATTTTCCTCCTTCCCTCAGTTCCTGCTCCATTTCTACACCTCATTGCATAAGGCCCTGCATATGTGAAAGCCAACAATTTCTAGCTTAGCCAAACTGTGGGTACAAGCAAGGTGCATTAGAAGTTAAACCTACATCTCATTGTCCAAAGCCCCCATAGCCTCAGAAAAGTCCTGTCTCTGCAGCAACCATAACAAATTTAGTTTCTGGGCTCACCACATCCCTAGAGGGATCTCACTGTACTCCCGAGCCAGTATGCTGGGAGCAGTCACTGCCGCACCTGCTCTGTGCATCTCCTATTGCAAAGGCTTCGGCTTCCTTCTTTTCTGGAACTCCGTTCTCAAAGCCACCCAAGGAATCTTCACAGTTTTCACTATTGCCAGTGCTAACCGTGAAAACAGTCATGTCTAGGCAGGATGCTGTCTGCCGAAGCAGCCTAAGCTGTCAGTCCTCAAGGGGTGAGTGCTCAGTAAGCCTCCATGCAGAAGCGGAGAGAACAGCTCACTCCTCCACTCTGCCATTCTGGCCCGGTCTCCCAGGCAGTGTTCCTACACCCACAGAATTAGTCAGCCCTACCCGCAATTCCTTCATCATCTAGCCAAGCAGTCCAAGGTGAGTGGGGTGGGCTGGGAGAGGAGCAGAATTCTCGCTCTCCTTGTTTGATTTGCATCTAAACATACACATACATGTACACATGTACGTATATAAATACACATACATGTACTAGTATGAATATGTAGAATACATGTGTTTTTTACATATATAGAGAGATATAGTCTATCCACCTATGCAGTGCATAGATATAATATATATACACTTACTTATAGTGGAGGCAGAGGCTCTAGCTCAACAACTCTTTTTTTTTTTTTTTTTGGAGAGGTTTTAGCTATAGGGTGCATGAGCTCGCCAGACAGACAGAGAGAGACAGAGAGATAGAAAGCGAGAAATCACCCCCCCGGGGGGATGGCCACGCCGCAATCCCTTCTCCTCCATTCTCCTCTCGGAATCTTGGGCACACACGCACATGCGCCCGGCGTGAGTTTAAGCCGCCGCGTCTGGGACTCGAACCGCAGTCGACTACGTGGGAGTCCAGCGACATAGCCATTATGCTAACTGCTGGTCCCTAGCTCAACAATTCTTTAAAAAGCCACTTCAACTTCCAGTCTGCTTTGGCCACCCTGCCCTGCTTCAGGATATGGCAAGATCTTCCTTCCACTCTTCCTATAAAAAGTAAATCCCTCATAACTTAAGATCATAACCATCACTTATCCAAAGTTCTTAAAAAATACTTTTAATCCAATAATTCTAAGAAAATACAAAAATGTTCATCATGATGTTTAAAAAAAAAAAAAGGAAAATCCCTAATTTCAGTAAGAGAATCCACACAATGAAATGTTATGAATTAAAAAAAATCTTTAAAATGACATAGCTAAGCATTTCAAAAGTTTTTATCAAGTGGAAAAATGTTTATAAAATAGCATAGTAAAATGCTTTAGGTATATATAGTATTAATAATTTCAAACAAAATCATAGAAAAAAACATAGGAAGGAGCTATGTCAACATACCAATAGCGGTGATATATTGAAATGTCTTATCCCCCCAAAAATTTCTAAAATAAACATCTCCTCATTTTATAATCAGCAAATAAAGACCTCATATTTTTATATTTTTTAAATATGGTACTCTCAGAGCTGATGGTATTGATTCCTAAAAAGAACAAATTCATGTTGAAATTTCTACCTGGCTCCTGGGTGGAAATTTCACTGTGGCTTGTCCCATTCCTCCTGTATGGGAAGAGATTTGTTAATCATATACAGACCAGCACAATCCAGAATAAACCCCAGGTCTCACTTACATTCACTTATTTTCTCTTCTCAACATGTCTTTGAGGTAGGTGCTATTATTAGAGAAAACACAGGTTCAAGAGACAGAGTCGTCTTGATTATGAGTTGCAGAGTTAAGGTCAGAAGTCCTTATCCCTTCTCCATGACTAAGTGATGGCTTCCTGAGTGTCCTCCCTACCCTGAGAAAACAGTTTGAAATTACAGTCAAAAGGTACCTCAATGATTAAACCAATCATCAAAGAATAGACACACAGAGAAATAATAGACACCAGAGAAAAGCCATCGTACAGGAAAGAAGGAACGGGCCAGTCTTCTCTGTGCCTGCTCCTGGTTCTCCAGGGCAGTGCCCACAAGGGTCCTGTCCCGAGGTGCTCACTCCCCTTGCTGATCATTAAGGGAAGCTCTGTGTCTGGCCTCACTCCTCAAATAAGAAACTGAGGAAGCTGGGCATTGCTTTCAGAACCAAGTAAATGGCAAGAACTGAAGTTGGGAGTTCTCCTAAAATCCCGAGTTCAAAACTCCAAGCCAAATGACCCAGTGTAGAACAAGAATAAAAGCAGTCCCATTGCTGCTGCCAGCTGGAAGAGGCTCTGCAAGCCTGAGGAGCACCACTCCTCCAGCAGGTTCTCCTCCAATCAGGACATCCCTGGGTTCCCTGCAGCTGAGCGGACAGAAGCATATTACTCTCCTTTCCAGACTCCTGGGTTAATTTCTTTATTTTTTCTGGCCCACATTTTGAAGTCTTTCCAGACAGATGGACAAAAGTGGGAATTACAGTCCAATCGGTTACGTCCAAAACAGATGCCACATAATCACAATCATATTAATAAAGTTGGCAACGGTGAGTATGAAGAATTGGAGGGGGAGGGAGAGGGAAAACTAACAATCTCCAGAATGTGTCTAACTGATTGGAGCACTCCTGCCTAAAACAGGATTCCCTGAGAAATCTCAATTTGGCTTTTCCCCCATCTAAAGTCCACAACGTTTTGTTGTTGTTATTGTTGTTGTTTAATTTTTTTTCACAGTTTGGATGAAAGGATAGAAAGGGAGAAACATTTGCTCCAGTTCTCAGTCTTCGCAGCACTTGAGGTCTTATTTATGCGTGCGTTTCCAGCTGTGCATGACATAAGTCATTGAAGACTGGCACATCTTTCCATCAGCAAGCACAGCACAACCACAAGTTTGGCAAGCAGTTCATGTTGCCAGATGCCTTCACTGTTTCTTAAACTATGTATTCAAGGCACTGCACTTTTTTTTTTTCCTTGCTGGAAATACTTTCAAAGAAGAACACAATGTTTTGGGTTGCCTGGCCAAAGTTTAGCTGTACTTTTGCATCTTTGCCAAACTTCCTGTTTTTAGCAAAACAATTTATTATCTTGCTGGTTCTTTAGACCCAAAAGGATTTGCAGGCACAAATAACTACTTGGTTTCCATGTCTTTTCAGAGTAGAAACGTCGTCCTTTTCCCATAATTACCTTATGATACTGGAACAGAAACGTATTTAACCTTTGGGAGTGCTACCGAGGCACAGAAAAGGTTTTAATTACTCAAAAACCTCTACAGTCTGAACTTTGAAGAACTGACAGTTGTGTATGTGTATGTGTGTGTGTGTGTGTGTGTGTGCGTATTCACGTGCACACAAGGAAAATAATTCCTTTCAGGTGGTTTGGCAAGACCACAGATCTGTTGCATGTGGTATTGTAGAACTGAGTTTGGAGTGAGTTTGGGTTTGGAGTCCAAGGTTAGACTACAGAAATTTGACTAATCAGCAGCAATCAAAGAAAGCACTCAACCAGACACTTTTATGAATAGTTCATCCCTGATTACTAAACCACAGAGTCACTCCTTTGATATAACCAGAAAACAAAACAAAAACAAAAATGAAACAGTGAGAGCTTCCTCATCTTCACCTATCAGCAACTAGCCTGACTACCAACCAGTGAACAGATTGAGAACAAATGTTATTTCTCAACTACACTAGATTGAGGTGGCCACACATAGTCTCAGTTTTCTTCTATAAAAATATCGAGCTATAATGATAACACATTATTACAGCAACACACATGACATGTAGTTGTTCAGATGGGCTTTTCTGGTAATGACCTTTATGATAACAGAACGATGGTGGTAATGGTTTGGTCAAATCTTCAGCAAAACACACTTCTAGTGTAGAATATTTCCATTTAGATAGGTGAATTCAATCACAATTTCTCCAGGTCTTTCAAAAATTACTTAATATTACCTACAAAGGCCCAAGAACTTTAAGGTTGATTTCCTGGATGTTTGTGCTTCAAAGATCTTAGAATTCTTTGATGGTGACTTAGAAGCCACTATAATAATAAAGGATCCTTAAAACAGGGTGAATCAAGAGTAAGACACTTGAAAGGAAATGGTTAATATTAATGAGAGAGTGCGGTGTAGTCTGAGAATAAACCAGCATCAGCACTTTGGGAAGAATGCACGTAACTTCAGCAAGAAAGGGCTGATTTCTGTCTTTCCATTTGTGAGCTGTTCTTCCATATTACGGCAGAGAAAAAGATAGTATATACTAGTTAGATGGATGGATAGATTGATTGACTGGTAAATGAATGGTGCGTAGCTAGACCGATATGGAGATAAGGATGTGGGTGTTGTTTGTGTATTTTCTCCTTCTTTTCCTCCTCCTCCTTCCTCTTCTTCAGATCGATGCTGTGATGATTCTCCCAAGAGTAAAACTATGGAGAGCGATGGTGATACTGGAGATGGTGTGGGAGGAGAGTAGGAAATAGGGAAGAATGAGAGGGGGGGATCAAGGGAAAGAAGAAAGAAACAAAATGTTTAATGAACCCCAAATGGAAAGAAATCTGTTGATCATAATGTTTATGGTCATGTCTTTGACTGGACCAATATGCAGTGTATTCATGAAAATTCACTTGGTATGCTATAATAATACACAGGGATTAAATGTATAAAATTTTTAAAAATAAAAATAAAGCAAAGACTGACCAAGAAAAGAAGAAAAAGTATCAAAAGCACAGTACAAAGGGCTAATGTATATACGCAGAGGATGGAATTGAAAGAGAAGGTTTTCATAAGCAAGTGTCCCCTCAGTCCAACCCTCCTCAGGCATCGCAGCTCTGCACATGGCTGCAGAAGGTGGCTCAAGACGGCTAGTAAATGCTTCTGAAAGGTGAGAATGTGCCTTTATTATTAACCTTAGGGCATGAGACTTTAAGGGGTTATTTTTAACATTTAAACATAAACAATATCAGTACTAAATATAGGATCAAAGAAATACTGCTTCCATGTGAGGTTTCCAAAACAGAAGCTTTGCTGGAAAGTATAAGTCTCCTTTGAAGGGGATATTACTATCAATTTACGATTGCTTACTCAGCAGTCTATTAATATCAAAATAAAGTGTACATATACACATATATTCATTATATCCTGTCTGGTGTAAAAAAAAAGAAATCTCCTTTTAGGCCTTTAAAAACGAAATCCAACATCCCAAGCCAAAGCCTTAAGGGCCCTTTACTAGCTTTTTTTCAGAATGAATACATTTAAAGTAATGTTTGAAGCCTGTGGTATCAGAATTTATTTCTACAAAGTTAACTCTATTTAATATCCTTGGCTCTAAGCTTAATTTGCTAAATCGTGCTGTTTTTGAAATTTATTGCAAAATTATTGTTCTCTAGGGAAATAATTACCATTCCTCTTACTTCTATGGTATTGCTTTCCTCTGCATGTGAATTTAAGTAAAAAGATTTAAAAAGCAACTCTGTGTTTTGAGTATCAATCACAACAGGGTGATTCTGATATTATATCTGAATTTAAGAGAACATATTATGCTCACACAAATATGCGATTTTTCTGAATGAGAACAATAGGACATTAAAATTAGAAAAGAAGCCTAAGAAATGACTACATGTATCTATACACTGCCTTGCTGCAAAAAAAGAAGATATATAAGATACAGTGACATTACATAAATTAGAAGTATATAAAAGCAGAAAGAAAACACCCTGGGAAAGACATAGGAGGGAAGCAGGAGTGACACTGTGATAAACTTACAGATTTATATAAATGAAGTACAAATGTGACACTTAGACTTTTTAATTTAAAGGTAAATACAAAACCTTTTTAGAAACTATATAACTCATGCATATGCAAAGCTTTCAGAACATCATCATAGAAGTGCAAAACATCTATAAATTATTCATGGAGAAGTGGACAGCGGCTCTTAGTTTTCTCCATTGAAAGTTGTAGTGATAGTTGGGGAAGTGAAGTTAACCACACTGTGTCTGTTACTTTAGTAATGCATCCTGATTCGTTTTGGGGGAGCTGCTTTTCCCCTCTTTGATAGGAAGATGTTCTGTCCCTATCCCTCTCAAGCTTCCAGCTGGCCCAGTGTAGCCTTGTTCACCCAGGATATTAAATCTGACCACTGCAATTGCTAAATGGCTAAATGGCTATGGCCGATTCCTTCCCAGTGGTTGTGCACAACCACTACAGGGACCCACTGGGCTCATGTCCTGGTTCCAGTCCTTCCCAGAGTGTGACTCTTCCACCTTTCCACCAATTCTTTGAGCTATCTAATAATCGCTCAGTACATTACATTTTTTTTTTTGGCTTAATTTATATTCTATAGCCTAACTTAACCACAGAACCATTAACTAAACACAGCTGGCCTAGGCAACATAAACACATATGGGTTAAATAACATATCTGGGAATTTTTGGTAAAGTATGGACCTCTGAGAATCTAATGTCCAAATTACGGCCATTTAATCCTAGTCACTGACAGCTAGGTACCAAATCAAAGCAGGGAGCTGGACAGTAGTTCAGGATTCAAATGTACCACTCGAAGAGGCTGGCCCACATGAGAACATTCCAAGTTCCCATCTGGAGGCCTCTCTGAGGACACCGAACACACATATGCCCATGATCTGGGGTTGGCTGAAGCTGAGGGTAGATCACAGTATCAAGATGCGGTTGAGGGTGTTTTTCCCCTGTACTTCTGTCTCTCCCACGTCACTCTTGTTCATGGAAGAAATAAATAAATAATCCTTAAGAATAAAAGACAGTTATTGGCGAAGAGCATTTCCGTGCATTAATAATCTCTGCCAAATGATACACATCTTCTTCCTTTACTAAAGTTTCTTCTATCTGTTTTCTTTTCCTATGTGGACATGAATGTATTTAGAAAAATGTTTCAGAAAACTCAACCACCATTCACCCATTTTTACTGTTAGACATAAACATCATTGTTAATACTGAAAATCTTCCATTTAGGGACCAGCAGGTGGTGTGGTGGTTAAGGCACTGGATACTCCCACATGACCGACCATGGTTCAAGTCCAGAACCTGGTGGTTTGCTTTCTCACTTTCTCTCTCTCTCTCTCATTAAATTAAAATAAATGAATGAATAAATAGAATTAAATATATAATTCTAAAAAAAAACAAGAAGGAAAATCTTCCATTTGCTCTAATGCATAGTGCCCAATTTCCACGCTACTAAAACCCAACACGTAAATAACGCTTTATATGTTACACTTCTGTGCTGCTGATGAGAATTGTTTCTGCCTGTAAAGGTTTAGGATTGACGAGAGAGTAGAACAAAAACTGCCAAGTATCTGGAACAGTCTGGAAGGCCGACGAGACCATGGAGAATACATGTGTTGGTGTCCGGGTAAATGTTTCACAATTGATTCTTCAAATAATTAATGAATGAACTTAAAAAATTAAGCTCTGATTTGTAGTACTTGCAAACTTCTGTGGTATACATACTTTTACCCTGGCCAATGTTGAACTACCAACGTGATCTCACCGAACACAGAACTGGGAAAGGCTCTTACGAGCTGGTACATATCTGGGAATGGTCCCCTTCAAATCCTTCTCCTCTAACTGAGCCCAAGTGAGGACCTGGAAAGAACCAGTAATCCATCATTCAGGTGGCTTTTGTTCTTCATTTAAGGGACCATTGGAAACCTCCAGGAGTGAGGTCGATCCCTGTAAATCAGTCATTTAACTAATGGGTAATAGAAGTCTCTCCTCCTATCTCAGGATCTGCTGGAACATTAGAGGAAACAGAAATGATTCATCATGAATAGAGTTGCTATATGAAGTGCATCCTTTAGCTTCTATTTAAGAGAATGTTTTCATTTAGATGGTGTTTTTACCTATAAAAAATAAATAAATTGAAGAAAAATCTATGCTTTTAAGAAAATATTTTTTTTGCATTGCAAAAATATCACAACTCGAAGATAAAGTGAACTACACTGCATGTTTAAGGCAGAGTCGTGTGAAGGTGAAGGACATAGACCTTCCATGCAGCAACATGGGCTTGAATACTGGTTCAGCTTCTTACCACCTGCGTCTTCCTGGGGCAGGTAACTTAAGCTTCAGAAGCTCTGTTCGCTCTTCTGAAAAAATGAAAATGACAATAGTTTTCAAGAGGACTTATATACTATGATGCAAGTAAAGGACTTAGAACAGAGGTGGGCACATGGAAATCGTTTCTGTCATTATGCTTTGATTGTCCAGGCTGTCCTTTCACAGGTCTCAGTGCATTTGGGTTTTCTTTTCTAAGATGCAGCAGCTGTCAGGAGAGTACATCCACCCCTGAATAAGGATCTGGTAAATGGACTATCAGAAGAAAGGCAGGCCTAGGAGGGTGCTTCCAATGGGCAAGAGGACACAACACCGACGAGGAATTGCTTTCCTCCTTGTGGGAAAGAGCACAAGCCTGGAACAGGTGCAGTCGTGGGGGCTTCTGGCGGGGATGGCCAAGAGGATGAAACTTCCATTATCAGGGTTTGACTGAAAACAATCAGAACCCCATTTCCAATGGAACTTGTAACTGCTTACTCATCTCAAATAACTTCAAGCATGTCATCACAATTCCTGGCCACGGGAATGAATCCTGCCACAGAAAGCAGATCTGTTTTCTTCCTTAAAGCCCTCAGAGTGTTCAGCTTCAATTCCCGGTGTGGGATATAGATATATTAAATACAAAAAAAAAAAAAAAAAAAAAAAAAAAACAAAAGGACCATAAAGTGAACATTAAGGTTGAAGAACGAGGTCCAAGGATGCCAGGAAATTTGAAAGTAAGTGTTCCCCCAGCACCTCTAATTCAGCCATCTTCGCAGTAATGCATCCTTTCCGATTTCCGAATCCTCAGTGGACTTCCCATTTCATATGGACTCTGGATCTTTTGACTAAGCCAGAGGAGGGTTGTTTGGGTCCCTCCCCCTTCTACTGACTTCCCCAGGTCGTGAGAAAATCCTGTCTAGGACCCTTCCACCAAGCCCTTGAATGAAGCCAGGCATGGCAAAGCACTCTCAAGAGCCCAGGGGAGCAACTCAGCCCCAGGAAGCTGGACCAGTTCCCTTCCCCAGCCCCTCCTTGAGAGCCAGGAGGCTACTCCTGGCTCCACACAGCAAATGTATCCATGTAGCTATCCAGGATGCATTAGTGGTTCGACACAACCGATGTGCTCAGGCACCTCCGGGGTACATTAGTTGAAGTGGCTACAGCAGCTGGTGGCTCCTCTTCAGGCATAATTTATCTATTGCACTTTACTTAATGTGCAAAATTAAATTTATGCTGAATCCATGTGTATTACCTACTGTGCATGAGCGGCATGAAATATAACATAAAGCAAATCAGCACAGAGCCATGCTCTTAATTGCTAATGGCTTTCAACACACTTCATTGTGGTCTAACCCAACTTGGAATCCATTCTACACTGAGAATCCTGCTTATATGAAGGTTGAAAGTGCTTCTCCCTGGGACCTTCCAGAGAACTGAAGGATAAAATGAGCAATGCTTTTAAGTTAAAATTCCTAGAGCAAATGTCTTTTAGATCACATATTCTGCACTTCTCACTAATAATGTGATCAATGCAGTTTCTACCAAGAGCATGAGTTGGCTGAAAAATAAGCAAATCAATGTGACATATTTTTTAAGTGGAATATAGGAAATAATCCAAGATTTGGGCCTAGTTCATCCATTGACAGTCTGTAGGACCTGCTCTGTGTATCTGGTTCCAAACATTAAAACAGAAGTTGGAATAATCGATTTCTGCCCCCAATTAAAAAGGTGGAAAAAATAACCTTTGCAACCAAGTAAAGTAGATTTCACAAAAACAAGTCTCTCAAAAGAAGCTTTTTAAAAAATCTTCTGTAACATGCATTCATGCACACGCTCACATACCTAAATCCAAACAGAGCAGAAATTAATTCAAGTTTGACATCCTATTCCATAAGAAATTTAGCTAAGGAGTCACAAAGGGAGAGAATAAATGCACACACAATGGAGAAACTTAAACACCATAATGTCTCCACTAACAATAATTATTTTAAGTGTGTTCTGTGTGTCTTATAATTTTAAAGCATGCTTTGTACAACTACAGAAACTATTTCTTATGAAAAGAAAAATGTATTGGCTCTGCAATTTACATTTGTACTGGAAAGGACCCATCTGTGGAAATACCATATCCTCCTTTGGAAATAATGTGTAATTCCTCACCCAAAGAGCAGAGAAAAAATAAGAAATGTAGTGAGTATATTAGTTTAAGATGTCACTTTATATACTGTTTCCTACATGACTATTAGTATAAAACTTAGAAAATATGTCAACCTTTTGAAGCACAGAATTTTTACAAAAATAAGAAAATTTTGTTAGGAAGAGGCAAAGTGAGTGATATTTCATTTGTCGTTTGATTCTTTATTTTTGTTTTCCATGTGAAAATCAGGACAGTATTCACCAAGGAATTTAATCTGATATTAAAATTTTTTTCGGGGCAGGGAAGTGGCGTGATGGTTAGTTTTGGACCCAGTCAGTGGCTTGCTTTCTCACTTTCTCTCTCTCTCTCTCTCTCTTTCTCTCCTTTTCTTTTTCTCTATCCTTCTCTGGTCAAATTTAAATAAATAAATTAAACAAATAAGGTTCAATAAAACATTTTATTTTTTTTTGGAGAAGTTTTTGCTATAGGGCGCATGTGCTCACAAAAAAGACAAAGACAAAGAGACAAAAAGCGAGAAATCACCCCCCCCAGGGGAGATGGCCACACCATAATCCCTTCTCCTCTGTTCTCCTCTCAGGATCTTGGGCATGTACATACACATGCCTGGCATGAGTTTAAGCCACCAGGTCCGGGACTTGAACCATAGTTGATTACATGGGAGTCTAGCGACATAGTCATTACACCAACTGCTAGTTCCAGTAAAATAATTATTAAAAATTTTTTTTTTCAATTTTAGTGGTTCTTGATTTTATGTGGTAATGGGCTGAAAAACTAAACCACAGATATGAGTTGCCATTCATGCACAAATATATGTACACACTTATGTATACATGTACATGCATTTTTTCAGCCACTGTCCTATTAAAATATAATTATTAGAATAAATATGAATGTAAAATGGATTTTCCCGTTGTGTATTTGAATGCATAAGTTATGGTGTTTTACTGACTAGTGCTAATAAATACACTTCCAGTAATTATATGCATCTGGATAGTTTTCTTTTCTGGAAAAACATGTGTTAAATCAAATTCAGTTTAGTAGAAAACACTAATTGAGGGGGTCAGCAGTTGGTGAGGAGGTTATGGCACTGGATCTCACACGTCCAACTCTGCTGTTTGAGTCTAGGACCTAGCAGCTTGAAAATCATACTAGGTGAGTATACATACATGACCAAAACTCCAAAAGGAGAATAGAGGAGAAGGGATTGTGGCATGACCATCCTTCCTGTGGGGTGATTTCTCACTTTTTCTCTCTTTCTCTCTGTGTCTGTCTCTCTCTGGCAAGGGTATGTGACCCATAGCAAAACCCAAAAATAAAAAGGAAGAAAAGAGAAAAACACATTAGTTGAGAAACTACTAGATATAAGACTCAGATCTGAAGAAGATAATGTGGTCCCTGCCCTATGAAAGCATTCAATTACATGGCAAGGATGGACATATACACAAATAACTAGCACAGATAAATTGGAGTAAGTCCTAGAATAGGGTAATGAAGGGAGTAGGTGGCATGTGGGGCACAGAGAGGTAAAGTGGGAGGAGAGCTGTGTCTTGGGAAATGAGTAAAACTTTGACTGAAAAACAATTGGGAGAAGAATGTGAAGAGCAGGCAGAAGCAACAGCCTCAAGAACCATCTGGATAAATGAAGGTAAGGCAAAAAGCCGAACTGTAAATGAAGTTTCTAGCAGAGGTTTCCAACTTCAAACAAACAAACAAGAGCAGCCCAAGCCTGGTGGTTAAGGGAATCAAATCCAACATGACTGACTGTATAGTTCGAGTCCCAGATCCAGTGGCTTGAGAAACATGTCCAGGACATGTGCATGCTGCCTCAAATCCTGACAGAATGGAGAGGAAGAAAAGAAGACCATTCCCCATGAGACATGTTCCTCTTCTCCCTCTCTCTCCATCCTCTGCCTCTCTGGTGAGTGCATATGCCTTCTGGCAAAATTAAAATCAAACAAACATATAAAAAACAAGCAAAGTATCTACATATCCCTTTTCTAGTAACAAAGACAGATTCACATCCTTGTGGTCACAAGTTTGCAGGCCAAGAATAAACATTTCCTTTCTAATTGCAAAGGTGAAAAGCTTTTACTCACATTTGTCCCTACTCGTGTCACCTTACATAGTTTACCTACAAGGGTGTCTAGAAGAAATTAGGACATTTTAAAGCTTATTTTAAAGTTTTATCTATGATATTTGACTAGGCATCTTTGGGAAACACCTTTTGTGTGTCTAACTCGGTTTTCCAAAAACATGAATTTTTTTCCTCTCTCACTTTCTCTCTCAACATCGAAGGAATGGGTTTGAGCCTCAAAATAAAGTTAAAAGATATTTTCTTTTAATAAACTATTTGCACAATATGGATGTTAAGAACCAAAGAGGCTTATTGTCTTCCATCTCCCATAAAATGATCCCACTTTCCTCTTCTCTGAGACAGAAAGCTTATTTATCATGTTGCCCCAAGCCTGATCTTCCCATCTCATTCAACACCAAGGGTTTGTCAGAAGAGAGGTCAGTAGCCTCCTGCAATCTTTTGTAGATAGATAGAGCCTGGTAATCATTTCCCACAATGCTGTTATCGGCTATCTGCCAGGGTTGTTTCCCTGAAGATATCTGATCGAACTGTACTGCAATCCTAAAAGTACCAAAGGGGGTCTTCACTAACTTCTTCCTCTGCTTTCTATCAATCAGCCCAAACCAAGATAGTAAGTGGTTCAAATATTTTTTTTTCAAGTGTCAACAGAGACCTTGGGTCTACATTTAGATAAAATCTTATTTATAGTCTTTAATCTAGCTCATTAACCCAGATGTTTGTACTGCTTTCCACTGTGTTGTCCCTAATGTTAGGATCCAACAGGAACCCCAGCAAATATGCATTCTTTCCTTCCTCTTGTTTTGGCCCCAGCACATTATCCACTGAAATTCAAGTGATAAGCAAAGGAAACAAACTACCTAGGAATTTGGCTGATTCTCTAGATCTCTGACACAGTGCAGGGAAACTTCAAACCTCTAATCTCCAACTTGCAAAATGGCTTTAAAAGCTGGAAGCAATAAAATCCCACTAACTTTGCAAGAGAAAATAAAGCACTCACACACAGTAAAATTGGAAGAGTTTGTCCATGAAGAGCATTACTCTCATATTTTTCATCAGATTTTCTCATACTGTTCTTTTATAAAATTAAGGATTGCATTTTATTTTTTTTCTTTTAGAATCCTGAGCATTCTTTCTTTTTTTTTTTTTTTTTTTAAGAGATTTTTGCTATAGGGCCCGTGTACTCACCAGAGAGACAGAGAGAGACAAAGAAATCACCACCCCCCCACCCACCCCCGCAGGGAGGATGGCTATGCTGCAGTCCCTTTTCCTCTAGTCTCCTCTTGGGATTTTGGGCACACATGTACAGGCACCTGGTGTGAGTGCTAAGCTGCTGGGTTGGGGACTCAAACCACAGTCGACTACATGGGAGTCCAGTGACATAACCATTACATCATCTGTTGGTCCCAAGAGTCCTGAGCATTCTGTGCCCAAATGCCTATATCTAATACTCAGAAATTTCCAGTATCTACTTGACTGAAATCAATATGCCAAATTCCTTTTATTACTGTTCCTACACAGTGAATATGATTCAGCAGGGATCTAAGACCCAACTCTTCAAAATTCAACCCAAATGGACTTCTTCAGGTATCAGTCATTTTCCTGGATAATATGAGATCTCCACCAGCCTTGAAGCAAAACCTCTGGCTTTCTCACTCAAGACTTATCCTCAAATCAGCAAGCACATTCCTGTCTAAACCCTTTATGGCAAATCACCATAGCTCCTTTCATCAAGTTAATTATAGAACCAAAGGGTTGGAAAGGGAGCTCGAGACATCATCTGATCCATCCCCACCCCCACCCCTACTTTCTGGCATGACCACATTTAAATCATCCTAGACAGATGAAAATCTATCCCATTTTAAAAGACCTCCAGAGGGGAAGATTCCACAGCCCGGTCAGTCACCCACTCTGCTGTTTAACAACCCCTGTCAGAGATTTCCTCTTTATCTCTAGTTTTAATCTCACATACTGCACTTTAAGCCAATTTCTTCTTGTTCTGTATGTTGACCCTTCACATAGCTGAAGATCGTTATTAAGGCACCTCTTCTACATTTCTTCTCTGGGTTGATCAATGCCATTTTTTTCCACTACCTCTCATAAATCTAACTTTCTAACTTTTAATCATCTCTGTGATTTTCCACTTTGATATACTCGAAGATTAACTGGAGATATCGGTATTCATTCATTATTTCAAGGCAGCATTCTCAAACATTTTGCTCTTGGGACCCTTTCATGCGCTTAAAAATTGAGAATCCCAGAGATATTTTATCTGTGTGGATTATATCTTTTAATATTTACTACCTTAGACTGAGAAATCTTTAAGACCCAGAAGATACAGGTACACAATCCATTATTCATCAATGCAATATTACCCCATGTCATGTAGCCACTGTATGTTCTTGAGAGTGTGAGTGTAAGGAGGCAAATCACATGTTAGTTTTATTATTTAAAAAAAAAAAAAAGTATACACTGTGAAAAATCTCAGGGCTTCCCCTGGTCCCAGGAATCCCCACGGAGATTGACTGCTTTATGAGAAACATGGCACCCTTCTCAGAGTAGACCTGGATACACAGGCAGCTGGCCAGGAGTCTAGTCCAGGCCCAAGACCGCCCAGTTAAATCAGACCACCTGATACAGTGAATTCAATCTTATAACGGCCAAAATGTCCATTCTGCCAACCTTAGAAAAATAAGAAAAACTGATCTTTTAAAAAGGATAAACTGATGTTATTGATTTCTTTTTTAACGGGAAAACCTGGCAGTGTTGGAAGAAGCAGAAGGGAGAGGAGGTTACTTCTGATCGTGCCTTAATAGCAAAAGCAGATTTCCTAACATGTAATCCTCTTAATCACACTCAAAACAAATCTGTTTATATATTGTTGATCTGGGCACAAAAAGGTTGTTTGCTGTGAAACAACAGAGCTTCTCAAATCCCTTGCCTTAACACTGTTTTCACAACAGAAACCAGCCCCGCCTTACTAGATCCTGCCTATGCGCCTATTGATTGTTACAGATTCTGCTATGGCGAGACAACGGGGAAGGGAAGAGGCTTGTGCAGACTCCTTTTTCTGGTTCAATCCTGAATCACATACCCAAATGCTTTCTTTCGTTTTTATGCCCCCTTCTCTAATTTTGTATTGTGTTATTCTGTGCTTGAAAAAAACTGCTTCTTTTTCTCCACAACTTCAACTTCTAAAATCGTTAGCCTAAGCCTTATTTAACATATTTATAAGGCATTGTAGGCTTATCAATTAAGAAACAAGTATTTATTATCTACTCTGTACTCAAAAGTCTGCTAGTCACAGAAGGCACATACCAAAAGGGCAGAAGTCTTATTTATTTTTTTTCTCTAAGGACTTAGTCTAGTTGGAGACAAAATAAAATAAAATAAAACTCACAAAACAAAAGCCCACTGTACATGACAGACAGAATATAATTAAATTCTAAACTGTACAGTACAGTCTAAGTATTGGAGAACTTGTCAGACAGAGCATCTGTGGTAAGATGTGAAATGTACCACACGAATTTAAAAGTGGAAATATTCCCATTACGGCACAGGTGAATTTTGAGTTGGATCTTGAAATGTCTTTTTTGAAAACTTGGAAGGTCATTCTTATAAGCAGGCTTGGCCCTGGTGTTTGTGGGTCCTGGGACTAGAGTACAAATGCTTCCTATCCTAGCCCATAGTCTGCCTCCAGGTCTTTTCATACTGGCTCCTTTAGCGGTAGGAAAAGCCTCATATGCACGTATGGGGAACCCCAACTGGGCCAATGTATGAGACCCAAAGCAGAAATCCTAAATGCCCATGTCTAACAAAGTAGCTTTAAAATAAAGAAATTTCAATATAAATGTCCTTCAAAATAAATATTCCTGTACTGAAGTCCTTTAAACAGTCCTTCAGCTTCTACATCATGCATTTTTTTTCCATTAGAGAAAAGTTCTGCTTTGATCAAGTTTTTAAAGTAAAACAATCTTATTTTATGCAGATAACTTTAGTTTACTTTTTAATATTTATACACATGCAATTTTTAAGTGCACTCTCCTAGGAATTTTCATGTGTTTCTTAATTTAAGAAAAAGTTGCTGACTTGGAAAAGTAAAACTTTGGAAGTCAAGTAATATTCTGAATGCACACTAAAATAAACAAAATAGTCCATTTTTATAAAGTGCTCAATCTTATTCTAATCTTTAAGATAATTTAGTCATTCTCTAAATTACCTATTAGGCTGCATTTAAAATTTATACATTAGATTTTCTTGATAACTTTATAGGAGTCAGACTTCTAGTCTAGGTAGATTTCTTTTTCTTTTTTTCTTTCTTTCTTTTCTATGGGTGCATGGACTTGCCAAAGAAAGAGAGAGACAGAAAGAGAAAGAAAAAGTGAGAGAGCACATCCCCTCCCCGCCCTGGGAGAATGACCACACTGCAATCTCTTCTCCATTCTCCTCTCAGGATTTTGGGCATGCACACACATACATCTGGCATGTTTTCAAGCCATCATGTCTAAGACCGAAACCACATAGTGGGCCATGTGGGATACAACCACCTTAACCACTGCCACCTGGTTGGTCCTTGGGAGAATTTTTTCTTTTTCTTTTTTTTTGAGGGGGGAGTATATTTTCCCTTGAGATATCCTGGCTCTATTTTCTCTTTTCCCTTCATCATCTTGAATTAGTGAAATTTTCCTGTCCCAGGTGGAAAACAAAGAAAGGGATTATTCTCAAATTAGACATGGAATATGGAACTAAGAAAATACATAGTTGAAGAAAATGATAGAATTTTGTTTTCACGAGTGCTGACTTGTGGTCCATCACAGTCTGGACAATATTTGCAATAATTGGAAGCAATTTAGTTGATTGTTGCAGCTTCTCATGGACATACTATGGGAAGAATATAGTTACAACCTAGGGAAAACCTTCCTCAAAGTCTATTTTTCTGCTATCAAGTGATCACATAACTTAGAGAGATACTTCACTGAAGAGGATATGTGCATGGCAAATAATACACAAAAAGGTGCTCAGATCATAATCCATCAGAAAAATGCAGATTAAAACTACAAGAACATATACCACTGCACACATCTTAATACCATTACTTCAAAATGGCTAAAAATGAAAATAACATCAAATGTTGGTGTGGATGCAGATCTGCTGGCTCTGTCATACACCGATGGTAGGAGTGTAAGATGGCATAGTTATTTTGGAAAAGTTGGTTAGCTTTTCTTTTTCTTTCTTTCTTTCTTTCTTCTTTCTTTCCTTCTTTCTTTCTTTCCTCCTTTCCTTTTTTCTTTCTTTCTTTCTTTCTTTCTTTCTTTCTTTCTTTCTTTCTTTCTTTCTTTCTTTCTTTCTTCTTCTTTCTTTCTTTCTTCTTCTTTCTTTCTTTTCTTTCTTCTTTCTTTCTTTCTCTTTCTTTCTTTCTTTCTTTCTTTCTTTCTTTCTTTCTTTCTTTCTTTTTCTTTTCTTTCCTCTCTTTCTTTTTTTTTAAGGTTTTTTACCTTAGAAAGTATGTGCTCACTAGAGAGAGACAGTGAGAGGGAAAGTGAAAAATCACCCACTGGGGCGATGGCCATGCTGTAATCCCATCTCCTCCACTCTCCTCTCAAGATTTTGGGCATCAGCAAGATTTTCAAGCCATCCGGTTTGGGACTTGAACCATGGGCAGCCACATGGGGGCACCTTAACCACTATGCCACCTGCTGTCTCCTTGTTAGTTTCTCTTACAGTGAAATGTACACTTGCCATGCGAACCAGCAATCACACTCTCGCATATTTCTCCCAAGAAAATGAAAGCTTATGTTTATACAAAAGCCTGTACATAAATGCTCACAGTAACTCTATTTGTAATAGCTCAAAACTGAAAACTCTAAAGGTCCTTTGGTGCGTGGATGAATAAACAAATAGCAGTATATCTGTACAGTAGAATACTACTCAGCAATAAAGAGAAATAAGCTATTGACACATGCAACAAATTAGCTGAATCTCAAGAGCATTACGCTGAGTAGAAAACCAGTCTTGAAAGGTCACATACATACGGTATGATTCTATTTATATTATATCCTTAAAATGACTACATTGTAATCATAGAGAATAGGTCAGGTTGGAGTTGGATAGAAGGCATGATTATTAAGGGGTAACTTGAAGGAATTTCTTTGTGGTGCTAGACCTGTTTTAAATCCTGAGTGTAATGACTGTATATCCATTTCCAAGAAGAATAATCATCAAACACTCACCTGCACAAGGCTTTCCCAAAGGGTAGTGAACACTTGCATTTTTATCATGCATCTGCTTTTCACTGTACATTCATTGCATTCTGACTCTCAGTGCAGCCCTTTGGGATTAGAAGGGTCACGTCCATACTCCCCATTTATTCAACAAGTTTAACCCACCTGGGGGTTATGGCAATGGGCAGATGGAGAATTCCCAGGGTCCTCCATTTTCAGTCTGTTGCTTTTCCCAACACATTGCCTGGCAACAAGATCCCAAGTAGGGAAGTGGATGGAGAGGTTGAGTCTTGCTCTGAAGAACAATCTTCAAGTAGTGAAAATAATGGCCCTGAGACTACTATTAATAGAATTGACATTTCCACTGGGCCCTCCCATGTGCTCAGAGACTGTCATACACCTGGGAGGAACTGTGGGTTGAAGTTTTCATCTTCTCAATATATTCTTATTGCTTCTGCATTTATAAAACTTGTGACTCTTTTCTCAAGGGTAAGAACATGAATGCTTGCCAGACTATAAGTCACACTATATTTTATCTTGATTGCTGCAATTCACGTGATATTCTTTTCCTACATCCCCCGCCACATCTACCTTTAAGTCCAAACAAAATACAATCAACAGCTCTGGGTGGCCTCCAATAGAGGGTGCTTTTCTCTTTGTCTATTTAAAGTGCCTGTGTTATTTTTTTTTTTAAATGCATTCTATTAATAACAGATGCCTAGAATCTTGCCTCTGTAATATACTGTAATTAACAATGCAAATGTGAAATAAAAATCTCATTATTTATCAGAAAGACATGAGCAGGTGATTATGTACTTAGAGGTATAAAATGCATAATGAAAATTCACAGGGATAATTGTTCCAAAAGGGCTTCTACTTCTGGGTCATAGTTAAGAGTTTTAAAAGTTAAAGACTGTCTGCTTCTCTTCTGTTCTCTAGTCTAGCCCTGCGCATGCTATCATTTCTTTTCTGTGCATCTAAGCTTGGCTTAAATTATCTAAATTTTATAGCATCTAGTTTAAACTCAGAGACACTTGAGAAAAAAAAGTGTTAGAAAGCTTATACAAATGATACATTTCTGCTTTTCCAAAATATTCCTATAACTCGGGAAAATTAGACAGGCTGATTTTATTAACCGTTTTAAAAATACTTTCTGAAAGGAAAGCACTCCTGGATGGAGAGCTTGTATATCAAATTTCAGACCTAAGTAAACTTTTATAGCTAAGCTGTAAAAATCGTCATTTACTACACAAACATTGCCAAACTTTTAACTATAACCCTGCCAATGGGCAGCTATAATAAACCAACAATCATCATCATCATTACAACAAATCACCTGAGACAGAAGCTGCTGTCCTCTCCAGCTGGGTAGAAGCAATCCTCTCAAACAAAAGAATGTTCCAACAGAGAGATCTTAAACCAACAGCTGAATTATGACATATTGTTCCCTCACATCACTACAATGGCAAACTTCGGGCAAGAATTAGTCAGGGAGTCCACCCTACCCTCATCCAATATCCTTTTTGTATTTATAATGACCTAAAAGAGTAATTATCAAAGGTAATTGTGCTATTACCTAGCTGAATTATCTTTCTCTCTGTCTCATACCATAAAAATTTTTTTCAGTATATTTACTTCTTCTATGAGAAAAAGAAACACAGAGAGAGAGAGAGAGACATGGAGAGATGGAGAAATAAGTACCTCCAACAGGGTCTTCATACCATGATCCACCCCTAGTCTTAACTAGCCCAGATTATGTACATGCACAGGGACATCCTAGGATGCAAACCCAGGACCTTCCCAAGTGGGTCTGCTTGCGTTATTGTTGCACTACTGCTTGGCTCCAGCACTGTGAAGCTTTAAGCCAAAATAAGACCCCAGTTTAATTGTTTTTTTTTTCCCTTCATTTTTGTTTGTTTGTTTGTTTTACATTCAATCATTGTACATCTTCATGAAATAAATTATTTTCCCAGCATGGATGCATTATACACTGCATATTAATGCAGTCAAACATACAACCATTCATGTTATCCTTATCAGATAATTATCCATTTTTGTATCCATTAAGTATTTTGATTCTTTCCCCCTTTAATTCCATTCCTCCCCCCCCCGCCCCCCCCGCAACTGCCCACTCTCCTATCACACTGTCTCTAGTAACCACAGTTGCTCACTAGGCTTTTTTTAAATTTCAAGTTCTTTTATACATTTAATCACGTTATTTAGCTTGCAAAGTGAATATCCCGACATATGTACATTTCTCCCCAGTCCGATTGATAATACTATAAAGTTATCTTCAATAGATTATATCGTATTTCTTTGTCCCATTAATGCTTTGCCTCTCCATTTTTCTCCTTAATGTCCTTCTTCAGATTCTACTCCTTCACCCACCTTCTTCCCACACTATATCTGCTATTCACAACCATTTACTGTGTTTCTATATCCTTTAGTCATTGGGTCATAGAGTGTAGATACTCGGTATATATTTAAGTGGAGACATACACTGTCTCTCTTTCAGAGCCTGCCTTGTTTCACTCAGCAGTAAATCTTCCATATTCATCCACTTTCTGTCAAAAGGCAGGGTCTTGTTTTTTTATGGCTGAGTAGTATTCCATAGAATATATATGCCACAGTTTTCCAATTCATTCATCTGTTTGTGAGCATTTGGGTTGGTTCCATGTCTTAGCAATTGTGAATAATACCACAATAAACATGGATGTGAAAGCACTTTTCCGGTTAAGAATGCTTCTGTCCTTTGGGTAGATACCAAGGAGTGGGATTGCTGGATCATACGGTAGTTAGTTCTATTTGTAGATTTTTTTTTTTTTGAGAGTTTTTTGCTATAGGGCGCATGCGCTCACCAGAAAGAGAGTGACAGAGAGACAGAAAGCAAGAAATCAACCAACAGGGAGGATGGCCACACCACAATCCCTTCTCCTCCATACTCCTCTCGGGATCTTGGGCATGCACGCACACGTGCCTGGTGTGAGTTTAAGCCACTGGGTCCAGGATTTGAACTGTGGTCGACTACAGGGGAGTCCAGTGACATAGCCATTATCCTAACTGCTGGTCCCTATTTGTAGATTTTTCAGAAATCTCCAAATTGTTCTCCACAGTGGCTGGACCATTTTGCATTCCCACCAGCATTGTAAGAGAGTTCTCCTTTAATCACAGCTGTGTCAGCACTTATAGTTTTTTGTTTTGTTTTGTTTTGTTTTTAATCTTAATCATTCTGACTGGGGTTAGGTGGTGTCTCATTGTTGTTTTGATCTGCATTTCCCTTACAATGAGGGATGTTGAACATTTTTTTCATATACCTTTTGGCTATTTGTATGTCATCCTTAGAGAGTGGTGTTTTTTTGTTGTTGTTTTTGTTTGTTTGCTTGCTTTTTTCCAACTCATTCTCTCATCTTTTAATAGGGTTGATCATCTTTTTTCTGAACAGCTGCTTGAGTTCCTTGTATATTCTTGTTATCAGTCCCTTATCTGAAGCACAGTTTACAAAAATATTTTCCCATTCTGAGGGCTGTTGATTCACACTAATTACTGTGTCTTTTACCATGCAAAATCTTCTTAGTCTGACGTAATCCCACTTGTCTATTTTGGGATTATTGACTGCTTTGGGGGTCTTATTTAAGAAGTCTTTGCCTACCCTAATGTCTCCTAGAGTTTCCCCAGTGTTTTCCAGGAGTTGTTTCATAGTTTGAGGCCTTAGGTTTAGATCTTTGATCCACCTTGAGTTGATTTTTGTTAATGGTGAGAGGTAGGGGTTCAAATTCATCTTTCTGCAGGTGGATATCCAATTTTTCCAGCACTATTTGCTGAAGAGGTTTTCCTTTTCCCACTGGATTGACTGGTATCCCTTGTCAAAAATCAGTTGACTGTATGCTTGGGAATTTATTTCTGGGAACTCTATTCTGTTCCATTGGTCCACCAGTCTGTTTCTATGCCAGTTCCATGCTGTTTTTCTTTTTTTATTTAAATTTATTTGTTTATGTTCATTCACTGTACATCATTACAGCATACAAAATGAGATTTTCCATCCAGAGTACACTGTATATTGTCTCAATATGCTTTTTAATTACCACAGCTTTGCAGTAGATTTTTGGGTTTGGGAGTGAGATGCCGACCACTCCACTCTTCTTGGGCAGGATTGCTTTGGCAATACAAGGCCCTTTATGATTCCAGAGAAATTGTATGATTGTCTTTTCTAGATCTGTGCAGAATGTGTATGGTACTTTGATTGGCATTGCATTAAATATGTATATTAATTTAGGTAGAATTGCCATTTTGATTATATTAATTCTAATTCTTCCAATCCAGGAAAATGAGATGTCCTTCTAATTTTCTATTTCATTTATTTCTGCTCGTATCTTTATTATTACCTTTTTCCTGGAGTTCTTTTATTTATTTATTTATTTATTTTTTACTGTTGCTTTTCCAATTCCCTGAGGCACGATGTTAGGTGATTCATTTGCCTTCCTTCCATCTTCTTATGTGCATTAATTGCTATGAACTTCCCTCTTATGACTGCTTTTGCAATGTCCTAAAGATTATGGAAACTCAGGTCCTCATTGGCAGTGGCTTCCATGAATCTTTTGACTTCAGTCTTTATTTCTTCAGTAGTTGTGAAGTCATTCAGGAGTAGGTTATTTCGTTTCCATGTATTTGAGTATTTTTGAGGATTTCTCTTGAAATTAAAATCAAGTTTAATTCCATCATGGTTGGAGAAGATGCTGGATATAGTTTCTATTCCTTTGAGTCTGTAGAAGCTTGCCTTGTGCCCTATCACGTGGTCAATCTTAAAAAAGGTTCCATGTGGGGGTAAGAAAAAAGTGTATTTCGTGGTTTTTAGGTGGAAAGTTCTATAGATGTCTGTTAAGTCCATTAGCTTTATGGTATCATTTATATCCTTTATCTATTTACCTATTTTTGTCCAGATGATCTGTCTGGAGGGAATAGTTGGGTGTTGAGGTCTCCAACAGTTAGTGTGTTACAGTCTATCTCCCTTTTAACATCTAACCGTCTTTCCTTCACGTATTTGGGTGCTCCTGTATTAGGTGCATAGATATTTATAAGCTTTATATCTTCTTGATTGATTGACCCTTTTACTACAATATAGTGTCCTTCTTTGTCTCCTTGAACAGTTTTTGTTTTAAAGCCTATCTTGTCAGAAATTAGTATTGTGACTCAAGCTCTTTTTCGATTCCTATTTGCATGGAAAACCTTTTTCCAACCCTTCACTTTTAGTCTATTCATGTCTTTATCCATGAGGTGAGTTTCCTGTAGGCGATAGAGAGTTTCTGTTTTTTTGTTTTGTTTTTTTTTTTTTAATCCATTCAGCCAGTCTGTGTCTCTTGATTGGAGAATTTCATCCATTAATATTCAATGTTATTAGCAATATTTCTGGACTTGTCCCAACGTTTAAGTTGGCCATAGTCTTGGTTGCCTTTTATTCCTTTATTTCTGGCTGTTCATTCTTTTTTTTTTTTTTTTTTTGGAGAGTTTTTTCGCTATAGGGCGCGTGCGCTCGCCAGACAGACAGAGAGAGACATAGAGACAGAAAGCGAGAAATCACCCCCCAGGGGGGATGGTCACGCCGCAATCCCTTCTCCTCCATTCTCCTCTCGGGATCTTGGGCACGCACACACACGCGCCCGGCGTGAGTTGTAAGCCACCGGGTCCGAGACGCGAACCGCGGTCAACTACGTGGGAGTCCAGCGACATAGCCATTACGCTAACTGCTGGTTCCCATGGCTGTTCATTCTTTAGTTTTCCTGTTCATTCTTTAGTTTTCCTGGAACAATACTCTCTTTAGGGTTTCTTGAAGAGCTGGTCTGGTGTTGGCAAATTCTTTCAGGTTTTGTTTGAGAAGATTTTAATCTTTTTTTCCCATATGAAGGATAGTCTTGCAGGATATTATGATCTTGGTTGAAGTTGTTTCTCTCTTAACATTTTCAACACGTCTTTCCATTCTTCCCTTGCTTAAATTGTTTCTGTTGAGAGGTCCAGTGTTAGCCTGATGGGATGTCCTTTGTAAATCACTTGTCATTTCTCTCTTGCCAGTTTTAGTATCTTACCTTCATTTATGGTTCTTTGCCAGTCTGGCGAAGATGTGTCTTGGGGAAGATCTTCTTGGGTTGATTCTATTTAGGGTCCTTTGTATTTATTGGGTCTGGATGTTTGAGTGCCTCTCTAGAAGGGAAATTTTCTTCCAGGATTTCATGGAATAGATTTTCCGTACCCTTATTAGTTTCTTCACCTGGGATACCAACTATTCAGATGGTTGGACGTTTAATGGAATCTAGTATTCCTCGTATATTATCCTCGGTTTTTTTTGTTGTTGTTGCTGTTATTTTCTCTATCTTTTTGGTGTTTTTTTTCTAGTTCAGAGGTTTTATCTCCTACATCAGAGATTTGATCTTCAGCATGGTCTAATTGACTTTTAATACTTTCGAGAGAGTTTTTGATTTCCTGTATTACAGACTTCATCTCTAATAGCTCCATCTGATTCTTTCTTAGAGTGTCCATTTCTTCTTTCATATCATGGAAGGACTTCCTAATCTCATGTAGTTTGTTGTCTCTTTTCTGTTCCAATTCATAGAATTTTGTCACCATGAATGTTCTAAATTCTTTCTCTGACATTCTGGTAACTCTGTTTTTATGAGAGAAGGAGGAGAGTTACTGTGTTCTTTTGATGGAGACATAGTTTCTGGTTTATTCAGACCTGAGGCTCTTCTACTTCTAGCCATTGGGAGGTGTATTTACTTTTGAATACCTTTTAGGAGAATGTTTCTTCTACTAGGAGCAAGTGTGTTTCTCTTTTGCTGTGGATTGATGTGTGCCAAAGTCTCTCTTCTGTTGTGTTTAGCAATGTGGTCATAAGAGTAGTATTCTATTCAGGTGTATGAAGAGGAGAATCTCCTTTTTCACAGGTAGTTCAGTAAAAGGGAGGTCCCAGGGAGCCTTACAATACTAGGGTGTTTCAGAACTGTGATTCTAGACCTATCTAGTCCCTCTGGGAGGGTGGAGGATGAGGAGGAGAGGACAATATAAGAGGGAAAAAATAGTATGAAGGAGAATAAAGAAAAAGTCACTGGGCTACAGAAGGAACTGGGGCTCTGCTGGAGAGCTGCGGCCAGTGTATGGGGCAAGGAGGTGTAGGAAATTAACAAAAGAAAGAAGAAGAGAAAAAACAAAAAAACTGCCTACTCTCCAGAGGGGGGAGTGCTCTGGGGTTGGGAGGACTAGCTAGAGCTGGGGCTAGGGACAGTGGTGGCTCTGCCTCAAAGTCCTTGTTATCCACGGGGCTGCAGATAGAACCAGGGCTCTGCTGGAGAGTTGAAGCCAGTCTTACTGAGAGGAGAGTGCTCTGGGGTTGGGAGGGTTAGCTGGAGCTGGGACTTCAGCGGTAGCCCTTCCTCAAAGTCCCTTGCTGGCCATAGGGCTGCAAATGGAACTGGCTCTCTAGTCTTTTATACCTTCCAATTTTTCAGTTTCTGTCATAAAGTGCAGACATTTTGTATACAGTAAGTGAGGACATACAATGCCCCTCCTTCATAGTCTGGCTTGCTTCACTCAGCAGTAAATCTTCCATATTCATCCACTATCAAATTCCAGGGTTTTATTTATTTTTTATATATTTATTTATTTCATGGCTGAGTAGTATTCTGTACTGTATATGTGCCACACTTTTTCAATCCATTTATCTGTTCTTGGATGTTTGGGTTGATTCCATGTCTTAGTAATTGTGAATAATGCCACAATAAACATGAATATGCAGGCGTTTTTCTGACTGAATGTATTCCTATCTTTTGGGTAGGTACCCAGGAGTAGAATTATGTATCATATCGTAGTTCCATTTGTAGGATTTTGAGAAATCTTCATATTGTTCTCCACAGTGGCTACATTAATTTACATTTCCACCAACCATGTAGGAGAGTTTCCTTTTCACAGAAGACTTGCCAGCACTTATAATTCTTTATTTTTTAATCTTAGCCATTTTGACTGGGATTGGATGGTAGCTCATTGCAGTTTTCATTTGCATATTCCTTATGATAGTAAAATAGAGAATTTTTTCATATTTTTAAACATTTATTTATTTATTCATTTATCTGTTTATTTGTTGTGATTTTCAAGCTGCTGGATCCAAGACTCAAACCAGTCTGACCATGTGAGAATCCAGTGACTCAACTTCCATGTCACCTGCTGACCCTCATATACTTTTTTTTTTTTTTTTGGAGAGGCTTTTTCACTATAGGGCGCATGTGCTCGCCAGCCAGACAGAGAGAGACATAGAGACAGAAAGCGAGAAATCACCCCCCAGGGGGGATGGTCACGTCGCAATCCCTTCTCCTCCATTCTCCTCTCGGGATCTTGGGCACGAACGCAAACCACGCACCTGGTATGAGTTTTAAGCCACCAGGTCTGGGACATGAACCGCGGTCGACTACGTGGGAGTCCAGCGACATAGCCATTACGCTAACTGCTGGTTCCCACCCTCATTTACTTTTAAAAGCCACTTCAAATCTTAACAGTTGCAATGTTCTGTGTGAAAGAAGAGAAATCTTAGATCCAGTTGAACTCAAATCAGAACTGATTTCTACTCCTGGGCACTGCTAGGTTTTAGGTTAGCCTGACTGGTTCCTGTACTATTAAAGGCCACTATTAAAGGACCAACATCTCAAGATAGCATCTCAGACCAACCTTGGCAGGCCTACCTCCAAGTCTCTTGGTTTCTCTACCAAAGTAATGGTTAAGGAAGAGATGGAGTGGAAAGAGATCACCTCCACACTCCCCATGGGAGACTGGCATCCTGATGACAAAGCCATAAAATGTTTTTTTCTTGTACAGCCAGCCTGGAATTATAATGTGTTAAACTACCCTTGTTTTAGGCAAATAGGGGTAATGTAGGGAAATCCTTGTTGGATTCATTGACTTAATAACCATTAGAGTTGGTCTTAAAGAAACATCTGCCTTGGGAGAGGATCAGCAGTTAGCATAATGGCTATGTCGCTGAACTCCCATGTAGTTGACCACGGTTCGAGTCCTGGACCTGGTAGCTTAAAACTCACGCTGGGCGCATGTGCGTGCATGCCCAAGATCCTGAGGGGAGACTGGAAGAGAGGGATTGCGGCATGGCTATCCCCCCTGGGGAGTGATTTCTCACTTTCTGTCTCTCTGTCTCTCTCTGTCTGTCTGGCGAGCACACGTGCCCTATAGCCAAAACCTCTCAAAAAAAAAAAAAAAAAAAGAAAAAGAAAAGAAAAGAAATGCCTACCTCAACTTCCAAGAACATTGAACAAATGTACTGTAGTCTATTCATGTAGTCATTCTAGAAGAAATGTTCATAAGTAAAAAATGTTATTAACATAGCTATTGTTTTACATGCTATTAAAAATACTTTTAAAAGATCTCAAAAGTTACTTTTTTCCCTTCTTAAATGACTGAAAAAATTTTGAACTTGTAAATGTTCTTTAAAAAATTTATTTTTGACACTTAAAAATGTTTCTCAATTATTACAAACAACTATTTTTTAAAATATTTATTGTTTATAGAGTATTTATTTCTCTCTTCATGTAAAAGAATTTCCATGACTAGAATTACTTTCTTTGGGTCTTTTCATTACTTTTTCAGATTGGTGAGTTGGAGAGAGGTCACAAAGCAGGAATGGGCCAGCACTTACTGGTACTATCCTGAGAAGCTAACTACATGTCCAGGTGCCCATCCTCAACTTCTTCACACCCTGAAGGAAGCCCCCAACACAGGTAGAACCTGTGATCTAGTGATTATGACCGTCATACAGAGGTAAAATGTTAGCCAGCCAAATTGTCTATAGGCCTAGGTTTCTTCCTCACAGTTGATGTTCTGATTTCCATCTGACTGACTTCTATTAATATACAGGACCTCTTTCAACTGTAGTAAAGGGGAGCAGAAATAAGTAAGGGGAAATAATTTTTTACCTCTTCCAATTGTGGCATATATCAAATAAAAAGAATATGAATGTTATGAAAATGCTCTGCACAGATTTCAATATTTTGCGCAAAAATAAGCTTTAATTTCATTTAAAATAACCTTTTGAAGTCTCCTCACACAAGTGTGGACTGGAGGAAACCCCATTCTATCTATTTTCCAAGTAGGAAATATTTAGAAAGGTTTTGTGATCTTGGAGGTACTATTTTCTAGACAAGAAACAAATCAAAATTCTCTGACAGTTTGCAAATCCAGGAACTCTGTGGATAGGAAAATGTGGTCAAGAGTTATCAGGCTCAAGTACTTAACAGATTTGATAACATCCTTGCAGACTTCACAAATGTCTGGATTCCAAAGAAGGTCTCTGCTTTGGCCCTGCCCATCCCTCATACCTCCCTTTTCCCACCACAGGCATTTCTTGTCACATCATGCCCAGTCAGGCTCCTTACCAGTTGTTTTCCTGAGGGTAAAATTCACTAGCCTGAGCATATTGAGACATATGGGTGTTTTTTTAAAAACAAAATTCTGAGAGATAGATGATATTCCATCTTCAGATATTTTCAGAAATAATTAAAATGACTTCTTCAGTCTCCATATGATTCAAAATGATTTATTTATTGGTCCTTGGCCCATTAACTTTCAGCAGGAAAACATTAATAAACAGCCAAATAATGCCAAATCAAAGGAAGGATAAACCAAATTTTAGAAGAAATCATAAAATAAGGCAAGTTTGTTCTTACAGAGATCAAAATGTGTTCAAAAGCCAATCAATAAAATGCAACTCACTTAACAGAATGATGTTTTCAAAGACTCCAAAAATTATTGAACTTGAATGCTTGATACACAAAAATGATTCAGCAGAAAAAAAAACAAAAACTAAAACTAAAACAAAAACAAATGAGACCTGGGCATGTCAGCATGTAACCCAGAAATGACTGTCTATAACCTGCCTTTTATTTTCCAGTGTAGATGTTTTGTAAAGAGCTTCTTTGAGATCTACTTGACCCACTTGACCTACTCTCAGAGAATTTTAGAATCCAATTTCCCGATGTGTGATTGGGACAAGATATTTTTTAAAAATTAGTACTATGATTTGAATGTTTATACTCCCAAAATTTATATGTAGGAATCTAACAAAGTGATGGTATTAAGAGGTGGGGCCTTTGGAAGGTGAATGAAATTCATGCCTTTAAAAAAGAGGCCCAGGAAGTTTGTTATACCCTACCCCTTCTACTATATGAGGACATAGACTAGAAGACGCCATCTTTGAAGCAGCAAATGAGACCTACCTCACCAGACTCTAAATCCTCTGGTGCTTTGAGCTTGGACTTTCCAGACTCTAGAACTGTGTGGAATAAATTTCTGTTCTCTATAAATTATCCAGTCTGAATTTTTTTTTCTTTAGTGAGAGAAATTTTTGGTATAGGTAGTGTGCAATCACCAGAAAAACAGAGAGAGACAGGAAGAGAGAAATCACCCCCAGGGGAGATGGTCACACCACAGTTCCTTCTCCTCCATTCTCCTCTTGCAATCTTGGGTATTCACACACACATTTGGCATGAGTCTTAAGTCCCTGGGTCTAGTTCTCAAACCATGGTAGGCTATGTGGGAGTCCAGTGACATAACCATTACACCATCTGTTGGTCCCTGAATTTTTTTTTTTATAGCAATCCAAACTGACAGAAACAACTTCATTTCCTCAGTCTGTAAAAGGAGTCCCTTATAGACATGAAAGGCAATATACAAACTCTCTTATCAAGATGATTATGTCATCACATGACTATCTCCTTGCCCCCAAAAGCCGTTGGGCAAAACCAACTATCAGATTTGTGGAACCCAGTGCAAAATCAAAATTGGGGCCCTTGTTTGAAAATTTAAAATTTCAAGATAGCAACAGCAATGCATTGAAAACATGGGGACCTGTGTGATTGCACTGGTAAGATGTTCTTTGAGGCCAGCACATCTCTGGAGCCTTAGGTGAGATGGTCACCAAATGAAATGGATAGAGTCCCTCTCTTCCTTTTTATTATTCTTTTTCCTTTTTTTGTTTGAGGAACTCAAGACACTTTATAAAATGTTGGGGTTGGAAAATCAGAATTCACACCACCTATCATCTTTTCCTTCCAACACTGTTTATTTATTTTTTAAGAGCTATTTTTGCTCTAGGGTATGTGCACTTGCTGGAGAGACAAAAAGAAAGAGAGAGACAGAAAGCAAGAAATGAGCCCCCCAGGGTAGATAGCCATGCTGCAATCCATTGGGCATGCATGCACATGTGCCCATCATGAGTTTAAGCCACCAGGTCTGGGATTAGAACTGTGGTCAACTATGTAGGAGTTTGGCACTGTAAATATTACATCATCTGCTGGTCCCTCCTTTCAACACTCTTGGCATCAACCCATAGAAGGTAAGCATCTCTTCAGATTCTCTTTCACAGGTGAGTAAGCTGAAACACCCAGAGATTATGTAATATCCCCAGTGGTAGATCCTTCAGCTACACATGGCAAAGCTGAGAAGTGAGTATCACTCTCCTGGTTGCCACCAAAGCTACCTATTACCCTGTTACTCTATTTAGTAAACACTGGCACTTAGAACACATTTTAAAATGCCCTTAGTGCCAAGTCTGTTCTGCTTTGTCTTTCTGCTTCATTTTTAACTAGAAACCATACCATCACATGGTGATATTATCAAAGGAAAACTTAGGAACAGAGCTGTATGACTTCTCCCTGCACATAACCCTGGTAAACACTCCTTTTGTACCTTGGACTTGACATTATCGTTGATAGAAAAACTCTGTTTCCAGATGTGCTCTGCAAGAACCTTGTCTAGGGATTTCACTTACAATTCCATGTTTCCTGAGGTATTTCAGATTCTCTGACTTAGCTGTTCTTTTTATTTGTGTACACACACACGCAAACGCACACAAAAACATTGACTTCTCTTCAAGCGGTTAAGCAGAAAACATTATTCTGTATTTAGCCAATGGTTTCTCCTTTTTTGCTTCTAGTTGTCAACCAACATGTTTAAACTACCTATAAGCCTTAAATTAAGAATGATGAAAGCATTAATTTAGAAGTCATTCTAACCTTGTTAACTTTGAATCTCCCTTTCCATGGCAATGAATATGGTTTTCTTGATTCAGAAAGTAATTAGAATGTCTTCTGAGGGTGCAGACACATGAGATTTAGTTGCATGAATGCACAGATGCAAACCAAAGACTGTTCATAGAGAAAAGAACACCCATTTCTATATTTCTGCAGCCATATCCATAGATGTGGTGTTTTTGTTTTTGTTTTCTGAGAGAGAGATTTTTGCTAGATGGCACATGCACTCACTAGAGAGCAGAGAGAGACAAAAAGTGAGAAATCACATCAGGGGGGATGGCCGTGCCACAATCCTGTCTCCTCCATTCTCTTTTTGGGCACACAGTCACATGGCATGAATTTTAAGCTGCCAAGTCCAGGACTTGAACCATGGGAGTCCAACGACATAACCATTGTGCCATTTCCTGGTCTGATCCATAGATGTGTAGATGCATTGCTGATTTTTTTTTTTTTTTTTTTTTTTTTTTTTTTTGCTATAGGGCAGCTTTGCTGATTATTGATGAAGATTGGTGATGGTTACCTGATGGTTTTTTTTTTTTTTTTTTTTTTTTTTTTGTGTGGGAATTTCAAAATGTTGTCGGAAACTGAATTAAAATACAACTTTAGAGCTAAACACATACAGCAGTGGGTAAGACCTGTGCATAGGGAGCCAGATCTCACATGGCTGATCATGCACGGCTCAAGCCCTGGCCCTGGCAACTTGAAAAATACAACAGGCATGTGTGCATGTGTTCCCCAAATCCTGATGGGATGAAAAATGGAAAGAGGATTGTGGTCTGACCATGCTCCACTGGAGGACGCTTTCTTTCTCTCTCTTTCTCTCTGATAAACAGACATACTATCTGGCAAATAAATAAATGAGTACTTTGTTTTGGTGTGAAAGGTTTTTTAAATACTTGCATAATTTTTTCATAATAAACATTTTTCACAAACTTTTTGTTAATCAGCTTAACAATAATCCACAATCTTGGATCAACTCACAAACGTTTTGAAAACCCCTTTATATTCATTATTTTGGGGTATTTTTGAATCTTTCCTTAATAAAAATTAATATTTTTCTTTTCGAGAGAAAGATTTTTTGCTATAGGGTGAGTGCACTCGCCAGAGAGACAGGGAGAGACAGAAAGCAAGAAATAACCCCACTGGGGGGGGGGGAGGGGGATGACCAAGCTGCAAATCCTTCTCCTTCACTCTCCTCTTGGTATTTTGGGCACGCACACACATTTGCCCAGCGTGAGTTTTAAGCCACCGGGTCCAGGACTCAAATCGTTTGACTACATGAGAGTCCAGCAAAGTAACTATTACACCATCTGCTGGTCTCAATAAAAATAAAATTAAAAAAAAAAAAGAACAAAGTGGATGAAATAAAGCATACCAGTGCCGCTGTCACTTCCCGGACACCAATATTTCATCACGATAACAAAATAAAGCGTATTTCCCCCCCCAGGTAGCTCAGAACTACTGCATCCCATATTCTGTTCTTAGAGCAAGCTGCACATGATCACAGATGCAGGTGGCCTACCTTCTCCTGCCAGACCACATCTTCCTTCGCATAGGACGGTATCTACAGAGCAAGGAGAATTTCACCTAGCTGTATTCATCACTGGCAAACACTGCCACCACACCATCTTCTTGGTTTACACTGAAATAAAATGGAAAAAAAATAAAAATAAAAGACAGAAAGGAAAAGAAGAAAATGAATGTTTTCCAGAGTTCCATAGCTAGCTACTTGCTAAGTGCCGTGCCTGGCTCACAAAGCTGTAGGTTACTCTCTCATTTTCCACCGAAGTGCGTGTTTAAACACACATTACATACTCGAGGGCAGGCCCATGTCTGGGCTTGGAGCTGGACAGTGAGAAGGTTAGGAACTAGCCATTTGTCCTTGGGCTCATGTCATGGAATTTGAACTTTTGATCTTTTTGCAAATGAATTTAAATATATGGTCATTGTATTTCTGTGTTTTACAATTATTTGTTCAATGTAAATATTTGAAATATACCACATTTTTAACCCATGTTTTGATCATTCTGAATTTTCAATATACCGCAGGTCTCAAAAAAAAATGAAACAAACAAAGAAGAGGCTTGGATCTCTCTGCCTCTAAGTAAGCCCTTCTCAGAAAACATAGAGCTGTTTCTCTCCATAAACAGAGGTTACTAACAGTCTTCTTTTTACTTCTACTGCTTCTTCCTGTTGTTCGTCTTTTCCTGTTTTCCTAGGACTTCAGGACCCTTTAGAAGTAAGTGACAGTAAAATTTGTGATCAATGAGAGCTATCTTATAGTAAAAGAAGAAGAGGAAGACAAGGATGAGGAGAAAGAGGAAGACGGAGAAGAAGAAGAGAAGAAGAAAAAGGAGGAGGAGGAGGAGGAGGAAGGCAGATACGAAGAAACAGAGAAGGAGAAAGAGAAGGAAGAGGAAGAGAAAGAGAGAGAAGAAGAAGAGAAGGAGGAGGAAGAAGAAGAGGAAGAGGGAGAAGGAGAAAGATAAGAAGGAGGGGAGGAGGAAGAGGAAGAGGGAGAAGAAAAGGAGAAGAAGGAGAAGAAGGAGGAGGAGAAATGAATACAAACAAAGCCTGCTTTGGGAAAACTGGGTAATGCTAAGAAAAATAATTTGTAAAATTTCAAAGAATAGTAAATGAGACCTTAATAGCTCTAATATTTCCCAAATGAGTCAAGAAAAAGGGCCTTAAGGGGGAAAATTCCTTAGTAACTGTGCTTTAAATGTGTTCTGTGGCATGCTTGTTGCTGTCAATGGCCCACAGCCCTGTTCTTCAGGTAGCTGTCAGGTGGTGACAGCCTGCATCTTCCATAGACCTGCCTCTGCTTCTACAGAATGCTTCCTCTGCTTCTGAAGTCTCTTATAGTCATCCTAGTAAGCATCAGAGAGTAAAATCATTTGTTAAAAATCTCTTAATTCCTGGGCCAGCAGGTGGCACGGACATTAAGTTGCTGGATTCCATATGGCCAGCTACACAGTTGGACTTCTGGATCCAGCAGCCTGAAAATCACACCAGGAGTGTGTGTGTGTGTGTGTGTGTGTATGTGTGCATGTCCAAAATCCTGAGAGGAAAATGGAGAAGGGATTGTGGCATTGCCATCCCAGACCCCCAACGGGTGATTTCTCACTTTCCCTCCCTGTCTCTCTCTCTCTCTCTCTCTCTCTCTCTCTCTCTCTCTCTCTGTTGAGTGCAGCCCCCCCCCCACCATAGCAAAAACAAACAAACAAAAAAGACTGAGGGCAAAATAACAAACAAAAACTCTCCAATTTCCAGTTGCCACAGGTTAATAGAAGTGCTGAGAAAGAATTTAAAAACCCATACACTACAAATCAGTCACATCTTGTTTTTGTTTTTGTTTAATTGTTTAAGTTTACTTCGTATTTTAAAAGTTATAAGCTCCTGATTGATGGATAGTAGGTCTTGCTGGGAGAATGGTCAGGAATTCAGAGGAGCTCAATTAGTTCCAAAGCTCTAGTTACACTGCTTGGCAAATCCCTGAAAGAGATACAAATGGTTTAACATCAGTCTCAGGGGGCCTATTCCTGGAGCTGCATCCTGGAATGTTCTCAAATGGAGGAATTAGCGAGCTGGGAGGTGATTGGAAACAAGAAGACAATAAGAAGACTCAAGCTGACATACCTTCTTCTCTGACCAGAGGTGTGAGATGTGAAGTACATGGTCACATCAGAGGCATGCTCCAAACAAGTCCCTGACCTCCACTCCCAGTATAGGCCCTGAGAATCAGGCCCACTCTGTGAAATTCAGTAAGACTACATGTGCCTTATAGGGCTCCTAAAGTATTATACCAATAAGTAACATTTTTATGAAAATAAATTCAAACATGTGTCTATATTATTTTCATGGATTAAAACAAAAAGTACAACAAATTTGACAGTGTGTTCAGAATAAAGCGGACCATCTGTATGTCAGCCTTAACCTTCCAGAAATCTTGCCTAAAGATAAAATCAAAGATGAATTTGCAAAATTGACACTGAGTTAAAAATAATAATAATAATAATGAAAATCATCCACTCCACTGCTGAGTTTTACTCCTCATTATAGATTAATAGTTCAGTGAGTTGATGTGGAAATGTTCCTTATTATCACAGTTTTATTGCCTACCTCAGTATATCTGTTCCAAAATTCACCTAGAAATGGCCAGACATTTCAATAAACCAGTATGTCTTGGAATTTTCATATAGTTCCCCATGCACTAAAATCTGGATGGAAAGCTGGTACTTTTAAAATTTACAATTGCACAGACTGAGGAACATCTGGATAGCTTTGCTCTATTGCTTTCCCTGCTCCTTTAGATTTAGACTCAAGTTATGATGTATATGAAAGGCCAGCAAACATTGTGTACAGCAGGTGTGAGTTCAAGCTGACAAAGACCTAATACTTTGCCCAATTCACTTTGGTACAGCTGTTTACAAAGCACCTGCAACACTGCTTCTGCCCTTTACCAAACAGCTTAACCAGTAGGGCAAAGGGAAGGGTTTTTTTTTTTTTTTTTCTTTTAAGGATAGAGAGAGAATTTGTTATCTAAACTGGGATTCTTGAATTAATTACCTCTCATCACATCTCTTATGAGTTTGTACAAGACTATGTGTGTATGTATGTTTACACAAACCCAGTATCTAATACATGGAGAGAAATGTGTAGGGTTCTCAACTAAAGGACCCTATGTTCAATTTGCTCAGTCTTTACACTGGATTTTAGAATTTCCTTTTTGGCTGTCTGTATTAATGAGAGACAAAGGGAGAGAGAATGAAAAAACAAAACGGAAGAAGGGACAAAGTGTGTTTGCAATGATCTGAATGGACAAACATAACCGTAGCTAAATACTTGACAACCTTGTAGTTTTTATGAATCTTTCTAACACTTACTGTAAAAGCTGCTGCAATCTCCTCTTTCATGAAGCATTATTAAGAGTCATATTGCTGTCGCCTTGCATTGGTGCTTTGCTTTAGGTTTAAGGTATGTAACATGCTATTTCGTGAGACTAGGTTAGATCAATCTGAATTTTCGACCTGACCTTCCCCTCACCCCTAATAACTTCCTGGTTCCTTGGTCACAGAGTGATTTATGAGCAAGAACAAAGAATGATGTGTCTATCCCAGCAGCAAGAGAAACTAGAAAACTTATTAAGGGGGGGAAATGCAGAAGGTAAAAGAAAAGGGAAGGAGCCAAAGAGAAAATTCTAGCTTCAGAATGAACTACCTCAGTTTCTAGGCTGCTATAATTACCTAGTCACTGAAGAAATAAAATGTGGAAATCTATTTTATTAAAAAATCAATGTTTTAAACAATTTGAAGAGCTCTCATAATTTTAAATCTTGCTCTAACGTCCATGTTCAGAGCTCTGATCACCTTTAAAGAGGAGGGCTCCAATAATTTTCATTCGTTCTTCACTAAGAAGGCTCCAAACCCCCATTCTCCTCCAAATGGAAGCAATCTGAATACTAGGAAGCACATCAATAATTTTAAATTGTCCTCTCTTCCTATGCCTTGTCTCTTTATGCCCCTTTTTGGCTTTTTTCAACTTTTTAGACAATGACTTCTCAGTTTTAATGTAAGTTTTTTTTTTTTTTCTAAATTTACAATTGCTACTGGTTCTTTTCTTTTTTTATAAGTCAACAATTTTTTCTCAAATTAATGACAACAGAAGTATAAGGCTTTATTTAGGAAACCCTCCTATGAGTGTTTTTATTTAGCCCTTGAAAAAATAATGTAAAATTAATGAATAAGGATTTGATTATTTCTAACCTGCAATTCCATAAGGAATACAATTTTGTATTGAATTCTGGTCTCATTTACAAAGACCTTCCATAATTAAAATGCCTCAATCTTCTTCAAATTAGAAAAGCAAATTGTTACATATCATAAGTAGGCGCTTTTCTGTTTAATGACAGTCACTCAGATGATTTATGACACACATTATTTTATATCAAAGTACAATGAAATAGGCATTACCAAAGGTAATCTCTGTAATGTCTGGAAAGGGATCAGAAACCTCAGCGCAACAATGAACGCAGTATTTAAAATGCAAAACCCAAAGACATTATTATGGTTTTGATTTCTTATGGCACAGCTTCGCCTGATCAGTTATATTACCAGTGCAGCACAAAGAGTGTTTGCGTATGAATGCTGCTAAGATAACAGACGGGAAAAATGAAATATAAAGTCAATTTTCATGCAGAAATTGTTATCAAAGGGATGATAAAGTAAAACTGTATAATCACAAGAAAAAACAATTGATGAAGAACAATCTGAAATAGACCAAGCCGCCTATGTCTGATTCCGGCTTTTAAAGCCTTGTCCTATTAAAATATGTAATAAAGAATTAAGATAATGTATAAACAAATCCAACTAGAGCACTATGTTGATTATTATTTAGACACTGCCTTCCAAGATCTCTTTTTGCAAATGGAATCGAGCAGCAGCTTAAGTGTGCACATCATGAATGGGGATGACTTTTCATCACACTCAGACTCCTAACTTAAATGAAAAAGAAATAATTGTGAGTTTTCAAACTCATAGTCTCTTCAGTGTAGAATGAAAATCAGCAGGCACCAAGGGAAGAGGAAACACATACACACCAAAATTATTTTAATGCATAAGTGAATGGTCATAATCTTGGAAAGAATGTGACCCCCTAAACTTTGTCTTTCTGGAATAAAATGTCAATAATGCCTAAGTACACCCGTACTGAAAGGCTACCCATTAGAATAAGGCCTCTCCCCACTAGAATGCTGTTTATCATGCAATTTGCAAGCAGAAAGGTGGCTCTTTCTAATTCTTTTTAAGATGGCTTGCTTGGGGGCCTCAGAAATTAAACAGATAACAGTGGGGATGGGATTTACCATTTAATGCTCTTAGTTGTGATTTTTAATTAGCCATTAGGAAAATGAAGGCAGGTTCAGACAGGGATGAAAGAAAGACTTGGAAGAAATACGGCTTTCTGCAAAGAGCCCGTGGAGACTATAGGAAAGACCCCGGTCTCCAGATACATTCTCAACACAGAATAAACTTGCAGGCTACTTCCTCGTGTCTCTTGAGCAAATCTAAACCTAGTTGTGCGACAGCTTGAGGTTTAACTGAATTTCCTAAAAGATGTCATGTCTCAATTCAAGTTCTTACAACTGAAAAAAGGAAATGGCTGGAAAAAAGGCAAAAATGCTAAGAGTACAGATGCGGCTGTTCTGTGGTCTCTGAACCTCTGGGTGTGTTTTCACATTCCTCCATACTTACAGGAGGACTCAAGGGAAGGAAGATAGCAAAAAGCCTTGGCTTACGGCTTATATCTAATGACCTGGGTTGGTAGGCCTGTGGAGCAAGATAGAGAAGAAAACATGGAAAACTGAAGACTCCAGAAAGTCAAAGGTATGTGCCTTTGTGAAAAGTGAATCAGGACAAATTAATTCAAAAGCAGACCTGCTGGAAACCCTGAATAAAGGCATGTTTCTGGAAGATGGAAGAAATAAGCTTTATTATCTGCATAGACTCCAAGTTTTGAGGTAATTTAACTAAAAAATATGGCAAAAACATTGAAATGATTTTAACAGAGGATGTGCCAATATATTTAATACTTGGAAAAACCGTAACTGAGTTCTCTAGTTTTTATTATTTGTATCTGTTCCTTCTGTATTTGCCATCTCAGTAATGACGCCATTCACTCATTTCATTTCATTCAGTCACTCACTGAAGGGTTGCCTTAAACTTCATCTTCTCCCTCTAGTCCAACACTAAGTCTTGTCTATTCGACTCCAACATTCATCTCATGTCCACCTTCTTCTCCCTGCCTCCACTGCCTAGGCTAAAACATCCATTGTCTCTTCTAGACAATTGTCGTGGCTTTCCAGATAGGCCCCCTGGCTCCAGTCTGACAGGAAGGATTCAGGGTCCTGGGGCCCTACAGGATGTTGGAAGCATTCCATCCACCCTCCTCTGGAACAATCAGAAACTGTAAACCTTGCCTCCTATCTTCTGGTTGGGATCTTACCCTCTCTTCCTGTTGCCTGTCCAGGGGATATGAGATGGCAATAAATCCTTCCTATCATCCACGGTACTATTTTGTCTCTGAGTCAAGTCTTAAGCAAAAAAGAATGTGATCCGGGATGCACCTTGGTAATCATGTTGCTCCTATGATTGACTTCCCCTGTTGGTGTGGCTCCTGTTCCATGCCAAACTCCTGGCACCTCCTCAGCCTCTTCAGCCTGAACACTGGGAGAGAACAGAGTCAGGTCTGTGATGTCTGAATTCAAGATAGCAACATGAGGAAAAAGAGATGCAAGGCGAGAGGTAAACTCCATGGCTCTTCCTTTCTCTCCTGTCTATTTCTCTCTATATACCATGGTTCCTTGTTTTCACCCTCCCTGAGCCCCAATTGCCTCCATTCCTTCATTGATGAAATGCTCTGGACAGCCAAAGTCCAGGATGTCATCTAGGGTGTGCCTGAATCTCACTTAGGTCCTTCTGGTTATTCAAAGGTCTATTAGGATCATTTCTGTCCCCTATGAGATCAAAGTCAAAAAAGAAGAAGAAAGCAGGAGGAGTCATTTAGTTCTCTGGTAGACTATAGATAAGACAAATTATGTAATGTTACTTCAATGTGGTCCGAATAGTCTTAAATTTAACTTGAAGCCTGCCACTTGACATGGCATATGCTAAAACCAGATAGCAGTCTAAAAATTATATATATATATTAGATAAGAAATAATGTATTAAAGCATTGCCAATATTTGAGTTTGCCTGTGTTTTTCTGTTTGTTTTTCTTAAATGTCTGGATGAGGGATTTTGTAACAATTTTGTGTTGGTTATGCTGAGATGACATAAGTAGACTGATGTTCTCTACTGACTATTTTAATTGTTTGTGTTTATTTATTTGAGACTTTAGTATTAAGGACTATATTTTAAATGGGTTCTTGTTTCTGGGTCCCAGGGGATAATCTTCCTGGTGCTGCATAAAACCATTTTTTAAAAAATATATTTTGGGGGAACCAGCAGTTCGCGTAATGGCTATGTCGCTGGATTCCCACGTAGTCGACCGCGGTTCGCGTCCTGGACCTGGTGACTTAAAACTCACGCTGGGCGCGTGTGCGTGCGTGCCCAAGATCCCGAGAGGAGAATGGAGGAGAAGGGATTGCGGCGTGACCATCCCCCTGGGGGAGTGATTTCTCGCTTTCTGTCTCTATGTCTCTCTCTGTCTGTCTGGCGAGCGCATGCGCCCTATAGCAAAAATCTCTCCAAAAAAAAAAAATATATATATATATATTTTGGTAGAAAATTTTAAGCATATACAAAATAACCTATATATTTTAATGAACTCCCATGTATTCGTCCTAGTTTCCATGATGATCATTAGTTTTCCATTCTTTATCACCTGTATCTCCTCTCATTTTTTACTCTCACTCACTGATTATTACTGTTTTACTTTACAGCATTTTAGGTAAAATTGATACACATTAGAAGGCATACATCTTAACAGTATGCTTTTAACCAATGGATACAACTATAACACTATTTTGAAAAAAAATTATAAAAACCAAAATGTGAAAGTTCTTCCACTCTGGACCCCAGGAATAACCACAGTTTATGGTTTTCTGTGTGAGCCTTACAGTACTTTTCCTTTGATAGAGTTATACTAACATTTCTTTGTATACAAACCCATTTATACTTACATATACATTTTTAATGAGATTGCATCAGTATATATTTCTTTTTAGGTCAGTGCATATTGCTTTTCCTCATTTTAATGGCTATACAGGGTTACCTTATATAGAATTGCTCTATCGATTAACCATTCCCCCATTGTTGTACAGTTAGGTTCTTTTTTACTTTTTACTATTATAAACTACAGTGTGATGAATCTGGTGTAAATATCTCTTTATGTATAGTTATTACTATTACTTCTGTAGGGTTGAATTCCAGAAATTACTGTAGGTCATTTTAGTGCTAAACTATCTTTTTTTTTTTTTTTTTCCTCACAAGAAGAGTGTTCAGAAAACTCTTCGAGAACCTTTTGGCAGTAGAAGGTTTGTGTCATGAGATAAAGATTATAGGACTGCATTCTTTGTACATAGTGTATCACTGCATGAATAAACATTTTAAGCTTTTAAAGCTGGTGCTGTGCTTCTAGGGAATGACAAAATGAAAGATAAGTATAGTCCCGGAATGGTAAAGAAGTGCCATGTTATGAGACAACTATGACCAATTGCTAGTGGTTGCAAGGACTGCTGTATTGAGAAGAATTTAATGGGCACTGCCAGGTTCAGATAGAAAGTCATACTTGCTCTTGGGTTATATGGTAAGAGTTGTGGTCAAGTATCAGCCATCCTTGGTGTAGAAAATGAGCCTTCAAGCTGAAGAACACTTTTGCTACATTTTTGTAATTATGAGAGAGTATCAATAACCTCATTCCATGGGCTATTTGAAAATTTACACAATGAACTATTGGGGTACAAGGGTTCTATTCCTTTGAGGAAGGAATAGACGTTTTTGGAGAAATGGACGTGGCTTAGGTTTATAGGTGAGTCCTACCTCTAAACCTATTTTTGAATTTTATTCTTCTCTTTTTAATTGAGAAGAAACCCATGCAGGACAAGCAGATGGCATAGTGGTTATGTCGCTGGACTCCCACATAGTCCACTGGAATTCAAATCCTGGACCCAGTGGCTTAAAACTCACACCAGGTGTATGTGCGTATATGCCCAAAATCCCAAATGGAGACTGGAAGAGAAGGGATTGCGGCATAGCTACCCTCCCACTGGGATTGATTTCTCACTTTCTGTCTCTGTCTCTCTGGCAAGTGCCTGTGCCCTGTAGCAAAAATCTCTAAAAAAAAAAGAAAGAAAGAAATCCATGATACTTGGCATATTCTGGTCAAATTGAGAATTACTAAGGTATTAAAACTTAAATAATCATTGACTTCAAGATCAATACATAACCTCACCCTCCATAATTCCACATGTTTGATAGTCTAAGCAACCACTTAGATGGTTACAATCTTTATATTCTGCTTGGGAAATATTTTGTTATTACACATAAAGGAAAGGGTACCTAAAGATTTGATCTGTTGATAAAAGAAAGAGGTAGTTTCTTTTATTTTGCCAAACAAGGTTATTGCAGTTATTGCACTGGCAAAACTAGTCAATGCCATTCAACAAGCCTCAATGAAAGGCTGCTATGAGAGAGGGCAGAGAAAGGCTTCAAGAAGTATTCTGAGGTCTCAGAAGCACCCTTTGCTGCTAGGACAGATGTTGAACTGAAGTTCTGTAGTGTTGCTGCATTTCATTCTAAGAAAAGAGATAGAGAGTCATAGAGACTTGAAAATTTGCACCTATCAAAAGGCCTAAGACAAAAGTCGCTATTTCTCAACAGGAAGATAATATGTCTTCTTCTACCAACCAAATACCGATTTCCATGTGACATTGTAATAGAGGTATCTATTACATTTACTAACATAATCTTTATATTTTTCTTGGGAAATATTTTATTACACATAAAGGAAAGAGCACCTAAAGATTTGATCTGTTGATAAAGAAAGAGACAGTGCCTTTTATTTTGCCAAACATAGTTATTGCAGTTCTCCTTTGATGCTCTGCCACGCATCAGAACACATGGCACTGTGAGGGTCAACCAAAGTCAGTTGTCTGCAGGTGGGAGGTGAAAAAATGGAAAATACAAAAAGGAAAACATATGTTTGCTTCCTTTCAAAGCCACTTGGGGAATGTACACATTGGCATCTTTAAGTTCTGCAAGAAAGCTTGAACCCACCGGAGCTTGCCAGGGGAATCCTGAATGTGTGCTCCCATAGGTTCAGAATCTTCTGACTCAGGGATGAGTGAACTATAGCCAGCAGGTCCAATCTGATTGTCCACCTGTTTTTGAAAGACCCACAGACCAAGTGTTCTCACATCTTTAAATTACTGAAAAGAAAATCAAAAGATGAGTATTATTTTGTTATGTGAAAATTATATGACACTCAAACTTAAGTGTTCATCAGTGAAGTTTTATCAGAACAGGCACACTCAGGTGTTCACACCCTGCCTGTGGTTGCTTTTGTACGCCCGTGACATGCTTGAGTAGCTGCTGCAGGACTGAATGGTCCTCAAAGCCAAAACAATTTACTAAGTGATCCTTTAGAGAAAGAGTTTGTTGACTATTGTTCTAATGTAACTGGGTCATGAGTGTTGTCCAGACTGCCAGGTAAGGCAAGGTGGGCTTTGGGGTGTCATGTGTGGGACCCATCCTCAGATTGCTTTCCCCAGGGCTTATAAATGCTAAGCCTCCTCTACAATATGGTTCTGAAAATGTAGTCATCTGCATTCCTATTTTAACAGAACATTAAAAAGTCTTTGTATTAAGAACTGTATATTTTATAAAATTTGAATTGAATTAGTGTCAGATACATACTAGAGTTCAATATAACAATATGAAAAGTGCACATGTAATTTCACTTTCGTATTACATTAATACTAAGCTACATGATGGCAGTATTAAACTAATGTGACAAAATGATGCCAGCGTAAGATGTAAAACTGCTAATATCACAGCAAGTTATTAATGCCTTGCATTGGACTATGAAGGAAGTGTGATTAAACTTCTTTTCCAGTCTCAGTTGGAACACCAGTGACAAAAGAGAATAAATTATCCTGGCAAATGTGCATGCCAGGCTAAAACATGTTTGGCTCTCTAGTTATGGCGCTCAGTCTCTTCAAGTAAGACAGAAGCATTCCAGGAAAAGAAAACCTGTAGCTAAATTAGAGGCCCTGTCTTTGGTCTTGGCTGTGGCAACAATGAACTGTTTTATTTATGAAATCTTAAACTCTTCCTCACACACTGACAATGAATTCCTGTCCTGTTTATCACCACTCTTTTCTTCTCCTGATTTTCACTTTTTGATATACTTCTCCAAAACTTTACCCCAAATCTTCTCCTTTTCATTCCAACCCAAAACATCCTTCTTGGCTCATTTCTCTCCCTTTGCAACCTAAATCATTCTACCTTTCTCACCATCACTATGGACTTTCTTACTCTGTCCTGCAACCTCTAGTCTTTGGAATTTTCTTCTCCTACACCTGGGATTAAGACTCCTGTTGGAGAAATCAAACTGACACAGGGTTTGGTCGTGGTGCCACCAACACCAATGGTTTTCAAACTCAGCTGGGCTCTTATGGCCCTATGACTCTGAATTCCTGTTTAGTCCCTCTCCTGATCCTTGCAGTGTTTTTGTTTTGGTTTGTCTGTTTTTTTCCTAACATGTCCCTTTCTCTTCAAATCTCTCACACCATAGCTTTTCCTCCCATTCTCAGAAAATATTCTTACTTCCTACTTTGTCAAGAAAAATAGTTCCCTCAAACACAAACTCCCTCAACTTGCTGAATCCTCAGCTATAAACGTATCGTTATAGGCCTCCATCCTTTCCTGTTTTCCACTATTTCTATGGAAGCATTGTTTCTTATTCTGGCTCAGGCTCACTCCTCCACCTCTGCCGGAGATCTTCTATTCAACTGCCTCTTCAGCAGTCACCTTGTCCATCAGGCCTCCTTCTCCCTGTATCAATAACTTCTTTCTTCTAAGTTTATCAGTGTGTCTTCTCAGTTCATCATGTCAAGTCTAATGTACAGTAAACAAACAAGCAAATAAATCCACTTTATTTGATTCCACATTCTGTTCACCTTTCTTTCTTTTGCAAATGGAATGTATTTACTTCCTTCCCTTTCACACTATTGTCATCTCTATTCTGTTCTCACTCATTATTTTAGGTCTCAACCTCTACTGATGAACTTTCTTCTGCATTTGATATTACTAATTACTCTCTTCACCTTATAATTTCTTCCCCTCCTGGTTCCTGAAGGATCACTCACACACTCTCTTTGGTGTCTTCCATCTCTCTGTTCATTATTTCTTGGTTTCTTAAAGAGGCTTCTCTGCTTGCCCCTTCTATGAGCAAATGTTCCCCAAACTATAACCTTTGCCCTCTCTTCTCATCATTCACACCCACCTGAAAGTCATTAACCATTACCCCAGTCTCAGCTACCACTTGGACCCTGTAGACTTTTGAATCTGTCAGCCCAGGTTCTTTGCTGAACCCCACATCTAAATGCAGAAGAACATCTTCACTTGGAATCCAGCAGATGCCTCAACCTTGGCTCAGGCAAAGGTGAGCTTCTCAAGCTCTACTCTGAAATTTATGTTTCCTTGTTCACCTCTTCAAACATTCAAGGCAGAAAGCTTGCCTGGACTCCAGTGGCTTCTTCATGTCCCACAGCAAGTCACCAGGTTCTTTTTTTTGGGGGGGGGGCAGAGGCTTTTTGTTTTTGTTTTGTTTTTGTGCTAAAGGACACATGTACTCGCTAAAGAGACAGAGATAGAAAAAGAGAAATCACCTCCTAGAGGGGATGACTACACTACCATCCCTTCTCCTCTATTCTCTTCTTGGGATCTTAGGTACACATGCACACATACCTGGCATGAGTTTCAAGCCTCCAGGTCCAGGACATGAACTGCAATTGATTATGTGACTACGTGGGAGTCCAGATCCAGTGATGTAACCATTACATTATCTGCTGATCCCAGTCACCAGGTTCTTAATAGTCCCCTTATTTGTCTTTTTCTTTCAATTTCTATCACTATTACCAGTTCAGGCTCTGATCAGTTTAGCCTAAATTATGCCCAAAGTCTCTTTGTTGACCTCTTTCCTCTATTTTGTTCTCAGATTTATCCTTCACATTGTTGTTTGTTAATCTCAAAACTAATGACAAGTCTGATTAGACATGACTTCAGTAACTCCCAGTGGCATTTAGGAGAAGGTTTAAAGTGACTTGGCACAACTGATCACCACCTACATCCCAGTATCCTCTCTGATGCTTCTCCCTGGACACATAGCACCTTCCTTACAGAACTGCTAGTGCTTGATAATTTCTTCTAATTGAAAGGACCTGAAATGCATTCCAGTTACCTCTAAGAAAGGGGGCACAGTGAGAGCTGTTTACCCATAGAATTGGTCTGCACATAAAGTTTGCAGAAACGGAGGCCATGTGTGTGTGTGCAGGTGCACATGTGCACACATCCCATTCTCCTCCCTCAACCAACTGGCTTTCTTGAGACTTTATAACTTCATTTTTCACTTGGGACCATTGCCTGCCCTACCCTTGAGTCTTCCTAATCATCTTTCTTCTCAGTCTCTTGGTTAATTGATCCAGATCTTTAATTACCCATTTTGCAATTCCCAATGGCCCTGTTCTGATGGCCCAATTTATCTCTTCAAATCTAGGCCACACAACTTATAGAACATTGATTGCTCCTTCCAAGTCAACTACCCACCCATTGTCTCAAGAAGTCTGACCAGGGGACCTAATATATGTGGAAGAATTTATGGCCCATTAGTACTAATAATAACTAATATTTGTAGAACTTGTATGTGCTGGGGATTGTTTGCAAACACTTAACATGCATTAATACCCATTTTATCTTTAAAACAACCCTAACCAGGCTCTATTATTACCATCATCATTTTATTGTTGGAGAAAATAAATAACAGAGAGGAAAGTGAACTGAAGATCTTACAGCTATTACAAGCAGAGCCAAAATCCTATCCATGCAATCTGGCTCCGGACTCTGCTCTTACCTGACGCCTTATACTGCCTTGGTGTCAAATCCCAGAGAAGTATTCTAGGGTGAACAAGGTGACCAGACAGTAAGTGACACCCTTTGTTTCCCAAGGCATCATTCCGGTTCTTACCTTTTTACCTTTATATACTTCCGGTCCCTCTTCTTGGAATCCCTTCCTCTCTCTAGATGTATACACATCTGGGAATTCATGAACAAATGCATTTGCTGCATAGCCTTGACCTCATCATTTCACCTGACCCTCAGGTTCCTCCTCTGTAAAATAAAGGAGTTGAGCTGGAGTCTTTAAATTCTGCAATTATGTAACTTTAAGAAAAGAACAAAGGCAGCTAAGAAATCAAAGGTGACAACAGGACCATTTTGATATTCCTGTCATCTTGTGGCAGTCAGAGTCTCTGTCATTATGCTTAAAGGGAATGTGAACATTTTAGTGGATCTGTAAATGTTTAATGATACAACAGCTCCTGAAGTGCAATACCTTAGCAAGTGGCAACCACCTGTTCAAATGATGGTAGACTGAGTGGGTCCTGATCCCCTTTTCACAGTAGCTATCTCTAAGCCCGAAGCATCTCCTTTTAACTCCATAACTTCAGAATTTTGATGAGGCCAAATAGCAGCTCTGTTCAATCAAGATGTGTGTTTTTCTTGTTGAATCAGACCACTAGAGGCTACCAACAATCACCGATTGTGGTGTATAAAAAGCCAACTTTTACATGAAATTAAATGAACGTTTATAGTGGCCAAGGCTTTAGCTGGAGACTCTCTTTTGTGGTTTTCTTTAAGTGTATTATTTGTCAGATTTTTATAAGAACATTATTGCTTTAAGAAAAAAAAAATTAAACCCTGAGAAATTACTCTCAGTCTAACGAGTTCTTTTCACCGACTTCAGACATCATTAGGGGAAGGCTATAGCCTAGGGCTGTGCATGAACTTTTTCTTCTAACTGTACACTTTATGTATAATTTAGCTTTCTTGCCTAAATTATTCAAGCAAATAGTGAGTGAAAATAATGGAGTTCACTGAAACCTTCCAGAGTATTAAAATAAAACAGTTTTTTACGTTGGTTTGAATTTTTAAGCTTTTTAATCATGGATTTCAAATGGAATACACATGTCTGGCTTTTCTTCACTTGTCCCCTGTGTCTTTTTCAGAAGAAGAGAAGAAAGGAAATGAACTTTCGTAAATAATCTATTAATTAATTACGGTGCTGATAACGGCTCAAAGTCGAAGTCATGGTGTTTGGAGACAGCATACCAAGTGGCCAAAGGTACAGTTGGCACAGTTTTTTTTTAAGGTGGATACTTCTTTTCCTTATTTCTTGTGAGTGGGGCAAGTCTGAAATTAAATGACATGTTTAAAAAAGAGAGCTCTTCTGCTTAGTTTAAATAAAAAATTACCCTAGTGAAGTTTACACTCAAATCCCCCAAATTTATTTATTTATTCTTTTAAAGAACCAAACACATAATGATAATTTTTCATCTTTGATATACATGGTCTAGACAACCTTATTTTTATCTTAGATTGTCCTGGAGGAAATTTTAAAATCATTGAAAGAGTTTGAATTTCTGGCATATTTGGTACCGTTCTCCAACCTAGGAATGTGGTCCAGGATCAGGAACCAATGAGGTTTTTTTAAAATACCATCTTTTGTCAATCAGCGATTAGAAACAGTGTATCTTTCCACTGAATAAAAGGAAATAGTCATCCAGGCACAGAGTCTTTGGAAACAGCGAAGGCAATAATAGCATTTGGGGTGAAAGGGAAGTCATCGGTGTGCAACGAAGAGTTTCAGACGTTAGATTCTGAATTAGCAAACTAAGCTGGAGAGTGAAGTACGGGAAGGAGCAATGGCTAAAGCTCTTCGGAGGGGAAAAAGAATGACCTAGAATAACAGGCCTATAAGTTTGATTTATTGACCTGATTAGACATAGGAAAGAATGATCACAAAATCAATTTTTCAGCATATAGACTAGAATAGGGTATTAGGTAGTAAGTACCAGAATATTATAAAGACTATTAAAGTTTCTTCTAAGCCTCTTGTCTACTCCTGTGATGGTAAGAGAAAATAGGGTAAAATGAGAAAAATTGAAAAATGTAATCTATGTTGGTTTTAATAATACGTTTGATTCTCGCCAACATGGTATTTTGAGCAATTATCTGGAAAATTTATATTTAGGATTCCAATTGTTTTAAGCATGGATAAAAGAGTCCTAAGATGGAGATTCAAACCTGAGTTCTACCACCAAGGAATTGTGGTCAAGTTACTGTATTTCTGTCAGTACTGGGTACCTGATGTGTAATATGAAGAAGCTGGTCACAATTATCTCTAAGTTCTGAGCACATTTAATCATTTACTTAGAAATGTCACTTACCCCATGTATTTGAATAAGGAATAAGTTACTTAACTTACTATCCGTAATCAGAATGTGAGGTGGTGATACTCTCAGGGCCTAAGTGTGTTGAAGGGTTGAATTCCATATAGCTTGTGAAGCCCAGTGCCCAGCACCGTGAGCTTTCAGTAGATACTGTCTAACAGCAGGAGTCAGGGCACTGGGGTTCTAAACATCAGGTTTATCCCTAACCAACTGGTCTTGGACAAGTCTTTGCTCCTCTATGCCAAGGTCCTTCATTAGGCAAGATACTGAGAGTTGGGATGACATAGTCATTGTGATTAGTTGAATATGCCGATTGACTCTGCATAGTCTTCATCTCTCACCTTCTAGTCTCTTCCTTTGAAGGTCTTTTTAATCTATTCTTCTAATTGTTCTTTTGGTCTCAATTCCATTTCCAAGCCTCTACTTATACTGACTTTTAAAAAGTATCCTGTCATTTTATTTATTTATTTATTTTTATTAATTTTTAGAGAGATTTTGCTACAGAGTGGGTGCACTCGCCAGAGAGAAAGAGAGAGAGAGACAGAAAGACAGAAAGCAAGAAATCACCTCCCAGGGGGATGGCCACACTGCAATCCCTTTTCTTCCATTCTCCTCTCAGGATTTTGCATATGAACGTACACATGCTTGGCATCAGTTTCAAGCCTCTGGGGTCAGGACTCAAACCATTTTTGGCTACGTGGGAGTCCAGGAACATAAGCATTATGCCATCTGCTGATCCCTCCTGTCACTTTAATATGACTGAAAGCAATTTCTCTTAACCAAGTCCTTTCCTTTCCTAGTCTTCCATTCATATAAAATGCAACCTCTATCACCCATTTTTTTTTTTTCAAGTAAAAAATCTAGACAACATCTCTCTTTCTCCTACCATAATTTCCAGTCTATAAGTAGATCCTGTTGGCTCGAAATTCAACGTCCAACATATGCTTTGAATTTGACTCCCTTCTCTGCCAGCACCTTATGCCAAGCCCCGATCTCACCTGGTAGACTATAACAACTTCCAGACTAAATTTCTTGATTCCACTCCTGGACACTCCATGTGGCAGTTGGAGTGATTCTCTTTCAATGGAACACAGGTCTTATCCCTCCTTTGCTAAAAGTTCTCTAGTAGCTTTCCATTGTATTTAGGGGGAACAAAACCAAACCCCTTGACACAGACAAGATCTTCTAGGAGCTGGTCTGTGGCTACTTCTCCCACTTAATCTTAATGCCCTTCTCATCACTCACTGTGCTTTAGGTCACCAGCAAGGTGACGATTATAGTCAGACACTAACCTAAAAGACCA